>SJYO01045292.1:6915924-7515924 GCA_006410555.1 Capra ibex | reverse complement strand
GGTGGTTGTCACATTCTCCCAAGGGAAAAGAGGTGTGGGAGAGGTCGTAAATAACGAACATCTGAAAACCTAACGTCAGTAAGACTGACCACACTTTACCATGAAGTAACACCAAAACTAAACGTAAAGAGACTCTTACTCACTACAACTTGTAAAAAGTACACAAACAATCGGTAGACATACAGAAGAAACCTCTTTATAGACAAATCAAGAAACCGGGTAAAAAACTAACCCAGTAAATAAAAGACCTTAACTCCACGTCCTCACGAACATATAAAAACTCTAATCAAAAACAGTCAACGAAGTAAACGATAATAAAAGAGGGTAAGACTTCCGACAGAAAAGTGGAACGAATATCAAAGGAAACAACACGTCTTCGAAAATTAACATTAATCCAGGGTAAACAAATAAAAACGAAAATAAAGGTTATAAGACCCTCCACCCAGTTTCTCCTAGAATGACACTACATGCAGACTCTCACAAAACGGATACAAGAGGAGATCCTCAAAATATCAAAGACCAGAATGTAAACAAAAAATAAAAAAATAAAAAAACAAAAACAAAAATAAAAAAAAATAAAAAATAAAAAAATAAAAAATTTAAAATTTTAGAAATTAAGAATGTACGCAAGGGTTTGTACTTGGGGGGAGGGTGGAGGGAGGGGTATTGTAGAGAGACCCAGTAGGGGTACGTGGTCGGGGTTCGTACGACATAGGACGTAGTCTGTATCTGACCGCTAAGTTAAGAATGTACTATCATATGTACATCTAGAAATTAGGTAAAACTCAAATAAAAACACATACCACAATCTTTCACAAGATCAAAGTAAGAAAATGTTCACCAACTGGTCAAAAGGGTCATGGTGAACAATTTCTCTAACAGAAATTAGGTGACATATAAGAACGGAGGAAACAGTTTCTATTCCACAGGTATCCACGTACCTAAATAGAGACCCGAAAGATAAAACAAGGTAACTAGATATAAAGACAGAAACACGGTCGTGGTATGACAGAACTACTGACACCGAAACATCATCTCGGACTTCAGTCCATCCAACTCAGGAGGTCAAGGTAAGAAGAAAGAGTTCTAACGAAACCGATAAGCTCCAAAAAACATAAAGGTGTGTTTAACACTTTAGTAAACAAGATCGAGACACTTTTTATGGCAACCATCGAACTAGCCCTAACGTAACTTAGATATCTAACGAAACCCTTCATATGAGTAAAAGTGATATAACTAAAAAGACTAGGTACTTGTGCCATATAAGGAGGTAGATAATCACAGGAGAAACTAAACAAAGTGCTAAGTACTCCAACGTTTCAGAACCTGTGCTGACTCACTGACTTGACGTGACTTGACTTGAACTAAAGAAAGTGGTCACAAAATATCAAAAGATATATATCCAGAAAACAAAGAAATCCATCTATATAAGGATTCATAAAATAAGAAAAGCAACGTTACCACTTACCTTAACAAAGGAATTAAAGAGAAAGATAAAAAAGTAATAATCACATATCCTTACGATAGAGGTTATTGTCCATGCACGATTCAGAGAAGTCAGTACAAGTTGAGAAACACTAGGATTACCTTATATCGGGTGGTCCGAAGAGACAGGTACCTTAAGAGGTCCGTTCTTATAACCTCACCCAACAGTACGAGAAGAGGTCCCCTAGAAGGGTCGGGTCCCTAGCTTAGTCTCAGAGAATTCAGAGGACGTAACCGTCCACCTAAGAAATGGTGATCGTGGTGGACCCTTCGGGGATGTTTATAGTATTAAGAGTTATTACTAGAATATGAGGTAAAGGAGGAAAAAAAGATGGTGTCAAAAGACTTTAGGACAAGACGAGAACCTTTGGAGAAAGAGTTCGTCTTGCGTAGTTGACGTTGTTTAGATGTTGAGAGGGAAAAGCGTCAGAGAGGAGTTTACAGTCGGAAAGGGGCATACAAAGAGACAGAAGAGAGTGGTCGAAGGGTGTGAGTTGAGGGTGAAGGACTAAAAACAAACAAATAAGACGGGTCGGAGGTTTAGGTTTCCTCTTTTCGGTTTTTTACACAACTACACTCCCCACCTGTCTCCCTCTCCGATCACTGGAGGGTCCCCCAATCCAACCTCCATCCTCCGAGTGTCACTTACAGACTGTGCCAAGGTGCAGGTACTGTGTGTGACCTGTTTTTCATAACTCATAAAAACGCGGTCCGCAGGACGACCCGAGACACTTGTACGTCCACCGGTTCCGGACAGGGACGGGAGGTCTGTGACTCGTCTTTTCACCGCACCACCCGTCTTTTCGTTTGTCGTTTAATGTTGTGAGACTCTGTCCGAGAGAAGGTCTAAACTCGAGTCTGGAAACCCCAGAGACCGACCTCCGTCCCCTACTCAAGGGTCCTCCATACACAGTCTGAGGTTTGGTGTCAATAATCTTCAATCGGTCCGTCCGTACCCTCGTGTCTCCCCTCCCCTAGACTTCCCGTCAAGACGTATGTCTGCACACTCCCGGGACTCCTATCTCTCTAAAGGGGACTCCGGGAATGTACCCGAACAAGGGTGTTGGTGAGGAAGGAAACGTAACGAAGATCGAACGTTGAAATCGGGGGTCGACAGAGAGAGGTGGAGAGACTGGTTTAGGTTTGACAAATTTGGTTACCGACGAGTAGGGGTTCTTATTAAGGAGGGAGAAAGACTCTTTCGGATGTTTGTGAGACGGATGAAAGGGGTCAATCTGAGAAACGGGTCGGAAGAGTACGGAACGGTCAGTCCTTATTTTGTCTCCGGAAGTGTGAGTACCATGGGAACGGTCACCGACCAGAAGAACGTACCTCTTGTCGTGTCTCCGTCTGTATCTGTAGGGTAAACCCGGTGACACTCCTCAAGACACACTTATTCGGTTTTACAACCCCTACGGTTGTTCGTACCACCCTCTGTGCCAGAAACCCCACTAGTTCTCTGTCTAATACCGACCGGAACTTTTGGTAGAACTCCTAAACTCTGAACCATGTCTCCTGGTACCTAGTTAGATTCCCTAGGTAAGTTTCTTCTCCGTTCACCGTACCTTAACTTTAGACCCTTTAAACACTAAAACTCTTACCCGACCTCTCCTTCCCTTAATCTTTGTCCCTCTTGGCCGTCCTCCATTGACATCGAGGGGTCCACTCTCTTTTCCGTAGACCGGTGACGGAACGTGGTGGAACAACCACTCCTTCTGTAGTCTTGAGACCGATTCTGAACGAATGTCGATGAATCGTTCTCAGACTAGGAGAGAGGAAATTGACATATTAGAAAGTAACCGGTCTAATGTGTCCTCTCCGAGAAATTGGTAGAGCGTTACATACCGTGTACCATTCATGCGTTATTTTCAAGTAACGGACCTTAACTTGATAAAACCTTCGAGGGTTCCTGAGTCTAAATAAATCCACTCCCGTCATACTTTTATATGGTAGAAGTTTTAGACTTCTTTTGAACATAGAAAAGTGAAGGAGAACTATACTATTTCTTTGTAATGTTTCTTTGTTTTGAAAGGTTTAGTTGTCTTGTACAAACACTCTCATATGTTGAGGATAGATACTTAAATAAAAATGGAATAATTCTCTATACTTTTTTTAATGGGCGTAAAAGGTTAAGACGGTGGTGGACCCGTTCGTTACATTTATAAATGTTCGTTTCAGAATCCCCCTTCTCCCTCCGAGACGTTATAAAACTTTGGACTATCACGACGAAAAGTGTTACCGGACACCAAAGGGAGGTAACCTGAAGGAAGAATTCGGAAGTTTGTGTGTGTACTGTGTGAGTCCCTGGTAATCGTCTACCATTTTGTAAAATAATCGACTAAATAAATCGATAACTCCCAGTAAGAAACTTTTTACCTCTCTCTTTAGGTCTGTGTTGTCTTCAATCTCTTTAGTCTTTAGTTGGAAACCTTGTTACCATCGGTCAGTGAAAAGAAGAGAAACAATTGTATGACTCGATTAAGTTTTGTCTAGTTACAGACACACTTACGAATGTCAGAGGTAAAAAAAAAGAGAGGTCACTCTCTTTCAAGTCCTTTTCATCTTCTTTTTTTATTTCTTTCTTTACTTTTTCTCTCTCTATCTTCCCTTCATCCCTCCTTTTCTTATGTCACAGTAACCGCATAAATATCCTTTATGTTTAAATTGACCTTGGACGAACACTACACAGGGAGAAATCTAGACGAGAGATAATTCTTCGTCGACATAAAGATGTACGTCGATTTTAATATATCTTTTGAACACAGTGTACTATCGTGGGAATAACGTTGTAGAACTATCGTCTTCGAAAGATTCTTTCCAACTTCCGAATAACAAGTCCACTTCACCCTGTCCAGTCATACATCGATCTAAACTTCTTAGGTCCTTTCTGTAGAGTTTTATGGAGTATTCTACCGACCTTCAACCGTGGAGAAGAAAGTCTATTACGTAAATGGAAGAGACCCAGGATAAAAGTCTTCGTTGAACAGAACCTTTTCACTTACCTTCGTTCTCTGAGGGTTAAAACACACTTATACGAAACTTATACAGGAGAAATCCTGTTTGATTTTGGATTACACTTGGTAATCCAAGTGTCCCTTGGATAATCCGGTCCCTTGGTCTCCTCTCGAAAGTCTCACTAGTCTACCGGTAACAAAAGGTGAAAAAGGGACGTTAAGACGTCAGTACCTTCTACTCTAGTTGATGTAAATGAAATGTTAAAAGAGTCCAAGACGACACAACTTCTTGTAGCGTTGTACAATTTAGTACCTCACTACAAATGAGTGTTATATATGTCTCATATTACACAGTTATTGACCTTTCTTGAGATAAATAACTGGAAAATCTTAGGGTGGTCTAATATTTGGTAACTTATAGACTAACTTTTGTCAGGTGCTAGACCGAAAAGAATTTTATGATTCAAAGTAAAATTTGAAGTAAAATAATATTCTCTGTGGAACGTAACTATAATTGTTTAGTTTTTCCGTGAGCATCTCCTTTGTCTTTCTGAGTCTTTACAACAGTCGGTCTAACCAGGTTGGAACTGAAACAACACGTTTAATACCCGAGACTCAAGACATGTAAAACAACCGCGGTTTAATTAATGAATATTCAGAGACGGTAAATTTTTCAGTACTACCCGTCAAGTACGACGAATAATTATGAGTTCGTTAATAACTATTAACAAGACCTAAAGTTGTAGATTAATTCGACTCACCGATCTAAACGTATGTTATTTGTTATCTTCACTGAACGTAGGAATCAGGGTGTCCGTATTAGTCGAAGTGGTATGTCATAGTAATTTTGAGTTTACGATTAATGTCGATTACCCAAGTACACTTATCCTCAATAAAGTAAGTCTTATATCTGAAAGAAGGTTTTCGGATTTAGGACGATAAGTAGATTTTTCTGGGTTCTACTAATTCAATGGAATTTTCTTTTCACAAGTCATTTCTGACACACACACACACAAAGGGGGTTCTATGTGTTTTTAGACCCAAAGAAATAACTTTCCTAAGTCTAAGAGTCAGTTTCGTTTGGTTAAACGTAATTAGACGAATAATTAACATGAACAATCATTTTACACCTTAACGGGTTAATCTTTACTTATTTTATTCGTAAGGTATTAAACCCCCCCAATGTGTTTATAATAATTATATAATTTATACCTCACCGGGAAAATTTTAACAAGGGATTAATTAAGATTTCCTGGTGTACTTTTCACTTTATAACCTGTGCAAACTACACCTTTTGGTTTGACCGGAAGAGGTTTTAGTTATGATTTACAACATCTAGATTCTAACTAACATTTATCAAATTTTTTTTTTTCCGATTTTATTTTATTTACGACATATAGTTACCTACCGTTGTCGTTGTGGAGTAAATAAAACATTAATCTCGAGGGAACCAAACTATGGTACAATTTACCTCGGGCCTTCAAAGATTGGTCCCATCAAGTATGTCGTTCCGGTTCCCAAACTCTATACGAGTATAAAATGGTGCAGGAACGTTTATTACGATTTTTTCTAAGTTATTAGGGTCCCGGGTATCAAAAAATGGGAGACCCTTTCGAGTCGATCATTTTCCCTAAAATTAATTGTCTGTAAAGACCTACACCGAACAAAACATTTTCCTTTTAATTATAGTCTCTCTTTATTCAATTCATTTGTTATATAAAAAATCGTCGTCTTTAGTAAATTTTGTTTTGTTTTGACAAAGGTCTCTCTAAGGTAAGGTAAAACAAGGTAGGACCAGGAAATAGAAGAAACGGACTTTGGATCCTTCCTTTGAATATCTAAAAAAAAAGTCTACATACAACGAGTCGGTTACTCCATATCTACCACTACCGAGGGTCTAATGTAAAGTACAGACCCCATTCTCTCCTTTCCTTACCTTCTCCCTATTTTTACTTTCTTTACCCCTCTCTTTTTCGGGGGTCTCATGTCTTCTCCCTAAAGTACCCATCCGAGACAAGCCAACATCACGGATCACCTAGGACTGGAGATAGGAGTGACGGAAGACGAAAGTAGTGGGAACGGTAAAAGGAGGTTTTCTGACAGTTCTAAGACTATATACTTAAACACCGAAATGTTTATTGATTAAATACTGAGGAACGGTCATGTGTCTACTAAACTAAAAGACTGAAAAATCTTTGGTGGTGGTATTGGTTATATTATTTCAGAGTTCCTTTATAGAGAATATGTGACCGGGAACCAGTATCTCTAAGTGGACAGTGTGTTAATTTATGTGTTGACGAGTTCTTTACGGTACACCTCAAGTGGATAAAGAGCAAAGGAAGATGGTCAGTGACAGGGAGGTTGGGGTGAGCGGGACTTTTCTCTGACGGAATGACCTGTAAAGGATGCGAAAATATCTTCGAAATGGAGTTCCCAAAAGAGAGGAAGAAAGAAACTGAACCTTAGAGTGATCGGAAGGAGGCAGGGTGTTAGATAACACGCACTTAAAAACATAATTATTTTTTTGTACCTGCTGAGTTTTTTATTCTCTTCTCTACCCGTTCTGGTACGTCCGCGTTTCTGAGTGACTTTTTAGTAGATCCCCTACACGAAACGGGTTGAGTGACCAATAATGACACTTTTATAGGGTTTATCGCACTCCAATGTGTCATTAAACACGTCATCAAACTTGTAAGAAACCGTAACGGAAAGAAACCCTAACCTTACTTTTGACTGGAAGAGGTCAGGACACCGGTGACGACTCAAGAGGTTTAAACGACCGTATAACTCAAGTCGCGAAATTGTCGTAGTAGAAAGTCCTAAACTTTATCGAGTCGACCTCAAGGTATGGAGGTGATCGTAATAAATATCACTACGAAGGATTCCGAGGTTTTAGTGACGTCTACCACTGACATCGGAACTTTGATTTTCTACGAACGAGGAACCTTTTTTTCGATACCGGTTGGATTTGTCGTATAATTTTTCGTCTCTGTAATGATACGACTGTTTCCAGACATATCAGTTTCGATACTAGAAAGGTCGTCAGTACATACTTACACTCTTAACCTGGCATTTCTTTCGACTCGGGGTTTCTTAACGACGAAAAATTGACACCACAACCTCTTCCGAGAACACTCAGAGAACCTGACTTTCCTCTAGTTTGGTCAGGTGGGATTTCCTTTAGTCAGGACTTATAAGTGACCTTCCCGACTATGACTTCGACTTCGAGGTTATGAAACTGGTTGACCACGTTTCTTGACTTAGTGACCTTTTCTGAGACTACGACCCTTTCTAACTTCCGTCCTCCTCTTCCCCTATTGTCTCATAATCTACCAACCTACTGTAGTGATTAAGCTATCCGTACTTAAACTCGTTCGAGGTCCTCAACCACTACCTACCCCTTCGGACCGTACGACGTCGGGTACTCCAGTGTTTCTCAGTCTGTACTGACTCGCTGACTTCTCGTTGTTGCTGTTGTTTTTCAACGGATATTTATAGATCGAGGTGCTTACGAGAAACTTAACCAAGTTAGTGGAACTACTAAGAGAATGATTAATTACTCAACTCGTTTTAGACACTGTGAAAATATAGACACACTTCTAGTATGGTAAAATTGTAAAACTTATAATATGAAACCGTCATAGTTAAAATAAATGTATGAAGATAATGAATGGTATAACAAATCAATTAACCAGAATGAAGTATCAATATGTCAACCGGGAAGTATGGTTCCCAAGACGTAGACGTCTAAGATGGTTAACACCTAGTTTTTATAAACCCTTTTTTAATATCCTTCAAGATTATTTGTTTTGAATTTAAACTGTACATGTCCGTTTATAACATATTTTAGATGTAACATAAATGTTAATGAATGTACCGTGAAATGTAATACGTTCCATAATATACATTAGGTCTATGTTAAATTTCATATGCCCTCCTACACACATCCAATAGACGGTAAAATTCCTCCTCTACACTCATAATCACACAAAACAATAGACACCCCCTGACACTTCGGTTAGGGGGAACCTATTTTCCTTGTTGTATGACACTTTAAAAGTCTTGGTCTTGGCAATTAAAGATATAAAAGTCGTACGCAAGGACAGTGAATTATTCATGAGCTATTTAAGACAAAGATACAACAATTTAAGTTAAAGTACTGGTATAAGTATTTAGTGACTTCGTGTCAGTGGATGTGAATCGGGGTCTCCGAATATAAACAGAGAGGAATTAAACTGTTGACACAATGATTCATCTGAAATTAAGTACCATATACTTACTGTATTTAGTATTGGACAGAGTGAACCATAAAGTGTATATACAAGTATGATTCTTTTAAGTCTACACGTTACGTCTAAGTATGTGTATAGAAAATGACACACTTACATATATGTATGTAAGATCAGTTCTCATCCTTTTAACTTTCCCTTTTCCAGTGTAACAATAGACATCATACCAAAGGTGTTTAACAGGGATATATTTTTGACAATTAAATTATTATTTTGACCTTGAACGAAAAATGACATTTTTGACGACTTCTGATCGAGAGGTGAAGGGACCCAGTCTTCGGTTGTTTATACTGACTTTATACTGAAAAATTTTTTCATTTTTTTTCTGTTTGTGTAACTGTCGTCATTGTTTTTATCCAAAGTTTATAACAATCCCTTAACGACAGTAAAGTTTTATTTAGGTTCAGAGGCTATAGGTACAGCTCAGTGATTTTAAAGGTACCAATTACTCTGAAGTTTTGGGAACGAACTAGTCAAAGAGTATAGGAGAATGGTATGTATTAAGAATCTTTCCTGAAAACGACCGGTCTTGTTCATAGAATGAAAAGTTAACCAAATTTAATGATATTTGTCGGTCTTCAAAATTCATTACCTAGTTTAAGTAAAAAAGGGTCAAACGATGATGTATTAATCCTGAAACTAGAAAAAAATTGACAAGAGGTCAACGATCTGACGTCTACATTTTGTTATGTGTAACATAAAATCTATAATTAATATATGAGGTCTGTGTGAGTTATTTTATGAAGTTTAGGGTTACAGAGACTAATAATGAAGTTATTATATCGAGTTCATGAGGTCTTGAGAAGGTTTTCATACCTATTTTAAGGGTCTGTAAATACAAGTACCAATTTTGTATTATTTGTTTTTTTAGGACATAGGCTTCTCGTAATAAAATATTTAAAAGTTTAAGTTTTTACTTCTATGATTCTCGGTACTTTTTGAGATATTATTACTTTTGTCTTATAATTATTTCTCCTATTTTTGTTGATTATAATTGAACTCCTTAATTTTTCCAGATACTAAGTAAAGATGATTTTAACTGGTTAGGTAGTAAGTGTTATGTCATTATTACGGATCACCTACTACTCGTTCCACTACTACGACCGATGTACTGTAATTCTTCGGTAGGTCCTCAATTCGTTCTTTTTTCTACCAACGACGGTTTCAATTTTTTTTTTTTTTTAGTGTACGTGTACAGTCTAAGAGTCCGAGGGTGAATTGAAAATCACTGACAACTGAGTGTTAAGGTCAATAGTACGAAGGGTAAGGTATCGTATATCTTTACGGTTTAGTATTTCCCTTCTCTCTTTCGTTTGGTCATATATAAGAACGGGAACATGAAGACTTTAGTTCCTCACAACGGATAAAATTACAACCTTCCTCCGTTTTTATCGAATCGAAGAATGAGGTCCTTTATATAGAAGAACATTTTGTATTGACACTCGGTTAACTTTACCGAATAATTGTGTTTGTCGAACTAGTAGTTCCGAGAACCGTGGACACAGGTGGTCAGGTCTCAATGCTACCGTAGTTTGAGACGGTTTAGTGTCGGTGGAGGGACGGAACATTCTGGGTAGAATTTTGGTGGGTGAAGTATGGAATAAGATATTTATAAGATTAGAGGAGTAAACTTTGTGATACTTCTGATAGTTCCACCACCAGAGAGTAGAATGTTATCTAAATCATTTGGATCGCGACACAAACTAGTTATCTATATAGACCACCTATAACCTTCTGACTGTCAGGTGTGCTATGTGACTATTCCTCTTCATCGTTGGTGACACTGTACTTTGTAGATTCTCAAATGTTTAGTTCGTGTCCTTGAAGTTTTATGTATTGTCAGACACAGTTATTATAAGGAGAAATAAAGTTAGTTGAGTATTACCAGGATATAATATTATGTCTTATTTTTATTTTAGGTATCATTATTTACTAACTCAGTAATTATATTAGAATTTAGTAGAAGTTATATTAGATATATTCTTCTGTCCCTTTACATATTGTATAGAATGTCTCTCAAGATGGTTTTTTAATTTATTGTAAAATTTCCAAAACCGTTTATGGGGTTATAATTTATTATGGGATTTGTAAAACAGTTCAGATCCAAAACTGGTCTAGAGGTCCACTACACAAGAGTCCCTGACGTCAATCGACTCCGTGGTGGTACGACACAAGTTAGTTGATGGCCGAAGACTTAACGATTCCTTACCGTATCGAACCGGGGTTTGCTAAGTGTCAAGTTTCTTAAGTACAAAATGTTAGCCACGCAATTCAGGTGTCCGAAATATTAGTCTTGTCTTAAGATGGAGGTAGTAATGTCATAAGATCTGAACACTGGGAATCGTTCAATCAATTGATGAGACTAAGAGTTAGTGAAACAGACGACCCCTTTTTTTTTTATCTCACTCAAGACCGAGTTCTACCGTGTCATCCGAGACTTGTCTGTAAAAAGGTTTCTTCTGTATGTCTACCGGTTTGTCTGTCTATTTTTTACTACAAGGTATATTGATTAGTCCTTTTAAATTTATTTTTGGTTTTACTTTATGGTAGAGTGTAAACAGTCTCATCAATAGTACTTTTACTGTTATTTATTGTTCACAACCACTCCTACACCTCTTTTCCCTTAGGAACATCGATAACCATCCTTATATTTGACCATGTCGGTGATACGTTTTGATATACCTCCAATGAGAGGGGGAGAAGTTTTTGAATCTTATTGGTAGTCTAGGTATATAAGTGGAACACAAGTGACATCGTAATAAATGTTATAGGTTGTATACCCTGGTTGGACTCCCAGGTGACTACCCATTTACCCATTTCTTCTACACCGTGCGTGTGTGTGTGTGTGTGTGTGTGTGTGTGTGTGTGTGTGTGTGTGTCTCCTTATAATGAATCGGTAATTTTCACTATAGAAGGGTGAAACTGTTGTACCCACCTGTTGTGCCCATAATACGATTCACTTTATTTAGTCTTTCTCTTTCTGTTTATGACATACTAAAGTGAATATACACTTTAGATTGTTTTGTTTACTGTTTTACGATTGTTTTGACTTTGTCTGAGTATCTATGTCTCTTGTTTAACGACCAGTGGTCTTCCCACCCGTACCTCGTGTCCCGTTTTATCCACTTCGCCTAATTCTCGATGTTTGAAAGTCAATATTTTATTAACTCAGTACCCCTATGTTAAATGTGTCAGTTATTATGACATAACTATGACATTATTGAAATATATAACTGTCTACGAATGATTGATCTGAGTGTCATCACTAGTTAAGTATTATATGTATTTACATCTAATACAATATGTGAGTTTTGGTTGTATTGTAATATACAGTTGATGTTAATTTTTTATGGGAGTCTTTCGATGACAAAACTAATGTTATATTAATCGTAGAATAAACAATCTACTATTTCTTGAAATAATTATGTATATAATCACCCATGATAATATTCGTGAACTGTACATACTTGAGTAAATTGATCATGTTAAGATGGACATCATTTTCGATAATTAAAGGGAACAGATGTCTACTCTAGTTACTCTGAGTTACTTTACTGTCCGACGTCACTGTGTCAGTCGTATACCTCGAGTCTAAGTTTAGATCCGTCAAACAAGGTACCAGAATGAACATGGTGATTCTTTGTTGAATACTTTTTTGACCTCTACTACTTTCAAAGTTCTTAGTGTAGTGTAAACTTATAGGTGGTCCAGTAATTGCTAAGATCGACTGTGTAGAACCAAAAGGGAATCCTGCTTATCAGGACCTTTCTCAATTACCTTAAACATACAAAATGGAAATAAAAAAAGAAAAAAACTCGACTTCCTTTTAGAATTAATGGAGAATTGGACCGTTTTAGGGTAGTAAAACGAAGTGTTCCGTATCTCTCTATTTGGTATATTGGTCCAATTTATGCGACAAAAAACGTAATTGATAGAACAAAGGAACATCCACCTTCTTTGTAAAAATTTTACTCACGGGCGGTACAGTCTTGATTAACTCACATACTAACTTTTGTTTTGTTTTGTTTTATGTCAATGCTCAGGACATTCAATAAGGTTCCTTGTAAATAGACACCTACCATGTCCTATCTCCTATCTCATTAGTCATTTTAGACTACTAATAGAAACTTTTATTTCAATTTATTTGGTTTTTATTTACTATATTCGGGAACTATTATGTTTTGTTAGGTTTGATCAAACACGGACCCGTCAAATCCGTAAACTCCATTACGTAAGATTATACCACTTAACCCACATCTACCTGCACTCAGACTCACTTGAGGCCCTCAACCACTACCTGTCTCTCCGGACCGCACGACGTTAAGTACCCCAGCGTTTCTCAGCCTGTGCTGACTCGCTGACTTGACTTGACTTGACTATCGGAGACATTAAAAAAAAAGGTGAGTCACCCTTCTCTCCAACCCTAGAAGTTGTACCTTTTTCCTTAGATCTCTCACTGTTACTTAGTCAAAACTTGTCTTAAGATCTCACAACAGGGTTCCCTTCGATACTGGAGTGGGTGTCAGTACTCACAGGTGGGGTCCCCGGCAGGTACCACTGTCACGTCCACCGTTAAAGGGACGAGTATTGAGTGACAAGATCTCAAGTGACAGAGTGTTTATTAGACTTCACGAAGGACCGTGACATCAATTGGAATAATATTAAAACGAAACGTGATCTACTTTGTGTCCCTTTATAATAGAGTGTTTAGACTTCGACCACCCCGAGGACATATATCGGTTCGAAGAATAGTATTTAGTTGTTTAGTCAGAAGACCGGACATCTGGTCCCCGGTCCTTAGAAAGTGATACTTTCTACTCTATAATTATCATTTATAGAATCGGACCACCTAGTATACCAGAGTCAAGGTTGATGAGTCAAAACGATAGGATCATATTTCGTCGGTTCCCGTTGTGTTTGTTTACTAGGACCGGAAAAGGTTCTTTCGACACAAATATGTTCGTTACCCGGTCTGAGCTGGGTGTCCGAGAATAAAACGGTTGGGATGTCTGATAGTACTAGAACACTCAATCACACCAACCGTCTTATGATCGGATGGTTTCGGTAAGTACAGGTCGGGGGTCTTGGATACTTACACAGTACAACATACCGTTTTTCTCGAAACGACTACTCTAATTCAATTACCAAAACTCTGTCCTTCCAATAGGATCTAATAGGTCAATCCAGATTACATTAGTGTTTTCACGATTCCCTTTACTCCCTCCGTCCTTTCAGTCTAACTCTCTTCCTCTACGCTCCTCTCGTCGTCTTCAACCTCACTGCACCGGAAATCTTCGACCTTTTCCGTTGTTTACCCAAGAGGGGACTTTGGAGGTCTTCCTTGTGTTGGATACTCACGTAGTTAATATCGGATCATTCTAGGTGAAATCTGAAGTCTTGTGGTCTAGACATTCCATTTTTTAGGTACACCGACATTCGGTGATTCGACCCTCATTAAACAGTGTCGTCGTCCTCCTTCGAGGATGTGACCCAATCGTACCCAGACTGGTCCACAGAAGCGAGAGCTTACACACTCTCCGACGTAATTCAGACGAACCAATCCGACGGTGACACAGAGATCTTAGGAACGGGACATAACAAAGGTTCCAACTAAACTTTCCGTCTCCCCTTCCTCGTCGGTACGGCGAGCCGTCCGGCATTACCACTGTACGTCCATGTTTGGGCGTTTCTCCCCGGGGACTCGAGATCTACCGAGAGAGAGAAGTAGTCAAGGACTTGAAGAATTTGGTAGTACTGGGGTCCGGTTGGTGTCTACGAATTGTGATCAGGTCGTCCCGACGATCAGTGTATCTTCGGGTCAAAGGGGTGTCCTAAGGATGTCTGGAGAAGTGGTAGGACAAAACTACTGACCTGTACGAACCTAATAGTCTCATTGAGTAAACACTGAGAAGACTCGGAGGTCGGAGGGAGGTCCTGAAATTAAAAGGGTCTAAGAGGGTACACCAAATTAAAGATCAATGATATTGTTTAGGGAATGTGGTGTGATATGTCGCCAAGACGAAGGTGCTGACTAAGGTCTGACTATATCTTGGACTCGCTCTCGTTTACAACCTGGGTGTCTGGATCTCTGTCACACAACCGGAACCGTTTCAACGTGGTACACACTCTGTCCGGGACCCCTCGTCGGTCGGAGAGGTCCACCGTAGGAAGAAACACTCAGATCGATGCTGCCGTACAGGTGTTCAAGTGTAAGTTCTCCGTAGCCCCTCTTCCCTTTTGTCTCTAGACGCAGGTCTGAGTCGAGACGGTCAATAGGACATGTACACAGAATTAGGAGGACTCCTACAAACGTATAGGTTTTATACTTCCTCACTCACATCTGAAAGTGTACATAAACCATGGAAAAGGGACTTTTTTCTAATATAAGGAACAAAGGGACAGGATCATTTAAGTCCATATCGGCACATTGAACAAGGTCAATTACTTTACACTCCCATTCGCTGTACGTCTTCGAAATTCTTGACAGAAGAGAGAAAGTGAAGAACGTCTCTGTCCGGAGTAAGATCACTCTCCGTGGGGACAGTAGGTCCAGGGTCTCCCTTCCACTACAAATTCTCCTCGACTTCGGGGGGTACTACCTGTACGTCCGACCCATTCTTGATTTGTCCTCCCAAACATTCGGTGGTTGTGTACCCCTCAGTGAACTAGTCCTGGGTCCGTTAGGACTGACTGAGTCTTGACTTACTCTTCGGACTATATTGACGAATTTTAGTTAAGTGTCTTTATATACGTCATTTCATTAGAAACACGATCGAGAAACAAATGTACCATAGACTTTAGGTATATTATAGTTTGTAGAGTTTACTGACCTAGAACTTTATTTCTCTGACTTGACAGTTTCAATCAGTCCTAACGTGTCTGTAGTAAATACATTGGAGAATGTTTTCTGATTAATAAAAAGGAAAGACGACAGAAGAATTATAGTGAAGGACTAAACTTGGTTTCTTAAGTATGAACCCCGAATAGTTGGAGTTTTTTATTATTTAGTCTATGTAAATTACTTGACACATAACCCATCGACATAAAAAATCCGACAATGGACCTTACAAGAGTTAAATTTTAAAATCTGATGATTGAACTACGGAGTCTTAGTTAGAGAATTTGACTTTTTTTTTATCGTCTAATTGACTTTTTTATCAGTAAACCTTTATTTCTATCATTTTTTTCTTTTATTTCTGACCTCCTTTCCTCCCTCTTCCTACTTTATAACATTTATAGTGACTTTCATTCCTTGACTACATGTTAAGGTTGGAAGGGTTGGAAGTATTACTTACTCAAAGGAGATTTCAACCACAACCGTAACATAAAATGAGACTTCAGGAAGTAATTCCCAATATCCCTGTGTTAAATAACAAACCCAAAAGAACAACGACAAAAGAATGAAGAGTAGGATTTTAGGAATCGGTACGGTCAAAACGATGTTGAAATAACTCGTCGTACAACATTTTCTCACGTCCAGTGCATATAAGTCACTCTCAAACTTCACCCTTTACAATTCAGACTCCAAAAGATTAGTTCCTTACTCGTTTGTGTACCGTAATAGTACCTAGATTGAAGTAGTTAAAGGTCGTTTACTTGTGTACCATCAAAATGTTAACGTCCGTTAGGCAAAACTCCACTTTATAGGGTTCGTCAATTTATTTGTCTTGAAACCTATAACATAGGTCAGGACAAAACTAATGGACTGGGGATGAGGAATAAGGTATTTGGATTTTAGAAAGGACTAAAGAAAGGTTTAGTTTTAATTTTAAGGTTAGGGACGGGAGGGAATGGGTTTACGGAAAACAGGAGTGTTTCGTCCTTTAAAAGAGTGGAAGACACCCTTTTTAACAAAGATTGTTAGTGTCATTTTATGAGTAGTCCAGAACTATGAATGTTTGTGTCGAGAGTATCTAATTAGTAAGTAAATAAGAAGGGTATGAATAAGGTGTTTATAAATGACTGACGAACGATACACAGACCGTTATACGAGTTAATACCTACGATAACCATTCATTCTTTCTAGGACAGGGATGGGAGTACCTTGAACACTAAATCCCTTCTTCTTTTATAAGTTTATTAGTGTGTATATAGTTACGTTTTACAAAGGGACTTCTTCTACATGTCTACTTCTCCCGTCTATTGGGTTCACTTTCCCCTCTCTTCTAATTCTGTCTCTCCCACCTTATACGTTCCCAGGACACCGTATACGTTTCTAGAGTACTGTATTCTACAAAGTTTGTATTTGTTCTTCCTTCTCCCAGTTCCAAACAAGAATATAAGAATGTGAGTAAGAACGGAAATGAAAGTAAGAAAACTAAGTGAGTGGTAAAACCTTCTTTGATATTATGGTACAATCCGTGAGTACTATGAGTTGGTATGTAAGTTAATCGTACTAGGGTTAATTTTGTGGTCGTTCCACAAACTGCGTCTGCGTCACCTCAAGTACCTTTAGTACCTGAGCTCACCGTATGTCTGTTCACTGAGAGGACACCCCATATCGCGTTTACCGCGGGGTGTACGTCATGTTTCCCACGACGCCCCTGTCTCCCCGTAGATTTGGGACGGACTCCGTTTCCGGGGTCAATGCCCTGTGAGAACAAGATCGTCTTCACAGGGATTTCGACTCAACACCTCCCGACCGATTTTCCCCCTTTCCCTGTTTCTTGCTTCCCTTCTTAGTGTGATACCGTATTGGTGGACTACTCGAAGAGTCTGGAAGATGCTACACTTTTTAGACTTATACTTCATCTCCGTCTACTCATTCTCCGACCGTTTTCGGAATACTTTTCCTGGATTACATCCCGTGGGTTTGTAGAACCAAGGGATGTGAGAAGAAGTACGACGGGATGTCGTTTTTCTTTACGGAATGTCAAAGGAAAGAATGTGTCAGTCCACGTTTGTTCCATTCGTCAACACATGATTATTGAGTCATCGGTAAACTTTTCCACTACACATTTACCTTTCCTCTGTATTATGAAATTAAAGTGGGAAAATATTTATTGGTACTAGTAAACGATCACTCTACCCCGAGGACAACCTTGTCGTGTTCAGGAATTTGAAACCTTGGTCTAACCTGAGACGGTGAGTGTAAAGGAAAGGTGCACCTAAGTGTGGGTCACAAAGGAAGAAATAGTGTCATTGTCAATTTTAAAGTCGGGCCCCTATCGTCCCTTAGCGTCTTTCCCTACAACATAATGTGTTTAAACTTTGACACGTAATAGAACTTTTATTGTCGGATGCACGACAGGTTGTCTACAACTGATAGACGTAAAGAAGGTTTTAAAATTTCATAGGACGGGGTAGGAACACTCAAACGATACCACAGGACCTACGTACCCCATGGTTTGAACGGATATCAAGCCCTTCGTGTCCAATTCCATTAACCCGAAGTAGTCCTTTTGATGTCCTCGAGAATTCTCAAAGACTAATCTTCCTTCCCTCTATTTTGTTACCAGTCCTCATACACACGTACACACACACACGCACGTACGTACAACTCCTGTTGAGATCGTTCTACCCACTTTTTGATTTTATTTTCAATTTCAAAGTTCAATTTTTGAACTTTGGAGTTCTTTTATTCGAGGTGTCAAGTCGACTCTTCACTACCTTCTACCATGGACCCTACCTCGTCTCCCCGTCACGTCGTCTCCGAGAGTCGACGGAGGGACCGGGACTGGGAAGGTCTGTAGGAGAGGTGTAGTAAAGGTAGGTGGACACCGAAGTCTCAGAAACGGACTCCCACCAGAGACCGATGTCCTCCAGGAGTGATACACTCCCCACTTCCGATCACCTTATCCGGTGGGGTTTTATTCTGGTCTCCTCAAGTCTTGTACGGTCGGGATTTATACGGTGAAACCATATAATTGACAAAACTCAACAACCGTGAATTTTTCTTTTCTTTCTTTTGTCGTTTACGTCTCACTCGGAAAGAGACTTGTAAGGAATACACGGATTTCTCTTTAGGAGGTTTCTTTGAGTTCCCAGTATCTAACGGGAGGTAGTCTCTCAGAAGGTGGTCCCTAACTGGGAATGGTGTCTTCTAATTTCAACACTGTTCGAGACAGTGTTTGGTAGTATCGAGGTGGATCAGAAGATTTTCGATAATTAGAGGGGGGTTTAGTAATTGAAAGGGGATTCCCCGTCCTCCTTTTCCCCTGCTGTCTCCTACTCTACCGATCTACCGTAGTGACTGAGTTACCTACACTCAGACTGACTTGAGGCCCTCAGCCACTACCTGGCCCTCCGGACCGCACGACGCTAAGTGGCCCAGCGTCTCAACCTGTGTTGACTCGCTGACTTGACTTGACTTCTCCATATGTAGGAGGAGAAGAAGCAGATAATTCTACCGTGAATTCAAACTTAAGATTCGGTGAAGAAGTTCAGTGAACAAACAGATGCCATAAAGGGTACCCATATACTCCATATACACAATTATTAGAAGATAAACAAAAAGAGAACAATTATACCAAAAATAATATCCCCAGAGTCTGTTCTTGAGTTTTCTCATTAAAAGGAGGGGATTTTCCCATTGGAGTTTGTTTTTCCCCGTCCAAACCATCTATTTTTAGGGTCAGAGGAACCGTAATCACCCTACTAAGAAATTCACCCAAGAGATACTCGAGAGTTTCTAAAGTGTCGATCTGACAAATAACTACGTGAAATATCCAAAAGAAGGAAGGATGGAAAAAAGAACTGAGGGAGTACCACGAAAGACCCTTTTATTTGGGGGTTATTTAAGAAACTTGGGTCTATGAACGGAGTCTCAGACGAAATCACTCTTGTGTAGATTTTTTCTATACCCTTTGTACTCCCTCCAGATTGCCCGACGTTTATCCACTGAGTGACCTTCCTTTCCTCACCCCGTCTCTTTAGATCTTAGCATGGAGATAAAGACAGACGTAGAGTCCCAACTACAACCACTGTGAGTGTTTCCACGACCGATCTCTTAAAGTTCGTCCAATTGGATCTATGTGTTACCTTGGAAAGTAATCATCAACCTATAAATCAATACCTCCAGTTCTCTTTCTAGAAACGACCTCGATACTAAACCCCTAGTTCCTGTACATTCGTCAATTGACTTCAGAGTTTTATTGGTTTCACAATCCTAAACTGGTCATACTCATTCCTTTCTGTGTGACGACAAATTCGTCTCGTCTCCCACTTACTCACTCTGACGTCTCCCGAATTCGATCTTTCCACGGGTGTTTTTACCGATTCTTCCTTACCGGTTCATCCTTCCTTCTCTTCTCTCCTCTTTCAACAACACTTTCGATTCTATCCGTTCAAGATTTCCTTGCCAGGACCACTGTTCATGACGTCGTCGAGAGTAATCTATCCCCGTTTTTCCCGTCCTTCTGACTCCCTGATAGTGTGAACCTTTCAACGTTTCTCATCGGGTCTCCTTCTCAAACCTCCTATACGTAGTTCCACCGGATTTCCGTCTTTACTTGACTAGAGTTAAGAATGAGACGGACCTCGGGATCTCACTCGAGTGTAGGAAGGAGTGAATTTGTCCTTTCCGTGTCATACACTCCGGGAGTCTCCCTCCACGGACATCAGGTAAGTTATCGGACGTCTGAAACGAAACCCAAGGTTTCTCTTAAGAAAAAATTCAGAATCGTTTCGAGAAGACCATAGTCGATTCGTCAGGGGTGTCCGTCTCGTGACACAGGTCCCTAGGTCTCTATACCTCTACTTGTTTCACTTCGAAGACAGGTAGTCCCTAGAAACCAGATCGTCCGGTCAACAATATGTAGACCATGAGTGTGCATTTCATCTCTCACCGCCTAGGGTCTCTTTTCGAGGTAAAAAGATGTAAAGAGGACACGGAAGGTAAAAATTTCTATTTCAGAAGAAACACTCAAATATTGAAAGTATTTTGAGAAGTACCTCTCACAGGAGTCACCTTAATCGACGGACCCACTGAAAGGGTCCTGACCCGTATTTCTACTAAAAGTACGTTTGAGGGGAATAGGTGAACGTTTGTAACTCCGAGAAAAGAACAGGTACATCATCTAAAGACATACACTAAATCTCAAATATCCTAAAAGGTCAACATAAACAAAGAATGTTGTTAGGAGACTATATCCGTCCCGTCCCAAAAAATTTAATAAAAAATATTAAGGATATGGTATTTTAAGTGAAAGAATTTGATACGTTAAGTCACAATAAAATAAAATGAAAAAAGAAAAATCGTAAAAGTGTCTCAACCCGTTCCTAGTATTAGTAGATTAAGGTCTTTTAAAAGTAGAGAGGGTTTTCTCCGATGTATAGGTAATCTTCAATGAGGGGTAAGGACGGAGTAGATGAGGGTTTGAGACCATTGGAAATTAGAAGAGGGGTAGAGATACCTAAACGGATAAGACCTGTAAAGTTCCGAAGGGGACGTCAAGTTGACCATTTCTTAGACGGACAGACAGATCCGTCCTCTGGGACCAAGTCAAGGACCCAACCCTTCAAAGGGAACTCTTCCCTATCCGATGGGTCAGGTCATAAGAACCCGAAAGGACCACCGAGCCTACCATTTCTTAGGCGGACGTTACGTCCTCTGGACCCAAGTTAGGGACCCGACCCTTCTACGGGACCTCCTCCCGTGCCGTTGGCTGAGTAATAGGAACGGACCTCTTAGGGGTACCTGTCTCCTCGGACCGCCCGACACCAGGTCGCCGAGGTCTGGGTAGTCTTCGATGAGGAGTACGGACGAAGTAGAGAATGAGAGTCTGTGACCGTTGGTAATTAGAAGAGAGGTAGACCTACCTAAACGGACAAAACCTGTAAAGTATATTCGCCCTAGTGTTCTACACCGTGAATCACTGACTGAAGACAGTAAATCGTGTCGTAAAAGTTACAGGTCGGTATGACGTTGGACGTAATCATAAAGTACGTAAAATGACAACTTATTATAAGGTAACATACACGACATAATCGGCAAGTCATCACAGACTGAGAAACGTTGGGAAACCTGACATCGAGTGGTCCGAGGAGACAGGATCCCTAAAAGGTCCGTTCTTATGATCTCACCAACGGTAAAGGATGAGGTCCCCTAGAAGGACTGGGTCCTTACCTTGGGTACAAAGAACGTAGAGGACGTAACGTTCTCCACGAAATGGACGACTCGGTAGCCCCTCCAGGCAAGGTAACATGCCTACCTGGTATACACAAATAGGTAATTAATTGACTACCTGTAAACTCAACAAAGGTGAAACCCCGATAATATTTATTACGGTGATACTTGTAATCACATGTTCAAAAATACACCTGTATACAAAAGTCAAAAGAACCTATCTATGGGTCCTCACCTTACCGACCCAGTATATCGTTGAGATACACATTCAAAACTACTTGACAGTCTGAGAAAAAGGTATATTTTACATGGTAAAATGTAAGAGTGACGTCAAACATACTCCAAAGGTTAAAGAAGTGTACGAGTGGTCATGAAAAGAAAAATGGTAACTATACTAAGTTCTGTGTAAAATAATAGGGGTAAAGTGTCTATTTTTTCCTACCACGATGTGTCGTTAATTGATCTTTTCGGTCCCGAGTTTATTATCAAAAACTTAAGAATCTGGTCTAAAAAAGGACACTATTTGTTTCAGTAAAACTTTGGTAAATACACAATATTCCGTATCTGACTACGAGCAATTTTTGAGTCCACACTATTGAGTCCTTCACATACTTAAAATGTTGTGTGTAGAGGAGTGTTTACGTATACACACACGTATGGCGTGTGTGCAAGTGTAGGTACCTACACACGGGTAGGTAACACAATGACCAAATAATTACATGGGTTGTCTTATGGTTACACAATTATCGTTGCTCTTCGAAAGTTTCTTCGACTTGAATTTAATGTCGCTGTTGAAACTACTACTTTCTTCTACTAAACAATCGTAATTTTAAAACAGAAACCTCAAGAAGTCTAGCTAAGTCTCACACTAAGATCGAACACCAAGTTTTCTACACCTGTGAAAATGAGTACGGTCGTCTAGGCCCAATAAGATCTTTCGTCGTGTCATAACGGATTTCGACTTCGTTGACTCAAAAATTTAAAGAATTTAACAGTGTTTCGTCTCATAGAAATTTCAAAGAAATCACATATCCAGGAATCTTTTTATGTATAAACTTTGAATCCGTAAGGAAACTAATGATAAAGTCTGTTTAGACAGTTTGAATCTTTACGACAGTATATCGAACATACTTGTCTAGTTATTTTAACTATCACAGACCGGGGGTCTAATCAGAAACTTTTAAAAAATCATCTCTATTATATCTATATAAAACTCAGTGTTGTCGTAGGGGAGTGAATAGTATCCTTTACCTGATTTATATAAAAGAACAAATTGCGGTTTCTTCCCACAACTACTTTATACAGTCTCGGGAGTGTGGTTTACTTTTACAGATCCGACCCTCTTTAATTGAAGTGTTCTGTCACTTCTGACGTAAAACTCTCAAAGGGGGAAAGATAACTTTATTTTTGTTAGTTTACACTTTTTATTCACTTCCGTACTGTATTTGTACCTTAACAAGTAAAGTCTACGAATAAACAGAACAAAGTGTAATTGTGCTAGTGTCACTTGTCAATCTTGTGTAGAGATTCATTAAATGTCGTTCAGATACTACAATATAAAACCACTATTACAGTGACGACGATGACGATTCAGTGAAGTCAGCACAGGCTGAGACACGCTGGGGTATCTGCCGTCGGGTGATCCGAGACGACAGGGACTCTAAGAGGTCCGTTCTTGTGACCTCACCCTACGGTAAAGGAAGAGGTCACGTACTTTCCCTTTTCACTTTCACTTCAGTGAGTCAGCGCAGGCTCGGGATCGCTGGGGTACCTGACGTCGGATGGTCGGAGGAGGTAGGTACCCTAAAAGGTCCGTTCTCATGACCTCACCCAACGGTAACGGAAAAGGCCTATTACAGTGTCCATATATTATAATCCCTCTCAAGACGACTTAAACTGACATTTATTAAGAGGATTCATTACCGAATGACATAAGTATATACACGAGTGACTTTTGTACCCGAAGGGACCACCGAGTCGACATTTCTTAGGTGGTCGTTACGTTCTCTAGGGACCCAGTTCTTCTAGAGGATCTCTTCCTTTGTGTTAGGTGAGGTCCTGAGAACGGACCCTTTAGGGTACCTGTCTCCCCGGACCGACCGATGTCAGGGACCCCAGTGTTTTCTCTGTGTTAAATCACCGATTCGTTGGTGTTGTTAACCTTTGTAACCGTTCACACACGAAAGAAAATAGACAACGGACTACGTAAACCAAAAATCAATGTGTCTCCTTCTTTACGAACGTGTCGAAAGAGACGTAACAAGTCTTCTTCCAAAGATTAATGGACATTAAAAATTTTATACAATATGCCGTCAACTCAATCAATCTTAAGGTTCATTGTTTTATTTTAGTCTTGGAATCTAAATAAATCTAAAAAAACATTTCTTTTTGACAGTCTTGTGGAAAGAGGTCCTTACAATACGAAAAGACAGGTTTTTTTCTTTTTTTTCATTCAAGACACTGCTACGTGTATTTCATCACTCTTCCCCTCTTTCACAGACGGATCAGTCAGTGCATTCAGTCTGGTTAGACCCGTAGTCACTCTATAGTTTGTTTGTTCGTGAGGTACGGAGTTTTGGAAAGTGCGGAGTTCTAAGGTGACTTTTAGGAACAAGTCATACGACCGAATGGTCTATGGTTTGGTAGTGAATGTGTGTCAATGGTCTAAGACGGAAACACGAGACCATTTACCCGTCATTATTCTGATGGAATTATAACGATTATCTAGAATCTAGATAACGAATATCGTACTTGTTCCATTTAGTAACTACAATGTCTTCTTTTCTTTATTCGAAAGGAGGTTTCTTATTTATGGCATACCGTGACCTTCTTTCGATCGGAAGGACAGAGAGAGTGAAACTGGGTGTTTATGGGTATTTATCTATACTGACTTCATCACCGTTAATATCTATTAGTCTATGTGTTTAGAGATATTTTAAATCTGGTCTTTTATAACTATCTCGGGGATGAGAAGGGACTTTCCGAAGTGGTTCTTGGGAATCAAATACGTTTACCATGTCTCCATAAAGAAGCTAAAAAGGTTCTCCTTTGACTTAAGTTTACATCAAGTATGGTGACGTATACCAAACGCCGTGAGACGATCCGAGAACACACAATCTAACACTCCATACATCTAAGTGTGAGTAAAATTTTATTACATTGACTAGATGTTCGTCAACACCAGTAAAGATGTTCCAGACTCTCCGAGATGAACTTCACAGGACGGACATGAGAATTACGACCTAGTCGGATACCCGTCTCTTCGTACACGGGTCGTGCACTACCGTTTCGCCTCTGTGGTCTTCGACACGTAAAGGATAATCCTGTTGACACACTCTGTCAAAAATACTATCAAATTAAATTTCTCTTTTACTATCGATATTAACTCCCCTTTAGTCTCACAATAACCCAAGGGAACGTCGAAAAAAGTGAGAGGTCGTGTCAAAAGTAAAAATTTGTAAATGATACAGACCTTGGAGATTTCCGAGATAAGTCCTTTAAGACGAAATGTCAACCCTTGTGTATGTTCCAACAATTCATCAAAATCGTTAATATAGATACTGAGGATTATTTGTTTCTACATATATGATAAATGTGTGGATATATACGACATATGTATCATAAAGTATATACTTGTATATATATAGTATATTACATGTACACTATATATATGTATGTGTGTATGTATATATCATAATTTTATGTATATATTGGTTTAAGACATCATTAACTGTTTATTCACATCAAGGTTATAGGTACAACCAACTATAAAAAATAAATACAATTCTTATTCTGTTTTTGCTTTATTGTTCCTATACAAAGTTTTGAAACTGAGTGAACGGTTATACACTCGTCGAAGAAACAGCTTATCTTATTACCAAAAGTTTATGATCTCTTTCTCAAGACACTAAAGAACGCCAAAAGTGTTACATTGTCGATGTCTGTGTTGTGTAAATTAGACGAAATAATTGTAAAAAGTAGTAAAAAGAATTCAGTTCTATTAACTGTTTTGTTATTTGTTTCGGGTTCAATGTTTAAACGACTAAAGACGCCACATTTATGAGAGTAGGACCGGTCAAATTTCACTGAATACGGTACAGTGACTCGTACCTTAACCCTTCTCTCCATTCCGTCGGTGGTAGTATGTCGTAAAGATGGCAAGCCAATAGTATTTATTTGCGTTCTAATGTCTGTTATCATTTGACATCATTTTAGTAATTCTCACTATACACAGTTATGTATTTTAAATTAAAACATATTAAACGAAAATTGTATCCGATACAAAATGGGTAACCGAATATTTTAAGTACCTTAACATAGGCATGTTCAGTTATATTCGGTCATGATGACGTCCATATATGTATTAAATTCTATACAGATATAACTGGATGCACACGTACATACATACACTCTCGTAAAAAAAAAAGGACGTTTACATGTTTTGACGGTTCTTTTTATTGACTTCCTCGACTTCCTTTACTTTCTCGTGTATGACTTTCTCCTAACACAGTTAAGACGGTTATTTCCTTCTGAGGCGACACTAAGGTGATAGATTTGTACCCAGTTTTACCAAGACGTTGACTTGTCATTTGTGTGTTAGGAGTCGGATGATAGGAAAAGTAAGTGTAGGGGGTTTCTTCGTTTTATAAGACGGAGTTAAGAATAAAATGATCTCGGTAATCCAAATTTTTAGGAACCCGAAACCTCGTTCTGTTTCGAGACCAATTCTCAGAGTTAAGATAATTGTTTCCCCTTTATCCCCCTCCCTATTTGATCCTCAAACCTTAATTGTATGTGTGATACTACATATGATGTTTATTTTGTCTACTGGTTACTCCTGGATGTCATATCGTGTCCTTTGACATGCGTTATAACACATTACTGGATATTTCCTTTCATTAGACTTTTCTAACACATATATACCTACACATATATACCTAACACATATATACATATTTCGTATACCTATACGAAATATACGTATACGGAAACTTGACACCACAACCTCTTCCGAGAACTCTCAGGGAACCTGACGTTCCTCTAGGTAGGTCAGGTAGGATTTCCTTTAGTCAGGACTGATGAGTAATCTTTTTGACTACCACTTCGACTTTGAGGTTTTCAAACCTCAAACCGGTGGACTACGCTTCTTGACTGAGTAACCTTTTCTGGGACTACGACCCTTTCTAACTCCCGTCCTCCTCTTCCCCTACTGTCTCCTACTCCACCGACCTACCGTAGTGGCTGGACTACCTGTAATTAAAGTCGTTCGAAGTCCTCAACCACTGTCTGTCCCTTCGGACCGCACGTCGTCAGTTACCCCAGTTTTTCTCAGCCCGTACTGACTCGTTGACTTGACTTGACTTTATATATATATTAGACTTAGTGAAACGACATATATACACTGGACTTTGATTATGTTGTAACATTTAGTCGACCTGAAGTATTTTTTGTTTGTTTTGTTTGTTTTTCTCAGGATTAAACATAACTACAAACCACACTACCTGTGCCACTTCATAGTGACTCCTGTCTTCAACCGTCAGGGGGTCGACGACCCCCAAACGGTCGTCTATCGGGGAGGTCCTTAACAAGAACTGACTCCTCCCACTGAATGGGTTCTAGTACGGGAAAGGACCTATGTCAGACGTTGGTTACTGATACCAATTTCCAAATCTGAAAAGCATGGTTGGACGTCCGAAGGGTTCACCATCTCACCATTTCTTAGACGGACAGGTACGTCCTGTCCAAGTTAGGGACCCAGTACTTCTACAGGACCTCATCCTTTACCTTTGGGTGAGGTCACAATTTAATGACATAACAGTGGACTGAAGGAGGACACTGGGTAAGGTGGAGGAAAGGGAAGGCACCTCCAGACAGTGTTCCGTGAAGGGATAATTGGAGGACGTGCGTTGAGTCGTAGGATCTCTCGAAGTGCCCCGGTGTCGGACGTTGTTAACCGTTTCGCTGACACCTTATTATTTTGGGCATTTGTTTGTAAAAATTAATTTTATTTTTTGTGATACACCCGAGATACTCAAAGAGTATAAAAATGTAAAAATTATTACATCTTAATAAAGAGTAAAGATCCAGTAAAGATTCTCTGGTGTTGATACTTGATTTACTTGTATAAAAGTATATTATAAAGTTTTGTGTAAATGAAAGTTTGTGAATTTGTTATTTATAGTTAATAAGTGTCTAAGAAACTTTTTAAAGTTTTCCCCATTGTGAATTGAATAAGATACTGTCGGAGTGGTCTGTTCAGTAATGTTATTTCCGTTTGATGACTGAACCTAGAGAGTGCTTATGTCTACGTTTTTAGGAGTTTTTATAATACTTTTATTTAAGTTGTTATGTATTTTCATTAATTTAAATAGGTTTTTACCGTTCCGAATAAATTATAAGTTTTTTGTTCAGTACATTATATGGTATGTTTTATCTTTCTTTTGTTTAAATCGAATAGAAACAGAAAGAACTGGAACTGTCAAAACTTCTCATAACTAAACAATAAGCAGACTTGAACGAAGGAAATCACAAATGGACTACTAAAGAACATTAACTTGACTTCAATACAAAAACCGTTCTCATAGTGTCGTCACTCCTTCACGAGAGAAATAAGGTAGTATAGTTCTCCGAGTACTAAAACTATACAGAATAGTGACTATCAATTAGAACTAGTTGACGAATTCCACCCTAACCGACCCAAAGAGATGAGATTTCAATTATGAAAAAGAAATTATAAATTATGTTCAGAACTCCCTAGATTAATATCAAAACAACTACCCTTTTTTTGTTATCTTGAATCGAAAAACGTAATTCGTACCTGAACTACCTCTTTACCAAGATAAAATTCCTCATCTTGTACAGTGAATGAGAAATAAGTCTGACGACTGGTGAAGGTAGGAGGGTACCATAGTTTTATAAGTTTTTTTAAAGTTCGTAAACCATGTCTAAGATCGAGAAGGTGAACTCATCCCTTTATAGGTATCATGTATTGAAAATGTTTCTCAGTAAAGACCTAAAAGTGACAAAACTTCTGGAAGACCTCACCAAACAGAGTCGAGAAGGAGGTCTGTCTAAAGACTAGTTGATAGTCTACAGGTTGTTTGGACTAGACGTCTTTCTCGAGAACACTGGAGAAATATCCCGGTCAGTACATTGGTAAATAGAAATATTTACATAATCATACAATTGACTCTAGAGACAATAATGGTAAAGTATCTTGATGGTAAACGACCTATATGAGTCGAGAGAACGGAAGACTCGAAGAGTTTCTAAGTCCTTAGTATTTTCATTCCAATTTTTTTTTTTTTTCTTACTACCACTCTATTAAAGGGGTTTTATGTTATTATCATTTTCGACGTCGTAGATCTTTACAACACTTTGGTAAATTATTGTTGTCACTTTTAATGATGATCATCTTACGTTCGAGGTATTCCCGGTTGTATAGGGTTGTTGAACCTTGTCACTAACTTTGTACAGACCACGAGTTATGTCATACCACCTGTTTAGTGGTAATTATTTGGAATGGTCCATCAGGGGATTCGAAAGATATTTATGACAAAATAAAATCGAAGTACCTTTGGGATCCTACATATATGATTATAGTTCTTAGTGACAAAAAAACATAAAAAATTTGTAGAGTCAAACAAAATAATACCTTGTAAAGTTTGTCCGTGTTTTTTATCTCTTTTGTAATGTGTCACCTGGGAGGCGTAGACATCCACGTCTTGGACACCTCTACCCGCCGACTGTCATGATCCAGTAAAATATAGTCCCTGACTCTTAAGAACTCAAGACCACGGACACCCCCAGAACCTTGGTTTGGGAACTCCTATACCTTCCTACAGATATTATTTGTGGGTATATGGGTAGATAAGGACAATGTCATTAGTCAATAACTATACACAGTAGAGAAAATAAATATCACAATCAGTTCTTATAAGTTAAGGAGACGTCTTCTTTTATATATACCCTACATACTTTGAGTACATCACTCATTACTATTTTTGATTCTTCCATCTAAAACTCCATGTCCATCCTCAGTATCTTACAGTTTATGAAAAGATTCAATTATTTGAGATTCTATACTGGTCACTATCTTCGCTACTTTGTTTGTTCTCATAGTAGAGATTTGTCTTTCCCTGTTATTCTGGTTCAGTACTCGTACTTAGTACGGTCGAGATCCGTCCCTAGTGGAGGTCACTACACTCGAGATTTCAATGAAAGTTAAAGACTATGGGTAGTACCGGAACGAAACATGATACAGACGAGACTGAATCTTTATATCTACGACAGGTAGTTGATTGACTACTCGGTCACCGTCGGCCACTGGAACGAGGACACAGAAATACTACGTCGTTTACACACAACAACCGGGGTCTATGAGCGGTAGACGGTTCAAAGGACGAGTTTGAAGTTGAGGCCAGAGGTATAGGTCTGACATTATCTTTTCCGACTCAACCGTCTCTCTCTTCCGTACTTTTGTGGTACATTGGTGTTTATTATATCCACGAGGAAGGTGAGGAACAGTGGGTCGGGTTTACGTAATTTGATGGGGGAGAGACAGGGGATCAAATAAAAGGGAGCTAACTTTTTTGATACAGCCAGTACTACGGATCAAACCCGATATTCGAAAAGACAACACATCGGAAATCCTGTCGAACGTCGTTCCTTCGAGGGGTTTGTTACCTGAGTCTTCTTTACTTCTCTGACGTGATTCCAATAAGTCGATTTTATAGTCGCTAATTATATGAGGAGATACATTCGGGATTAATATTGGTATTGTCATATGACAAAAGTACTTTGTGGAAGGTTCGTTTTTAAAGTGGGAAATCTGTAAAATGTTCACTCACACACACACACACACACACACGAGCGTACGTGAAATTTTTGTTTCTATCGATCCTACATTGAACTTGGGTTAGACATTGTTTAGAAGGTAATTTTTATTTTTAGGACAAAAGTTGAGATAACTTAATATGTATTTGTTCAGATCTCTCGAAAGAGCTATGACTCTTTAAATAAAAATGAAATTTTAAAAATAACCAAAATAAACAAAACGAGAAAATCATAGAGTCAACTTGTCAAGTTCTTATCGAATCTAAGGTAAGTAACTTTAACGAGAAGATTTTTTTTTTTTAGACTTGTAAACGTTCTTTTTTTTACGTGTCAAGTTTCGGTAACGGAAACGAGATGTGATAATCGAGAGACCTACATACATTTTTAACGGGTAACAAGTTTGGTTTACCGTCCGGACCCTGAGACACCAGGTACAAAATTTAACTGACAAAGGAGTACTATGTCACTAGATTATTGACGAAGAGTCCAGACCCTTTTTATTTTGTAAGTTCTGTTTTCGAACGTAACGTTTAGACGAATGACAAAGGTATGTTTAAAGTGATGTTATATGAAAGAAACTGTCACAGGAACCGATCATAAAGGAGACTTTCTGTGACAACATCTTTGATCACTACTATAAGGACTCTTGCAACAGATCAGACTATTTTCTTGACTTTTAATAATTCAACTGTTCAGATCGGTTTAACTCTATAAAATATGAAAGTGAAAATTTATATAAAAGGAACCAGAAACGACCGTCTAAATGTATACGTCTTACGTTTTCACTGATTTTTATTCAGAACGTTGTAACACTTTTAACGAATCAGCACAGACTGAGACTTTTGGGTTACCCGACATCGGACGGTCCGAGGAGACAGGTACCCTAAGAGGTCCGTTCTTATGACCTCGCCCATAAGTAAGGGAAGAGGTCCCCTAGAAGGACTGGGTCCCTAACTTGGGTCTAGAGGACGTAACGTCCGTCTAAGAAATGGCAGACTCAGTGACCCTCCTCTACTTTGTTTTTCAAAGTCTATGAACATATCTTTCCTTACTATAACATTTTGACAACTTCTTTTGTATTCTATTGTATAATGGATTTTAAAAATTTCTTCTATTAAGCTTTCTTAAGAATATAACCTTATTTTGGTTTTCATCGGAGTATTTGTTTACTGAGACGGTTTTACGTAGAGGATTGACTACTTATTAAAATGTATAAACGTTGAAATCCACCGGTTGAAAAACTTCAAACGTACTACTTAGTTTTAAACCACAATACTTTACAACTCTTGTTTAAGTTGGATCCACTGTAATATAACACTATGATAAATATGTGATAACTTCACAATTGTGAGTGAAGGTATTAAGATACGTAAGGTCTCTTAAAGTGTGAGAGTAATTAATGGTAGAAATATTGTAGATGTAGTGTAATATGAATTTTTCGTCTTTAAACCTACCGACTTAAGTTCTTATTTTCAGAAATCTGTCGAACACAGATCGTATCATTAGATAGTCCTACCTCCGAGTCGACGGGTGTCTATATTCGACGAACTTTTACACTGAGAACCCGATGGAAGGAAAGGGAAAGAGAAAAAAAGAGAGACTGTCACGAAGGACAAAAGGAGGATTTATTTCATAAACATGTGTTTAGGAAGAGAGTCCCAGACGAAGGTTCCCTTGGGTTTATTATATAGTTAAAAGTTTTAGTTGTATCACTCACATTATACTTTCTCTATATTTTCCTTTCACTGTCTCATTTTAAGACAAAAAAGTTGTACATTTCTGAGACCATGTTAACGTATAAGGGATTACGTCGTACATTCCTTAATTCGTCGTATAATACCCCATCAGATGACCAACGAGGGGATGGACCTTAGTAGGAGGTCTCTTGTAAACGTCTACGTGACTGACTAAAAGAGACCCTTTTAAGAGCCGTTTGATTCGTGTCAAGTCAAGACAAGTCAAGTCAGTGAGTCAGCACAGGCTGAGAAACGTTGGGATACTTAACGTCGTGAGGTCCGGAGGGACAGGCAGTGGTTGAGGGTCTCAAGTGAGTTTGAGTACAGGTAGCTCAGTCACTACTGTAGGTCGGTAGAGTAGGAAACAGTAGGGGGAGAGGAGGACGGGGGTTAGGGAGGGTCGTAGTCCCGGAAAAGGTTACTCAGTTGAGAAGTGTACTCCACCGGTTTCGTAATCTCAAAGTCGAAGTCGTAGTCAGGAAGGTTACTTGTGGGTCCTGACTAGAGGAAATCCTACCTGACCAACCTAGAGGAACGTCAGGTTCCCTGAGAGTTCTCAGAAGAGGTTTTGGTGTCAAGTTTTCGTAGTTAAGAAACCATAAGTCGAAAGAAGTGTCAGGTTGAGAGTGTAGGTATGTACTGGTGACCTTTTTGGTATCGGAACTGATCTGTCTGGAAACAACCGTTTCAAAATAGAGACGATAACTTATACGATAGATCCAACCAGTATTAAAAGGAAGGTTCCTCATTCGTGGAAACTTAAAGTACCGACGTTAGTAGTAGACGTCACTAAAAACCTCGGGGATTTTTATTTTAGACTGTGACAAAGGGGTAGATAAAGGGTACTTCACTACCCTGGTCTACGGTACTAGAAGCAAAAGACTTACAACTCGAAATTCGGTTGAAAAAGTGGGAGGAGAAAGTGAAAGTAGTTCTCCGAAAAATCAAGGAGAAGTGAAAGACGGTATTCCCACCACAGTAGACGTATAGACTCCAATAACTATAAAGAGGGCCGTTAGAACTAAGTGATTCGTGTTTACAGGGAATTGAAAGTACCATCTAGTCATTATATAATTCTCGTTTTTCTGACAAAAAATGTATGTGACAACAAATATTTGTCCAAAGGTGAATGTAATGACAGGTCGTTTTGTACTAGAGTGGTCTACCGACCAGTCGGGTGTACGACGTCACAGGGACTGGACGTGGGGACTGTCACACTAACGGGTTTTGGTGGTAGTGTTTTACGAGGGATGTTCTGTCATGATAACTCCTGGTAAATCTCGTTCTCTCTCGCCCCGTCCCTTCTCTCTGTATTTCGTCGAATCTTTTCCTTTTTTCTTACCCTGTTACACATCTCGGTGACCTAAATCTTAAGGAGTAACGTTTGGGGTGGAGGTAAGTGACAACCTCCACTCTGAAATCCATGAAATGAATAACAGAAAAACCGAGTATTAGGGGTAGATATTTCACGTTCTTTGGTATCTGGGATTGAGTCCTAACGAGACTCTAATTTATTGATTTTGTGTCACAGACCGTGTTTCACTTTTTGGTGATCGATAAGAAGAATAATATAAAGTACCGATTTACTGACTAGAGAAAGAAGATTGTGTTTGGTAACGAGACTACACCGGTAACCTTCTATGTTCAACATAGTATATACTTTTATGCTCAAACCCGTATATTGATATTCAAAGGGTTCACACTAGACACTTACATGCTAGTGAGGTACGAAAGGGCGGAGAAGTAGAGACGACAGGTAGGAACCAGTGAACGGTACGGGTCGTTGTTATTGGTCTACTCTTATAATAAGGTATAAAACATGGGGAGAAGGGTTAACCCTGTAGAGGATTCTCCACTCACATCCCTTCTCTCACCTTCCTTTCAAGACTAAATCGGAAGGGGTCTGGGAGGAACCGTTTTAGTTTCCTTTGTGTCCCTCAGTAGATCTCTTAAACTTATTGTTTGTTTCGTATCTTTGCGTCCCGACATTTGACATTTCACTTCGTGTCTACATTTCAACGAAAGGAAGAACCACAAATAATTATCATTGCGGTCAATATGTCGACACTCTTGGGGTCTATCCTTTCTGTGTCTGTGAATCGTAGTAGGAAAAGTTTACTCTCTTGACTTTTGGTTCTGATCTACAGATTTTTATTACTCTTCTACTCTGACTACTGTGACGTCTTCTCCCACGAAACTCTCCTTCTCACCCGACCCTTTTATCACTATAGTTCCATCAGCCTCCGCACCTCCGTTGTTTAATTTCCCAGTCAAAAAATTCCGACTTCTTCGGAAGAACTTCTTTCCCGACGTAACTAACTACACCGGACATTACCTTTGAGTCTATTACCTTATTTTGGTCGTAAATTCTTAAAGTCGGACTCTTGAGTAACGGTACCGTTGGGAGAGTCTTCCCTTGAACATTTTCTTTTATTCTAAGTGAACTGATGCGGAATTTTACTTTTGGATGTGATGTCACTTTGTTAATTTATGTTTTAAGGTTTTGACGAATAACGGTGTCACGGATCTCCTTATCATCCAGACCGTCGAGAAGGTGATCTTAAGAGTTTTAAATAACTGAGTATCTCCCTTGTAGCAGATCGAAACTCCTTAGAGACAACCGTAACCTACAAAGGATGGTCACTTCTAAACGTTAACAAAAGTAGGATATTTAGTAGATCTTAGTGCGAGTATACATTTGGTGTCACCATATATGGTAAGTTTGTTCATTGAATGAAATCAGACGGGTATTAGTGTCTTTTGATGGTTTAAGTATGTAGTTAATAATGAATCTGAAGTACCCTTTTAGTAAAAATCGGATTCATTTTAGACGAAATATAAACGTAGTATTAGTAAAATTATTTTTGTAGATAAAAATTAATGTACAAAAGTAAGTTTCTTCCGAAGGGTCCACTGTGATTACCATTTCTTAGGTGGACGGTTACGTCTCTGTGGCCAAGTTAGTGACCCAGTCCTTCTAAAGGACTTCTTCCCGTACCGTTGACTAAGGACATAAGAACGGACCTCTTAGAGTTTCTGTCTCCTCGGACCTCCCGATGACAGGTATCCTAGCGTTTCTCTGTGCTGACTTCACTGAACCATACGTGTGTAAGTTCCTTGCAGTTTGACCTATGTGATATAAACAGTCAATTTTGTGTAAAAGAAGTTATGGATTATACTAACTGTTTGTACTTAGATACGGAAAATTGACTACGACTCTCTTCTTTAGTCAAAGACTTACCGTTCCTAATCCAAGGATTTTAACTTGGACCAGTATTTTGTTAAACGGCGACTCCTTAAATTTTATTATAACATTTTTGTCTCTCTCTCTCTCTCTCTCTCTCTCTCTCTCTACAGTTCTTATTCTATTTTTGGTAATATAAAGATACGAGTCAATTTGTTTTTGTTATTTTCGGGGTGTACTGTATATTCTACTACACATACGATAAAATTATTGAGATATAGTCGTAGATTACGATGTACTCTATTACCTATGTCATAATAATTGAAGATAAATGGTCCTGAAAAATGGATCTGAAAAAATGAAGGACGGAAGTTGGGATAGAGGTGGGAACTCCAAAGTGGTTCTGAAAGTAGTTACATTTGTTAAAGGTAAACATATAAAATAGACTATGTGTAAGTTTTCCTATAAGACATATACAAGTCAGGAGGAGGTCAGGGTGTTGTAGGAAAATTAAAAGAGTCCTATATTGTAAAAGGATCTTTCGTTTTAGTAAATCAACAAACGGAAGTACTCGTTAACTGACAAGTAAAGAGTTCAGTGTACATAATCTTGTGACACCAAGCCTCCCGGGTCTGAACCGGTGACCTGTAAATGTCTGTCACTGTCGCACTGACGAATACATTTAATATAGTATTCTACACGGCACGAGTCAGTGAAGTCGCACAGGTTGAAGCACGCTGGGGTACTTGACATCGGGCGGTCCGAGGAGACAGGTACCCTAAGAGGTCCGTTCTTAGGACCTCACCTAACGGTAAGGTAAGAGGGCCCTAGAAGGGTTGGGTCCCTACCTTCACCGCTCAGAATTTAGATTAGACGTAACCGTCCACAGAAGAAATGGTGGTCACGGTGGACCCTTCCGGTAGTATTCTACATTTCCTTAAATTAATAAAAGACAACGACGGTTTCGAAAATTGTTGTATAAATTCCTAAAAAAAAAAAAGTACAACTCAGGACTATCTAAATGAAAGACCTCATCGATAGGTAAGAATTTGTCAATTTTCGGTTGAATACATTTATGTTGGTTTATAAGTTTTGATTTTTACTCATTTTGTAACTAAATTTTTTCTTATGACACCAAGATTCTGAACCTAATAAAAAAAAAAACTATGGATAGAAATGGAAAATGACTCTTTTAGACGGAGGAACTGAAAAGTAAGTAAAAAAACAAAGGGTTACGGATAACGGTCCAGTAGGATAAAGATTAATAGGCGGTGTGACTCGGAATGTGAAATACGGATAGAACCTTAGTTGTAAGAGTTCCAACAGTTCTTACATGTGTTTTCATTTAAACGTACATAAACTTAAAACGGGTTCCCCTTAAATACCAACCTCCTTTTATTGACTTATAAACTTCTTTAAACCTTCCTTATTCCATGAAGGTGTATGATGTAGATCCTTCGTACTTTCTATCAGTCTAAAAAGTGGACTTTAAGAAACACCATTCTGACTTTACTTTTAGTACAAATTTGGCATTTAAATTTATAAGAAAGTATAATCATTTCGACGTGAGTAATTATTAAGTATCTTCTCTAGACGGTGACATTTAACTTGGTAATCTAAATCACTAATTAAATAAAAATAAGAGAATGTTGGATTTCGTTTGTACACCCATGTATAACTTTTTCTCGACATATAACTTTTTTTTTTTCTTACCTATCTCCTCTCTTTAAAGTCTTTTAAAATAGGGATTTAATTGTTGTCCTTATAATCTCTTAAGGAACGGGTCAGGTCACCAATTCTGAGACACGAAGGTGACATCGCCTGTACGTAAGTTAGGGGCTACCCCCTTGATTTATTTATTTTCCTTATGATAAGAAGGTGTCGTTTTTTTTTAACATAGGTGTTTACATTATAATTGGTATATTGATTGAATAAAGATCTCACACAATTCATTGGTAGTGAAAAGGAAGGAGAGACACGCTTTCATGGAGGACATCGTTTTGACTTTCCGTCCGGGTCAAGAAACGTGGAGTGAAACGAAAGACAAAGAAGGTTGGAGGGAGGTCTGGGGGAAACTTAAGAGACGGAAGTCCGACTCCTCACATCATGAAAATAGTAGGAGATTAAATAGGACGTTCTACTTTTCATTAAACTATTTAAAGGAGTTTAATTCCATGATCCTTTAATTAATAGACGGTCAGAGTACTCATAAACGTAAAATTTCCTTTTAACGTCTCTTTCTTGTTACGGAGTGGTAGGATTTAATGAGTAATTAATACCTTAAGGTCCAAAGGCACTCTTCTATAAAATTTCACTACTCTTTTAATCTCTTATGAGAGTTTAACATGTTACCTGTACCACTGGCCCGGATAAATAAAAAGACCTAACAACCTTCTAACTCTGTTTAATACGTACAACTCTGTTTTATATGTATAACTCTGTTTGTAATGTAGGACATCCAGAAGTGAAGACAATTCAGAGAGTCAGCACAGGTTGAGAAACTCTGGGGTACTTAACGTCGTGTGGTCCGGAGGGACAGATAGTGGTTGAGGACCTCAAGTGGGTTTGAGTCCAGGTAGTTCAGTCACTACGGTAGGTCGGTAGAGTAGGAGACAACAGGGGAAGAGGAGGACGGGGGTTAGGGAGGGTCGTAGTCTCAGAAAAGGTTACTCAGTTGAGAAGCGTACTCCACCGGTTTCATGACCTCAAAGTCGAAGTCGTAGTCAGGAAGGTTACTTGTGGGTCCTGACTAGAGGAAATCCTACCTGACCAACCTAGAGGAACGTCAGGTTCCCTGAGAGTTCTCAGAAGAGGTTGTGGTGTCAAGTTTTCGTAGTTAAGAAACCACGAGTCGAAAGAAGTGTCAGGTTGACAGTGTAGGTATGTACTGGTGACCTTTTGGTATCGGAACTGATCTACCTGGAAACAACCGTTTCATTACAGAGCCGAAAACTTATACGGTAGATCCAGCCAGTATTGAAAAGAAGGTTCCTCATTTGCAGAACATTAAAGTACCGACATTAGTGGTAGACGTCACTAAAACCTCGGGTTTTTTTATTTCAGACTGAGACAAAGGTGACAAAGGGGTAGATAAAGGGTATTCACTACCCTGGTCTACGGTACTGGAAGCAAAAGACTTACAACTCGAAATTCGGTTGAAAAAGTGAGAGGAGAAAGTGAAAGTAGTTCTCCGAGAAATCAAGAAGAAGTGAAAGACGGTATTCCCACCACAGTAGACGTATAGACTCCAATGACTATAAAGAGGGCCGTTAGAACTAAGGTCGAACATGAAGAAGGTCGGGTCGTAAAAAGTACTCCATGAGACGTATATTCAATTTATTCGTCCCACTGTTATATGTGGGAACTGCATGAGCAAAAGGATAAACCTTGGTCAGACAACAAGGTACAGGTCAAGATTGACACGAAGGACTGGACGTATATCCAGAACGACGACGACGACGACGATTCAGCGAAGTCAGCACAGGCTGAGACACGCTGGGGTATCTGCCGTCGGGTGGTCCGAGGGGGGCAGGGACCTAAGAGGTCCGTTCTTGTGACCTCACTCAACGGTAAAGGAAGAGGTCAGGTACTTTCACTTTTCACTTTCACTTCAGCGAGTCAACGTAGGTTGAGAAGCGCTAAGGTACCTGACGTCGGACGGTCCGAGGAGGTAGGTGCCCTAAAAGGTCAGTTCTCATGACCTCACCCCACGATAACGGAAGAGACCGGATATCCAGAATCCTCTATGGATTTTACAGCACCTTGTGTCATAATAATAATAGTTAGAATAATAACTAATTTATTTACTTCCTAGTACAATAAACCGAAAGACGGTCATTTTAAAACTTTTTATATAAGGAAACCTATTTAATCTCATTTCGTCTGTAAAACTGTGGAACGACACTAGGGTTTCGGAAACCGAATTCTTTACACCACGGTAGTTTATAAAGTGAATAAGTGAAGATTAGATTGTGTCATTTTGAAAATACGTACTAAAACGTTTCCAGGTACCGACTCCTCCAACAGTCAAGATCTTTCACTCTACGGGTCTTCTGTCCCAGAGACTTACACCCAGTGATTCTACAACTCGAATAGACATCGACGTCGTGTCGGAGCGACTAGGTCTGTTCATCTTATTATATAAGATAAATACTGTGAACAACGGAATATCCGTGTAACAATATGTAAAACAAGGAGGAAAAAGTAAAAACATCGAAATAACACTTTGTTGTGTATCGCCTTCTTTGACATTATTACATACCCTTGAAATTTCAATTTTGAATCTAATGTTTCAATTCTGTCGATATGCACCACTGTTTTAATCACATTAAATTAAGTTAAGTCACATAGATGACTCGGTATTTCCAGACACCATACAAGACACGACAGTTATGTCTATACTCGACCAATATAATTGTTACTATAATAATTACTAATACTTATTCTACTACGATTATCAATAATTGTTTTAATTATGAAAATCAACGGATTTATCTCATAGTACTCGATTATATTTTATAAATAACCGGAGACAGGGTTCATGGACCGGGTCTCGAGGACTTCGGAAACATTAAAGCCTCCACTGTTCTGGTGATCCTCGTAGGGAACAAGATTATAAACAGAAACTAGGTACGAACTGTGTCCCGAGGATTTTGGGACCGTATAGAGCTCCACTACTCTCGCAGTCCTCGTGGACAACAAGAACACTCAACTGGGACTCACCCGAAGACCTACTGGACACCAACCGCCGACCAGTGGTCTTGGTTCTGTGCTAGTCTTCGAACCCTAAAGGTCAGGGTAGAGAGTAGGAGGTTTGTCCCCTCTGGCCGACCTTTACCTCGATTACTAACTAACACGGATATAAGGGTCCACCGCGATCACCAGTTCTTGGGCGGACTGTTACGTTCTCTGTACCTAAGCTAGGGACCCAGCACTTCTAGGACACCTCCTCCCTTACCGGTGGGTGAGGTCATGGGAACAGACCTCTTAGGTACCTGTCTCCTCCGACCGTCCGCTGTCAGGGACCCCAGAGTGTCTCAACCTGTGCTGACTACGCTGAATCGTGGGTACGTGCACGGATACTCATTCAGAGGTGTTATAGGGTTATCACGTCCAAACCCCTCGGACAGTCACCCGCTTGTGTAGGTCCAGTCCGCCCATTATTGAGTGGGTTGGTGTACCCCCGTCTTCGAGGACGTGAGGGCTGGGTGGGTCTGGATCAGGGTACATAGAGAAGTAGACCGACAAGTCGACTTAGGATATAGTGTACGAGACTATTTGACCATTTCAGTATATTCACAAAGGGACTCAAGACACTGGACGAGATCTTTTAATTGACTTGGGTTCGTCTCCCGGATGCCGGTCATCTAGTCATCTAGTCTTCGTGTCCACTATTGAACTCGAAAAGTGATAGCCGTAAAATTCGAGAGTACACACGTAGGCGCACACACACATCCCGCCCCCTCCCGTCGTCAGAATTCCCTGGACCACGAATTAATGATAGACCCCAGACTCTGATAGAGGTCCACGTGTCATAGTCTTGACTCACTTCAACGTCCCGTGGGTCCACCACAACGTCTCTTAAAGAATCGTACCCTTTTCAGAGGAATATAAACCACTGGCCTTTACAACATTCACTGTACTAGACACACTCTTCATTTCCTCTGAGTGCCTCTTCTTTGAGTGTGATCCTTTCTTGTTCTAAAAAGAGAGTGTCCTCCTTTCTTTTTTGACTCTAAAAGGAGACGTTTATATGATTGACTTGTGCAGTGCGATTAAATAAAGACATACTTTTGTAGTTCTTTACTATACTACTACAGATCTCCAGACCAGAAGGCTTATAGTTTCGTGTTTACAAGAGTTAGAGAATTTGAACGGTTTAATATGTGATACTTTTATGGAATGTGAATCTCATTGTAATGGTTTATGAAAATATCTCTTAATATAAAAGGACAATAGAATGTGGGTAATAAAGTTGATAGGAGTATGATCGGAGACTACATCTGTCATTACTGAATGACTAAGAAGCATATACCTTTGTCTCTGATGTTTTATAACTACACTGAAAAGGTACCAGTGTGATTCCACTAGACTATTTACTCAAATACTCTTTAACAGAAATTATACGTATATTTACTCGAGCAATTGAAATAAAAGGTCTAATGGTTGGTTCTAAAACTATAGTTTGTAAAGAGAGGTAGACATCACTACAGATGTTACATCTTTGAACATGTTATTTTCTACACAGGTCAGTACTATTGAAAAGATTTTTCAAAGGTAAGGGGGGGGTACTGTTACTAAACTACTGTAATCGCAGTAATCAAAAAATTACTACCAGTTCTTGTACTGTGAGTTATATTTCATCTTTCAAGGTAAAGGAGGAAGTTCTTTTCTTTCATTCAGTCGATGGTGTCTCTTGTAATACCTCCAACACACTTTATGATTTTTATCTCAATGGTGTACTAGGTCGTTAGCGTGAGAACCCGTATATAGGATTCTTTTGGTACTAAACTTTTCTATGTACGTCGGGTTACAAGTATGTACTAAATGTTATTGGTTCTGTCCCTATGTTCGATTCATAGACAGTGGTCTACATACCTATTTCTTCGTCGTCATACATATATGCTACCTTATAATGAGTCGGTAATTTTTCCTACTTTATTACGGTAAACGTCGTTGTACCTATCTGTCAAATAGTATGATTCACTTCTTTCCGTCTGTCTCTTTCTATTCATGGAACACTATAGCGATATGTGCTTCAGATTTTTTGCACTATGTTTATTTGAATAAATATTTTGTCTTTGTCTGAGTCTGTGTCTTTCGTTTGAATAACAGAGGTTTCCCCACTCTATTCCATCCTCAGACTCTAATTCTCTACACGTGATGACATATATTTTATTTGTCGTTGCAGAATCACAGATCTTGTCCCTTGACGTAAGTTTTAGAACGTTATTGAGTATTACCTTTTGTTATATTTTGTTTATATATATACATATACATATACCTAATGAAATAACGAACGGATTTTGATCGTGTTGTAGTTTTTAACTATATGAAGTTAATTTTTTTCTTTTTCTTTTCCTTCCTTCTATTAAAAAATGAGAATCATACTCTATAAACTACCGTTGAGGTCAGTTGGTACGTTCTTACATCACTAATTAAATCGACCTATAAAAGGAAGTATAAAACGACTATAAAGGGTAGAGGTAAAAATAAATGATCTTAACCTTACTGAAGTGAATGCACGGTGGTGGACTATTAGAATAGGTTCATTGTACGTTAATTGGAGAGTTTTAGTAGTAGTTTACGTAACTACATCTGGACTAAAGTTATAGTCCTGTTGATCTCATAGGGTGACATCCCATAGACTTTTCAATTAAATTGAATCAGGTACTAAGAAAGTGACAAATGAAACGTCATAGTTCACGTCATTGTGTCTGCACTAATAAAATTCCAGTATTATCAATTCTCTGCAAATCAAAAGGACAACTTTCCTACTCACGACAAATATATGACAGAGACTACCTGATCAGAGAAGAATGACCAAAGTTCCCTTAATAATCTCTACGGTCACTTAAACAATCATTTAAGAGAAGTCCAGAGTCTCTAGTATAAAGGATTTAACCTTTGAAGATATATATAGGTAAAAAGGGTTCGTAAAGTCGGGGCAAACGGAGAAAATTAGTTTTTTGATATAATAACCGTTTTATAATTAATAAGAGTCTTACAAGTGCGGACGAAACTAATAACAACAAAAGTATAGTTCTTTTTTTACTCAGTCGACCAAACCATCGAACGAAACGTAGTAGGAGAAACTTGACGTTGAAAGATTCTATCTTATCCCAGAATAATAAAGTAAACGTTTTCCTTTGTAAAAAGATTTAGTTTCCTACTTTACTTTATAGATCGAGACAATTGTTCATCCTTTTCTATATTTTCCGTCGTATTTACCGAACTTTTTTCAGAAGAATAAAATTCGTTTGGGTCATTACATGTAACCTTTTCCGGGAAATATTAGTATTATTAAGTGTTTTTCATGTCACTGGTAGGTCACAATAGGTTTACACAGACTGAGAGTTACGAGGAGTACGTTTATTATTTTAGCGGTATTTTGGTGGTGAAGACACTTGAGCGTTTGTTATGACTAGCTAAGTCGGACAATTCTTCCGTTCACAAATAGAAGGACGGGGTACTAAAGTCGTTCCAATAGTAGATAGACTTTTTGGGTTCCCTAAGACGGGGTTAATTGAATGATAACACATAAATCTGAGAGTAAAAAGAGTATCAAAATAAAAGGACCACATTAACTCTACATTATTTACATCCCGGACAATGTTTTATTTTCGTCCACTTATTTGTGGAGGTTTAGGTCGATCTCCTCTGGGGGAAAGTAGAGTCGGATGACGATTCCCTTTTCTAACCTAGGTGTAAAAGACTTGAGAGGGTGGATTTACCCATTTTACATCTTCCCCACACCGCATAGGTTCATGTCTCGTCATCAAATCCTACCGGTTTTAGTTAGATTTTCTTATTGTAGAAAGTTCAATTTTGTGTGTGTGTAAGTACTCGTAAAAGAAGTTTTCTCCTACTGTTGTCCCTCTTTTATTTAATCTACACTACCAAGGTCAAGACCCTACGATAGTAAAATTTAAGTTTTATTGATTCGTTAATACAGTCTGTATGTTTTTTCACCTCAGTACTATTGGTTATCGACAGAGTGAAGGATTCGACTAATTTGAACCAAAAGGCTTATTGTTAATAAAAGATGGAAGTAACCCTGTTCTAACTAAAGGTCGTATATTTCCGACTTTTTCTTAGTCTTTATCGTACTTTCATGAATGTTGACTAGCCTACAATAAAAGAAAGTGGTCAAAGTCTCTGCTAAATATCGTCAAACGTTCCAGAAGGAACACCCTTGGCAATTATACCGGAGACCGATAGCCGGGATGTCACACCTACTGTAGACATTTGCGTTTTCCTTCCCTTTTGTCCCATTTATTCTCTTAAAAGCGAAAAGTGTATTGACAACAAATAAATAAAATCCATAAACAAAACCTCAAATCTCTGTTTGTTCGATTCTTTATGACTACTACGTTTACGAAGAGACCATTTTATAAAATCTATCGTATCGAAAAATTTCATCCGTCATAAGATCCTTCCACTATTAATACATTTCCTTAGGGGATGGTCATTTAACAAGATAACAATAACCAGTCTAGGTTCGTATTGTTTAATATTATATTCTACACTTATTAACCAGGTGACCATTTTCTGTTTAGGAGTCATCCTCTATTTGACTCTTTATTAACGGATGTTTTACTCGTAAGACTTAACTGTACCCTTCCTTCTTGGTTACAATGTATAGTGGAACACATATTCTATTATCACAGTCTGTAACATTTTTGATATTTCTTCCCGTTCAAAGACTTTTTCAGTTTTTTATTTTATTATTATTAGGATTTTATTAGTAAAAATTTATAGGTATCGTTAAATGTTACGTTAGATGGTTACGAGTGTGCGTATTCTATACGACCCCTATTACCAAACATTATTAAGGGATTGAAGGTCAAAAGTAATATCATTTAGAGGTTTTAGTTACATATGGAGAGTTGGAGATAAATATAAATTTTATGTTATAAATTGCAAGAACGAAAAGGTATATTTTGGTCGGTAAGACCGTGTGTATTTGTAAATTTAAATCCTTAAATTACTTTATCTTGGTAGGAGGAAAATTCAGTTATTTCTATCATTCCTTTTTTGATTTAAAATTAGGTTTAATAAACTTTTCCGGAAATAATGAGGACGAAGAGTCAGAAGAGACAATTAGACCTAATAGTTGAGTAAGGTGACTACACTTATTGTTCTTGACTAGTTGAAACTAGTTTTTCTATTTAAGTCAGATTATAGTAATCTTATAATATTACTTTACTTCAATGAACGAAACCGATTAATCATGGCCAATTAAAGTTTTTGTCATTTTTCTTATTCTTGTGAAATGATTTTATGTCGATACCTTATCAATTACCAAAATTTAACGTATACTTTAAATTTGTCACCTTTTCTTTAGTCCTTCTCTTTTTAGAAACAACTAACAGACGATTTACAGTTCTCATAATAAACTATAACTCTTTTAGGGGTTTACAACTAAAGTTGAAAATTGTCGAAATTTGTCATAAATTTGGGAACAAGTCTATTACGACTGCTACGATAGAACACTAGTTTTATCCGTCTTTGGAATAATCACTCAGGTACGTCTACAAATAAAGTCTGTTTGGACCAAAATTTCACTCTTGACGATACTATGTCTTTCTGTTTTATCTCCCTATAATCCAATTTCTGCGAATGAGAAACCTTCCTTTCAATACTGGTTGGATCTATCGTATAAGTTTTCGTCTCTGTAATGAAACGTTGTTTCCGGCCAGATCAGTTCCGATACCAAAAAGGTCACCAGTACATACCCATGTTCTCAACCTGACACTTCTTTTGACTCGCGACTTCTTAACTACGAAAACTTGACACCACAACCTCTTCTGAGAACTCTCAGGGAACCTGACGTTCCTCTAGGTTGGTCAGGTAAGATTTCCTCTAGTCGGGACCCACAAGAAACCTTCCTTACTACGACTTCGACTTTGAGGTCATGAAACCGGTGGAGTACGCTTCTCAACTGAGAAACCTTTTCTGAGATTACGACCCTCCCTAACCCCCGTCCTCCTTTCCCCCTACTATCTCCTACTCTACCGACCTATCGTAGGCTGAACTACCTGTACTCAAACTCACTTGAGGCCCTCTACCGCTACCTGTCCCTCCGGACCACACGACGCTAAGTACCCCAGCGTTTCTCAGTCTGTGCTGACACGCTGACTTGAGTTGACTTTACTTGACTTGACTTAAACATAAATCGTATCCGAACGTACGTGCACGTGTGTGTGTGTGTGTGTGTGTGTGATTACAAAAACACACATTGTTGTTCTTAACGTTGCACTAACGTTGTGCTAAAGGGTTTCGTCCATTCTATACCCATATTTCACGTTCAGCGAGTCAGCTCAAACTGAGAAAAACAGGGGTACCTGATATGTCAGGTACCTTAAGAGGTCCGGTCTTATGACCTCACCCATCGGAAAGAGAAGAGGTCCCCTAAAAGGGTTGGGTCCCTCGCTTGGGTTCAGAGGACGTAACGTCCGTCTAAAAAATGGTCGACTCGGTGTTCCCTTCGGGTTCTTTTAACCTCACCATCGGATAGGGAAGAGGTTTAATAGAAGGGCTGGGTCCTTGGTTTGGGACGTAACGTCCACCTAAGAATTGGTTGACTCGATAGTCCCTTCGGGGAACATGGATATAAATTTCAAAATGGTACTAAAATTATACGTTCGACTCAGGTTGGATGGAATATTCACCTGTACATCATGTCCTGTGTAGAATCCATAGAGTCAATGGTTTCTTAAAATCTGTCATCAGTTCTTAAAAATCTCTACTTTTCCTGTTATGTCTTTTGAATCAGGTAAAAAGGGAACGAATCACCTAGGTATCCTCTTCCTTAATACGGGTTTCGGTGTCTAGTTATATCCCTCTGTGTGACAGTGTTTCCGTTATACTGACACTTAATTGAAAAGAGTTGTGTTGACAAACAACTTCATTTAGCGTATGTAAACATATATATTTCAAAAGGTACGAATGGTACTTAAGATAATGAAATCGAAGTATGAAACATATGTACGTTTAAGAGTAACCGATAGTGATACGTTCTTTGATGGGATTTTGAACCATTGTGTAAAATAGAATTGTTTTAGAATTCTGTTTTAGAAGTTTGTTTTTGTACAAAAGAGTTGTTTTTAATGGTGAACTAATAAAAATACTGAAAAAACCTAGTTTTTAAGACTTTACCGAGTCGACCTCCCAGACCGTCCGTACCTCAGGGTCCATATCAGTATCAATTCGTCGTCGATTCCGACTCGTCCCCGAGTGGTACCCTCGGCCAAACCCAAAAGAGTACTTAGGAGTCTTCTCAGTCTAACGAGTGCCCTGTCGCGTCCTGAAGTTGTGGTTACGGTCTTGACCTTCGACACAATAGAAAAGACAGAGTCGGAACCCTGACTGTGTCACAGTGGTAGTGACATGAGACTAACGAATGTTGACAGTGTGTTAAGGTGGGTAAAGTTCACCTGACACCTGTACAAAATTTTACCCGTGTTGCTTCCTAAGGGGTCTGTGGACCCCGAAAGAAACCTCAATCGTCAAAATCGTTTATACTTCAGAACTCCATCTACTTATTCTATGGTATCCTTTTTGACTATACTAATAAAGGTACGTCCACAAGTACTTTTGTCATACCCCCAGGAAGTTTTTTAATTTTTGTCTTGATGGTATACTAGGTTGTTAATGTGAAGACCCATAAATAAGTCACCTTTCCTTTTGTAGGGGTTGTCTATGGACGGGGAGGTACAAGTGACGTCGTGACAAATGTTGTCGGGTCGACCATCGAGTCGACCATTTCTTAGGTGGACGTTACGTCCTCTGGGGACAAACTAAGGACACATCCCTTCTAGAGGACCTCTTCCCTATCCGATGGGTGAGGTCATAAGAACGGACCTCTTAGGGGTACCTGTCTCCTCGGACCGTCCGATATCAGGTACCCCAGTGTTTCTCAGTCTGTGCTGACTCGTTGATTCGTACCGTGTCAAGTAACTATATTGGTCTCAAAGGTTACTACCTACTTACCTTTCTCTTTTACCCAATATACATATATATATATGGTATGTGTTACCTTATGATAAGTTGGTATTTTTACTTCTTTCAAGAGGGTAAGTACTCTTATACCTACCTTGAACTCCCGTAATGTGATTCATTTTATTTAGTCTCTCTCCTTCTGTTTATGACATGGTAGAGTGAATATGGATCTTAATTTTTTTTTTTTTTTGTCGTTAGAGTATCTGTGTCTCTTGTCTGACCACGAACAGTCTTCGTCCCCTGTCTTTCCTTCTGTACTTTACCTACTTCCTCCAGTTTTCCATGTTTGAAAGTCACTATTTTATCTGTTCAAGACTCTTATATTACGTGTCATACCACTGACGACAACTATTATCGTATAACATATAAACTTTCAATGACTTTCTCATCTAGAACATTCAAAATTAGTCTTTTTTCTTAAGATAAAGGTCATACTTCAAGAGTCTGGATAATAAAATTATTCAGTTGACGACTAAATTAAAAAAATTTTTAGTCTTGATCTCCTTCTAACTTATACTTTAATTATACGATTGATTAACGTTTATGTTAGGTTAAACCCCGAGTGTCATGTTGACATCGAGGATCTATCTTGACGGACCGGGACGTGTTTAAAACAAAAAAGGAGACAGAGTTTTAGACCGTCCTTGAACATCCGTTTACTCTCCCGTCCCTAATGACAATGTCTTAGTCGTAATATAGAGGGACACTCGGTACTGTTATTACGACAAAGGGACTTTACAAACCGAGACGTAAGGTCTTTCCTTCCCGTCGGAAACACGTGAACTTCGGGAAAGAATGTGTTGACTCCTTTCGGTTCTTTCGTCACACTAGACGTGTAAAGTAGTCGTGAACTACGTTGGGGACCTTCTCCATACCTTTTACTCTGCCGTCCGGGAAAGCACGAAATAGACTGATTGGACGTCGTTCTGTTTACTCGGACAAAAACAAGTAAATAAAGACTTTAGTTAGTCGGACATTTAGTCGAGAAAACAAAACTTCGATATTGGTGGTGGAACAAGAGGAGGTGGAACAAGATAGGACCCTTTAATCAGAGTTCAGATATCTTTTCCTCCCATCCTACCTTCCAAACGAAACTTCCCCCACGGTCTCCCTTGGACGAAAGTAAAGATTTACACATTTAACTTTTCACACGTCCACCTTCCGGTTTATTTATAACTTTCGTCATCTTAGTAAATGATTCTAAACTAGTCTGAAGACGAACTATTTTGTTTACGTCGTTTTTGTAAGACACTTTTTTATAATCGTATTACTTAAAACTTTGTTTACTCCCTTGGATATATCCAACGAGAGTAGCAAAAGGTAAACTCTTCGTTGACACGGTGTAAGTTTGACAATTACTTGTCAGTCTGGTCTTCATCTTAGTTAATGTGTAACGAAAGTAAGTGAGGTAAGAACATAAGTATTCGTATTAGCCAGGTAGATTGGCCGACGTATTACTACGGTACGGGACAGTCAGTATAAGTTTAACGTACTTAAAATTCTTCTTTTGGTTACGTACCCTAATTTAACTAAAAGAAAAGATCTCGATGTTGGTGTTTTGGTTCGTGACTTTCATAATAAACGTTTAGAATAACCGGTTAAATATACTATTCGTGGTGGTTAGATACTGGGTTTCGTCTTATGAACTTCAAGCCAATTGCCCTTTAACTTAATGATGGACTATCGTAATGTTTCATTTACAACGGAAAAGAAAGGTATATCCAGTTACAAAAAGTATATGTGTAAAAGCTTCGAACAAAAATAATATAAAGTTCTTTGTTAGTTAACAGGTATTCTACAAGGAAAAGTTGGATGTCGTCTGTAGTCACTCTGACATAAAGTCGACGTCGTGTAAAGAAGTCCATGTACAAACTAAAGAAAGGTACGAGTCTTTCTGATCAGTATGTCGAGACGCGTACCCAAACCCTATTTAATCGTGAATGTTACCATAAAAGATCAGATAAAAGGAAACTCAGACACTCAACTCGAACAACAAAAACAAACAAAAGGGGAAGTTACAAGAATCAATGTTTCCTGAAGATCAAATGAAGAGAATCGGACGAATCTACAGACACAGATCCTAATTTATATGTCATCGAATTGTGGTAAACGTAAAATGTCGACTATTCCTGTGTGTCTTATGTGACAGTTTTGAACTTGATCATGTGAGTTAAGTAAAAGTCCGAACTTAGGGTAAGAATGTACCTTTATTCTATCGTAACAAACCCCGTAGAACACAACTGTTACAAAGCACGAAGTAACTGAAGTTTCAACACTTCAAAATTCGAATTTAACACTCCTAGTTCAGAATTTTATCATCAGCTCGTGAAAGATGGTTTTACAATAGGAAGTCTAATTTCTCTTCTTCTTTTTCTTCTTCCTTCCCCGTTTCGGGTAAACTTTAAACAATGGTCGAGAGAAAGAAGACGGTTTCTAATTAAAATCTAGTCAGGATTACCCTGACACAGGAGAAAGTTGGCCTGTGGATGTGTATTCCCAGATAAACGTTATTATATCTAACTTAAAGATAGTTTACCTATAGGATACCAGTCGGTAAATATCCTAGAAACTTTAAGGTGTCCTGTGACCCCCGTATAAAGGTTGTCTCTTCCCAGAGTCTCTCTGACACCCTTCGACTTAAAAGACGTTTTCAGGTTGTAAAGTGGTAGTAAAATCTTACTTGGTTTTCTCTTGTGTAGGATCTTCCTTCACTCAGTTTATGTACCGTAAAAATGACAAAGTTATCGTCCCCAGCTCTCCTCCATCTTCGGGTGTATCAGTTATGCTCAAAAAGTTCCTTTTATTATTATTCCGGAAACAAGGTCAAGTTCCCTACCCGTCGTTAAACGTCGAAAAAGTCTCTCTACATTTTGGTCATGAAATAATTCTGCGTTTCCCATTCACCCGAAATTTTGCAGATACATCAGTCATTTTTATTCACTTACAGGCAGGGGTGACGTTCCTACAGAGGTGTTTACGTCTTAGACCCGACCCTGAGTTCACGGTCTCCTCAGTTGAACGAGCAAACAGTGGTCGGAAGGAAATGTCGAGAGAACGGTGGTGTGCAGACCTGTTCTTTCTGAAAAGAACGGCAGTAAGGGAGTCAGTAATTAAGATAGATAAGTTACTTATGTAAGTACTTCACGGTCGATGTATTCCATTGACGAGATACGTGAGTGTGGTTTGTCGGACACTCGAAAAAGACTGAGGTGCAAAAGGACCATAGCTCTTTCGGGGAGGTGAAACGGAGAGTTTTAGGAAGGGTAGGGTACTTTGAGTTTTTTTTTTTTTTTTTTAACTGGAAGGAACTTCTATATTAGGTACTTGTGGTGATGTACTTGATTTGACTTGAGTAAAGAGGAGAAAACCAGAGGTCATAGTGAATGCAAACTGGTAAATGGACTGAAAATTGTGCTTGTAAAGACATGTGTACTGATTCTTCTAAGGTAGTCAGTCTCGAGAAGTCATTGTGTCGTTCGTAAGACGGTGTCCTCCGTCCACTAAAGGACAGTCGTCTCCGTTAGTTTGTACTGGTGTATACGTAGCTCAGGAAGATTGAGCCTACGATACTAGGACACAAAGGGCCGAAGTGTATCTTTGAGACGAAGGTTACGTCTTCTGTACTGGTTAGCTGCGGACTCAGAGGGTGTTTCGGTTCTTACGATACCCTTGGCGACGGATTATCTATTAATCACTTAAACACTCACCAAGTTATTTTCAACCGGGTTACATTAGTTAGATTGGTCTCTACTATGTGACCTAATCGCCTTTGTTACTCCACCTTACCTGTCAGACCTGACTCGTTCGTCACCTTACATCAAGCTGACCAAGTCTAGTAAGTTGTGTTTAAAAGTATCTCGACTCTTAGACAAAGAAGTGTCTTACTGAGTCGTTTCGTAGTAGTTTCTAAAAGATTATTGACTTGATGTCTGTTAACTTTTTTTTTTGTTGAGATTGTGGTAGTGTGAAAAATTATTTTCGATTTTCTGAGAAGGGTTTCTTAAGGTTGTCCTTTTTACACGTCACTAAAAAAAAACGGAAAAAGACGTTCTCTATTAATTTATTTACGTAAAATTTTTACACAGTGAAGGGAGTAGACGTATACCGAGTAAAATCTTATTTAACCGAAACAAGATCTCTAACTAAAACCGAGAGTTTAGTGTTTTACCTTTTAATGTCTGAGAGATGTACAGAAGAGTTTTTGAATTACCCTAGTGAAAAGTGTAAAGAAATTTTTCACTATAAACCCATATTATTTGGGTGGAAAGGCAGTTTTCTTTGGTCCAAATTGACGAGGGACTCGAGTCAGGTAAGTATTCTGTCACGACCCGATGTCGATGAGGTCAAGTCGAGTCAAGTCAAGTCAGTGAGTCAGCACAGGACTGGACGTATGTCTAAAGAGTTCTCCGTCCAGTCCACCAGACCATAAGGGTAGAGAAAGTCTTAAAAGGTGTCAAATGACACTAGGTGTGTCAGTTTCCGAAACCCTATCAGTTCTTTCGTCTTTATCTACAAAAAGACCTTGAGAGAACGAAAAAGGTACTAGGTCGTCTACAACCGTTAAACTAGAGACGAAGGAGACGGAAAAGATTTTGGTCGAACTGTTAGTCCCTCAAGTACCAAGTGCATAACGACTTCAGACCGAACCTCTTAAAACTCGTAATGAAATGATCGTACACTCTACTCAGGTTAACACGCCATCAGACTCGTAAGAAACCGTAACGGAAAGAAACCCTAACCTTACTTTTGACTGGAAAAGGTCACGACACCGGTGACGACTGAAAAGGTTTAAACGACCGTATAACTCACGTCGTGAAAGTGTCGTAGTAGAAAGTCCTAAACTTTCTCGAGGTGACCTTAAGGTAGTGGAGGTGATCGAAACAAGTATCACTACGAAAGATTCCGGGTGAACTGAAGTGTAAGGTTCTACAGACCGAGATCTAATCACTAGTGTGGTAGTAGTAATAGACCCAGCACTTCTAGAAAAAATATGTCAAGAAGGCACATAAGAACGGTGGAGAAGAATTATAGAAGACGAAGACAATCCAGGTCTGGTAAAGACAGGAAATAGCTCGGGTAGAAACGTACTTTACAAGGGAACCATAGAGATTAAAAGAACTTCTCTAGAGATCAGAAAGGGTAAGACAAGAAAAGGAGATAAAGAAACGTAACTAACGACTTCTTCCGAAAGAATAGAGAAGAACGATAAGAAACCTTGAGACGTAAGTCTACGAATATAGAAACGAAACGAGGAAACGAAAAGCGGAGAGAAGAAAAGTGTCGATAAACATTCCGGAGGGGTCTGTCGGTAAAATGAAAAAACGTAAAGAAAAGGTACCCCTACCAGAACTAGGGACAGAGGACATGTTACAGTACTTGGAGTAAGGTATCAAGTAGTCCGTGAGATAGATAGTCTAGATCCGGGAATTTAGATAAAGAGTGAAGGTGACATATTAGTATTCCCTAAACTAACTCCAGTATGAACTTACCAGATCGCCAAAAGGGATGAAAGAAGTTAAATTCAGACTTAAACCGTTTTTCCTCAAGTACTAGACTCAGTGTCAGTCGAGGACCAGAACAAAAACAACTGACATCTCTCGAAGAGGTAGAAACCGACGTTTCTTATCTTAGTTAGACTAAAGTCACAACTGGTAGACCACTACAGGTACACATCTCAGATGAGAACACAACAACCTTGTCCGACAAACGATACTGGTCACGTAAAAGAACCGTTTTGAGATAATCAGAAACGAGACGAAGTAAGGTGTAAGGTTCCGGTTTAAACGGACAATGAGGTCCACAAAGAACTGAAGGATGAAAACGTAAGGTCAGGGGATATTACTTTTCCTGTAGAAAAAACCCACAATCAAGATTTTCTAGAACAACCAGAAGTATTTTGGCAAGTTGAAGTCAAAGAAGTCGCAATGACTAACCCCGTATCTGAACCTATTGACACTATAACTTACCAAACGGAACCTCTGCTTGTCTCTAGTAAGACAGCAAAAACTCTAACGTAGGTTCATGACGTAAAACCTTAGAAAACAACTGGTACTACCGATGAGGTAAAGAAGACTCCCTAAGGACGGGTGTCATCATCTACATTACCAGTAGACTCAATTGAAGTGGGTAAGGTCAGGTAAAATCAAGCGACTAAGGATCTTACAGCTGCAAGTGGGAACGGTAGAGAACAGACTGGTGAAGGTTAAACGGAACTAAGTACCTGGACTGTAAGGTCCAAGGCTGAGGTATGTCACTATTAACACGAGAAAACCCAACGTGAAAGTACCAGATGAGCAGGTGTGTTCCAAGGTGTGGATTAATATATCTCCTTGTAAACATAAATCTTTTCTGTTGACTCCTGTCTTGTAAAATTCTCTAATTGTAACTAAGATCTGTCTGGGCAGTTGAGGGGTGAACACAGGGAGTGTTCGTAGGATAGATGAAAAACGGATAATTTTTTTTTTCTTTGTGTGACTAAGATTTTCTTTCTTATGTACCGTTAGACATATGTTTCTTCAACGTCAAAAGTACTCAAGGGAATATGTTTCAGTTACTATACTTGTTCCCCACTTTTCTCCTCCCCACTTTTACTGTTTTACAAATTTATCATTCCCATTAAAGTGATTTGTAAAGGTGTACTCACAGACGAGATCATACTTGTACTTGAATGCAACGACCTGAGGTTCTTTAGTCAGAGATAAAGGTGTGTGGAGAGCCTACACTAACCAAGAAACACATATTATCTTCGTCAAAAGTTTGAAAAACCGAAGTCCTGAAATATTTCAGAATTTTTATTGACTCGCGGACACTCTTGAAAACAAAACCGCCCAGTATAGATAGTATGTCCCGAAGGGACCACTGAGTCAACCATTTCTTAGACGGACGTTTCGTCCTCTACGTCCAAGTCAGGGACCGTACCCTTCTAGGGGACCTCTTCGTTTACCGTTGGATTATGGTCATAAGAACGGACCTTTTAGGGTACCTGGTTCCTCGGACCGTCCGATATAGCAGGTACCCCAGCTTTCTCAGTCCGTACTGAATCACTGATTTGGTGGTGGTGGTATATAGTGTGTTCTTTTGTTTCCCTGTGCATACCATTTGATAGTCCTTTTACTACGATAGTGTACAGTCCATTGAAGACCTTTTGACGTGACGTGTGAATTCTCTTTTTCTCTACCTTTTACGTTTGGTAAAGAGTTATAATAATACGTGTACCATGACTGGAGTGTTTAGGGGACTTTCTCCATAGGAATTTGGTGTGAAACTCTTGACGATGTGATGTCAAACAACGATACGTCTAGATCATTGATTTATATTTATAACGGCGAAGATACCTTTTAACTGTGGTAATTGATGATATGGACCAAGAGTTCAAACTTCTTCGTCACTAGAGAAAGTCAAGATGTCCCCTTTGATCTACACGACCTGAACAATTATTTACCATGAAGGGATGAAGTTGAAAACATACTCAATTCCCTAAAATTTTCTTATTAGAACGTATACACACACAATTCAACGACGTCAACACAGGTCGTGATATACTACGATACCTGATATCGGACGGTCCAAGGGGACAGGTACCCTCAGAGGTCCGTTCTTCTGACCCCTCCCAACGATATAGAAGGAGGTCTCCTAGAAGGTTGGGTCCCTAGTTTGGACTCAGAGAATTCAGAGGATGTAACCGTCCGTCCAAGAAATGGTGATCACGGTAGATCCTTCGAGTTTTCTTATTAAAATTGACTTACGTTTTGACAGAAAACCCAGATTTCATAGAGTTAGAATCTTGGATTAAAGAGAAAGGTGAAGACACTCTGTCGTTAGTTTAGTAAAGATGAACGGTTGTAGAAAACTTATTTTTTCGAGAACAATTTATTCGTCAAACGTTCCTGAGTTCTTCAGATTCTACTGAAAGTTGACTGAGATCATCTTTTATTTTACCGTCTGAGTCGAAAAATTTCTGCTTAAGAGGTTCTGTTGGGTCCTATTTCACCTCTCCCCAGGAAATCCTAGCACGTAAGGGTTCTCTTCAGCACTGGTACCAAAGGAAGGAGCATGAAGGAAGTAGCATCTTACTCAACCTTCGATGGCTTCCCTTCCTTTCGTCGATTGTAATTCGGTCTAACCTTCCTTACTCTTTCCCTGTCTGTTAAGTTCTTTGCATTTACAAGACCCGTTAAAACTACTACTAAAGCTCCACCTACCCTCTTTTCTTTCTTTCTCAACTTTAAGTAGGATTCATTGAAATGAGACCCACTGACTCCCCTACTATCCTTACCTCCCCTACTATGAGGTATTTATATGGTTACCGTTTTAGTCTTCTCATTAACTCTGGGTTTAATAACATCACACACATTCAGAAAATCTTTAGATTGGAATTGTATTTTTATTTTACGTCTTTCTGCTGTTCCTATTCTTTCCTACTCATTCTCTTTGTTTTACGCATGTCAACTTCCATTGATTAAAACGAAATAGTTTCATGTAAAAAGGGGGAGGAAGGGACAGATAAAACCCAGACTGTATCTTAGTGAGTTCCCTTGTCTTATATAGTGACTCGGAAAGTTCGTATTAAGTAACACTCCCATTCTAAGTTTCTCCAGTTGTACACGAAGACGTTCTAATAAATCACCTTCGGTAATTAGCTTTTGGTGAGATTCTTTTGGTTCTATTGAAAAGTAGCACTAAGTCTACGATTGTTACTTTACAGACGGACCCTCGAGACTATTAATTCATTACTTACGGTCTAAAGTTTTCTTTCTTTATGGACATTTACTTATTTATTATAGACCACGAACTAAGAGATCATTATATGATAACACATCCGGTTACTTATTTGTAAGGTTAAAAATAAACTTTTACCCAAGTTCGTGTTCTACTATACTATTATACTGACTTCTCCACGAGACCACTCTCTTCATTCACCTCACCTTCTTACTCATCAAATAATACTCATCCTCTCATAACATCTCTTCAGAGATTTCTGGAGTCTTTTCCTACTAGAGATCTTACACTGGTAGTGTATCAATAGTAACCTATCCTACTGTGGTTCTTTCTTGTTCTTTTGTTCAGAAGCATAGGGTTACCCTTTAGGGTGAGTGACTGATCCGTTTGAACCAGTTTGATGAAAAGAAGAGGAGAGACATTTTTTGTCTTATTATAAATGAAAAGTTGAATTATTACCCCTTATTTAATCGATAATATACACTTTCGTAGGTCGTGTCATGGACCTTACAACATCCACTTGAGGTTGAAGCGACTAATCATGATTATGAATCTCAATTAACATAAGTGTCACATATGTTTATCGTATTGTTATTCGAGAAAGTATAAATTAGTTATAAAGTAGTGATGTGAGAGTTTTAAGGATTGATAAGAATCTTTGACTAATACAGTCTTAAATATGAAATGACCGAAGAAACGAAGATGATAAAGAGCCTGAGGACCAAAAGAGAAAGAATTTGAGAAAGAAAGGGGGGTTTATAAACTCATTAAGAAAGTCTCTACTAGACATCGACTCTTAAAAGATTCAGTGACCTAAAAAGTTTTTGAAAATCAAACAAGAATAAAGACTTACAATCAAAAGGTCATAGATACTGGGATCCAAGTTTAATTAAAAAGAGAGTCTTAAAACTGTTAAAACGAAGTAAATGAAGATGGTACTCTTTTTCGGTCAAACTAAAAATGTGGAGGTATTCATTCGATCTAAAGAAAAAGAGAGGTCTTCAAGACACTTGAAGGTTAAATATGGGTCTTAAGACTTAAGACAGATCCAAGAAAATCCTGTCCTTAAGAAAAAAGGCAGTATCAATATTTTAGTAATGATAAGAAATGAAAAGAGGTAAACAAGACATTTAGAATTATCTACCCAACGTATACAGTCTCTCATTTAGAGTTAACAAGATTGAAAGTTTATAAAATAGAAGACGTATAAGATCTGATAAAGGAACTGGATAAGAAACCTAGTTACTCAATTAACAGTCGACAAAGGGAAGGTAATACGTAAAGAAGTAAACTTTGAAGACAAGAACAAAATTGAAGGTCCTTAAAAAATAAAGAGAAGAGCAATCATGAAGAAAAAAATTTATGATGTACGGAATATATATTAAGAAAATAGATGGTTGAGCAAATGACCGATATTTGACAACAACAGGTCCGATTCTGAGAATATCGATCGAGAATTACCTAGACTTAAGTGAATTAACATACGGAAGCACAAAAAGACACTATAAAGATTTTTCACTTTCACAGTCAACGAGTCAGTACACACTAAGAAACACTGGGGGTACCTGGTATCGGGCGGTCGGAGGAGACGGGTACCCTAAAGAGTCGTTCTTATGACGTGACCCGACGACAAAGGAAGAGGTCCCCTAGAAGGGCTGTGTCCCTACCTTCGACGTAGGGAACGCAGAGGATGCGGTCGTCCGCCTAAGAAGTCACGACTCGGTGGTCCCTTCGGACCTGGTATGTTTAATATATATAAAAGTAGTGTAAAAATAAAGATTACGTTTATTCATTAGGGACAGTCCCGTGGAGTTTATTCTATTTTTCTATAAACATTACGACATTAACGGCTGACTTAATGTATTTGTCTGTAAAATTGTTCCTTATATGAAGAATCCATCGATTGTAGTCTTAATATCTTTAACGATTCTACGAGTGTCAAAAAAAAAAATTACTATTTTCCATACTAAAATAAAAGGGTTGTACTATTTCGTTGTATACGAAGGTTTAACTTTTATGTGTGTGTGTGTATGTGTCTTTTTTTTCCTCCTTTTTATAAGTCACAAAAGTACTAAGTTTTGTATAGATAGGTGTAGTAAGATCGATAAAGTGTCACGAAGAAAATCTTGACTAATGTTGTGATAAGGTGCAATCTGGATGAAATCTGGGGTAAAAAAATATTTATAATATGTAAAATTTATTTTTTGTCTAATGTACAAATGGTCTTCTCTTATCAGTTTATATTTCTCAACAAGAATCTATGGATTAGTAAAACGTAATTAATGTTTAGGATAAATGTGAGCAATTTCATTTTTCCCTATAAATAAAAATGGGATTGATCATCTAGATATCCGTAATGTGTGAAACGTCAGGTCTCTATAAATTTTGTCTTTGTGTACTTCGTCGATTTAATAAAAGATTTCGTAGGAACGGCATGTAAAACTTATGTGTCTTCTGTTGTAGTCGTTGTACAAGACTATCCTAAAAATTGTCACAAACAATGACGAATAAAGTAGGGTTTTCTGATTACAGAATCAAGAGAGATGATGTCATTTACCTGACGTTCTGTGGCGACAGAATTTTTCTGGGATTTCTTGTTGTTTAAATTTGAAAAATTACCTTAGTAGTAACTGTTAAAATAACTACCTTATTATGTTTTCCAAAGTATCCTACCTTGGTTTATCGAAAATAAAGAAACAGAAAACTAGAAGGGAAATTTGTCTTTTTGTCGGTATTTATTGGGTCTCTACGTTGACTAAATATTTTAAAGTACTTCTGTTGAGACAGGGGAAAGTTTATATGGGATCCCCGAATTCTTAGGTGGGCGCCCCATCCTTAGGGACCTTAGGGGAGCCTCAGGAGTGACCCCAAGATCTTCGGGGACTTTACGGTTTAGGACGACCTTTGTTTACTACCGTAAGTAGATTTCCCGAGTCGAGTCAAGTCAAGTCAGTGAGTCAGTACAGGCTGAGAAACTCTAGGGTACTTAGCGTCGTGCGGTCCGGAGGGACAGGTAGTGGTTGAGGGCCTCAAGTGAGTTTGAGGACAGGTAGCTCAGTCACTCCGGTAGGTCGGTAGAGTAGGAGACAACAGGGGAAGAGGAGGACGGGGGTTAGAGAGGGTCGTAGTCTCAGAAAAGGTTGTTCAGTTGGGAAACGTACTCCACCGGTTTCATAACCTCAAAGTCGAAATCGTAGCCAGGAAGGTTTCTTGTGGGTCCCGACTAGAGGAAGTTCAGTAACGATAAGACCTGTACCGGTCTCCTCGGTATAGACCAGGACCGGACCCTCGACCTCACTTGTGTTTTCCAATTTCCTCTTTATTTTCCAAGAAGGACAACACCTTTCCCTTTTACAGGGAACCTTAAAAGAACTCTGTCTCATTAGAGGAAGGGTCCTGTGTCGACTAACGTAAACATCGAAGAATATTTAGACCGAAATAGTATACTAAGGTCACTTTCGAGACACCCGAGTAGTCTCCACACACATCCCGGAGAGTGTTTAGTGACCGAAAATGACTTTAGAAGTAATAAGAAATACCGTGCGTGGACGGTTGGACGACCTTACGGAAGTGAGTTCCTTTTTCCGGATCTTGGTCTTCTCGGGTATGGGACCTGTATGGGGTCGGGGAGGGTACGGTTCCGGAACCGAGTGGAAGTGAAGACACCCAAACTAAAGGGTTCTTAAAAGGTTAGGTCGTACTTGAGACGGGTACAATCTTAAGAGTTGACTTTTCTTCTCCAGAGACTTCCGTGAACAAACGGTTCTAGAGGGATATCTATAACGAAACCGATGTCGGTACGGGAACGACCCATGAGAGTAAATTAGGATTTGTGAACGATACTGTTGTTCCGTAGAGTGGTAAAAAGTGGAGGATATATGGACCCTGTCACCAAGAGTTTGAACTTCATGTAGTTTTCGTAGATCCTCCCGAACAATGTTGGGTCCGACGACCCATTGTGAGGGTCTCAGAGACTAAGTCATCCAGACCCTACTCTACCTCCACCCTTGGTTCTTAAACGTAAAAATTGTTCAAAGGAACTGGGACCACAACGACAGACTCCTTTGTGTACCCAGATCCTTGGTTAATAATCAGATTTGGTTATTACCGTTGGATATCAAGAGATTGGTTTTAAGGTGGGTACAGAACGATGAAGTTCAAAACTGAACGGTGGTTCCAAGACTGGAACTAAAAACAGTTTACCTAAATGCGTTGGTGACACGGAAATCGATACTGAAATCCGAATATGTGACACAATTGTTAGAACAAGATAATTGGACATACCGGAAAGGACTGGACAGTACGGGTACGGGTAGACAGTGTGTGTGATTACTGTTAGATATGAAACTTATTAGTAGGGGTTTGTTTTCAAAAGAACAAGTTAGAGATGAAATCAAGAGTATTTAATATAGTTTATCGATGTTTCTATTCTTGTAAAACCTGTTTATAATATGATGTCTCTCAAGTCAAACCTAATTTATAGTTGTCTTGTAATTATTGTCTCCGTAACTAACTTTAACAATTTAATATTCTTCTAGTTCCACATGCGTGTGATTAACTCTTGTCACGAATTTCTTTCGTACAAAGACTTCACTCAACTTCTTGTTCGACCGGTTTGACTTCTTCTTTTCGATTTATTCATTAAACTACAATTTAGTTAAGTTCCTTCCCATGTACCTTCCTAATTCTTCACCTACCTTTCCTCTATATATTTACCGGTTATTTATGTACTTTTCTAGGAGTAGTAGGAATCAGTAATTCCCTTACGTTTAGTTATGGTATTACTCTATGTTGAAGTATGGATGATCCTACCAATATTAGTTCGGTCTGTTGTTCTTCATAATCGTTCATACACATGTTTAATCTTAGTAGTATGTAACCATCACCCTTACATTTACAGACAAATCTTTCGTCTACTAGGGAGTTTTACAATCTTTATCTAAATAGTATATTAGGTCAGTGAGGTGAGGATCCATAGAAAGGTTTTGTTGACTCTTCCGTACAGGTGTGTGTTTGAACATACGTTTACAAATATCGTCATAACAAATGTTGTCGAGGTAATATTTTCTCCCGAAGAGGTTACCGAGTCGTCCACTTCTTAAGTGGGTATTACGTCCTCTGTGTCCTCTGTGTCCAAACTAGGGACCCGACCCTCCTACGGGACCTCCTCCTTTACCGTTGGGTGAGGTCATATGAACGGTCCTTTTAGGGTGACTGTCTCCTTGGACCGTACAATGTCAGGTATCCCAGTGTCTTTCAGTCTGTACGGACTTCACTGACTCTTGTGATATTTACAAATAGTTGATTACTTACTCGTTGGTTTACATATGGATTTCTTACTTTATGATAAGTCGGTATTTTTCCTTACTTTACGGCTATACACGATGAAGTGACCTATAACTTTTGTAATACGATTTACTTTCTACGGTCAGTGTTATCCGGTACGTAAAATACTAAGGTAAATATCCTTTTATAGGTTCGACGACTTCTATTTTCACCTCAACCCCTACCTCTCATTGATTACTCATGTTCCAAAGAAACATTCCACTACTTTTATAAGACTTTAATCCATCATTACCACTACAGAGACTTTGTGGTATTTATATGATTTTAGTAACTTAATATTTGAAATTTTTTTCTTTGAGTTTTCTTTTCTTTTTCTTTATCGTACCCTTGTACGGTTCTTTAAGTCCGTATCCCATCCATTGTGGATAAAACTTTTTCCTACGTGTCTATGGACTTTACTGATTAATTAATTATATTGGTACAGATCTTATACTTTTTTAGTAATTTTCGTTATGAGATTTTATTCTGAGTCTTCTGTTTCAAACAGTGGGGGACTTTAGACGGACATCCTCACGAATGTTGACCCGTCCGAGTCCAATTTGAAAAGTTAATCTTAAGGTATCCTATCTGGGAGACACTAAAGTAGAGGATGATTGTTAACAGTTGTGTGTCTAATCCTCTCGATGAACGGTACGTCTTGACGGGTACTTAGACTCCTGGTTCTCGGTGAAGGTAAAAGGTTTTTCGGACGGACTTATAAAGTAACGTTTGATCAATTAACAAGATCGTATATTTTACACACACTCCCAGTGTTCATTATTCGTCTTCTCTATTTGAGACGAACCATAGTGTTTGTAAGTCAAGAGGTAACCCTCTAGATTTCAGAAATCTGTACCAATACAATATGTTAGTGTCCCGGAATATACCTGGGTAGTATGTTTCGTATTACGAACAAAATGTTTATTTGGGATGTCTCTTGGTAGAAAAATACTCTTTTGAAGTCCAGCTTGTGAACGTCCACTTTCAATAGTAGAAGAATCGTTGAATTTTGTTTGGGAACGGTATTTGAAGATCTTTCTAAAAATCTTAGACATACAAAACCAGGATCCAAACAAACGATAACAGTTATGTATTTTCAGTCTTCAAAAGTATACACAAATATGTTTATATACATATCAGTCAGAGTACGTGTCTGGTCTTATATATTGAGACACTACACAGAATTCTTTACTCCTCAAACCTATTTAGAGGGAGGGGCGGAGAAGAGATTCAGACACATATCAGACAGGATACTTTTCTCCTCTGACCTGAAAGTCTTTGTAAGTCCAACATGTTTCTTTTACTGTCGATAAGGAGCAACTTATGAGTGGTACACCGTTAGTGACAAGATTCTGATAAAGTTAGGAAGGTATGGAAACTATAAGTGATTCTGGATCATGACTTTTCTACTAGATCAAGACCCACTTTTACCTCGTGTACTTGAAGAGGGCTAAAGAGGACAAGACAAGACGATTCAGCGAAGTCAACGCAGACCGAGAAACACTAGAACACCTGACATTGGGTCGTCCGAGGAGACAGGTATCCTAAGAGGTCCGTTCTTATGGTCTCACCCAAGGGTATGGGAGGAGGTGTCCTCGAAGGGTTGGGTCCCTAGTTTGGGTCCAGAGAATACAGAGGAAGTGACCGCCTGTCCAAGAAATGGTACTCGTGGAGGACCCTTCGGAGGACAGTTCACATCGAATTTTTGAACCCTTAACATGTATTTAGTTTATCTTCTGAGACTTTCCACCCCTCTTCTTCCGTCTGTGACCCTGGACTGTACCACCATAAATGACCCAAAAGGAAAACGAAGTATATAGGACAACCCACGACCTCCTCGGTCCTTGAGTCCTAACGGTTGTTCCCCTTTAAATTCTTCAGGTTTCTTACCAGACGAAAAAGGTAGTCCTTTCCACTCGAATCGTTCTATCTTTCCAACAGGATGAGGGCTGTTTTGGTCTCGAGGTAGGACAGGGAAATTTGGTTCCGGTCCACTTCTCGGAACTAAGGGTGGGAACGGGTCGATAGTACTCCACGAGGGGTAGGTTCACCTAGTCTCCCACCACTCGTCCTTCGGTCGAGAGTAGGGGAAGGGGTGTATTACAACCATCTTCAGTATACCCATAGGACCTGAAAGTGGGGGTGAACGGGACCCTACCACAGTCTCCTATGTTACTCCTTTGGATCTCGAAAGTGATGTTAAGACACCCAGGAGGTGACACAGTCACCTCCTATTGACCCCCCGTCATTGTTCCACCAGGAGGAAAGGGTCGTTCCACAACAATGTACTCCGTATAATCCCTAGAATTTTAGGGTTGAGACAAGTCGTCTTTGTTCCATGGAGAGGGAGGGATCCCACAGTTTTCTTCGACTCTTCCCTTGGACCTGGAAGTGGAAGTCGACCGTCCTTACTCCGTCGTGGAGGGAAAGGGACAACTCTATAGTCTTCTCCGGAGGATTCTGTCTATTCTAGGTCTCGAAGTATAGTATTTCCTATATTTCGTTTTCATGAGTAATATAGTTCTGGGTCATTTTTAGAGTTGAACTTCATCTTCTCTGTTAGTTATCTGAGTTGTCTCTCTATTGTCTACAATTTTCAAATGTTGACTCTAAAATTTCGTTGGTAGTATTTCTTATGAAGTTATTTGTTACTACTTGTATGAAGTTTATTTACTTGTGTATTTTTCATAGACGTCGTTCTTCTATATTATCTTCTATATTTGTTGTTGGTCTACCTTTGAAATCTTGGTCTTTTATGTTGTCCACTTATTTTAGAGTTACTGACCCGAGTTGTCGTATTACCTGTCCTCTCCTTTCTCAACCACTTGAACTTCTGTCTTGTTGTCTTTAATGAGTAAGAGTTGTCGTCTCTCTTTTATCTAAAATATTTTACTTGTCTCGGACTCCCTGAGTACCTTGGAAACATATAAACCTCAGAATCTTCCTCTTGTCTTTCTTCTATCTCATATTTTCCATAATTTTTTTATTACCAACTTTTTAAAGGTTTAAATCATTTTATATATTGGTTTCCTAAGTTCTTCACGACACTTAAGGTTTGGTCTATTTGGATTTCCTTTAAAGTACGATTCTGTCTTGTACTTAGTTTGAAGACTTTGGATTTCTGTTTCTCTGTCAGAACTTTCGTCGTTTCTGTCTTTATTTTTGACATAGATGTGTCCCCTTTTTGTCAAATTTGCTACTATCCAAAGAGGAGTCTCTAGCACTTTGGTCTTCCCTTCGCTACTTTCCTTTTGCTAGTGTACATCTTAGGACATAGATCCTTTTAGTAGGAAGTCCTTACGTCCTCCTTTGCAGTAAGATTTCGTTTCCATTTGGCTCTTAGACAGTGGTCGTCTGACGTGGATGGGATTCTTACCGGCTTGTTTCAAGACCTTTGTCTCTCTTTCGTTATTTGGCTCCTTAAAATCTCGTATCCTTTCCTCTTTCTTCTTCGAGTCATTGAGTCAGCACAGACTTTTTCTCCTTTTCTTCTTCGTTTATATACCTTCACGGACTCTCCTTGCCTGATTACTTTTTATTTGATGACTATGTGTACTGTTGCACCTACTTACACTAGCTGAAATGCGACTTATTCTCTTTCAACCGTCTTTTCTAATGTATGCACGAGGTACACCAAGGTAAATATAATTCTGGTCTCTGTTAACTATGTTGTATTTTCTTCTGTGTAGTCGTGTTTACAAACGGAAACTCTCTACCCTTGAGTGACATAACCCGTGCTCCTTTAACGACCACACTCCCTTTATAAAAGGTATGATTAACCACACATATGTAACAGTTCAGTACACATATGTGTTGAACCGTTGACTTTTTGTTGGATACAACAGTTTCGAGTGGTTGAATATATGAATTCTAGAAACGTAAAGTACGATACTTATAAAGTAGAACTAATTTTCTTCTCTCCTGTCAGTATATCATTCGTTATCAAGGGAAATACAGTCAAAGTGGATACTAAAACTTTCGTCTTGTTTTCGTTACCTATAGACTATTGAAGAAAGGAATAAGTATATCCAGTATGGTGTGTAGAGTGTCTCATGTCGTTTAAAACCTATTTGTAATCGAGAAGATTAAGAAGTGTAAACCTTTACTTGGGTACATGAATTATTTTATAAATATAGATTTAGTATTTTAAACTTCATAAAATAAATTTCCTTAGTTTATAAACGAGCCATCCTTTTATATATAAAAAAATTAAGAACGAAAAGTAGTACGTGTCTACGTCCGTTTCGTTTCGTCATAGAGGAATAATTTCATCAAAAGTCTCCCTACGAATTCTTTTATTAAATGTGGACGACTCGATGACAAAAGGAGGTTTGACAAAATGGCGGGTCGTTCTTTATTGTGTTTCGACTGAGTAAGGGACACCATCCGATACAATAGGTTTATACCGATGTCATTGCAGAAGGTAGGACATACGGGAAGACGTCACACTGGAACGGATCGGTGATTTTGACCCTGCAGTTAGAGGAAGACTACTTGGAGTCTACCGACAGGACTGAACGACTAGTGGTCATTTTACACAACTTCACTACGACTTCCTGAAGGGTCCTTTCCACTCTTCTCGGAATGTCTAAGACGGAACCAGTGAATCTTATAACTGAGAGACTTACGGGGGAGATTCTTGAGTCACTGTACAACGTTCTTCGGTTGTCGTAAACACGTTTATGAGATCACCTGTCAGAGTCATGTCGGGTAAGACATTAGGTAGTGTAGGGTCACTGATCTGTAGACCCACTTCTTCGGAGGTCTACTACGGTCAGGGATTGGTAAGTATAAAAGGGGTTATTCCTGGGTGTACCGTACCTTGTCTCTGTCCGGTGAACTTAATACATTGTACTCTAGTACTGACGTCGGTACTTTAATTTTCTACGAACGAGGAACATTCCTTTCGATACTGTTTGGATCTGTCGTACAATTTTTCGTCCCTGTAGTAAAACGAGTGTTTCTAGGTATATCAGTTTCGATACCAAAAAGGTCCTCAGTACATGTGTACACTCTCGACCTGGTTTTTCTTCCGACTCACGATTTCTTGACTACGGAAGTTTGACACCACATCCTCTTCTGAGAACTTTCAGGGGACCTGACGTTCTTCTAGTTAGACCAGTTTGCAGTTTCTTTATTTGGGACTTATAAGTAACCTTCCTGACAATAACTTCGACTTCGAGATTATGAAACCGGTGGACTACACTTCTCGGTTGAGTAATTTTTTCTGGGACTACAACCCCTTCTCACTTCAGTTTTCCTCTTCCCCCTTCGTCTCCTACTCTACCAATCTATCGTAGTGACTGAATTACCTACACTTAGACTCGTTTGAGACCCTCTATCATTTCTTATCCGCTCGAACCACACGACGTCAGGTACCCCAGCGTTTGTCAACCTGTCCTGACTCGCTGGCTTGTTGTTGTTTTTGTTGGGTTCTAGACGTACGGATTATTTTTGTCAACAACTAAGTAGGGTGGTCAAACCCCCACTAAAGGACGTGTCACATTTATTGACTTTATAAAATCGAGTTGAACAAGTAAAAGGTTTTTCACTATTGTACTTTAACTAAGTAGGGGATTATACCCGATATTAGGGAAGACTGATGTAAAAAGGATTTCCTTTACGTTCATGGACTCTAAGACATAAGCTAAATTGAAACCCCAACTGAACCTCAGTCTGAACTTTTATACTATATCAGGAAGAAGAACTCAAGTGACAGTGTCTAAGTCTAACCGTTAAGTGGGTGGACCTAATACGGTATTACATACAACTTTTAGTGTATGTTCGATACCGTAAGAGACAGAACCACAAAGTTAAGGTCGAAACGGTATATGGTAGACCCCCAGAACTCACTGTAAAACTCGGAAGAGACATTTTGATATTATAAATATGAAAAAGTATTCCTGTGTCTTCTACTTATCCTTTTTTTGCTTCATCTTACGAATTGTGTCCCAGACTCAGACGTTTACACGTCGGTCATTCTGACATTCTCGATACGAGAGAGTGTGTACACCTTGTACTCAGATAGACACCTGACTAATTTCCAAATGTAAGGAAGACATGTACTCCCGACGAGACAAGGGGTTAGTTATGTTGTCCCACAAGTCGTAGAGTTAATGACTACCAGGAAATATTTATATCCCCGAGGACGTTCTAAGGTGTAGGAATAAGTCGTTTTCGAGGGAGAAAGGCCCCGGAAATTTTATCGGTGGCATCATATCTTTGTTGACTCTTTACGACGGTCCTTAAGGGTAATTTTTCAGATTATTTACAAAAGGTTGATTGTGTAATACAAGACTTAAATATCCTTGTTAGACTCGTTTTTTCCAGAACCGTCAGTAAATTACCTTAATAATGTTTCCGTTTAAGTATACGTCTAAGAACCTATCATAAGTAAAGTAGTATACCCTCGTAAAATTTTAATCAAAGTCCTTTTCCCGTGAGGTATTATTTGAAAATTAAAGTCCTCAACGTGTTTCATTCCCGACTTTTAATATTATCCGGTCCATGGTACAGTCGAGACTATATGATGTTGTGAAGAAATGCTCGTGTAATGTTAAGCTTCTCGATTATTATTTTTCTTCACTACGACTCTACTACTTAACTACGATACGTTAATCTGGATAATCTTAAGTGTTCTCAGCTGTCCGTTATTAGTTTGGGACAAGTACGACGGGTAACGTTAATAGAAACGTGAATTCTTAGTTGTTTCGTGTATTACTGAACGTGAGCTAATTCCTTAAGTACTCTTTACCTTAAAATTAATCACACGTCTTTTAAACCGGGTAAATAATGAAATGTCCTGTTTAACACTTTTGGTCAACTCCTCAATTTTTTGTCGTCACCATCTGCAAACGACTAGTACCACTTCTTGAACCTACTACCTCTCAAGGTCATGTATGGGAGGAGGGTGCTTCAATGGTAATTGTTTAAGTCAGGTAAGGGTTAAAAATGAAAGAATTTGGTGTCCCGAAGTATGATAAATATACGTATGTGTGTGTATGTAAGTGAGTTGGGATTGGGTGTATTCTTAGTTATTTATAGATAGTTAACGATAATAGGACAGCGTTTATTTCTTATATTGAAATCTTCTTCACCCTAACAATTAAATAGACCTCAAAATTTTTTAAGTCGTTCATTTTTAACACGAATCAGTAGAACGTGATAAACGATTAATACTTTTCGGTGATACATTGTCGACAAACAAAACAAATCAGTATTACACGTAAGAGAAGATTACGTGAACTGGAACCCTTTCTTCTACTTTAATCAAATCGTGTTGAGTCTGTATTTATTGTCTGAGACCGTAAATTGTGTATTCAGTTACTTTTAAGTAATAGTAACTTTTAAAGGACCTATAACCCATTTCCCATAACACAAATATTTATCTTTTACAGTTTACAGTGAAACGTTACGTCAGTTAAATTATTATATAAAGAGTACGGTTTAAATGATGACTTTTTGATCATTTTATGTTTAACCCCTTTATCGGTGTCAGTAAAGATATGAAACATTTATGTACCTTTGTTTTTATTCTGACTTATGTTATCGGAAGAGGTACGTAAAGTATTTTGTTAGTCCTTTCCTTTAGTTATAAATGCTTTTATTTATTAACTAAGTTAAGTGTTTGTTTCGGTTTAACATGAACTTGTTAAGACCTTGAACAATAGACGGAGGGTAATTTTTTATAATAAATGAAACAACAAATTTCAATCCATTTCTCAGAAGGGCGTCACACCCTCTGGACCCAAGCTAGGGACCCAGCTCTTCTAGAGGACCTCTTCTTTAACCGTTGGGTGAGGTCATAAGAACGGACCTCTTAGGGTACCTACCTCTTCGGACCACCCGATGTCAGGGACCCCAGTGTTTCTCAGTCTGTACTGACTCGTTGAAGTGATGTGAAATTTCAATACGATTAAACTCTACTTTCTAAACTTACGAATTTTACATCCTTCATAAACTGACTTCTAGTTGGGTTCTTCCCATGGACTATAAAATTTTATAATATTGAATTTTTAATTACAATAATGATGTCGTTCTACAAATTCTCAAGAAGTGAAATTGAGTCCCTCTTTTTTTTACCGTCTTTAATTTTAAAAGGTGGAGACGGAGAAAAGAGTAACAGGAAGAGTTGTCATTCTTGAAGTATAAATTGGTTCAAAAAACGACGTTCCTTATTTTATCAAGTAAAGGGTCGTCAAACACGGGTGTCGCCACCAACATATTGGTGTACAACGTGTGCTGGAGACCTTTTCATACGTCCTTATCTTACTTACCGTGACAAACCTCGAAGACACAAAGGTAAACGAAATACATGACTGTATGTGTTTAAACTACTACCGACCTTGAGGTCGTCAATAGAACCCGGTACTCCATATGTTCTCTGGTATTATGGAAAATTAATATCCTTCAAAATATTATATACTTTAAGATGGTACGTGTAATGTAAAGGTACACTTCAAATCTTTGAGACGTTCCGGTGAGTGAGTTCATAAACAAAGAAAGGAAGTAAATATACGACCACGGATTAGGATTTAAGTGACTACTAGAATTTAACGAAATTTTTGATATACTTAGAATTTCATGTCAATTTGTTTCTGTGGACTTCTTTCCTTTGTCACTACGTATGTCCGAAACCCGACCCAGTTCATAACGTCCACTTGTACTTCAAATCGTGACTCGAAGGTCCGTCGATTTCGTTCTTTGCGTGTTCGAACAAACTTCTCTGGTGGATGAAAAGAGAATTGAATCATCATTTAAATTCCTGATGATGGAACGAATTAAGAGTGTACTTCCTATAACGTACTGTGTTTCCTACGGAATTTATTATTGGTACGTTCGCTATGTCTTTATAAGGTATATCTCTGAATGTAATTAAATTTTCTTCTCTCATATACTAACACAGAACTAAACCGTATTCTAAAGGAGGTACATCGATATTATATACTGAGGTCGTATGAGATTAAAATATGTCAATATAAAATCTCTGTGGAATGGACGGAGGACACTTAGGACATACGTACAGTTCTTCGTTGTCAATCTTGACCTGTACCTTGTTGTCAAGGTGTGACCCTTTCCTCATACAGTTCCGACATATAACAGTGGGACGAATAAATTGAATATACGTCTCATGTAGTACTCTTTGCGACCCGACCTTATTCGTGTTCGACCTTAGTTCTAACGGCGTTCTTTATAGTTATTGGAGTCTATACGTCTACTATGGTGGGAATACCGTCTTTCGTTTCTCCTTGATTTCTCAGAGAACTACTTCCACTTTCTCCTGTCACTTTTTGGACCGGATTTTGAGTTGTGAGTTTTTTGATTCTAGTACTGTAGGCAACGGTAGTGAAGTACCGTTTATCTACCCCTTTATCACCTTTGTGACTGACTGAAAGAAAAAGAACCGAGGTTTTAGTGACGTCTACCACTGACGTCGGTACTGTAATTTTCTACGAACAAGGACCTTCTTTTCGATACTGGTTGGATCTGTCGTATAATTTTCGTCTCTGTGTGTAACGGTTGTTTCCAGGTATATCAGTTTCGATACTAAAAAGTCATCAGTACATACCTACACTCTCAACCTGGTATTTCTTCCGACTCGTGGCTTGACATCACAATCTCTTCTGAGACTTCTCAGGGAACCTGACATTCCTCTAGTTTGGTTAGTTAAGATTTCCTTTAGTTGGGACTACTAAGTGACCTTCCCGACTACGATTTCGACTTCGAGGTTGTGAAATCGGAAGACTACACTCCTCGACTGAGTAATCCTTTCTGGGATTACGACCCTTTCTAACTCCCGTCCTCGTCTTCCCCTACTGTCTCCTACTCTACCCACCTACTGTAGTGACTGAGTTACCAGTACTCAAACTCGTTCGAAGTCCTCTACCATTTCCTGTCCCTTCGGACCGCACGACGTCAGGTACCCCAACGTTTCTCAACCTGTACTGACTCGTTGACTTGTTGTAGTTGTTATAAAATCTCTTGGATCTTTTTCTGTAAAAAACCAGGAAGTTTCCAGGGAGAGACTATAATCCGTGGAACTTAATAGAAACTCTCTGTCAAGGAAGTCAAGATAGGATCTGGGTGGGTTCTTCCTGGGGAAGGTACACGAAGTTTCCAGGAGTGTATAGTGTTTGTACGTGATGTTGAATGAAAACAGTGAAACCTAGTCCGTAAATCGTGACTGTCTCACTCTACGTAACAGGAGTTATAGAAAAGAGTATTAATTGTAACAATTCTGGAGTCCCCTTTACTAAAATGTACAACGAATAGTACTTCGAGTTTTATTTGTCTCTGACCTAAACTCATAGTACTTCCCTGACACGTTGATGACCGGTGTCTCTACCTGTAGTAAAACCTCACCTCCCTCCTAAATCGCCATCTTTACAAATCCATACCCTTTTTATTAATTGAACAGTTTAGAAAGGACATTTTCTCGTACTCACGTTATCTCAGAGGTTTTTATTTCGGAACAAAGAACCCTCTTTGCTCATGAGGTTTGGAGAAGTACATAGTTTAACACCAACTCTCCGGAAGTACTTAATCACAACCTTCACAGTCAACATGTACCTTCGAATCCCTGTATAAAGTTATTATTTTTAAGTATATAATATCCAAACAAACCGAACTACAGGTTGAACATTTACGACTAGGTATACAGTAGTCTAGAGTGAATAGGACCCGGGAAGTTTACAATTTTTTCTGTGTCGGGTTTCTTAATTTCACATACACATTTTAATATCCCCAGGAGACGGAGTATACGATCTATGTGGTTCCCCACGTCATTAGTAATCAGGATAAAATGTCCATTCCTTTGACTCTGGGTAACTCCACCGAATCCGGTCTCTTAGATCGAGGGAAGATCTGTTAGAGTCTCTGAGAAGTAGTTGGAACAAGGTAGGGTGATATTGGAAATGGAATACAGTCTCTATGTTCTTCGGGATTTCGTCTCGATGAGTTTGACACCAGTCTTCTAATCGTTGTAGTCGAAGTGTCTGCACGAACAACCCCTTTGTCTTAAACCCCGACTTGGGATTTGGACAATTTAGTCGTAGAGACCCTCATCCCGGTCCTTAGACAAAGGTCTCGAGAGATCCTTAAGAAATGTGTGAGGGTCACCTATTAAACAAAGATTGGGGAATGATGAGGTTCACACCAGGCACCCGATCGTCTTCACCGTAGAGGACTCTCAACCTTTCTTTACGTCTTAGAGTCCGGGGTGGTGTGGTTGACTTGGTCTTAAAAGTAAAATTATTCTAGAGGACCCCTAATTATATTTGTCAGTTCACACTCCTCACGATGGGACTTATTTAGGAAGAATCTAACGTATGTCACTTAAGAGTAGTTAAACAAGAGACTTGATGTTTAGTCCCGACACGACAAAATATTACAAAATCGTATATCTTAAGTTTATTTGTCCTCACACACGATTACCTAATGGTTTGGATCCCAAGGATACCTGGGGGAATGAATAAATTATACCAAAGTGAATCATAATACAATGTGTCCGACAGATTCAGTATACGGGGAAAATGTTTCGTTTAATGTGTGTTAAAGTTAGACGAAGGTCTCTTACCGTGTAAAACAAATCGGTAAGTTTTTAAATTTACACTATGTTAGTATAACCGCTGACTCTATCTCAAAAGATTTTCCAGGTTATTTGGAATATGAGACGATGATCGTTACAAAACTAGAAATTTGGAAATGGGGTGGGGGGGTTTTTTTTACACAATTAACCCACTTTTCCAGTCCGTTACATTTCTTTTGGTCTACGTTTTTATTATCCTACCGTTAAACTGGGACTTTTCAATAACTTATATATCAGTAGTTTCACTGTACACTTCAAACTCATAAATTTAGTTATTGACAACTCGAAGTCTCATTTTTTTTCTTTCCAGTAGACTTAGTTACTTTGAAAAATTGAGTCAAAAAGGAAGATTTAGTCGTCTGAATTCTAGGTCACACGATCACTATGTCTTAGAATCGACTTTGACACTTCCGGTGTAAAGTTTCCGATTCCAATTCAACCTCCGTCCAAAAAACTATTCCATTTTCACTGTTTTGTCTTTTTTTTGTTTTGGGTTGAAAACGAAAAAATTTTTTATTACTAAATGAGAGTATTTATAAAATGACAAGATCAAAACCTTTGTTGATGTTATACTAAACTGTAGTAATACAAAGGTCTTGACACAAAAAGATGGGCTGAAAGATGAAGTGATAACATCTCACCGTGACCTACCAGGACATGCACAGACAGGGAACTCTAATTACCATTTGTTAGTCGACCATTGTCCGATGAGTTCCCCAATATCGACGAAGGAAAAGATTGTTTACGATATTGTTAAAAAAACCAGAAACAAAACGTTTTGTATCTTCGAACTAATTTTATTAAATTACTTGTACTTTTCTCGTTATTGGAAGTTGTTTTTTCCGGTAGGTACCTTACCCTCTTTTATAGACGTTTAATATATAGACTATTCCCCAATTATAGGTTTTATATATTTCTTGAGTATGTTGAGTTATCGGTTGTGTATGTGTGTATGTGTTGACCTAATTTTTCATAATTTTCCAAGACTTCTCTGTAAAAAGTTTTCTTCTGTTTGTATCTTACCCTTGAGATTGTACATATGACAGTACATTCTTAACTTAGCGGTCAGGTACAGACTGCATCCCACGTCGTACGAACCCCGACCACGTACCCCTACTGGGTCTCTCTACAACACCCCTCCCTCCACCCTCCCCCCAAGTACAAACCCTTGCGTACATTCTTAATTTCTAAAATTTTAAATTTTTTATTTTTTTTATTTTTTTTGTACGTTTTTTTTTGTTTTTGTTTTCTTCTGTTTGTTTATCAGTTGTCCACTCTTCTACGAGTTATAGTGATTAGTAACCCTTTACGTTTAGTTTTAGTACTCCTTTATAGTGGAGTGCATAGAATCTTGCCGGTACTACTTTTTATGTTCGCTATTGTTTACGACCACACGTACACCTCTGTTCCCTTGGGGACGCCATCTTGACATTTGACCATGTCAGTGGTACCTTTTGTCATAGGTTCAACAATTTTTTTAATGTTTATCCTGATGGTATACTAGGCAGTTAAGGTGTAGACTCCTATATAAGTTTCCTTTACTTTAGTGATACAGTTTACTACCGACGTGAGACTACGAATAATGTCGTGATAAATGTCCTCGGTTCTGTCTTTTCAGATAGTTGTCTACTTACCTATCTCTTTTACACTATGTGTGTGTTTGTGTGTATGGTGTTACATTATTATAAGTCTGTATTTTTCCCTTTAGAACGATAAACGTTATTGTACTTATTTATAACTCCAATAATAGGATTCGCTTTCTACGGCCTGTCTCTTTATGTCTATAACATACTATAATGAATATAAACCTTAGAATTTTCTTTTTTCTACTATGTCAGTATCTTTTTCTCTAGTATAAACACTAATACCCTTCGTCCCCTTACTCCCTCAACCTACTTCCATCACTCTTCCGTGTTTGAAGGTTAATATTCTATCTATTCGTGACCCTACGTTACATGTTACACTGTTGACAATGTAACACAATTGTTGTCAATTGTGTCCGGTGGAGTACGCTTCTCAACTGAGTAACCTTTTCTGAGACTACGACCCTCCCTAACCCCCGTCCTCCTCTTCCCTTGCCGTCTCCTACTCTACCGACCTACCGTAGTGACTGAGCTACCTGCACTCAGACTCACTTGAGGTCCTCGACCACTACCTGTCCCACCGAACCGCGCGACGTTAAGTACCCCAGCGTTTCTCAGCCTGTGCTGACTCGCTGACTTGACTTGACTTGACTTGACTACCATACAAACCTTCAACGACTTTCTCATATAGGAATTTATTTATTTATATCGTTATTAGTTTGACCTTTTATAAAAATACTAATTTATAACTTTTTCTGATTATACAAATTACATATTTTTCGAGTACATTTAGTTGTCTTTTAAGGATAGGGGTTATCTCTGAACTATTTTACAATTAATATAACTACCACTGCTAATATCGTTTTAGTGAATTACTTATAGTACACGAACCGTAACACGATTCATAATACGAATATGATAGAGTAAATTAGGAGTGTTGTTACGATGTTCCATAAATAATAGAGACAAAATGTGTACTCCTTTGTTTACGTTTCTCCTCCAATTTCTTTGGTGGACCTCAGTGTGTTTCGTCTATGGGTGCGTGTCACGTTTAATTCCGATGTAGTTCGGTCGACGGTGATAGTTTTTCCTGTACCCACTACATGTCCTTTTTACTTCAAGACTACGATTGATCGTAAACCTTTTTTTTACGAGTTGGTTCAGTGAAAAATTATTTCATTTTTAATTTTCTTTTTGATAATTTTTTTTTTTTTCTGACTTTTGATATCCTTTGAGTTGTATCAGGTCGTCATTACTCTATTCGTTATAGTATCTACGACCACGAGTTGTCTGAGGACATGAACACCTTTCAGATATTTAGCTCTTGTTTACATGACGGTTGTTATTCCCTTATAGATTTACTGAATACCACGTAATCGAGTTTTCTTATAATATGGTAGGAATTTATCATTAATACTCTTTCGAATTAATATATTTTCTTATGACTACTATGACACGAAATGACTTTTGTGTTTCTGTAAGTTGACATATATGACATCAGATGTCATATGTTCGGTTATATGTTTATATTTATTTATCTTTTTTTCTTTGAAGATTTACTATCTTACAATTATTAATAGGGACCCGTCACTCAAATAACGATTAAAAACGGAAAACGAAGATTTTTTATATTAGTGGACTTTGACTTAACAAATATTGAACTATTAATTCTTCTTAATGGAATTTAAACCTTATAACCTTTAAAGACTTTATTTATAGTTTTCCATAGTACAACAGGTGTATCCTCAAATCCCTATAAAAAATTTTTTGATTGAATCTCTTTAACTAAAGACAAACTATTTTGAACTAAAATCCTCTGTCTACGTAACAGAAGACTCAGGAGAAGGATACACGAATTTCAGTTATTTCGGACGGAGATAGTTATGTTGTTTTTATATTATATAAGTAATAATTTTTATTAAGACTTATCGTTGGGTTATTACTCTGTTGTTCCGACATATAAGTGTGAGACGAATAAATTGAATATACGTCTCATGTAGTACGCTTTACCACCTGACCTACTTAGTGTTCGACCCTAGTTCTGACGATCCTCTTTATAGTTGTCGGAGTCTATACGTCTACTGTGGTGAGATTACCGTCTCTCACTTCTCCTTATTTTTCTCATAAAACTGCTCCTACTTTCTCCTTTCATTTTTTCGACCGAATTTTGAGTTGTAAATTTTTAGATTCTAACACCGTAGAAGAGGGATAAAAGGATAACTACCGTTTATCCTTCCCTTTTTTCACCTTCGTCCCTGTCTAAAATAAAAGAACCCGAGGTTTTAGTGACCCCTACCCCTGATGTCGGTATGTTAATTTTCTGGAACGAGGAACCTTCCTTTCGATACTTTTTAGATCTGTCCTATAATTTTTCGTCTCTGTAGTGAAACACCTGTGTCCGGGTATTTAGTTTGGATACCAAAAAGGTCATCAATACATACCTCCACTTTTGGTCTGGTATTTCTTCCGACTCACTGTTTCTTAACTATGAAAGTTTAACACCACAATCTATTCTGACAAGTCTCAGGGAACGTGTCGTTCCTCTAGTTTGGTCAGTCAGGACTTCCTTTAATTGGGACTACTAAGTAACCTTCCCGACTACGATTTCGACTTCGAGGTTATGAAACCGGTGGACTACGTCTCGACTGAGTGATCTTTTTTGGGACTACGACCCTTTCTAACTTCCGTCTCCTCTTCTCCCACCGTTTCCTACTCTACCAACCTACCGGAGTGACTGAGTTGTCTGTACCTAAACTCGTTTAAGGTCCTCCACCACTTCGTGTCCCTCGGACTGTACGACTTTAGGTACCCCAGCGTTTCTCAACCTGTCCTGAGTCACTGATTTGGTGTTGTTATTCTGTATTGTATAAATTCTAGGTTTAATCAAGTGTCAGATTTTATACATTTTGACAGTGTATACACTTGTATCAAAGGAATAGTATTTATTATAACTTATCATGAGAAAACCACAGATTATATCTTTTAGTTAGAGGAAGAAACCCCAGAATAAAAGTTTTTGGTTTGAAACCCGTTTTTCGAGAAGTACCTATTGACCATTCGGTTTACCCTTTTTAGACCGTTTTATGTAAGATTTTTTAATTTTGTCATTCCTGTCCCTTTGACTGGTTTCGTACACTTCCTTTACGTTGTGTCTTTACTCTTCATTATCTTTAATTCCTCCTTAAACACTCGAACTCGTTTTTGTGGGTGAACACACTCTTACGACCCGTCTGAAGACGGACGGACGATCCAAGAGATTTCTATAAGACAAATCTATGACTCAGGACCTCCGGAGTTTAAAAATTCGAAGAATGAACCATAAAAGGTTCAAAGAGTTTCACAATATTCATGTAAGGACCATTCCGGATTCGGGGATTAGAGGATTTGTAAGAGACTACTACGGTCTAGTCGTACTTGTCTTGACCTCGTGGAACCTCGTCGCGATACCCCGATGACGTCGTTAAGATTCAAGTGTGACATGGAAGAAGTGACAAAAGGAAGACCTGTCAGGACCGGTCATTATTTTCTGTTGACGTTTAGGTACTAATCTTTTGGATTGCGTTTGAACCTTTACAATTATCCACTTTCTCACAAGAGAGTCACGTCACGACCTGAACTGAATGGTGACTGACCTGATAAATTGTTCAGAAACAAGTTCTAATGACAGAAACAATATCTAATAACAGACATCTTTACATTTAATAAAGAGAAGTTACCTTACCCATTGTGGTTTCTATCGAGATCTTATATTGGTGATTAAAACATAGATTGTGTCTTAAGAATAAGACTGTAGAGAACACTCTAACCATATATATACAGATCGAGGAGTTTAACAGAGATCTGACTAAGTTGTTAAATGATTGAAAGAGTAATTAATTATTCAATTTATTTTAAAAACTGTACACAATATAGTATACACACACAGTATAAAGTTCGGAAGACTTTTAATAAGAAATTGTAGTGTCTTCAGGTATAAACCTCTGTAGGATGTTTTATTGACTGGACATGAGCATTGTTATTCTAGTACTTACTGTTTCTTTCCGATCCTTGACGATGTCAAATTTCCTCCGACTCCGACCTCCCTGTACTGTCGATTTGTGTTTGTCATTAACGGTCAACCTAGGACCTGGTCTCCAAAGAAAAAGGATGGTTACATTTCCTTTAATCAACTTATTGCCTATTGTGAAAATATTCTAGATGTCTACTTTATTGACGTAAGTCAGTGAATTAAAGGTTTCGATTAAAATACCATGACACTAGTACATTATCCTGTGTGTATGACTTTATGAATACCTATTTCACTAAGTTCAGACGTTCATCGAACGTTAAGTCTTTCTTTATTATGTGTTTATAGTAACTATTTACTGTCTTACTGATTCTTCCTGTACACTATTTCTATTTTCAACCTTTAGTCACTTCCCACACTACCTTTAGGAGTATGGTGATAAAAATTTTGAAAATTTTTTATCAAAAGACTTTAATAAAGTGTCACTTTTTAAATTTTTATTATAGTGTGTTCATAGTTCAGTCTCATACGTACTTTAACACAGGAATCTTTGTAGTGATTTTGTGAGAAACTAAGCAAATTACGAAATATCAAGTGTTTTAATAAAGGGAAGACAGTAGGACACCTAAAAATGTTCAAAAGCACTACGTTAAAACAAGTATAACAAAGGTTGGACTTCGAACCTCTCTAATTCGTCTCGGAAGACTAACGACAATGTTGTGAGTGAAGTGATGTCCGTAACCTAACCTCTAAAAGGTCGAACACGAAACCCTGGGTGGTTCTCTCCCACTCCCTCTCTTCTTGCCTCCGCACGGTCCCCCGATCCCCTACCTTCCTGCACACACACCGTTCAGTGAATGACTGGTAGGTCGATGGTAAAGATAGACAGTAAATGGTCGAAGGTAAGAAGGGAGACGTCGAGGAGAACTGTCTTATCATGTCAAGTCCTTTTTTTCTCCATCACGTTTATATGTTACCTTTTAGTAAGTCGATGATTTTTTCTTGCTTTATGACGGTAAACGTCGTTGTACCTACCTGGATCCCTAATAGTATGAATTCACTTTATTTAGTCTGTTTCTGTTGTAACGAATATACACCTTGGACTTTTTTACTATGGTTATTTGAATAAAAGTTTTGTCTTTATCTGAGTGTCTGTATCTTTTGTTTGACACCCAATGGTTTCCCCTTTCTCTCAAGATATATACATATATATGTATATATATACGTGTGACTTAGTGAAACAGTATACGGACTTTGATTGTGTTGTGACCCTTAGTTAATATAAAGTTATAAAAAAATTTCCTTGACGAACCCGTCTTTGTTCATACTAAAATAGTCGTTTCAATTAAAACGTTTCTAAAACATTCCTAATGTTACTTCCACTATGGGATTATAATTATGTATGAAGACATCTGAGTCTGTTTGGACATTTAACTGTCATTGTGTCTCCTTTCATTTCTCCTTCTTCTTTCTGTCCTCACTTTTCTTCTACCCTTCATTGTCTCGGTTCTCCGACTTCGTCTCAAGTGGCCACGGGGCAACGATCAATGTGTGTCGACTTCGAGACCAGACGTCGAAGTTGGTGTGACCGAAAGTTGGTCCGGTGAGCCTCTCGTACCCTCTACTGTCAAGACAAGGACACTTATTTCTATGATTCTATCGAATCGTGAGACGAAACTGTGGTTTTTAAGTGACGTCTCGATCTTTGGTCAAACAATCCTTGCAACTTTTGATATTTTTAGGTTTCCCAAACATTTATAATTATCGAGAACTTACCAAAAGAGGGTCTACCGGTGTGTCGACTGATGGCAAGGGAGGATCTTGGGAGGCGACAAATAGGAGATTTACAGGGGTTATATGTTGTCAAAATTAGAAAACAACGACGACATTTTGAACTAGACGACACGCTGTCGCATTAATTGACAGTCCCGGACCTACATACCTCACCCTTCGTCTGTCTTATAAGGACCTACATACAGTGATTATTAAGTCAAATACCGAGTCACTATTACTTACCCCAAAGACTAATAATCGTCCTGTCGACCGGGACCTCCGAAGAGGTAAACTTCGGGTCCATGCACCGGTGTGGTCCATCCCGGCCGCGACCCTGCCCGTCCCTCGGAGTATGACGGGTAGAAAAGATAAGGTACTTTGATAATTTCCGGATGTAGTGAGAGTGACATGTTAAATCTCTCATGTTCGGTTGATCGTTTCTTCTCGTCTAACTAGACTTTCTAGTCTCCGACAAAACACGAACTAGAACATTTTCAATACTTTTCAAAATGAGTTCGCATTAGGTGTCTTCTCCATGCCAGGACTCCTATGATAAAAAATCCCCACTACCCTCCACTCAGGTCTTCCGTTAGGTCTAACACAACGTTATCACTTTCCCTACTTCTCTCTCCTGCTCCGTTTCTTCCCCTTCACCGCTTTCTCCTCTGTCTTTCCTTCTCACTCTTTTCACCCTTCTTTTCTGTGTTCCTCGTCTCTTCCCTTTTGTGTCCCCCTTCCCTTCCTTATCGTTTCCTGACCCTAGTGAATTCTTGTTCTCTTGTCTGCCTATGCTTCTTCTCCTGTGCCAATATGCTAAATTTCGTCCCTTGGGGTTACAGACCCTAGACTACGGACTAGTAGACTTCACCTCGACTACATTATTATTATTTCATGTGTTATATACTTATACAAGTTTAGGAGGGTTTTGGTAGGGGAGGGGACAGTCGTCTTTTTTTACAGAAGGTACTTGGGTCAGGGACCAGAGTCTTTCCGACGCCTAGTGACCAAATTTTAGAAGTACTAACCCACTTTAAAGTAGAGGTTTTACCTCTCTAAGGGTGGACGGGATAGCAGGGACCCGGTATCGAAGTAGACCGAAGGATCTATTACGAGGATTCCCCTACTGGTTGTAAATGTAGTAAGTACGAGGAAAAAGAGACAAAAGTATCGACTGTTTTTTATAAAGACTTACCGTCTCCTAAAAAAGGAAGTCGGTCCCTCGTGTCGGACACGGGACATACGGACCCCAGACGACCAGACATATTCTACTAAAACAGAATGTCGACGCCAGAAGGGAATACATGACTAGTGGAATGTCGATGTAGAGTCACTGGTCCGAATAAAGTACAAACGTCCCCACCCCCCCGACCCCCACGTCTCATGACCAGTGTGGAAACCGGGTGGACAATCGTGGGAGTCAAAAGACAGAGCTCTGACAGGGACTTGAATGTCTGCACAAGAGTCGGACCCACACGTTCGAGCAGGGTCTTCACCTGTCTACACTTACAGAGTCCTCCGGCAGGAGTTAGTGCCCCCCGCCCCCCGACATTCGACCCCTTACTGATAAAACCGGAACACAAGAACCGTCCCTGTTAAGGTTCCACGTAAGACGTATCAACGAGTCTCTTAGAGGTCACCTTCAATAGGGTGAAAAGTTTTCCAAAGAAAGGAAGGTTCAGAGTGAGGAGGGTGAAGGAGTAAAACACAAGGACCATAACAGAGGTTTTATTCGAGAGACATGAGATATAATTCTCATAGAAGAATTCCGATCATAAGGACTACGAGACCGTAGACTCAGGAACGACTGATTCCTCTTTGTTGGGAGGGTCCCGATCAGTCACCTTTTCGGGACAGATCCTCACACGGAAAGTCTACATTTGGTCGGTTAGGTCTCGGGTATTGGACCTGGTAGAAGAGGTTGACCGAGGATGGGAGGTTCTTCGTTACACAATCAGTGAGTCAGTACAGGTTGAGAAACGTTGGGGTACCTGACATTAGACATTCCGAGGACACAGGTACCCTAAGGGGTCCATTCTTATGACCTAACCCAACGACAAAGGAAGAGGTCGGTCCTTCGTTGTAAGAAGATTAGTAAGGTCCGGGTCATGATTTGTGGATCTGGTATCAGAAATATGAGGTCTCGGGTGATTTTAATAAGGTTTACCGGTAAGTATTCTGTCCAATGGGACGGAACAGAACGAAAAGGGTGTCTTTGGTGTCACTTCCGAGGACGGGTGCAGAAGGGGAACGAGGACGGAAGACTGGTTAGGACCACGAAGAGGTACACCGGGACGTACCGTACCACGTAAGAGGAACAGAATGTTTGTACTCATTGTTTGACAGAAAAGTTACCGCTACTAGAGGACTAGACGACTGGGATGTATAGATTCGTTTTATTCTAAATACGAAATTTTTGTGAGGGTTTAAGAATAAAGTCCAAGACGAACGTCTCCCTTAGGTTTATTTCTGACTAGTAATGAATATTGATAAACGATTTATTTACGTATCCTTTTTTTTTCTTTTTCTACCGTGTCTCCGTTCAGATGTCTCCTTCTTTCCCTTATCGTGGGTTAAGTTGTCGGAGATGGGTCCCCTAACTTCGTACGTCCCACTGGTGACGTAAGTAGACGACCGGGGAGTTGATGGGTCGAATGTCAGAGTGTCGTAGATCCAGGAAAAGTCGGTAAGGAAAAGAGGAAGTCTATAGTCCCTCGTAGTGTCTGTTATCTACCGAATACTATTTTCTACGGTCTTTCTTGTTTACCCTCTCTTTAATTCTTTTGGATGAAATTTGTACTTTGTGTATGACATGAACAATCCTTTGTTCAAAGAGAAAAAATAAAACTTTGACTCTTACAGAATGTAAATATAAAATTCATGTGTGTTACTCTCCTATTTTTTATACTTTCAGTTGTGTTCAATTTCTCCTTCTTCCTTCACCATGTATAAACTCGGAGAGTCACTCTTTTCTCCGGTAAAAAGTAGAATCCGGGGTCCCATAGACAATCACGTGGCCCTCTCCATTAAGTAATTTACTTGGATTCCAATTACGTGGAAGTTTTCGCTCGTTAAATAGAGGGAAAGAAGTTGTCCTAGTCCGGCCCTCCAAGATCTCAACCTTTTTTAAAAAGGACCACTCTATCGGGGTACTACTAGAGACCAGGGGACTTGAGGTAGAAAAAGTAAGTAATTTGTCTACTGATTACATGGTCTACCCTCCCGCGACACGAAAGAGAAGTTCCACACTCATAAATTCACGAAAGAACTTGTGATCCTTTACAAATGCAAGACGAAATATATAATTAGGAGTGTAGAGTCAGACTGGTTTCCCGCCAGTTCCTCCACAGTTTTCCTTCCTCTGCGATCGAATTTGCTCAACCTTTTATGAATCCTTACCATATTATTATCGAAGAAAATCTTATTTTAGTTATTATCGTCAATGTTACAATAATATTTTAGACGACTCAAGTAGTTCACTTTGGTCCCGTTTATTTGTTTTGGAATTCACTCTAAAAAGTATGATCTAAAAGGGTTTAAGGTTAAAGAAGGGTAGTTTTGATCTTATAAGTAAGTCGTAAAGAGAAACAAATAGATATGTATATATATACATATACATTTGTATGTGTATTTTATGTGTGTGTGTGTGTGTGTGTGTGTGTGTGTGTGTGAGTACGCAAAGATTGACTGAGGTCACGAAAGGGTATACCAGGACACACCACATCGTTTAAACACTGTACATGTATTCATACATATACATATACATTTATACACACATGTGTTTTGCACAAGGACGGGAACTCTTGATTGACAGACTTTCTCCTCTGTCTACATGTCCTTTACTAATGTTATTCTATACCGATCAAGACGTCCTTATTTATATATCCTTCGATACTTCCTGACCTCTCTCCCTCCCCCTCAGGTGGGTGGGTCTGAACTAAGAGCTTTCCTCCGTTCATTTCCTATTTCAGGTTTCGTTTCTACCGTCGGAAAGAGGGGAGAGTGACATGGAATCTGAGAGTAGTCCTCGAACCCAGCATGGGGATCTCTGGATCTGAGTCGACCAGGCCCGACTCGCGGTCAGTCGACGGAACGAGAGACGAGGTGGACACAATAGTCGAGGACCTTGTTATGGACGGTGTGTGCCGCGAGTTGTGTATGTACGACTGGCTTGTGTAAGAAGGGACACATAACTCCCCCTCCTGATCTACCACCCGTCCCTCGACGGAAATCAGTGTACGTTGGGGACCTGCAGTGTCATTGCACACACACTGATCTTTCACTGCAGACCGGGGACCGACTAAGGGGTCCACTTCTGTACACACGTCGATTCCACCGCGACGAGGTGCAGTTCCGTCGGAGACGCCTTCATTATCTCCTCATTTCCGTTTCTCCTAGGGACAAAAGTGTCTCGTCTTCTCACTGATAAAGAAGGGTTTCTATCTACAATGTCCGTTCTATAAAGTTTTCTTATGTGTGTACACGGGTGTATGTGTGTGTACTTGTGTGTGAAAATAAGGCAGTGATACCCCTTCCAATACGACACTGGTGTTAGTGTGAGTCACCGAGTGTATGGTACCGTTTTAATATAAAAAGAGAGTACGGTGGACTTTTCCCTGAACAACTAGTGCCAGTGAGTCTCTGAGTCCCGAGGTTCGACCCATCCCGAAAAGTAACAGTAGTATAGCTCTTCTATACGAATATAGTTCTTCTGGGACTACGATCCTCTACCTCCCGTCCTCCTTTTCCCCCGCTGTCTCCTACTCTACCACCCTACAGTAGTGGCTGAGTTCTCTGTACTGAATTTCGTTTAAGACCTTCTATCACTTCCTGTCCTTTCGGACCATACGACGTCAGATACACCAGTGTCTCAGCCTGTGTTGAATCACTGACTTTTTCTCATAGTTATTCCCTTTGTACCACTCAGAGTGTCAAGAATTGTGAAGGTGGTCTTCATTTTGTATAGTAGAGCCGATTTAGTATAGTACACTGGTGCAACTTGGAATTTCCGTCATACTTTCGCGTCAGAATACCAATTTTCCTCCCTTCGATCTTTCCGACCTATGTTTCATGACTACAGATACTATAAATGGTTATTTGTTGTCACTTTAAGTTCGGGTAATCCTCGCGAACATTGAAATCGATACAAGATGAAATGACATTTTCCGACTTATTGAGGGGTGGAGGGCGTTTTTTATTACGATATTAGTCCCGAATGGTAAATTCCTTTTTGTAAAATGTTCAACGGTTTGTCCAAACGATGTACGTAGAGTTCCGGTTTTTTGGCAAAAGGGAATCCTTGTCACAGAATATTTATTCCAGTGACAGTATCTACTGTCGAGTAAATTTCTTAGTGTGTGGTTGGTGTCTCAAAAGTAGTGGACTCGGAGTGTCTCTTTATCTACAGAGGGTCACGTGATCTCCGTAGTAGAGTACTGGGTCCGAATGTTACTCTTTTCGTGTAGAAGGATTTCATACTTCACTTCTTATGTCCAAAAATGTTTTTTTCACTCGTCAGACTGAATACCCCTCGACGGTCATGTTATTTGGCTCCCGGAAAGGTCTATGACTTTAGATTTGGGGTAGTTTTAGTTCGATCGGGATTTTCCAATTATACGATTGGTGATATCCACTAAGAAACCTCTGTGTCTGCAAACTCGTGTATGGATAATAAAGTCGTGTTTCCTCTACGAAAGGTACAACCAGGGATAAATAAAAATTTGACTGAAGAAAAGTTGTACCCCCCTTGACCTTATTCGAAACTATATCTCGACGAAACGACTAGTGAGGAGGGGAATTAAAATACAAATCCCTTCGTTCCCCAGTGGTTAGACGAAAGAGTTCGTATTCGGTTGGATCTCTCGACTCCAGTTTGGTCCGACCCTCTCAAATTCATTTTTTGTCGTCTAAAATACGTTTTTACATAGATTTGTAGGTCACTTTCGGGGGTAGAAGGGAGGGATCGAACTCTACGACTCAAAATACTCTTAAGGTAGTTCAAGATTTTCATACATAATATAATCATACCTACCCTGACCCACCCAACCCTCAGGTTCTACTAATTTCCATAATCTTCTTGGTCCTCCTTTCGTTTCCTTTTGTAAAAAAAAAATTAGAGGGAACACTATGTCATTATAATTTTTTTTACTTGGTTTGTAACTTGTTAGTTAAAGACTCTTTTGTCTTGTTTGACGAATGAGCACTTATTAATACTCTGTTTACTTGTTTATCGTCCGAGTCTCTAATACTATTTGGGAATTTCCTCTTTACATTAATTACCACTACTATTTTTACGACTCATAAACGTTATTATTAATGTTGTGTAGACAGAGGTCTCCAGAGTCAAAAATTACAAGGAAAAGTCTTTGTAGTAGTCTGAAATTAGTTTCCGTGACCTCCTTATATGCCGATTAAAGGAGATATTGACCTGACTTACAGACACCTTTTCGACGGACAATAGAGACACTCTACAAGATCCCCAGGTAACTTTACCAAGGTTTATTGTGAAACCCCCACTCTTTTCAACAGAACAACAAGTTCTCGGGATTTACAACTCATACGTGCGAAAAAAAAAAAAAAAAAAAGAAAAAAGGACAAGTTTAATGTCAACTAGGTAATATCTAGATAGTCGGTTCCTAAATAGATTTGGCGAATTTTTCACCAAATATGACACTCAGGCAAGATAACAAAAACATCTTACACCCGTAATCAAATACAAACGGCTGACGGATTGTATCGTTGATAATACCTCCAATTTTTTTGATTTGTCATGTTCATTGAGACGAATTATAAGACGTCGTTGGATTGTCCCTTTTCTTAAACTTTTTCTTACCTCTACCTACATGCCTTATATTGACTCAGTAAAACAACATGTGGACTTTGATTGTGTTGTAACAATTACTTGACAAAAGATTATGTTTTATTTTTGAATTTTCGTTTTTGTTGAACGTTTAAATCCATCTCTCAAACTGTGTATTTCGTCCGGGACTTTTTTACCCTTAGTCACATAGTGGTCCCGTGTCTGATTTATCTGTTTCAAAGCCCCCCGAGGTCTCTTTTTCACGAAAGTGAAGTATGAGGCATGTTTCCCTCCAGAGAACCGTTTCTCAGGTAACACGACCCAAATACAAGTGAAAGGTAGGTAAACGTTTTAGTGTGTCTATGGGGACAGAAAACGACTGTATTTACCAAGGTTTAAAGTAGGGATCAGACCGTTTGTTTCTCAGTAAAGAATACTCACCCACTATGTTCTGTGGTGTAAGGATTTGAAAAAGAGGGGGTTTAAAGGTTCTCTTCAACTTACTGGTGAAACTTTGAATTACTATTTACCACCTTTGAGTAAAGGGAGACCATAACCACAATCTTGTTCTGAGTAAATCGTTTGTTGTCTAACAACTGAGACTAGATTTGTACTCTTACCGTAGACCAGGTATCAAATCTTCGACTTTTAAGAAAACGGAGACGACTTATGTAAGTCTTTATTTTCCCTTCCTGCCGGTCCCATTAAAATGGAAGTAATAGTCCTGTAGTTTTAATAATGTAAATATTCATTTAATATATCATTTAAATTATTATCCATCATCGATAAACTTTGATTGAAGGAAATTTGGTAAGGATTCGATTATTACTGATATGATCGGTTCTTCTACTGTATTAACTGAACTTTAGATTAGACTAGGTGAAGTCGTTGTGAAGTCGGGTCTATTTACTATATCATACAACGAATTTACTTTAGTTGTGAACAATACGTCAGTCCTTTAACATTAAATTCTGAGTCACAACACTTAAGAAATCTCTATTGGATAAACCTATAGTGTCTTACTCAGTGGTATCTTTAAGTCCTCTTTGTCTTTCTTTTCTTGAGTTTTCTTTTGATAAAATAGTACTTAGTTTTCGAATTTGAGATTTTCGACTACTTATGATTGTAAAGGAAGAGTTTAGTCCTCAGAAACAAATATGGGGAGAATAGTCTTTGAGTAAGTGAGTAGTCAAACCGTTTACAAATACCCGTGGGGGATCTGTTATCCATTATCCTCCCTATGTTTCTACTTATTCCAAATTAGATGCGGGAGTTCCTAGAACGACATCTCATTGTTCTATTCTGTACGTTTGTTAGTTGTTTCACAGTCAGAGGTGTACCACTTTTTTGTGACGAAGTTAAGACAGGGGTGACGTAGATCCTAAGGTAATTCTGGGGGAAGTATAATCTACATCGACAAACCTGTAGACAGTGGGATGACTTCGTAGTCAAGTCACGTCAAGTCAAGTCATCGAGTCAGTACAGGTTGAGAGACACTGGGGTACCCGACGTCGTGCGGTCCGAAGGGACAGGTAGTGGTTGAGGACCTCAAATGAGTTTGAGTACAGGTAGTGGAGTCACTATGGTAGGTTGGGAGAGGAGGAGACAACGGGAGAAGAGGAGGACAGAAGTTAGTAAGAGTCGTAGTCCCAGAAAAGTTTACTCAGTCAAGAAGGGTAGTCCACCAATTTCATAACCTCAAAGTCGAAGTCGTAGTCAGAAAGGTTACTTATAAGTCCTGACTAGAGGAAATCCTAACTGACCAACCTAGAGAAACGACAGGTTCCCTGAGAGTTCTCATAAGAGGTTGTGGTGTCAAGTTTTCGTAGTTAAGAAGTCACGAGTCGAATGAAATATCAGGTTGAGAGTGTAGGTATGTACTGATGACCTTTTTGGTTTCGAAACTGATCTGCCTGGAAAGAACCGTTTTATTATACAGACGAAAAGTTATACGACAGATCGAACCAGTATTGAAAAGAAGGTTCCTCGTTTGTAAAAATTTAAAGTACCTACGTCAATGGTAGACTTCACTAAAACCTCGAGGGGGTTTTTTCAAACAGTGACAAAGGTAACAAAGGATAGATAAACGGTACTTCACTACCCTGGTCTGCGGTACTAGAATCAAAAGACTTACAACTCGAAATTTGGTTGAAAAAGTGAGAGGAGAAGGTGGGAATAGTTCTCCGACAAATCAAGAAACGAAAGACGGTATTCACACCACAGTAGACGTATAGACGTAACAACTATAAAGAGGACCGTTAGAACTAAGGTCGAACACGAAGTAGGTCGGGTCGTAAAGAGTACTATATGAGGCGTATATTTAATTTATTCGTCTCACTGTTATATGTCGGAACTGTATGAGGAAAGGGCTAAACCTTGGTCAGACAACAAAGTACAGGTCAAGATTGACAACGAAGAACTTGACATATGTCTAAAGAGCCCTCTGTCGTAGTCGAGGACTTTCAATGTCTCCCATAGTAGTAACACTTAGGTCACACATGGTGCACTGTCCGTCCATGGAAAATATGTATATAATTAACCCACCTCCCTTTCGAATAAAAAATTAATGATAATAGTCCTTAATAAGTACCTAGTCAAACTAAAAATTCGACCAGAAACTGTTGACCATAGTATAAAAGGAGGACCCCTTAGTCCCTCTGACTGACATAGAAGTCGTCGACAGATGTAGACCCACCCTAATCCAACGACTCACTACCGGTTACACCTATTTTGGACACTTCCAGTAAAAGTCCGGATCGGTACTTTATAGGACGAACAGAAAGTATCAGAAGATAGAAGACGGGTGTACAAACCTTGACCTCCTTAATACTACCACTTTAGTACACAATCTTCTTTGAATTTAGGACATCAAATGTCGAACGTCCTTTTAGTGTCTTTATCCTTGGTCGTGTAACCAGAAAAACACTTACTCTTTACGACCCAACCGGTTTTTGAAGTAAGTCTTAAAGACATTCTCTCAACCCTTTTGGGTTGTTTGAAAAACCGGTTGGGTTATAGCCAACACGACAGTGACTCGAGGAGTCCAAAAATAATGTCGTCGCTCGGATAAGACCGACCATGTTGACTCCTGTCGTAACTGTCCACCTTTATCCCCTTCCTACCGGTTCCTCCAGCAAAGTCTCCCTTACCGTACTCAATCTAGGTGTATAGGTATTGTACTCGGTTTGGGTTATAAAGGAGACCTTTGCTCTAACAAGGGAACCGAATAAAAGACTCAATCTGATATTATTTCGGTTCCATCGTTCGAACACCCGGTCTAGACAAAGACTTTTACAAAACAAACTGGGTCTGGTACAACCAGGAGTCAAGTCAAGTCAATGAGTCAACGCAGGTTGAAACACTTGGGAAGTTGACGTCGTGCGGTCCGAAGGGAAAGGCAGTGGTTGAGGACCTCGGATGAATTTGAGTACAAGTAGCTCAGTCACTACGGTAGGTTGGTAGAGTAGGAGACCGAAGGGGAATAGGAGGACGGGAGTTAGAAAGGGTCGTGGTCCCCGAAAAGGTTCCTCAGTCAACAAGTGTAGTCCACCGGTTTCATAACCTTAAAGTCGAAGTCGTAGTCAGGAAGGTTACTTATAAGTCCTGACTAAAGGAAATCCTACCTGACCAACCTAGAGGAACGTCGGGTTCCCTGAGGGTTCTCAGAAGAGGTTGTGGTGTCAAGTTTTCGTAGTTAAGAAACCGCGAGTCTAAAGAAGTGTCAGGTTGAGAGTATAGGTATGTACTGATGACCTTTTTGTTTTCGAAACTGATCTGTTTAGAAACAACCGTTTCATTACAGAGACGAAGATTTTTGCGACAGATCCAACTAGTATCGAAAAGAAGGTTCCTCGTTCACAGAAAATTAAAGTACTTACGTCAGTGGTAGACATATCACTAAAACCTCGGGTCCTTTTATTTCAGAAGGGCAAAGGTAACAAAGGGGTAGATAAACGGTACTTCACTACCCTGCTCTACGGTACTAGAATCAGAAGACTTACAACTCGAAATTCGGTTGAAAAAGTGAGAGGAGAAAGTGAAAGTAGTTCTCCGAAAAATCAAGGAAAAGTGAAAGACGGTATTCCCACCACAGTAGACGTATAGACTCCGATAACTATAAAGAGGACGGTTAGAACTAAGGTCGAACACAAAGAAGGTCAGGTCGCAAAGAGTACTACATGAGACGTTTCTTCAATTTATTCGTCCCACTGTTATATGTCGGAACTGTGTGAGGAAAAGGAAAAACCTTGGTCAGACAACAAGGTACAGGTCAAGATCGACGACGAAGGACTGCACGTATGTCTAAAGAGTTCTCCGTCCAGTCCACCACACCATAAGGGTAGAGAGAGTCTTAAAAGGTGTCAACTAACATTGGGTGTGTCAGTTTCCGAAACCATATCAGTTATTTCTTCTTTAGCTACAAAAAAGACCTTGAGAGAACGAAAAAGGTACTAGGTTGTCTACAACCGTTAAACTAGAGACCAAGGAGACGGAAAAGATTTTGGTCGAACTTGTAGTCCCTCAAGTGCCAAGTGCATAACGATTTCGGACCGAACCTCTTAAAACTCGTAATGAAATGATCGTACACTCTACTCACGTTAACACGCCATCAAACTCGTAAGAAACCGTAACGGAAAGAAACCCTAACCTTACTTTTGACTGGAAAAGGTCAGGACACCGGTGACGACTGAAAAGGTTTAAACGACCGTATAACTCACTTTGTGAAAGTGTCGTAGTAGAAAGTCCTAAACTTTGTCGAGGTGACCTTAAGGTAGTGGAGGTGATCGAAACAAGTATCACTACGAAAGATTCCGGGTGAACTGAAGTGTAAGGTCCTACAGACCGCGATCTACTCACTAGTGTGGTAGCAATAATAGGTCCAGCACTTCTAGAAAAAACATGTCAAGAAGACACACAAGAACGGTGGAGAAGAATTATAGAAGANCTTTGTGAAAGTGTCGTAGTAGAAAGTCCTAAACTTTGTCGAGGTGACCTTAAGGTAGTGGAGGTGATCGAAACAAGTATCACTTCGAAAGATTCCGGGTGAACTGAAGTGTAAGGTCCTACAGACCGCGATCTACTCACTAGTGTGGTAGCAATAATAGGCCCAGTACTTCTAGAAAAAACATGTCAAGAAGACACACAAGAACGGTGGAGAAGAATTATAGAAGACGAAGACAATCCAACTATGGTAAAGACAGGAAATAGTTCGGGTAGAAACGTACTTTACAAGGGAACCATCGAGATTAAAAGAACTTCTTTAGAGATCAGAAAGGGTAAGACAAGAAAAGGAGATAAAGAAACGTGACTAGCGACTTCTTCCGAAAGAATAGAGAAGAACGATAAGAAACCTTGAGACGTAAGTCTACGAATATAGAAAGGAAAAGAAGAAACGAAAAGTGAAAAGAAAAGTGTCGATAAACATTCCGGAGGGGTCTGTCGGTAAAACGAAAAAACGTAAAGAAAAGGAACCCCTACCGGAATTAGGGACAGAGGACATGTTACAGTGTTTGGAGTAAGGTATCAAGTTGTCCGTGAGATAGATAGTCTAAATCCGGGAATTTAGATAAAGAGTCCCTCTACTCCATTGTCAGAAAGTCCTCTTTTTTTTTTTTTTTTGATAGACCTCCGTTATACTATTTAATCTAGCGTAAAAGTTACCGTCTCCTTATCGTTACATCTCACTGACACTAAGGGTTACTTTTGTTAAACGTTTAATCGATCCAGAAACAAATAAACAAACGAAAAAAGAAAGTGAATAGTGTTCTGTATATTCTCTTAAGACTCTGAACCCTAGACTGATGGGAAGATACGACAGATTAGTTCCGTTTTCCACTGTCTTTTGAAGAAATATATATTATCTAATCTCACTCTTATTCTCCTCTATCCTATCAAACACGTGTTGACCAATACTAACATATTATTTCTTAAGGTTCCTTTGGAAGATTAACTGTTTTTCCCACGTAACTGGTACACCGGGTACTATTAGAAATTGAAACAAGGACAAGGACACACATGAACAGACGTACACAATTATGTTCAGTGTGATCACTTTTATATCGATACAAATCCTATATTGGAATGTCAAATAAAGAGGGCTTATATCGTAATTAAATATGGAGGGGTACAGTCAAAGACTTATTGATTCACTCACCCATTTATTTACGACAGACTTTCTTACTTAAAACATTTTCACAGTTGGTATGATGTGTTGGGGTCGACAGAGATCGAAAAGAGGTTTCCTTTGACCCTTTTTAGAAGATTTTATGACTATCGTTCTTTACGGTTCCCTTTGTGTAGACGTACGGAGACTCAATATTTATGATGATAAAACGAGACTCACGGTCCTTTCTATTTACAGACACGAGTAACTATGTTTAATAAGAAGGGAGTAATACGAGATTACTTGGTTCTAATCCCTTTGGACCTAAGTCCCAGAAGACGACGTTCTTTTAGTTAATCTAAGAATACTGGACCGACTCGACCAAAGGGCCATAGGATATAAAAATGTGTAAAAGGGTGTTTAAGATGTGTGTTGATTAGTCTGACATTTACATTCCGTGTAAAGGTGTCAGTAAATGTGAGTTTTAATAAGTCGTGACGTGAATGACCAACGAAGTAGTGAGTTTGTCGGGTAAAATAAAATAAAAAAAATAAGGGGTGGGAGTTGGGAGTATAGGACCGATGTATTTTGGAATCAAAACCATGATAACCTTTTATCAAATTCTTTTGTCCTATCCATTTCGTTTTGTCTCGTCGTGACATTTTTTATCTGTGTTTTAAAACAATTTGACGAAGTAAAATCCCGAACAAGAAAACAATTACACTTTTAGACCAAATTCCATAAGATAAGATAGGATATCGTCTATACTTCTCAGGGATGAGCTCCCCGTGTTATACCAGTGGATGAAACTTTATTAAATAAAAATATCCTTATTGAACTGAGAGGTCTTTTCCTTTAAATAGAATTCGTCTCATAAGTGACCTAAATCCTTTAGTGATGGAGTTCCCTCCGTTTACTAGAAGAAGTTCCCTATTAATTGACGTTTCCGTCTCCGGTTAGTAAAGGTTCTCCTTCGTAAAAAAAATATGACCAGACGATTAGTTAACTAAATAAAGAGACAATCTATACTTTATCCTTAGTGTCTTGTTGTGACTAGACGGAGAGTACGAGGAGTGAATTGTTCTGACTTACAAAATTTAACAAAAGTAATTCCATTTTAAATCTCTTTTATTTTAAGTGAGGAAAAGTCAAGATAGTCAGAACTTTTTATGTATGTCAACATATTGGTGTGGTCTCAAACCTATATGTTCTCAAGGTAATGTGGTTTTTAATAGGACAAGGAAAAACATCAGTTGGGTAAGAGGAGTGGAGTCAGAACTATTTCTAGATAAACAAAAGATTGAGGATTTAAACCTATCGACATCCAAAAGTGAAAATAAAAGTAAAATTAAGACAGGTTACATAAAAATTCACCTTCATATCAACTAAAACCAAGATACATAGAAAACAAAAGGAAACCTGAAGAAGAAGTGGGTACTTAATCTATACACAAAAAGTGGTTCAAGTGTCTCTACGAGTATAATAGAAAGATAATAAAAGAAATAAAAAAATAAAATCTAACCTCATGTCGTTAATTATTAGAACACGATTGAAGTCTACGTATCGTTTCCCTGAGTCGGAATGTATATATACATAGGTAAGAGCGAGTTGTGAGGGGAGGGTAGGTCCGTCTTCTCCTTCGTATAAAGGAATCGAGAGTAAAAACACGATATCTCTAGTAAGACACATAATATTTCCGGTTCGGTTGATTGCCTATACAACTCTATATACTTTTATACTCCAGTACTCTTTACCTTACGAGAACTTACACTTTTAAATGTTGTAATTCTTCGTAAAGATCTTTCATGATTTTATTCTTGTGGTAGATATCATTAGATTCGTATGACAACTTTTTGTTGTTTTTTCACATTGACCGGTCAGAAATTCAGATATTTCTTCACCAGTTTGTATCAGAACACTCTCCCTTCTTTGTAAGAAGTGTCATACGTGATAAAGTACAAATTCGGTGTCCTACTTTGGCGACGGGGTCATGTGACGACAACCGGAAACCGTCTTCGCGTCACGAAACCTGTTCATAGAACTCATTGTTTGTACCAAAAGGGGGCCCCTAACTGTGAATCCTAAAATAAGATAGTTAGTTATTCGTGATAATTATTCGTTCATACCTGTCATAGTAACTATGTTAATTGTATTTGAACCCGTTCGAGGACCTCTACCACTCCCGGTTCCTCCGGACCGTACGACGTCAGGTAACCCAACGTTTCTCAGTCTGTACTGACCCTCTGACTTGTTTTTATTGTTCAGTAACGTTATAATATACATTAACGTTTGTAATTTTTGTGTAGTATGTGTGTTCTTTTATAAATTGAATCAGATATTTTAATTAGATTGATGACGTGTATTTAATATTTCAGTTAATCATTGTACCTTTTGTGAACACGAATTATTTTTTAAATTTTTAGTCTAATATTCTAATGTAAATATTGTAATTAAAATGTCACGATAGGTAAAACCTCACAACTAAATTATTTTTGATATACATTGGTATATCATCTCATATGTAGTAAGTTAATCTAGAATTCTTAAAAATAAAAAAAATAAAAAAATAAAAAACGAAAGAATAAAAAAAATTAAAAATAAAAATGAAATAAAATGAATTGTTATGACATAACCAAAACGGTATGTAACTGAACTTAGGTGGTGCCCACATGTACGCAAGGGTTTGTACTTGGGGGGGGGTGGAGGGAGGGGTATTGTAGAGAGACCCAGTGGGGGTACGTGGTCGGGGTTCGTACGACATAGGACGTAGCCTGTATCTGACCACTAAGCTAAGAATGTACTATCATATGTACAAAGTTACGGTAAGAGGGTTTAGTAGGGTGGGAGAGGGAGAGGGAGACTCAGGTTTTCAGGTAATATGTGTAGACACAGAAAAAACAACAGAACGTATGTCCCAGTAGTAACGGTAGAAAGATTTAAGGTATATATACACAATCATATGGCATAACCACAAAAAGAAAGACCGAATGAAGTGAGACATAGTATCCGAGGTCAAAGTAGGTAGAGTAGTCTTGACTAAGTCTACATAAGAAAAATTACCGACTCATTATGAGGTAACACATATACATGGTGTCGAAAGAATAGGTAAGTAGACGACTACCTGTAGATCCAACGAAGGTACAGGACCGATAATATTTGTCACGACGCTACTTGTAACCCCCATGTACACAGAGAAAGTTAAGACCAAAGGAGCCACACATACGGGTCGTCACCCTAACGACCCAGTATTCCATCAAGATAAACGTTAAAAAATTCCTTAGAGATGTGAGAAGAGGTATCACCGACATGATCAAAAGTAAGGATGGTTGTTACATCCTCCCAAGGGAAAAGAGGTGTGGGAGAGGTCGTAAATAACAAACGTCTAAAAACATAGTGTCTGTAAGACTAACCACACTTCACCATGGAGTAACACCAAAACTAAACGTAAAGAGATTATTACTCACTACAACTCGTAGAAAAGTACACAAACAATCGGTAGGCATACAGAAGAAACCTCTTTACAGATAAGTCAAGAAACCGGGTAAAAAACTAACCCAGCAAATAAAAAGACCTTAACTCGACGTATTCAACGGACATATAAAAACTCTAATCAACAAAGGATTTTATTTTATACTTCCACCAGGATTCTACCACCTCCTTATCTTACCCCTCTGGTGAAAGAGGGGGTGTTTAAGTAGTTTTCTTGTAAATATGCGACTCATTTAAGGTGTTTTGTTGAAGACTTACGGCCGTCTCCTGTGGTCCGTGGGTCTTTTCGTCGGGTAACAGAAGTTTTCCTCCATCCTTTTTTATATTTTCTGTTTTTTCTCTGTTTTCTCCATCCCTGTCTCGAGGCAGGACCCTTCCCTCAGAATTTTTCTCTCTTCAAAGGTTTGTGATCCTTTGTGAGAGTGACAGCTCAGACACCGCTCGGAACCTTCGTGTCTCCCGTTGTATTGTCCCTCCTTTTTATTTATTTATTAATTTTGGGTGTCTAATGCTCGGGTTGCCATTGAGGGGGTCGACTCGTCACGTCTACGGACGTGGTCGGTGATCGTTCGCCTCCGACCCGTCCCTCCGAGCCCGACGTAACGAATCTCATTCTTAGGCCTGACTTACGGGGTTCCCGTTAGACTCCCTTGATTGAACCCGATCGTTTGGTCTGATACCCTATTGATGGTGCGTTTTTCGGTCCGGATTGGATTCTGTGGTGGTCCGGACATGTGTCTTGTTTCCTGACTTATCTCTATCGACCGACGTCTGGTAGGGGGAGGCCACTGTCCGTCGGTCTCGGCCTTCCCCCGTTAACGTCGGGGTCTCTCTGTAATAGATATTTTGACATTCGTCCGAAGAAACGATTAATTCTGAAGAACCCCAAGAACTACCAATCGTAGTCGGACTCCTCCACGTGACCAACATGTGGGTCTTTTGACTCGCTGTCCCTGCCCCATCCGCTATTCAGCGTCACTGGTGCCAGCGGTTTGTGGAGTAGTGGACTCGACGAACCTGGACCTTTCCCGTGTTTTGCGTCCAGGTTGGCTCAGACGTGTAGACTCCTGATGGGTTCACGGACTTGGACTCGCCGAATCTGGACCCTGCACGTACGTCGGGTCCCGGCCGGAACCTGCCAAGGGAATCTCAGACTGGCCACACCCGTCTCTCTCGTGTGTACGACACTCGTCCCCGTCCGGGTCACGCCGACTCCGTGACGTTCGTGTGCGGTCACAGTAAACAAACGTCGTAGAGAAGGAGGGGCGTCACGCTGACTTGTGCACTCGGATTTTTTTCACAGGTGGTGGCGGGGGGAACACAGTCCCGTCTTTAATCCGTGACTTCTCTGGTCGTTTGTCTGCTTCGATTTTGTCTCCCTTGACGGAACCTTCACTGTCCACGTTATCTAGTTTTGGGACAACAATCATGGCTGATGTATCCTTCCCCGGATATCTAGAACTCATTATATTCGGCCTGGTTCCTTGATAGGTTCTTACTTGACTGGGGTGTTATGGGTGACGTTGTGGTCTCTTTCAGGATCTATATAAAAATGATAGAATGCTAGTAAGAAAAAAAGTAAAAAAATTTTAAAATTCAGGAGATAACGAGGAAATTAAAAATGGAAATATTGGATGATAATGTAACGTTTTTTTTCTGGGATAAAAGATTTTCGTTCGAAGTATATATATATACATATATATATAGTATTAAAAACACTGAAAAAAAAGAAAAAAGGGGAAGAAAAGAAATTACAACATAAAAACTTTAAGGTTTGAGATAAGATATAAAAATTAGAAACGAGAAACCATAAACAATAGTTAAAACATGGAGATTCTTGGGTTAGAACTTAATTGGTAAAAATAAACCCTCGCTCTAATGACCGAACTGACGAAAGAGGGTGAAACCTGAGATGAAAAAGAGGTGGTCCAGCGGACACAGAGGAGGGATGGGGGAGAGAAGAGATGGGTTGAGACACTTAAAGACACACAAGGTCTACCACCTCTTGTGAATCCCTTGACTAATGACCGACCTAGACAGAGAGAGGAAAACTAAGGGGGGNACGAAAGAGGGTGAAACCTGAGATGAAAAAGAGGTGGTCCAGAGGACACAGAGGAGGGATGGGGGAGAGAAGAGATGGGTTGAGACACTTAAAGACACACAAGGTCTACCACCTCTTGTGAATCCCTTGACTAATGACCGACCTAGACAGAGAGAGGAAAACTAAGGGGGGAAAATAGGAGGACCGGTGGAGACAGAGGAAGGAGGGAAAAGAGAAGAGACAAATTGAGACACTTGTAGAGACTCACCAGGTCAACACCTCACGTGTGTTCCTTCACTAATGACCGATCGAACGAGAGAGGAGAAAACTAGGGTGAAGTAGAGTAAGCCCAGTGAAGATTTACAGAGGAGGGAGAAGAGAAGAGGTACATTGAGACACTTGGAGAGACCCACAGGGAGTGACACCTCTTTGAAAAGTAGAAATTGGATCTACAAAATAGTTACCACGACATATCTTCTTCAGAACTCTGATGACATTTTTATTCTGACTTTTGGTCTTCTTCCTCCGAATTCAAGTTTGGGACTCTTGTGGTCTCTTGAGGACTGAGGTCCCTTGTAATTAACTGTCCTCGAGTAGTTTACGGAGGTATGAATGTGACTTTGGTTCGTGGTGGGTTCCCGGTTGTTCAAGGTCTCGTTCTGTATGGTGCGTTTAAGAGGTCGTTGTGTCCTTGTGTCGGGACTTGAGGTTATATGTCCGACGGGATTCAATGAGGTTTTGGTAACTGTGGAGTATTAGTAATGACCTGTGAAGTAACGTGAGGTCTCTCTTCTTTAGGTCGAGATGGGTGGTCTTGTGGCTGTGCTCGAAGGGATTGGTTCTTTGGAACTGTTCGGTAGACATGTTGGGGTGGGTGTCGTTCCTTTGGGGTGTTATTTCTATTGAGGTGTTTGACGGTCTTATGTCTTTCCGGTGGGGTTTTCGTCGTTATATTTGTTCTACTTCTCTGTCTCCTTATGGGTCGTCCATTTCTTGTCCTCTTTACGGGTGGTTTGGTTTGGTTTCTCCTTCTCTATCCCTTAGAAGGACTATCTCTTAAGGTTTATTACTATCACTTTTACTGGGTTTTAGAACTTTAGTTTTACCTTAGTGTCTATTTATCGGGCCTCTGTTCCTAACTCTTCTACGTTCCTTCCAAATTGTTCCTGGATCTTCTTTAATTTTTCTCAGTTATATATTACTTATTACGTTATTTACTCTAGTCTTTGTGAGACCTCCGTTATTTATCATCTTATTGTCTTCGTCTTCTGTCCTAATCATTTAATCTTCTATCTTACCATCTTTGTTTACTGAGTCTCTCCTTTTTTCTTTTTGTTTAATTTTCTTTACTCCTGTTAGAGTCTCTGGAGGTCCTGTCCCAATTTGTGGGGTTGTAAACTTAGTATCCTCAGGGCCTTCTTCTGTTTTTCTTCCTGTTACTCTTTTATGAACTCCTCTATTATCAACTTTTGAAAGGATTTTATACCTTCCTTTATTAGTGGGTTCAGGTTCTTTGTGTCTCTCAAGGTTTGTCCTATTTGGGATCCGTTTTGTGGGGTTCTGTATATAATTAGTTTAATTGTTTCTAGTTTGTGTTTCTTGTTTATAATTTTCGTCGTTCCCTTTTTTGTTGTTTATTGTGTGTTCCCCTAAGGGTATTCCTATTGTCGACTAGAAAGTCATCTTTGGGAAGTCCGGTCCTCCCTTACCGTTCTGTATGAATTTCACTACTTTCTTTTATTGGATGTCGGGTCTAATGACATGGGTCGTTCCTAGAGTAAGTTTATAATTCCTCTTTAGTTTTCGAAATGTCTGTTCGTTTTCGACTCTCTTAAGTCGTGGTGGTTTGGTCGAGAGGTTGTTTACGATTTCCTATCAGAGATCTATCCTTTGTGTTTTTCCCACATATTTGAGTTTGGGGTTTGTTATTTCATTTACCGTTGCCCTAGTATGAATAGTTTAATGGAATTTGCATTTACCCAAGTTACGGGGTTGGTTTTCTGTTTCTGACCGACTTACCTATATTTTTGTTCTGGGAATATATACGACGGATGTCCTCTGGGTGGAGTTTTGTTCCCTGTGTATGTCTGACTGTCACTTCCCGACCTTTTTCTAAAAGGTACGTTTATCTCTGGTTTTCTTTCGTCCTCATCGTTATGAGTATAGTCTATTTTATCTGAAATTTTGTTTCCGACACTTTTCTCTGTTTCTTCCTGTGATGTATTACTAGTTTCCTAGTTAGGTTGTTCTTCTGTATTGTTAATATTTATATATACGTGGGTTGTATCCTCGTGGTGTTATACATTCTGTTTACGATTGTTCATACTTTCCCCTTTAATTGATTGTGTTATTATCACCCTCTGAAATTATGGTGTGAGTATGGATGCCTATCTAGTTGATTTGTCTTTTAATTGTTACTTTGTGTTTGAAATTTAGTATGTTGTCTGGTCAACCTGGATTAACTATAGATATCCTGTAAAGTGGGGTTTTGTTACTTAAAATGGAAAAAGAGTTCACGTGTGCCTTGGAAGAGGTCCTATCTAGTGTAGGACTCGGTCTTTAGATCGGAACCATTTAACTTTTTGTACCTTTAGTAAGGGTCGTAGAAAAGACTGGTATTACGTAATTCTAATCTAGAGTTAATGTCCTCTTTTTGATAAATTTTAAGGTTGTATACCTCCGACTTGTTGTGCGACGACTTATTGGTTGTTTAGTGTCTTATTTAGTTTTTTCTTTAGTTTTATACGTATCTTTACCTCCTTTTACTTTTGTGTTGTTGGGTTTTGGACACCCTGTGACATTTTCGTCACGATTCCCCTTTCGAGTATCGTTATGTCCGTATGGAGTTCTTTGTTCTTTTTTCAGTTTATTTATTGGATTGAGATGTAGATTTCGTCAATCTTTTCCTTCTTTACTTCTTGGGGTCCCAATCATCTTCCTTTATTTAGAATTTTCAATCCCGTCTTTATTTACGTTTTCTTTGTTTTCTCTGGTATCGTTTTTAGTTGTTTCGATTTTCGACCAAGAAACTTTCCTATTTATTTTATCTATTTGGTAATCGGTCTGAGTAGTTCTTTGTTTCCCTCTTTTTAGTTTAGTTATTTCATTCTTTACTTTTACCTCTCTAGTATTGTCTGTTGTGTCTTTATGTTTCCTAGTATTCTCTGATGATAGTCGTTAATATACGGTTATTTTACCTGTTGAACCTTCTTTACCTGTTTAAGAATCTTTTCATGTTGAAAGGTTTTGACTTGGTCCTTCTTTATCTTTTAGAATTGTCCGGGTAGTGTTCGTGTCTTTAACTTTGACATTAGTCTTTAGAAGGTCGTTTGTTTTCGGGTCCAGGTCTGTCGAAGTGTCGACTTAAGATGGTTTTTAAAGCTCTTCTCGATTGTGGATAGGAGGAGTTTGAGAAGGTCTTTTAACGTCTCCTTCCATTTGAAGGTTTGAGTAAGATACTCCAGTGGTAGTGGGATTATGGTTTTGGACTGTTTCTACGGTGTCTTTTTCTTTTGATGTCCGGTTATAGTGACTACTTGTGTCTATGTTTTTAGGAGTTGTTTTAAGATCGTTAGTCTTAGGTGTTGTGTAATTTTTCTAGTATGTGGTACTGGTTCACCCAAATAGGGTCCTTACGTTCCTAAGAAGTTATAGGTGTTTAGCTAGTTACATTATGTGGTGTTTAACTTTTACAATTATGTGATTGTTTAACTTTTTATTTTCGGTATACTAATAGAGTTATCTACGTCTCTTTCGGAAACTGTTTTAAGTTGTAGGTAAATACTATTTTTGAGAGGTCTTTCGTCCTTATCTTCCTTGTATGGAGTTGTATTATTTTCGATATATACTGTTTGGGTGCCGTTTGTAATAGAAGTTACCACTTTTTAACTTTCGTAAAGGGGATTTCAGTCCTTGTTCTGTTCCCACGGGTGAAAGTGACGATGATAAGTTGTATCAAGACCTTCAAAACCGTGTCGTTAGTCTCGTCTTTTTCTTTATTTTCCTTAGGTTTAACCTTTTCTTCTTCATTTTGAGAGTGACAAACGTCTACTGTACTAGGAGATGTATCTTTTGGGATGTCTGAGGTGGTCTTTTAATGGTCTCGATTAGTAACTTATATTATTTCAACGTCCTATATTTTAGTTGTGTGTCTTTAGGGAACGTAAGGATATGTGCTTATTACTCTTTCATCTTTTTCTTTAATTCCTTTGTTAAGGTAAGTGGTAACGTTGCTTTTCTTATTTTATGAATCCTTATATANGACCTTCAAAACCGTGTCGTTAGTCTCGTCTTTTTCTTTATTTTCCTTAGGTTTAACCTTTTCTTCTTCATTTTGAGAGTGACAAACGTCTACTGTACTAGGAGATGTACCTTTTGGGATTTCTGAGNCTCGATTAGTAACTTATATTATTTCAACGTCCTATATTTTAGTTGTGTGTCTTTAGGGAACGTAAGGATATGTGATTATTCCTCTTTTGTATTTCTCTTTAATTCCTTTGTTAAGGTAAGTGGTAACGTTGTTTTTCTTATTTTATGAATCCTGATATAGATGGATTTCTTTGATTTCTGGATATATATCTTTTGATATTTTGTGACTACTTTCTTTAGTTTCTCCTGTGATTGTCTACCTCTTTATATGGTATAAGTACCTAGTCTTCTTAGTTATATCACTTTTACTCCTATGATGGGTTTCGTTAGTTATCTAAGTTACGTTAGTGATAGTTCGATAGTTACCATAAAAAGTGTCTCGATCTTGTTTATTAAAGTGTTAAACATACCTTTATGTTTTTTGGAACTCATCGGTTTCGTTAGAACTCTTTGTTCTTACCTTGACCTCCTTAGTTGGACGGACTGAAGTCCGAGATGATGTTTCGGTGTCAGTAGTTCCGTCATGCCATGACCGTGTTTTTGACTTTATATCTAGCTACCTTGTTTTATCTTTCCGGTCTCTATTTAGGTGCGTGGATACCTGTGGAATAGAAACTGTTTCCTCCGTTCTTATATGTTACCTAATTTCTGTTAGAGAAATTGTTCACCACGACCCTCTTGACCAGTTGGTGAATATTTTCTTACTTTGATCTTGTGAAAGATTATGGTAAGTGTTTTTATTTGAGTTTTACCTAATTTCTAGATTTACATTCTGGTCTTTGATATTTTGAGGATCTCCTCTGGTATCCGTTTTGTGAGAGCTGTATGTAGTGTCGTCCTAGGAGATACTGGGTGGAGGGTCTTATAACCTTTATTTTCGTTTTTATTTGTTTACCCTGGATTAATTTGAATTTTTCGAAGACNTTACCCTCTTTTATTATCGTTTACTTCGTTGACTGTTTGTTGATTAGAGTTTTTATATGTTCGTTGAGGACGTCGAGTTAAGGTCTTTTTATTTGCTGGGTTAGTTTTTTACCCGGTTTCTTGATTTGTCTGTAAAGAGGTTCCTTCTGTATGTCTACCGATTGTTTGTATACTTTTCTACGAGTTGTAGTGAGTAACAGTCTCTTTACGTTTAGTTTTGGTGTTACTCCATGGTAAAGTGTGGTCAGTCTTACCGATACTAGGTTCAGATGTTCGTTATTTACGACCTCTCCCACACCTCTTTTCCTTTGGGAGAGTGTGACAACCACCCTTACGTTTGATCATGTCGGTGATACCTCTTGTCACACTTTTAAGGAATTTTTTGACCTTTATCTTGACGGTATACTGGGTCGTTAAGGTGAAGACCCGTATGTGTGACTCCTATGGTCTTAGCTTTCTTTGTGCACATGGGGTTACAAGTAGCGTTGTGACAAATATTATCGGTCCTGGGCCTTCGTTGGATCTACAGGTAGTCGTCTACTTACCTATTCTTTCGACACCATGTATATGTGTTCCCTCATAATGAGTCGGTAATTTTTCTTATGTAGACTTAGTCAAGACTACTCCACCTACTTTGACTTCGGATAATATGTCTACTTCATTCGGTCTTTCTTTTTTGTGGTTATGTCATATGATTACGTATATTTGCCTTAAATCTTTCTACCATTGTTATTGGGACATACACTCTGTCGTTTTCTCTGTGGCTACATATCTTGTCCTAAAACCTGAGACACCCTCTCCCTCTCCCACCCTACTGAACCCTCTTACCGTAACTTTATACATGTTATAGTATATACTTTAACTTAGCGGTCAGGTCCAAGTTACGTACTATGACCTACGAACCCCGAACACGTGCCTCTGTTGGGTCTCCCTACCATGCCCCTCCCTCCTCCCTCCCTCCAAGTCCTACCCCTTGTGCACATACGGACACCACTTGGTTATGTTATAATATTTCATTAATTGGATGTTAATTTATTTAAATATAATTTTATTTTATGATCATATTGAATAAATGAATAATTATATACAAATTTGAATTCTAAGGAAGTTATAGAGTGTTTTCAAAATTTTAGTTTGAAAAAGGTCTAAATAACTCTATGTTCACTGTGTATTATAATATTCAAATTCCATATTGTGTGTGACTAAACTGTACAATGGATCCCGTTTTACTAGTGGTATAATTCAAATCACTTGTAGATAGTGTGATGTATGAAAAAAAAGATTACCACTCTTGAAAATTCCAGATACAACTCGTTGAAAATTTATTTACTATGTTATTATAATGAGATCAATGGTACGACATATCATGAAGGGGTCTTGAACAAATAGAAAATTGACTTATAAACGTGGAAAACTGATTACTGACTTCTGCCAGTTTTATTAGTATGAAAACTATAACGAGCACTGACTGATTGTGTAAAATCTTTTGAAAGTCCCAAGGGTTTTCCTGTGTGAATGTATGTGTATGTTTAAGAATATTTGTGAACTTACATGAGAACATCTTTTTATAAACTCCTAATTCTCCATGTTTGACGGTCAATATTTGTTTATACAGTGTCTACACATGATATGTTGTGTCCCTTATATCAGTATTACGATATTATTGAAACATACCTTGTATTAGAGGTTTGTATAACTTAGTGATACAATATATGGACTTTGATAATATTAAAACATTCAGTTGATATTTAGTTAATTTTTTGTTTTCTAAAACACTTGTTTACGAGTCTTTGTTTATGTTTAGAATATCAGTAGGGATAGAAAGTTATTAGTGTTTTACGTTGTAAAAACCTAAATAACCATTCCATGATAAAGGTAACGAAACGTCAGTTACCTTTATCATCTAGGGTCGTACAAATAACCGGTCCACCTTGACCACCGTTGACACGGGTCGACTTAGCACCCCTTTTTACAATTCAACGGTCCATCGACCCTCTTTTCGTTCTGTAGAGAGACCCTTGTATCCGTTGTGACCGAGTCAAGAGAGGAACGAACCCACAGACCCCTAGAATCTCACAAAGGTACGGACCATAGCGTCCAAATAGTCCCAATAGTTAGATTGGATCCAGAGGGGTCTCACAGTCAGTGTCTCCGACGGGTCTTACTAGTACTAAGGGTGTAGGGGATATAAGAAGGACGCCTAGCTTGAGGACCTTCCAAACGTATTTCGGTAGAGGACGACCTTCATGTCCGGTTTCCCACTGGTCCGTTTGTACCTTGTAACCGTCACCCACTCCCGTCCCTCCTCTCTTCGTGTCTTTAGTGTTTCCCACCTCAGTTACGGGACTAGTATGAACACTAAATCATACCTTCTGTGTATCTTAATCTGTTGGCGTTTCGTCACGTTGACCCAGACAATGATTCTTCCTGTATACATATAAGTCTGCACTGAACTCCTTTTCTGGTCTGTTCCTAAGACCTCATCTCTACTCGACCCATTCAACCCATTAATCGATGTGTCTAATCCACAAGGTCTTTTACCCTGTCGGACACGTTTCAGGACCACTGTACTAGTTCATAAGGGAAGAGTTCGTTTATCGACTTTAAATCCCCATTGTATCCTTCTCTCCTTAAATAAAGATTTTAAGATTTTAGAATGTGTAATACTACAGTTAAAAAGTGAATAGGATCTAAATAGTTTATCTATAAATGTGAGATGTTTATATTAAACAGACCTGTGTAACCAGGGTATCGATTGAACCTCGTGTAGGGTAAATTTAAAGATTAAGTTAACCTAGATCGGTACACACCGGTATTTCTTTTCGTAAAAGTCTATGGGACTTTAGTTGTCAGTAAAGTCAACCAAGTCGTTTCTTCTCCTTTAAACTCTTAGAAATTTAACAGGTTATTCTAGTTTTACGTTCTTTAGGGTCCACGCCAGAGTATTTTTGCTGGAACCGTCACACCTCGTGTGTGAGTGATCGTAGTGAACTTCGTCTGACCTTAAGTGTCCATATTCCTATTTGTACGTAGGTTCCGAGGGGTAGGAGAGTCGTATGACATCTGTCTTCACGGACCCGGAACGGGACGACCTACGTAGTAACCGACAAGAATCGTTCTCTGGTGTACGAAATAGTACTCTACTCTACTTCCGTCAGAATCATTCGTGCCATTTTTCAAACCCTAACCCACATTTTGTCAAACTCGCACGGTCGAGAATCGTAGACCGTACAAAACTTACGACCCAAGTCCTCGTCTGAAAGGAGGATCTCCCTTTCCCCAGTGACCAAAGTCCATCGAACAATGATCCGTTGGGTCTCTCAGAGATACCATTACATGATCTGTTAGACCGAACAGAGACTTGTCCATCTCGACAAAGTATGAACAGTTGACTTTTTTTTTTTTTTTTTTTCCCATGGTTTCGTATTTCCCATTTTAACTGTGTATGTAAAAAAAAAAAATCAAAAATATTTACAAATATGACCCAATTAATTTGATTGGTTCTTGGATTGTGAGTCGTAACAGTCTACGATCGTCAACCGTCAGTAGAGTGAGGTGTCCTTCCCCGTATCGGGGAAAGATTCTCGTCGGATACCACGTGGGTCGACCCGGAGTGGGTAGGTGTCCTAGACTCTCCTGCCCTTCGGAACGAGAAATGGGAAGGTAGATACTTAGGGTCAGACGAAGTCTACTACGGTCACTCACAAATGAGGTGTGACGGTTCCAGTGAGAATGATTTGTAGATCTAAAAGATCGAAACCTACAATCTTCTCTCCCTCGTGGAGGGAGGAGGACTCTAGAGTTCGTAATTCACCGTTGAACTGGTAGGTATAATCGTTAGGGCGTTGGGGGTACGTTTTACATTCAGTTTCGAAGGGCGAAAATAACACCAAGTGAAATCCCTTCTATAATTGTGTACGAATGGGTAAGAGGGTCATGGTCCAATACTTTCCGACGAGTCCACTCGTTTGACGTCTTCTGGGTCCCCCGGGGGTCAAGATAGAGATTAAAGATATAAGAATTTATTATGGGTGTTGAAGTTCACTGAGGTCCTATCGAAAATAAAAGTAAAAGAAACAGCTTTCAGTGACTCTACGCCTTCATCTTGGTTCGTTCTCCTTCCTTTTTACTTTACAAAGAAACGAGACCACCAAGACGAGTAAGAAAGATCTTGTTCCTTTATCTGACATCTCTAAATAAATAAATAAATGGTCGTTTACAGTGTAAGTAATCACTTTGGGAGTCGCATGTCACTCCGTCTACGAACACTTTGGCTCTTTTACAGATCAAGTCAGAGTTTGAAGGACAGTTCTATATTAGATTTTATTTAAATCTAAGTTACCCCTACTTACTCAGTTTCTACTCAAAAGCCGTCGTCGACACTGTACGTAATCGTGTCTGACCGTCTGAACATAAAAAGTGAAACCTTTCCGTCCCACGTCTCCGGACTCTGTTTACGTCCGTGTGACTGTTAGACGTAGAAGGGGAGGAGGAGAGGAGAAGTAGGGGTTTTCTGTCTCTTTCTCCGTCCTTCAGACGGACCTGGTGGTGCTTAAGTTCGAAAAATCTAGCCAGATTAAGGAGGGGGGTGGTAATTTTACCATGTTTTTTGTATATTTATTTTTTGTTTTTTACTTCTAAAGATAGTATTTGATGACACTATAGAAGAAAGAACTTAAAAGTAAAGATAGGGGGTTTGTCGTCCGAGTGGTACTGAAAACCAAAGAAGTTAAAAGGTTATCGATTCAGATTGATTGATTCAGACTGAAAATCTTAAATCATCAATTTATAAAAATCATCATCTTAATATGTCCTTTGGAAATGTTATCTTACTAATAGGTACCAAGGATATAAGTAAAGGTTTCAAAGGTCACTGACGTAAAATACAGGTATACAAAGTGAATTTTTTTTTTAGACACGACATAAGAGTAGAATTAAATTTTAAAAAGATTTAATATTTACGATATTTATTATAAAACAATGTTTACCTTCTTTTGTCTTGTCTATCCTTCCTTGGTATATAAGTTCCTGTAATATGACAAATTTTACTCCGTAACGTGAACTCATATTGTTTCTATTTTTATAAAACAAGATGTATTATTAGATGTATCAAGTTATAATGTGGTAAATTTACGTCTCACTCTCCTTTTTACTAAATTTTCTAAACACATATATGACTTCATTTCTTCCTTTAAAAGTCACTATTTAATACAACGTGAGTCCTAATCTGAATCTTTTATTCGAAGACGATGACTAATCTTCGAATCTTTTATGTCTGAGAAAAATTTAGTTCATTGTTTTATAAAAAATAGGGTTTGAAATACGAAGTCCCCTGTCCATCCATTTTTTCTATATATATATATTTTCTATATATATATTTCAAGTGCTACGTTGCAAAGTAACTTGTGGTAATTGGTCATGGAATTCAAATACTCCCCCTTTTACTCATTATGGTTCTAATACAATCCTGAGGAATACTCATAAAGTTAATTTTGGTACGTTAGTACTATAATAGTTCGATGTTTATCCAAGACGTACTGACTTCGACTCCGGTTTACGTGACTAGCATAAGTATGGGTTAATAATTCGATACTGGGAACTGAAACAAAATTACGGTATACGGTTTTTCAACTTAATTTTGTATCGAACTTTAAGTCGGTCAAAGATCTTAAGAGGAATTATCTTATCTCAAAGATACGATGTGCCCTTTTCTCATTACTCTACAAGAAACGTAACAGTAAGTCTTTACCTCCGGAGAAATAGGTGACATACTGGAAGAGACCTGAAAGGTTTCACCCACTCCTTTGATGGGCTAGGACTAATCTGTGTCTGTGTGTTTAAATGAAACTAGATTATTACTTACACGAGGTAACCCAATTTTGTCTCCTGGTGATACCTGTCGAAGAGAAATTGGTGTTTCCAGTTATATCGTTTGTAAAAGGAATATCATTCAAGAGTGAAGAAGGAAACTCCTTTTTTTATATATAGATAAAAGTTCTTTGGTATTAGATTTGGTCATTGTCTGATAAACTTTATTTACGTGTCTTACTTAAGATATATTCTACTTAAGTTGAACAGACCGTTAGTTACCAAAAAAACTCAAATGTTAATTGGATTAAAAATGTCTAAACGATGACAAATGTTATACGTTAAAAATTTCAGAAAGTTTTTATTCTTTTTTATAAGTATACGTATATTTTATAAGAAGTCAAATATGTAAAAATGTTTCTAAAAATTTTCAAATGCGAGTAAAACTTACGAAAAGTACAGTGACTTTATACTTCCGATTGTACGTACAGTAGAAAGTTGATAAAAGAAAGTACTTAATCATTTTTGTAATCACCTCGAAGGGACCACCGAGTCACCATTTCTTAGGCGGACAGTTACGACCTTTGAACCCAAACTAGGGACCCAACCCTTTAAGACCTCTTCCTTTAAGAACAGAGGTCATAAGAACGGACCCTTTAGGGTACCTGTCTCTCTGGGCTGTCCTATGTCAGATACACCAGTGTTCTCAGCCTGTGCTAAATCGTTGATTTGTTGTTGTTGTTTTTGTTATCATTTAACCGAATTCTGTATATATGACATTATGAAGGGGTTGATTAAACGTAAAACCATTACCGACATAATCGTCTAACAATTACTTGACTTATATTATTATTGGACAGGAATTGATCAATTACAAGTTTAGGGAAATTCTCTTCGGGATACAATCGTATATAGTCAAAATATGTCCATTGAACTTATAGGGACTTAAAATGATAAGGAAACGGGATTAAAAAAAAAAGATAGGAGTCCAAAGACTTGCAGAAATTTACTGGGTATGGTGTAAGATAAGAAAAGGTGACGTCAGGGACTTACTACGATGTCCTGAATGTCCAAAAGGACAGACCGGAAAGGGAGGTTATGACATAAGTAAACTCTTAGGGATTATTGAGATAGTCATAGACAGGGTACCTTTAGGGTGTGATAGTATCCTTACGAAGTAATGGAGAATGTTTTGGTTTTCCCAGGTCCATAAAACCGGATACATAAAATCTTTTTAGTGGAAATTCAGTTTATCACAGTAAATTCGAACAGAAAGATCTTTTAAAATTTCAAACTGACATAAGTAAGTAAATAAAGAATGAGAAAGAGGCTAAATAAGTGAGTCCTTCGTAAATTATTCGAAGGTACATACACGGTCCAGGACACGACCGACACCTCCTATATGACCACTTATTTACCTGCACTGGGGCAGGAGTGTCTCGAGTGTTCAGGCACACACGCTATTTGTTCAGTGTGTCTTGAACACCACTCACCACCATCTCGGCACTCCCTGTGCCCCCCTACGTCGGTACCGCCTACTACTCTCCGCGTGTAAAGTAGTTCCTCCAAAGTCCGTTACGAAAAGACCTCTCCACTGAAAATCGACTCTGGACTGTATCCTCCTCAGTCAGAACTCGCTCTCTCTCTGTCTCCGTCTCTCTTTGTTACTCTCCGTCTCCCTTTCTTTGTTTTTCTCTGCCTCTGTGACTCGTCCCTCGTCCTCTCTTCCTTCCTCCTCGACCCGAAACAAGTCGGGTTCGTCGGCGAACACTTCCAGGGTTCCGACGTATCTCGAATGACTTAGTATTGTCTTCCCGTGTCTTCCAGCTTCTATTGATCTCCCTCCCTACCTCTTTCACACACCTGCCTCTCTCTCTCACCCTTACTTCGTCACTTCCCTTCCCTCCTCTTCTCTACCACCCCCCGTTCACTGCCTCCTTCCCACACCTCTCTACTATTATCTCTTGGTCCGGTCTCGGATCCACGGCGGGTATTTTTACTTGGACTGAGGTCCCGACACCCTCCCTGTGCAAGTCCTCGTGGAGGGTCCAGGGACCCCCGAAGAGGAACGGGACGAAGAGAGAGACGACGGTAGGGTCGTAGGTCGAATCTCGGAGACCGTAGAGTGTGACAGGGCGGGATCACTCATCCACTAGGCGGGTCCCGTTTGTCGGTCCCGAATCGGTCCCGACCACCACAAGTCGGTGAGTCGGTACAGGCTGAGACACTGGGGTACGCGACGTCATGTGGTCCGAAGGGTCAGGAAGGGGTAGAAGGCCACTCTACCATTCGGGACGCCGAGAGGGAGATTTAACCCCACCATTCCACAAGTCAAGTCACAAGTGAGGTCCCTCTGGACCACAAAGTAGTTGAGAAATAGTCGTAAAGAAACCTCTTCGACTTTTCGAAAACGATTGAACTTATAGAACGGAACCCTGTTGACTTTTGGGAGTGAGAGGGCCAGGACATGAGACAATTGTTCCGATACGACCAAACACAAACGGTTTTAGGGGAGGCGTACGTCAACGTCCAACCCAACTGGGCTTCCCCTCAGACACCCTCGAACCTTCCACTTGGCTGTACCGTCGGTACGGGAGAAAGTCGACGGTTCCGGTACTTACCTCCACCTCGTCGGTCGTTCAGGACAGGTGCGAGAGGGATTAGACACGGCCCGCGAAGAAGGGGAGACGGTCGAGACGTGTGGATGTCCCGGTGCTCCGGGTGGTGGTCTGAGTCTCCGTGGCCAAGGACTCAAGGAGAGGTCTTCGACCAGGGTGGACTGAAGGGTAAACAGGGATGTCTAAGGTTGAATAGGTGGTCAAGGTCCCTAAACCTTAGAGTCAACACCGAAAGAAACTAGAGGGATAAGATGGAAAACTAGAGACGAAAAGGTCGAAGAGGTTGTTGACGTACCGAAGAATTCGGAGATTATTTAGGTAATAACGTATTATGAGTACTCCAAAAATGATAGTATCAACTTGGGACCTATTGTGTACGAGAGAACAAGAATTCTGTCCTTTAAGTCGAAATAGAAGTTAAAGTTTTTAATGAGTACCCTTTTTGACTGGTCCAATGTTCAATCATTTGATTGAACAACCTCCCATTGACTTAAAATCTTTTTAATGTTCTTATTCAGAATTGAGATTCAGAGCACTGTAGTTGACAAGAATTAATGGTTAACTAAATATTTGGTTGTACCGACGTAAGATGTATAACGAAATAAATCCGTCTCTTTCGTGTGTTGATTCTCTGTCCATGTAACTAGAATCGGAGCCCTAAAGTCGTTTCTTCTAGTACTACAACTACCCATTTCATTGGATTGACTTTATCTGACTTTCGTTTCGGTTCTGTCTTTTTACTCTTCCACGATTATTTATTGTTTTAATAATAACTCCGTGGGTACAAGAACCACTTCTCCTACCTTAAAAGAGATTTCCTTCACGAGTTGAGACTATTTTTTCGAAAGTCCATAAAACACAGATAATAGTTATTACACAGAATATTAAAACGATTGTCATGTACTTTCATTTTCTTATCTAAACGAAATTGGACTGTATGTTGATTTTGATCTAGTCGTCGGTGACGTATTTATTTTGAGTAAAAAGAAAAAGGAAAGTCCATTGTGATCTGTCCCAAAAACAAAAACAAAAAAAGACGACTTTAGGGAGACCTCATTCACCTTGTAGTGTCTCCATATAATTGTGGAAGTTCAGAGCCACTGTAATTACAGGACGTGTGAGTATCGCTGACCAAAAAGGGAGTTCCTTTTACAACCGGAGAATCGTTTCTCGTACCTACACAGTTACTTGAGTGTAAGGTCCCCCGTCTTTTTCATTTTATGTTTTCGTTTTCGTTTGTCTTTTTCTTTTATCGGTCGAATGAAAGTGAAATAACTCTTCAAGAGATGTATGAAAGTTCACCAAATTCTTTACCAAGAGGTGAGGGAGGGGAGAGGGAGACACACTACAATACGGTTTCTATAAAACAAGAATTTCTTTATTCCCTTTGTTTTTACGTTACGGATGTTACGTAAGAATCGTATTTTGTATTCTTTGAAAACAAGATATAAGAACTCAAAAACTTAATACCACTTTATGTTTGATATTTAAACAGGAAAATTGGTAAAGATTCACAGGTCAAATCACCGTAATTTACATATGTGTAGTAATACGTTAGTAACGGTAATATATAGAGGTCTTGACAAAAGTAGAAGGTTTTGTCTTTTAGGTATGGGTATTTCTCATTGAAGGGTAATACGAGAGGGGGACGGAGACCATTGGTGATAAGATGGAAGACAGAGATCCTTAAACTGATAAGGTCTATGGAGTATGGTCACCTGATGTTTCTGTTGTTAAAGGAATAAGAGTTCTTCCAATTTTAGATGATAATCACTACACTTGAAGCAAAGGACAATACAAGGTAAATGAAGTCGTCGAGACGACTACCAAATTTTTGTGGTTCAAGAACCTTGACACCCCCAAAACAAACAAACGTAAAAACCGTGAAACCACCTCAGTACTCCTCTTTGGCTTACGTAAGATAAAAGACGTGAAAGTTAAAAATCAGGTACTTCTCAACCCGTAGTAAAGTACGGATTTTCCCAGACAAGACTGGAAACTATCCCTTAAAGTATTTTACGTCAGTATCAGTCTATTACTTCTGTCTTCTCTGGAGACTTCTAGTTAAGATTTTTCGTATAAAAAAAAGACCATACAAAAATTTTTATTTACGTTTGGAGAATCGAGGGACTAAAAGATGTCTAGAGAAGACCCTACATATCGACTGATCTTACTCCCCCTCCTTCTTATTTTACAAGAGACCTTGGTCCGGTGAGGTGAGTCACAACGAAACGTCCTTTGTTCCAATAGAGTTCGAAGTTGTAAATGATTGTTTACGGTTTGTACTCAATACCTAAAAGGGTTTACGTCTATATCGATACTATCAACTTTCTTGTGACAATTCTCTTCATCAACGGACTGTCGTATACTAAGATACCAATAAAAGTCCTCAACAAATTTCAAATGAAGAATTATATCGAAAAGTTATGAAGAATTTTAAAAATTTCAGAAAAATACATAAAAGCCACCACATATCTTTAAGTTATGTAAAACTACAGAATTGGGTTGTTGAAACAACTTGAAAATCACTTTTAATTAAGATGATTAAGAAATTTCTAAGAAACGTATTTTTATGTCTTTTATTAAAGTAATATCCTATTATATCGGGAGGAAGGTAAAGGAAAAAAAACTCCCCCCCAACACAACGAAAAATTTTAAATAAAAAATAACTTCCTATTCACGAAATGTCTTAAACCGACAAAAGTCAGTTTGGAATCGTAGTCAGTCGGTATTCATATGTATATAGGGGAGGGGGAACTTGGAGGGAGGGGGAGGGAGTGGTAGGGTGGGGAGATCCAACTGTGTCTCAGGGACAAACTCAAAGGACTCGGTATGTCGTTTAAGGGTAACCAATAGATAAAATGTATACCATTAATTCAAAGGTACAACGAGAAAGGTATGTAGAGCGGGAGAGGAGGGGAGAGGGGTACAGGTATTCAGACAAGAGATACAGACAAAGAGGTAGCGACAGGACATTTGTTTAAGAAGTCGTGGTAAAAAGATCTAAGGCATATACCATAAATAGAAAGAAAAAGACTGAGTGAAGTGACACAGATTATCCAAGATCCAAGTTGGTGGGTGGAGTAATCTTGACTGAGTTTACTACAAGGTGACACACATACGTGGTGTTGAAGAAAGAGGTGAGTAGACAGCTACCCGTAGATCCGCCGAAGGTACAAGATCGATAACATTTATCACGACGTTACTTGTTACCCTATGTACAAAGAGAAAGTCAAAACCGAAGGAGTCCCATATACGGATCCTCACCCTAACGGTTCAGTATACCACCAAAATAAGGATCAAAAAATTCCTTAGGGGTACGGTAGAAGGTATCACCGACATAGTTAAATATAAGGGTGGTTGTCACGTTCTCATAAGGGAAAAGAGGTGTGGGAGAGGTCGTAAATGACAAACGTCTGAAAAACTACTCCCGCTAAGACTGACCACACTTCAGAGTAACATCTAAACTAAATGTAGAGACATTATTACTCACTACAACTCATAGAAAAGTACACAAACAATCGGTAGACATACAGAAACCTCTTTACAGACAAATCCAGAAAAGGGGTGAAAATCTAACCCAACAAACAAAAAGACCATAACTCAACATACTCGACGAATATATAAAACCTTTAATTAGGAAACAGTCAACAAAGTAAACGATAATAAAAGAGGGTAAGACTCCCGACAACAAAATGGAACGAATATCAAAGGAAACGACACGTTCTCGAAAATTTAAATCAATCTGGGGTGGACAAATGAAAACAAAAATAAAGACAATGAGATCCTCCACCCAGTATCTCTTACAACGAAACTAAATACAGTTGCTCACAAGACGGATACAAAAGGAGGTTCTCAAAATACCAAAGACCAGAATGTAAATCCAGAAATTAGGTAAAACTCAAATAGAAACACATACCACCATTCTTCACAAGATTAAAGTAAGAAAATGTACATCGACAGGTCAAAAGGGTCGTGGTAAATAACTTCTCCGACAGAAACGGGGTAACATATAGGAATGGAGGAAACAGATTTTATTATATGGGTATCCACGTACCCAAATAAAGACCCGAAAGATAGAACAAGGTACCCAGACATGAAGACAAAAACACGGTCATGATATGACAAAAATACTGACATCGAAACATCATATTAGACTTCAGTCCTTCCAACTAACGAGGTCGAGGTCAGAAGAAAGAGCTCTGACGAAACCGATAAGCCCCAGAAAACACAAAGGTATACTTAACATTAAAAAAAAAGATCAAGACACTTTTTACGGTAACCATTAAACTATCCCTAGAGTGACTTAGACATCTAACACAAACCATCATATCAGTAAAAGTGTTATGACTAAGAAAGATTGGTCCTTGTACCTTATAGAGAGGTAGACGAATACAGTGGAAACTAAAGAAAGTAATCACAGAATATTAAAAGACACATATCAAGAAAACAGAGGAATCCATTCAAGTAAGGATCTATAAATCAAGAAAAACAACGTTACCACTTACCCTGACTAAGGAATTAAAGAGAAAGACTAAAAAGTAAAAATCATATATCTTTACGTTCACTAAGGACACATAATCAAAAGATAGGACGTTGAAACGATTTAAGTGACTAATCGAGATCATTAAAAGACTATGATAGAAATCCCAAAAGATGTATGTCATAGTTCAGTAGACGTTTGTCACTTTCGAAATGAAGAAAAGACTAGACCTAAGGAAGATAAAGAAAAAGAAGAGACTAACGACATCGATCCAGAAGGTCTTGATACAACTTATTATCACCGTTTTCACCTGTGGGAACAGAACAAGGACTAGAATCCCCCTTACAAAAGTCAAAAAGTGGTGACTCTTATTACAAATAGTATCCGAATAGTGTATACCGGAAATGATACAACTCGATCCAAGAAGATACGGGTAAAAAACTTCTCAAAATTAGTGTTTACCCACGATTTAACCGAAAAAGATGTAGACAATTCTAATAGTATACAAAAAATGGAAAATTAAATTATTCCATATATTGTAACTAACTAAAGGTATATAACTCCTTAGGAACGTAGGGACCTTATTTAGGTTGAACTAGTACCACATACTCGAGAACTACACAACGACTTGAGACAAACGATTTTAAAACAACTTCTATAAATGTAGATACAATTAGTCACTATAACCGGACATCAAAGTAAAAAACACACAACAGAAACAGACCAAAACTATAGTCCCACTACCACCGGAGTATCTTACTCAAACCTTCACAAAGAGGGAGACGTTTAAAAACTTTCTCAAAATCTTCTTATCCGTAATCGAGAAGAGATTTACAAACTATCTGAAGAGGACACTTCGTCAGACCAGGACCCGAAAACGTGAAACCCTCTAAAAACTAGTGTCGAAATTAAAGTCACGAATATAAACCCAACAAGTATTAAAGATAAAGAAAGACCAAGTCAGAACCTTCTAACTTGAAAAGATTCTTAGACCGGTAAGAAGGTCCAATAGATAAAATAACAGTATATCAACAAGTATTTTCAGAGAATATTGGGAAACATAAAGACGTAAAAGACAACATTGGAGAAAAATTAAAAATTAAAATAACTAAACTGAGAAGAGATAAAAAAAGGACTACTCAGACCGATTCCCAAACAGTCAAACAAATAGAACAGTTTCTTGTTCGAAAATCAAAATAATTAGAAATGATAACAAAGAAAATAAAGAAAAAGTAAATAAAGGCGAACCTAGAAATGCTAAAGAAAGGAAGATGATTAAAATTCCTAAAAAAACCAAGAAGAAAAAGGTCAACGAAATCCACATTTCAATCTAACAGATGAATCACAAAAAGAACAAAGAACTCCATCCTCACATGACGATATGAAGGGAGAATCCTGACGAAAACGACGTAGGGTGTCCGAAACTCAACAGTACAAAAGTAACAGTAAACAAAGATCTTTAAAAAACTATAGGGAAAACTAAAGAAGTCATTGCACAACCAATAAATCTTTACACAACAAATTAGAGGTACACAAACACAAAGAATGTCAAAAAAAAAAAAACCTTAACTATAAATCAGAGTATCGTAATACCAGTCTATTCTACGTACTATATCAAATTTAAAAGAATTTAAATGACTCCAGAGGATGATAATAACACGATGACGGTTAAAGAGGAAAATACAGAATCAAAAACAGAATACATAACTCCACGAGGATACAACCCACGTGTCTGTAAATGTTAACAAAACAGAAGGAGAACCTAACTAGGGAACTAGTAATACATCACAGGAAGGAATAGAGAACATTAGAAGAAATTCTAGACAAAACAGACTTTACTCCTAACGATGAGGTCCAAAAAAACGAAGGTTATACGTGCCTTATATAAAAAGGTAGGACAGTGAAGATCAGATATACACAGAACTCCATACTTCACCCAAAGAACATTAGTCGTTTATATACCCAGAACAAAAACATAGGTAAGTCGGTGAGACACAGAAAACCAACCTCGTAAATTAGGTAAATGTAAATTTCATTAATAACTATATATACGAAGATAACGGTAAAAGAAAAACAAATCCCAACTAAAACATCTAGAAAATAGAAGACAACATAAAGAATTGATATATTCAAGCAAATTGTAAACAACATTTCGACCAAACCAAGACTTAAGAGAAATGAGAAGAACAGACTTCTCGAAAAATAAACAAGTAGACAAAACTTACTCTAGGAACGACCATGTCATTAGAACCAACATCTAAAAAGGGAAAGTCATGAAATTTATTTAGGACGGCAAGGGAAGACCGGACGTCTCAAAGACGACTTTCTATTCGACAATTCGTATACCCCAAAGGGAACATATAATGAAGAGGGAACGACGAAAATTATAAGAAAGAAACACAAATCAGAAACAATTAACCTAATCATACACAGGACCCCACAAAGAGGAACTCAAATAGGACATACCCTGTGAAACGTGGAGAACCTGAACTAAGTAAGAAAAAGGTACAACCCCTTTGAAAGTTGGTATTAGAGAAGTTTTTAAAAGAGTATGGAAAAGAAAAAGAGAAAAAGAAGACCCTGGGGATATTAAACTTATAACCACGCAAACTATAACAGGGTCTCCAGAGACTCTGAAAGGAGTCGAGAAAAGTAAGAAAAATGAAATAAGACGAGACGTCTTCAATAAAGGTAAAATAGAAGGTCGAGTGACTAAGTAAGAAGACGAAGTCTATAAGACGATGACTAAGGTAGATCTCATAAAAATTAAAGTCATTAACACAACAGAGACAAATAAGAAATTACGAAGATCCGGAAACAATTAACTAAGAACGTGAAAGAGGTAAAACAAAAATTCCAAAAACTAGTAGAAATGATAATGATAAGACCTAAGTAAGAGTCCATTAAAAGGATAAAGGAGAAGTAAATAAACCTGAAGACACAAAGATCAAACAAGGAATTAAACACGTCATAAAGACACGGAAAAGAAAAAGAAAAAAAAGTTCAATAACACAAACTCAAGAGGAAACGGGTCCGAAGTTCCTTTCAACTTAATAAAGGAACTTCTTCGAACTGAAGAAAGACGGAAAACCAAAGACAAGAGGATTCCAAACAGGTCACCAAACACACTCGAAGGATATCCCACTCTGAACACGACTCAAAAACAAATAAAAAGGAGGTTTACCGTTCCGACTCACTCCACCGTTAGGACAGACGACTACTAACCCAAAGATTATAACAAAACAAACAACAAATCTACTCTGTAGGACGTGTCCCACGATGACCACCAACCCACTACGACCCAGAATATAAGTTCACCAAAGGAAACACACTCAAGAGTGATGAACTATGAGGGATCCCAATCAAGAGACCATCAGATCCCAGAACCTCAGTCACGAGGGTGAGGTTTCCAAGTCCCGAACTAGAGCTCAAAACGCACCAAGAGATATAGGAAAAGGTGACCAGTCCATGAGGACAGACGCGAGTCGACCACGACACGTACGTGAAGACACAGACTTCCACATAAGGACTACATAGGTACTTTTCTCTATATGAGGTACAGGTGGATGAGAAGACGGTAGAACAAGGTTAGGGGAGGAAGGCAAGGATTATAGACAAAGAACCTTAGCACAAGGATATATTAAAGTTTACCTTGACCCATAGGGTGGGAAAGAGGCTCAAATTACCTTATCTAAGATTACAAAGTTGTTAATTATACTAAATTCACATACACTCATATAGGGAAATTAAGTCAATTTCTTCAAGAGGAAAAAGAGATTAAACAGACTTTCAATTTTTTTTTTAGTACTGATCCAAAAACGTAAAGGATCTTAAAAGGGACGGCGAAGAATCTACGAGGAACCTTCTTTTCAATACTCGTTGGATCTGTCGTATAAGTTTTCGTCTCTGTAATGAAACGGCTAATTCTAGGTAGATCAGTTCCGATACCAAAAAGGTCATCAGTACATACCTACACTCTCAACCTGACACTTCTTCCGACTCACGGCTTCTTAACTACGAAAACTTGACACCAAAACCTCTTCTGAGAACTCTCAGGGAACGTAACGTTCCTCTAGGTCGGTCAGGTAAGATTTCCTCTAGTTGGGCCCCTAATGAAACCTTCCTTACTACGATTTCAACTTTGAGGTCATGAAACCTGTGGAGTACGCTTCTCAACTGAGTAACCTTTTCTGAGACTACGACCCTCCCTAACCCCCGTCCTCCTCTTCCCCTGCTGTCTCCTAATCTACCGACCTACCGTAGTGGCTGAGTTTCCTGTGCTCAGACTCACTTGAGACCCTCAACCACTACCTGTCCCTCCGGACCGCACGACGTTAAGTACCCCAGCGTTTCTCGACCTGTACTGACTCACTGACTTGACTTGATGAATCTACTAGAATCCGAAAAAACGGAATTTTAATCCATACTTTGACTCGTTAAAAATTTAGTATGAATGTCTCAATACGTTGTTTTGATCAAAATGTTGTAAAGGTAGTAGGTGTTTTTCGAGAAAACACAGGGAAACGTCATTTAAGGACAAAAGTGAAAGTCGATGTAAGTTCGTTGGTGATAAAATGAAGCCTAAAAGGAACATTCCTACGAAACCTGTTTGACGTAGGACACTATACGTCGGCAAACATAAACTGAAAAAGGTAAATTGTATTATAAGTATTCTAAGTAGGTACAAAATCGTACAAAGGTTCGAACAAGGAAAACTAACGTAAATGGTCAACTATCTATAAACCTAACAAAGGTATAACCCGGTTAATAATTATGAAATTTAAAGGTGAAAACATGAAAAGTAAAGAACGTGACAGAAACTGGAGAACTGTATGTAAAACTTTACGTTTAAAAATTTTTTATAAAACCTTCTCAAATATTTTGATATAACCTTAAGAGAAACTTTAAAACCATCTTTAATGGACATTTAGATAACATCTGTCAATAAAATAACCCCTTTTCAATAAAATGATGACTTACTTAAACAAAAGACCAATATTTTGACATGTCCATGTTATTAGAAATTAGTACTAACTACAATGTTAAGAACTCCCAAAAAAGGAACATAGGTTTAAAAGTTTAATGACTATGTTTCAACAAGAATGAAAATATACACTTTACAAAACACAAAAATTCAAATATAATAAAATTATAAGTAACTTACGATTCAACGAGTCAGTGTAGACTGAGAAACGTTGGGATACTTGACATCGGATGGTCCGAGGAGACAGGTACCCTAAGAGGTCCGTTCTTATGATCTCACCCAACGATGATTATATAAAAAGAACTAGTAAGAATTATTTACAAATAAGACAATTATAAAGATTTCTTTATCGGAAAGAATTATTATATCAGATATTAAAAGAGATATCAAACAATATTAAGATAAGTAAAGATGAGAAATAAGAAATAGGGAAGATCATGTAAACACAAATAAGACTGTAATAAACAACATTGAAGAATTTGACCACCCAGTCTCCAATTTCGCAGACGGACGTTACACCCTCTGGACCCAAGTTAGGGACCCAGCCCTTCTGGGGGACTCTTCCTTTACCGTTGGGTGAGGTCATAAGAACGGACCTCTTAGGGTACCCGCCTCTTCGGACCATCCGATGTCAGGTGCCCCAACGTTTCTCAGTCTGTGCTGACTCACTGAAGTGAAAGTTTGACCAGAATATCTTGTAATTATAAGTTAGAAATAAAAGAAATTATATCGTACATTTTGTAAAGGGTAACGTAGAGTTCAAAACTATAGATGACTAAAACTACATTATTTTTAAGTCAAGATATATAAAGTTAAAAACAGTAATAATAAAGAGAAAACTAGGTATGTAATACATGAAACTCATCAATTAAAAGGTCTTGTTAACAATAAAAGGGACAATATCAAAAAGAAAAATTGTGATTAGTGGTAGTTTGTGTGATATGAAAAATAATGGAATGAAGAACATACAGAGGGAGTGACCTTATGTTCGAAAAAAAAAAAAAAAGGACACTATAGGAGTCTCTGATATCATCACAGGTCGCGTGTCATCTGAAAATATCTATAAACAACTTACTACCAGTTATACTGTAAAAACCCCCGAAAAGGGATACCGGACGTTGTATCCAGTCGATAAAAAAAAAAGAGATACCTCATGGTCTCTCATTTGTACGGTTCGAAACATATGGTACATACCAGACACAGTATATAATAAAAGAAAATTGTTTTAGAATGTTGGTTAATTTTTACATTTTGAACCGAAAGTCACCTCCCGGAATGGTTTTACCCGGTACTCGATCTAAACTAGATATTTGACATCAAACAATCGGGAACCAGATTTTATACCGGTTGACTGTGCGTACAAATTACTTATAATCTTTTATAATGAAATATTAAAACTCTTAGTTCAAAAGTGTATATATATATAATGTTCGAATAATTAATAAAATAAGTAGGGAAGATTCAATATAATCTATATGGAGAGTTATCACTCTTACAATAAAGATTTACTGAATGATACTAATATTTAAATTTTGAAAAAGAAATGTCAGTATGGTTAGAAACTAAACATAAAACTAACAGAATGTCACAATACGAAAAGAAAACTAATCGTAAAGACATAGAAAAAAAGAATAAAACATATATCTCATATTGAAACTATAGAAAAAAGGATAAGTAGGTTAGATGACTAAGAGAGATATAAAATTAATTCCTTAAATCAGAAAAATATGAGTAGTATTGACTCCACACTATTGGAAAATTTTAGTATGCATGAAAGAAAGAGAGAGATATATATATAAAAAGAAAAGGAAAGTGATACAGAACAAAAAACTCGTCTGTTTAGAGTCAAAATGGTATCAGGAAGGAAACAAGGTAACAAAAGAGTGAAAGGAATTGAAAGACGATGAGTTCTGTCCGGTTAAATAAAGTAGAAAAGAGGTGGATTCGATTTTGTATGCCAAGACTCAAGTCAAGTCAGTGAGTCAGCACAGGTCGAGAAACGGTGGCGTACTTAACGTCGTGTGGTCCGGAGGGACAGGTAGTGGTTGAGGGCCTCAAGTGGGTTTGAGGACAGGTAACTCAACCACTACGGTAGGTCGGTAGATTAGGAGACAGCAGGGGAAGAGGAGGACGGGAGTTAGGGAGGGTCGGAGTCTCAGAAAAGGTTACTCAGTTGAGAAGCGTACTCCACCGGTTTCATAACCTCAAAGTCGAAATCGTAGTCAGGAAGGTTTCTTGTGAGTCCTGACTAGAGGAAATCTTACCTGACCGACCTAGAGGAACGTCAGGTTCCCTGAGAGTTCTCAGAAGATCTTTATAATAGTACCTTAAAAATTTACGTGTAATGGGTGTAATTTATACGTCAAATAATTCTTGAATTTTAATGTTTTACACAGTATAAGGATACGAATTATAAAAGAAAGAATACTTATATTCATATCGATATTATATTCTCACTATAATTTTTATAAATTATTGTTCAACATTAAAATCCAGAAAGAGAACCTAAATAACTTATAGGAAACGAGATAGATCACGGTGTTTATTCTATAATAAAAGGTATCAGTACAAATAAAACTAATGACTATAGAAAAATAAAAAGGATAGTGATCCAAAAGAACATAATCCATAGAAAAACGACTCTGGTGAAGTCATCAAAAAGAGGAACTTAATATAAGATATAATTTTCTTGAACAACCAATATTTGAATGAGTCCAAAACAAATAGACTTTAACAATAAAATAAGAGTGAGTATTTTATGTTGAAACGACCTAAGCGTTCATACACAATTCTTAATACAAAAGTTTTATAAAAACTCTTTAAGTCGAACCAACTGAAGTCAACTCTTTACATGGCAGTTAGACTATCGGTAAAGAAACATGTATGAGAGAATAAAAACCGATGACAAACAATGGAACTACTTCACAGATCAATTAAAGAAAAAGAAATAGGACGAACCCCTTAGAATACGAAGGACTTAGGTCTTAGAGAGAAAAGTTATTAAGACTTTTTAAGAATCGTTATCGAGAAACCTGTAACTAAGAGGTCTAAAAAAAGGAAAAACTACATAAAATATTAGAGTTGGTCAGTATACTATCTATAATAACGAAATAGGACTAGAATTGAAAAAAAAAAAAATGAAATACAAAAGGTATAAGAAGATAAAGATACGATGTGATACCGACTAAAGAAGTTAATATCCAAAGTTCATTCATACATCAAATAGTTGGTACGTCAAGTATAAACTACTCATACAGTTATACATCAAATCGAGTAGGTAAAAGAATTTGAAGGTTATTAAAATGTCTACGTATATATCTATGTCTACCTGAAGGGTCCACCAAGTCACCATTTCTTAGGTGGACGGTTACGTCCTCTGCGTTCAAACTAGGGACACAACCCTTCTAGGGGACCTCTTCCTTTACCGTTGGGTACGGTAATAGGAAAGGACCCTTTATGGTACCTGATATCTGGTGGTCCGAGAAGACAGGTACTCCAGTGTATTCTCAATCTGTACTAAATCGTTGATTTGTTATTACTGTCTATGTCTATGTCAAAAGTTAAAGTTCAAGATAAAATAACAAATTTTTTTAGATGGACCGGAAACCAATCAAAATACTCAAAAGACCCTTTTAGACGACAATTAAAAGTTTCACTTTTCATAAACATAAAGAGTCAGACGTAGACTGTTAAATTTGTAGATTCGGTAAACCCTCAGAGTAGAGAAAAAACGACAACAAACAAACCTAAAGACCGAAATCAAAACGGTTAGATACCACGAAGAAAAGGGAGAGTTAATCATTCAAAATTAAACATAGTCTTCGAATAAACCCCGACGTGGAACACTTAGGAGTTTTTTGAAGGGGGTCCTCGTCAATGTCAAAGAAGACAGTCCTCGGTCGTCCAGGAAGGTTTTGACCTTGGTAAAAACAAAAGTACGATTCCCAACTTGGTGTCTGGGTGTATCCTTGTCGAATACTGCTATTTAAGAGCCCTCTTTTGGACTCAGGAGTATAATGAAAATAAAGGATAAACCTCAACTCTACCTATGTCGGAAAGAGCACAGAGAGAAAAGACCTTCCACCTAAAGTAAGGACCGGGTAGGAGGATCACAACCACAACAGGACACTCCCGAGTTGAAATGTGTCCCAGAGTCTGGGTTTGTAAGGGTACACGTCCGGGTCGTAGATCAGAGGGTGAGGAGACACCAGTAATTAGGAGTGTTGCAGGAGTATAGTAGGACCCGGAGTCAAGGATGAATGGTGAGGACAAGGATCAGGTAAAAAACTTGAAACCCTTTAGATAGAATACTTGAGTCGTTAAGTGAATTTTAAGATGGTAATAGGTCGTAGATCCATGAAACTTCGACGCCCTGAGGAGTATTATAGATCAGGAAGTAGGACAATGTTATCGTTAGACATAAATTGAATAAAATAAGAACTTTACGAAAAATTAGTCATAACAATTCGGTAAAAAATTATGGTATGTTGTGGATATAGTTATCTAACTAAAAGTCGCAAACTTGTAGAAATTTTGGTGTAAACAAAGTTCAGTGTAAGTCATAATTTAAGGTAGGAAATCACTCTCTAGTTAGATTATTTTATGAAATTAAAACTGAAACTAAAAAGACTTACAACTTTCTAATTAAGGTACGAGACAACCTTGTAACTACTCCTTTGTGAAATAGAGTCATAGATTCATCTTTAATTCACACCGACTGTCCAAGATCTCTACTTGTACGAACGTAAAATTTTTATATTCTTTTGTTAACCAAAAGAACAAGAATCACTTATATGAAAGTAGATGGTCTCTTTATTTTCATTTGTTCACTCTATTACGACGTCATAGTTGGAGGTTCTACCACCAAAATCCTCTTTTATCGTTAAATGACCTGAGAGAAGAAAAGATTCGGTTCGGTATGCGAATAAGGTCCAAGAAAAATCCAAATGATTATCGGGTAAGTCTCTTCCGTTACCGTGGGGTGAGGTCATGAGAACGGACCTTTTGGGGTACCTGCCTCCTCGGACCACCCGACGTAATCTTCTCTTTTATACGTGTCTTAGAAGACTTCACTAAGAATCGGGTTCTAAACTCCCCTACTTACTTTTATAACAGAAAATTAAGCGGAAATCCCCTCCTTAAATTATATTAAATTGAATCCAGCTCAACTATGGTAAAAGTATTTACGATAAAAAGTATTCGTGTATGGTGTACGATAGTTGACACGAGTAGTGAAAAGGTATCTGACACAAATCGAGAGTGGTGTTAGGTTCCTCCTGCGTAGTAAACAGGTGCAATAGACGCATCTTTGACTCTAAGTCTCTTCACTTGGTCTGTGCCAAGTGTACCGTTTCTCGACCGTTCTGGTCCTGAACTTCCTCTCAACAGATTGGTCTCGAAGACAAGCAATAAGAAATATCGTGAAAGAAATTAATAGTGGACACTCGTACAAACACACACGTGTACGTAAGAAATTTTATCTTAAGAGGGAGTGGTTATGTGTACATATGACTGAAAGACGTTTTAGATATAGAAAAATCACTGTTTTTGTCAGTTTTATAGACATTCTCTATCGAAGACCCGTGGACCCTGATCCATAGTGGTCTAGTTTACTTGAACCTGTTTAATGCGTATATGTTAAGTTAATAAAAGAAGATCTTAACAACGTTTATTTTTTCATTATTAGTTATTAAAAAATAACTCATTTGATACCTGGGTTAAAGTTTCTGTATCCTTTTTGTGATAGTCTGTTAGTCCTGGCCGAATCATTCAAAAAGATAGTTAAGAAGGAGAAATAAATAATTTTTTATATGTAAATCAACCGACGTGTCCCAGAATCGACACTGTGTACAATAGAAACTGAAAGGAACGTCGGACGTCCTAGAAATCAACACCTTGCGTTTGAGACGTACACCCTAGAGTGAAGAACTGGTCCCTAGTTTGGGCCCCGGAGACGTAACCTCATTGTTCGGTGACCTGGTGGTCCTTTCAGGGTTAAGAAGGAGAAATTTGATCTGTTTTTCGTATACCCCTTCCACAACCCCCTACCCTAGGATAAAAAAAAAAAAAGGACAAATACGGATGGTTCTTATCCTTGAGTAATTAAAAAACTCATTTATTTACTAAGTATCCTAACCGTAAGCTATTCCAGAGTGTCTTATTATCCCAGTTTATTGTTTATGTTGATTTTAAATAAATCTTTTATACACAAAGAGACACTCTAAGAGGTTTATTTAGTTTGAACTTTTGGACGGGGGTAGAACGTTGTCTCACCAAAATTCTATAGGAATTACCCGAGTAATCAGGATTGGGTGGAAAAGGTCTACTAAATTAGTCTACGGGGTGACGGAAGACTTCTAGATTGGTCTTCCCGAAGTCCGGATCTTCACAACCTGTCGTTGACCGTGGGAAAGTGTTTAGACTCGTAAACTACGTAAACCCGTGTATTTTGAGGATTAAAAAAAGGACGAAGTGGGGATTTATGAAGATGATGGGATGGTACTAAGTCTAAATCCGTCTTTTGGTGACTTGTTGACTAAGGCATTGTAGGTAAACCCATAGTGGTAAACCCTCGGTCCTTTGGAAGGAAAATCCTATAGAGGTCGAGTCTCCATACTTTTCTATTAATCAATGACTTCTCAACGAATATGATTATCGTCGTCCGTTCGAATCCGTCCTATAAAATTGAGGTGAAAGTCTTTGACCTCAGTCCAATGTAAATCTCAGGGTAGGGGTTGTTGGTGGTTTCATATACCGATTAAACTTATGGTATTACTGAGTTTCAATTTTCGGGAGGACCGAGTATAGATGACAGACAGGCACCTATGGTTCTTTTCGTTGTCGTTACTATAGAAGTACACGACCCGTCACCCCTCGCTCACTTCCCGTCCTCTTGTCGGTTCTGGTACTCTTCTACCGGTGATTCGACCGGCTGGGTTGTTTACGACTCAGATTCATATCATCGGGGTTGACTCTTACTTATTTGTTGTGGGTAAAGTTACCATTAGGAAGGTTTTATTAAGGTCGACGAACTATATTGAACTGTTCGATTTTTGATATGTTAATTAATATACGTCGTGAACAAGGGTAATGACTGATACATAGAAGACCGACCCTAATTGGTAGAGGTAGTCTTTGTAACCCGTCCCTTCCACCTACTACAAAAACTACAAAACTCGGTGGTCTGTAACCGACCCGGTGTATTCGAAAGAGTTGGTTTGTGTTGAGTGAACTGTCAATCCTAAGGTTTTTAAGATATTGTTACAGTTTTTTCTGTTGTGAGTCTGAGTAAAACTTCAAAGTAAACGTATTTTTAACGTACTGAATTAAAACACGAATAGACTCCACCCACCTTTTCCTCACTATCCTTAGTTCTTTAGACTACTCTACCTTCTTTGACCTCGGCTAATATGTCTCACTTCATTCGGTCTTTCTTTTTGTGGTTATGTCATATGATTGTGTATATATACCTTAAATCTTTCTACCGTTACTACTGGGACATACGTTCTGTCGTTTTTTCTGTGTCTACACATATCGCCTGAAAACCTGAGTCTCCCTCTCCCTCTCCCTCTCCCACCCTACTAAACCCTCTTACCGTAACTTTGTACATATGATAGTACATTCTTAGCTTAGCGGTCAGATACGGGCTACGTCCTATGTCGTACGAACCCCGACCACGTACCCCTACTAGGTCTCTCTACAATACCCCTCCCTCCACCCTCCCCCCAAGTACAAACCCTTGTGGGCACCACCTAAGTACAGTTACATACCGTTTTGGTTATGTCATAACATTTCATTTTATTTCATTTTTATTTTTAATTTTTTTAAAATTTTTTTCTTTCTTTACCCCTCATCTTTCGATATAAGAAGGAGTCGAGAGTAAACTGTGTTAACGACAGAGTACTGGATAAAACTTTACTTTTTTTTGAAAGTTACTGATATTATGATTTTTACCTTAATTAAAGTTTATAAGCTTTGATTACCCAAAACTGTGACTAACTGTTTTAAATTTACTTTTCGAGATTACCCGTTACTGTATATACGGATATCCATAGACGTATACAATTTACATATAAATAATATATTTTAATAAAAAAGAAGAGACTTTCTTTGTTTTACCTTAAGGGTAGAATGGAGTGAAAAACGAACTAATTGAGGATGAGAGTGGAAACTGAATTCAGTTTGTAGAGGTTTCTCTAAAGAGACTAACGGTTATGGATGGAGATGGGTGAGGAAATTTACCATGGAAGGACTATAAGAGAGTTTTTAACGAGAGTTAAAGAAATGGAATATTTTATCTGTCATTAATACATAAATAACGTGTAAATAATAAAATACAAATAGAGAAATTATGTAAAAGGAAAGGAAGTAGGGGTAGTGGGTCCAGTTTTTTGGGTTCACTCGTTATGCGTACAGGTGGTAAGTATGTCGCAGATCGTGTCTCATCCATAGGTTATGAATAAACAACTCGTTTACACCGACTTACTTTTATTACTCTCTAATAGATTATGTTTAAGTCAAATAGGTAACCATTTGACTACTGGTTTCTTTAATTTATTGTAATACCAGGTTTAAATATATCTAACGATTCCCGTCTACATCTAAATATTTGTATCTGTTGTCAGTTGGAAAGATGTAGTGAATTATATCGGTCCGAGAGAAATATATATAAATAAGTAAATTAGAGGTGTTCAATATACTCTATCGGTAATTTTACAGGTACCTCCTCCCGTACCGTTAGGTGAGGTCATAAGAACGGATCTCTAAGGGTACCTGTCTCCTCGGACAAAACCGACCAAAAACCAACACACATAATATTGAAGACATGACCTAGTATTTGAGGGAATCTCGTCCCCTTACCTAGTGGGTCCACCAGAACGTACCGCCCTTATATTAAACAAGAAGTATGGTTAATTAGTTAAGCAAGAAGTATGGTTTAATTGGTCAAACAGTGAGTATAAACAGGAATATATTAAATACCTCCTTCTCTAAAAGAAGAAAGGAAACCAAAGGGGGGTTTATTTCGTTAAAGAAAAAGAAGGACGGAGAAGTTTTTTTTTTTTTTTGAATTTTTTATTAGGAATTAAATAGGAGACAGTTTTTCATATAAAATAAGTGATTTGAAGATGTAGTTGAGTATCTCAACACATAAAAATTTTTGAGTTCTACATTCTAGGATTGTGTAGAAGGACTGACTTAAGAACGAAGTTATTTTAAAGATCTCAGTATTTAAACTATTTTGGTACTGATATTCTTTTCTCTCCTTTTTTCGGTTTCTTTGGTTTTACTTGCGTTTTTCTCCTCTCCCCTAAAAAGGGTAATCAGTATACTAGTAATGTCTTGTTTTCTATATACAAAAGGGTTCAGGAGTAGGAGAAACAAAATACTTTTTATCTTCTCTTTTCCGTTCATCTCTCAGATCTTTTCTGAGGATAATAAGATAAGTTACCAAAGATTGTATTAGTCTAATACAGTACCTTGATGTCAATCTCGTAATACAAATCAGAGATTTGTGAACATAAATTTTCCCTTTATTTAAAAAGAAAAATTAAAACACCCATCCTTTGTCTTGACACGACGTCTGTTACCGGATAACGTAAACTCCCCTTTTTTATGTAATCTAATAGTTCTTTCTTTTTATTTTTAAAATTTTTCCTTGATACCAGGTGGAGAAGTCTAAAGGACGACTATTTACATTTAAGTTATATGTTGAGGAACAGAAAGATTTTTACTCTTCAGGTATGAGAACTTAGTGAAATATAAAGTAATTACGATTAAGACGTCAGATGAGTTGTTCAATTACTAGAATAACATCCTAAAGTCTTTAACGTCTAAGTGTCCATTTGTGTCTTTATTCGTCGACAGGAAACACCCCTCCCTCCACCCTCCCCCCAAGTACAAACCCTTGCGTACATTCTTAATTTCTAAAATTTTAAATTGTTTAATTTTTTATTTTAATTTTTTATTTATTTATTATTTATTTTTTACTGTTGACAAAATTCTTGACTCATGTTGTGATAAATATAACGTTTGTCGACTGACTCTTGTAAATAATTGTGCTTGAATTGTGTACGTATTTAGCTTCCATTATAGTGACTGGAGGATTTAGAAATAAAATTGGTAGGGTAAAGAAGATGATCTCAACTTTCTACACTTGAACTTACAGACGACGGAAAATGATTTAAAACCTCAAGTACTCCTCCTGTATCACAGAGACACCTTGGGTAAAAGGGTAGATACTTTAGTCTCCCTTTTACCATTGATAGTGTACTTCCAAAAGATCCTTATTTTACCCTTTGTACATACGTCTTTGTACACCGTTCAATATATTTACGGTCAATGATAATAATAATAATAATGATCATCATCATAATAATACTACTAGTATTGAGAACAGAATGTTAAACTTAACGAAAATTGTTTCTTCTCAACGGGTAAACCTTCATTCTGTCCTTTGTACGTTCAATTACCGGTGTGTAAGGTTTTAGTTAAACTTCGGTAAACGTGTTTTCACCTGTTATAGGAAATGGACTACAGTGACGGTTCCCTCGTACCACACTAAGTAATATTCCACTACTTTGTAGAACGTAAGTACAGGATTAACCTTAACGTGTAGCACAAAGATAACCCTCCACTCCGCCCCCCTGTCTGTCTTAACGGTGTGAGGTTCACCATTGACCTCACGTCCCCCATAAAAGTTTCCACCCTATTACTTCATGGGACTCCGAACCCCTCGGTTACCCGTCGGAATGGTGGGAATGGGACCTTCCTGTTTCCAATGACCTAGGGTCACTTTTGATGTCGACACTCTCTCCTACAAAGACATGTTTTTTATGTCAGTGACATTGGACGGAGACGTCGACGTCACTATTCGTTGAACTGGAGAACAGGACACGAATCTAGGGGACCGTCATGAGTGGTAACCGACTCCATCGGGTCCACTACACCAATTATCTCCAGAAGTCTCGTGTCTTGTCCACAATTTCTCATATAACCTCTTGTTTTCCTTTTGTCATCCTGTAATTGGTCTTACAATAATAAGTCGTAACTGGAAACTCGAATAGTATCCCTAATAGTTCTTCATCGTTTGTTAGTCCTGCCTGTGGACGTCTCAATTTCCTGGTAAGTTACGATTGGTATATCCGTACCACCCACGTGTTACTGGAAAATGTTAAAACTGATTGATACCCACTTTGTTTATCGTTTGATTCTTCAACCGTGTATAAACTGGTCAAATGACGACGTTAGTGTCTTCTGAGTGTTGCATTATTGCTCACTGTACAGACTGTGTCTGTGGTACTGCTTACAAACACAATAAAATTAAAATTTTCAATTAAGAGAACGGGACCCAGTCTCTTTCTTTCCCTCTTTTTTCAATTGACACATTTGCTGAATCAATTGTAACAAAAAGGTAGTTTTGATCCATGTAGTTTTTTTCCAGATGTCTCCCAGTCGATTCCCTTTCCGTTCTCTCCCCCCTTCATCGTCTCCTCCTTCGACGAGTAAAAGGACACCAAGAACCGGAGAAGAGACCTTAGTATGTCAAACATCGGAAAAGTCTGGTAGAAGAAAGTGAACCATTATACGTAAATTTCAAGAAGGTACAGAAGGGTACCGAACTATCGAGTGTAGAAAGATCGTTACTTATTGTAAAGTAAAACAACTATATGGTGTCAGACTGGTACCTGGGTGACTTCCTGTAGAACCAACGAAGATTCAAAACCGTCAATACTTATTCCGACGGTACCCGTGGGTACCCATTCAAAAACACATCTGTCTTCAGAAGTCCAGGAAACCCATTTATGGTTCCTTGCACTAACGACATAGTGTACCATTCCTATGTAAATCAAAACAATTCTTTAACGGTTTGACCGAGGATTTCACTGACAGTATAAAACCTAATGGAAGGGTGATCGTTACTTACTCTCAGGGGTAAAAAGGTATAGAAGTGATCGTAAACCGTACAGTCGTAGGACTTAAAACCAATAAGATTATCCATACATCACTTTATAGTAACAACACAATCAAATGTAAAGGGACTGTTTTGTCCTATGTCTCGTAGAAGAGTATAGGAATAAAAGATAGACATATAGAAGAAACTACTTCTAACTACTCCGGAAAACGAAAAAAATTATTCAATAAAAGAATGTCCACTCAAAACTGAAGAAACATATAAAACCTATTGTCAAGAACTAGTCTACAAAGAAGACCTTTTGAAAAAAAAAGGGGTTAGACATCGTTCAGAAGATTAAAACTGTGAAAGTGTTTCGTCTTTAAAAATTAAAATTAATTTAGGTCAAATAGTCAATAAAGAAAATACGTAACACGGAAACCACAACATGTTTATATAAAAAATTGGTAAAGAACAGAAAATTTGACTCTACGACCTATAATCGTACCTCTAACGTTAAAATTCCTTCTAATGGTACATATAGATCAAAATGACAGTAAATAAAAAGTACGTAATTAAATCAGTTGTTTTTTTTATTGTTCTCAATAAAATCCCTGACCCCTGAGGTGTCATCACTGTAGTGATGAGGATATAAGTCTGTCGAGGATCAGATTACGTCAATGAACATTATCTGGGTCTCTCATAAGAGACCGTGACACCTTGGGGTCGTCTCCTTAAAGAGTAAGTCAAAGTGTAATAATCCTTCTTGGTTATTATACAAGAATTTCTTCTAATGAAGATTCCTTTCTCTCTCTCTACGAAGGGTCCAGTTCTCCTCGTCTCTCCCGTCAGTTCGGTTCCCCTGTTACTTCGTTTCAATACTTCTTAGTAACACAATCCCTTCGAGATTTAAACATTCGTCCCAATCTCCCATTACCTTTCCTCATTGACTACTCTTTCTTCCGATCTCACCTCCGGTCCCAGTCCAGTGTCGTCCACGAGTACTCTGAGCGGACGTAGGGTTTCAACTACCCTAAACATTCTTAAAAGACACCCTCAGACTGTACTAGTCTGATTGGCTGTTTGATATAAGTAGTCCGTTATATATGTGACGATTGGATGACCTTATATCCTGAGATCGGATACTTTCACTTTCACCGAGTCAACACAGACTGAGAAACATTGGGGTACCTGATATGTCAGGTATCTTAAGAGGTCCGGTCTTATGACCTCACCAATCGGAAAGGGAAGAGGTCCCCTAGAACGGTTGGGTCCCTGGTTTGGGTCTAGAGGGCGTAACGTCCGCCTAAGAAATGGTCGACTCGGTGTTCGCTTCTGGTTCTTATAACCTCACCCCTCGGATAGGGTAGAGGTCACCTACAAGGGTTCGCTCCTTAGTTTGGGCCCAGAGGACGTAGCGTCCGTCTAAGAAATGGTTGACTCGATAGTCCCTTCGGGGTCTCTTAAATTATACAGGGGGGAGTGGGGTTCGTTCCACCAATGACAATAATAGGAATAATAGGTAATGACAAAAAAAAAAAAAAAAATTAACTTCTTTTTGCTCTTGTCTTAAAAAGGTTCGTAAGTCGGACCTAAAGTCGAGAATGGGTTTGGGTTTTTCAGACCGACGTACAGAGTAGGAAAAAAGGGTACCACGGTAGAATTGAGTGAATTCGGTGCGTAAGCGACACGTGAAGGATTCTTGTCCTTTGAGAAAGGATGACTACTTCGGAGAACCGAAAACCCTCGTGGCATCGGAAGAGACGTTACGTCCTGTTGCTGTACCCTGAGTCGACGTGTTTCACCCCTCTCCTCAAAGGACAACCCGCACCTGAAGTGAGCGAACAGAGAGGAGTCCGACGCAGTGGAGTGTCTCTCTACTGACCGTCAGGACTCTTTCCGAGGACGGTCACGAGTGGACGAGTACGGAGGTCCTCCCGCTCCTTGCTCCCGGGATTCGACGGCCCTTCGCCCCAGGGAGATACCCTCCCCGGTATAGTGGAGAGGAGACGACGACGACGACGCCGATTCAGTGAAACGAGTACAGGTTGAGACACGCTGGGGTACCTGTCGTCGGGTGGTCCGAGGAGACAGGTGCCCTAAGAGGTCCGTTCCTGTGACCTCACCCGACGGTACAGGAAGAGGGACGAAGAGGAGTACAAGATTCTATAAATGAATCCTTTTTACGATGGACCTCCTTCAAGATTGGAGTCGTCCTCTTTTATCTCTAGAAACATTGATCCCCCTTTTCATTCCTGTGTCTCACTTTCGTTTACTGACTCTCACATCCCCCAGTAGATGCCTCGGAGTCACTTTTACTCCCGGACGCTGATTTTCCCGCAGCTCCTTGTAAGGGAGATTGTTGGTCGGAAGGCAGGACTCAGACTATAAGGTGTGAAGAGTACCATTTTCACTTAGGAACAATTGAAAGAATACCTTCATTTCTTCTTATGTTTACGGATCCATTGTTGTTTATGTATTTGACTTGTGTAAGAGTATTGGTCGTGGTCTAGTTCTTTGTCCCGTACATATATTTTCTCATTTTGTTACAGTAACCGTCGTTGTACCTATCTGATCTCTAATAGTATGCTTCATTCAATCTCTTTGTGTTTATGGTATACGATAGTGAATGTACACCTTAGATTTCTTTACTATCTTTACTTGAATGGTTTTTTTTATCTGAGTGTCTGTATCTTTTTTGAACCCCGATAATTTCCCCTTTCACCCCTCTCTACCTACTTAACCCTTAAACTCTAATTGTCATGATATATATTTTATTTGTCCCTCGATGACACATCGGATCACCTGATGTAATTAATTATTATAATTAATATCATAATAAATATATTATATTTATTATAAATATATAATTTAGATATATATAAATATATTCACACTATTATTATTTATAATTATTGTAATTATCATAATGATTATTGTATTACCCTTTCTTAGATTTTTTCTTTTATGTATATATATTGACTTAGTGAAAAGACATGTGAACTTTGTGATATTCAGTTGAAAAAAAAAATTATTATTTTCTTTTATTTGTCCCGTATTAGTCGCGGGGTCTCCGGTGAGGGAAGAGGGATGGAACATGTGGAATTAGAACTGAACGTCGGTGTTTGTAACTACGATAAACAAAATTCCAAAGTATATTGACCTTAGTAAGTCACTCATGAAAAACTATAGACTGAAGTAAGTAGGTTTTAATACGAACACTATATTCAATACGAAACGCTATATAATGTTTTAATACGAACACTATAGACTGAAGCACTCAAATATAGAGTTCAACAAATAGATATGTACGTGTTACAAAAAAGATCCTTCACCGATAGTACACTAATGAGTTTATCTCCGTTACTAATCTAAAGTCCCGTAGTAAAATCGGAGAAACGTTATACTTTTTTATCGAATTTTTGTTAAAACTCCGTATTTTCCCCTATTTTACAATGTATCTCTCTCTGATGATCTTTCTTAGTTCCTAACTCCCTTTGTTAACTTTACTTTTATGAATAACAAACATTATTTTGTTTCCGGGATCCACTCTTTTTTTTAGTCTACGATGTGGATATAATGTCCGCGCGTGTGTGGTGCGTGTGTGTGAGTGTATATGAAGGTCAAGGGAAATACCATCTTATTACACAAAGAGTATTAAGTTGTAGAAGATACATTTTATAAGAAATTTTTTAGACTTGAAAGTTAGTTTGGGTCATATATCTCTATTCCTTTAATACGTTATCGTTAAATAGGGAGTTAGAGACAGTAAACTTCTACTGTCGTGGTCAACTTTTTTTCCTTTTCCGTGGTATATAATTTTAAGATTGTCTTTCCGTAGACCAGGTAGAACTTATGTGGTCAACCTTGTGTCGGAGTTGAAGGAAGGTGAAACTCAATGTCACACCAGAGATCCCCCTTACGAAACTAAAGTTCCCGTAATTCTATACTAAATAAAGATATTCCGGTTGACTCTCCAATAGGACAAGAGCTTTTGACCCCTGGTCATGACTAGGTGTTTTCCTTCTTTTTACAATTAGTTCAATTTCGACCAGAATCACTAACTTTGTCAGTCCGACGTTTAGTGTTACTAATTGTTACTACTGTTTTGGTCTTTGTTTTCATATGAGGTTTCTTATCGAATAATAATAAAAAACGAAAAGAAGAGATTCGATTCACAATTATTTTAACCACAGAGGAGTACCAGAAACTACTAAACTTTTATTTCCTATTTACTAACAGGAAAAGAAGATCCTTTTTTTATAAAAACAAACAAAAATTTATTTTCTAAATTATTTTCAGTCTACTGGTTTAGTTAGACAGTATGTATCTCTCCCGGTCCTTTCTTCCAAGATTTTTCCATTTTTTATTTTTGTTTTATCTTTATTATTCGGAAGATGTCATGTTGAATAAAGAAACGAATATTACACAGAGTCAGTTGTTTTGTCCTCTCTTAACTCTTCTAGGACGAGATAATACGAGACGAGATTGACACGTGTAAAACTATCTCAAACGTAAAAGTCCTCTGGTACTAGTTTAATTAAAGTGTAGTGAGTTCATTATACATTGAAATAAACTAAAGGAATAGTAGACGTTTTGACTCTACGGTCCCTAATTTTGTTTTATTTGGTTTTAATCCGAGGTCAAGGGTAAAAGTGATGATGTTACCGACAATCTTTTGGTTTCCTAATCTTATCAGTTGTAAGTATGGGTCATACCGTGTTTCTTGAACTATTAATGGTTCTCAAGACTTTTAGGATATAAGATTATTCTGGTAAAGTAAGAAATACTCTTTTATCCTCCTTTTTTTTATGAAGTACCCTTTTTGATTTGTTTCTCGTCTTTAACAATAAATCTACTTTCTGTAGTCAAAATTTTCGTATTCCTGTGTCACAAATACAATTATTTAGTTCGATTTTAATCCAAAATGTTCGACAGTTCCCATAGTTTTAACGTACTCTGACTTTCGATTTACTAACTGTCAATTATATTTGTTAATCAAAAATTTAGTAAAATAACTAAATTAATTTATACTACATAAATTNGTACCCTTTTTGATATTTGTTTCTCGTCTTTAACAATAAATCTACTTTCTGTAGTCAAAATTTTCGTATTCCTGTGGCACAAATACAATTATTTAGTTCGATTTTAATCCAAAATGTTCGACAATTCCCATAGTTTTAACGTACTCTGACTTTCGATTTACTAACTGTCAATTATATTTGTTAATCAAAAATTTAGTAAAGTAACTAAATTAATTTATACTACATAAATTAATAGACATAAATAATTATTCACTATGTATACACATTGTACGAAATATGACAAAACACATAATTTCGTAAATAATATTCTTAAAACCCTCTAAAGAGTTTTTAGCAGTGATGAAATTATAGTCATTGTTTTAAGGGAGTTTGAAAATTGTGAATTTTAGATGAATTACTTGTTGTCTGTATTTACGTCTACAATGTAAAATCCATTCAAATTTTTGACAATTTGTGTTTAAACATATGTCTATTTAATATAATTTTTTTTGAAAGTATAATCAGTGTCGTTTCGACAATAAACGTGTAAAAACAATTATTAAATTTATAGCACTACTATCAACGGAATTCAAAGGGTAGTTTAACCAAAGAAACGAGAAATATGACATATTCTCTTCGAGTTAAATTTTAATTAGGAGTAGTCCTTATCGCCGTTATCAAACCACAAGGAAAGACTATAGGTCCACAGAAACCTTATTTGTACAAAGACGGGTCTTCACCACACACGTCCGACAAACCCTTGTGGTTTATGTAACGACTCCGACAGTTGTTTGTTTACTATCTTTACCAGATAAACATTACAACCACAGTATACTCTTTTGTAAATAAAAGGGGAATTTTACACACATTAAATCAAAGGAATGTATTCGACCACTTAAAGTCGAACCTTTTTGTCTTGGGATAGGACCTTTGGTTCCTTCGTTTAACGTTTCTGAACGGAGGTGCCGGTATCAAAAAGTCGATGGTCGAAGTTGTGGTTTAGTCCTGTCCTTTGTATAACAACTGGTAGTCTAGGACAGACACTTGTCTCGTCTCACTCTTAAAGGAACAGTGTGTATACCGATACGAGACAGTCAGGGATAGGGTCCTGTAGAACAGGTCTAATGTAGTCCCTTGAGTCCTATTAGTAATCGGTTCTATTTCTATGAGAGTTATGGATCCGAAACCCAGAGGTCTATCTTTGTCCTGTTTGTAAGGGACGCCTGGAAAGGGAGTGTGCTCTTGGTGTGTACGCGGATTCCGACTAGTCACACAAGATGAATGGAGAGTAAAGATATCATTTTATTGATGGTCGGTGAAGGTCCAATCATTGACGAAAAGGTCCAACATCTGACTCAGGTCCTTACAGGTAAACCTTATTTCAAAGTAACACAATAGAGAGATTTGTATTTCAAATAGTAATTATAACACCGACGAAAATACTGATAGAGTCATTATCATATTGTAAATGGATAAAAAGAAAAGAATTGTTCCTAACGTTTCAATTTATTACCAAGTCACTAAGACCACTGAGGGGATAGCAAATCGTTGTTTTACGTATTTAAAACTACCCTTCTCATAATAAAATGAAAGATTTTTGAATCAACAAAGTCCTCTTTTTAGTTAACACAAACAAATTTTCGACGTCTTTTCAAAGTTTCACAAGTAACAGTGATACACTGTATAAACAATATTAGTCCTCATTTTAAAAAATTTTTTAGTTGTAGAATTAAGGACATGTTTGAAAATAGAATGGCAACTCATTTACTTTAGTAATATAGTAACGTTGTGTTTGTTCGATATAAGATGTGAACGTAACTCCAGGACTAGTAATGAATTAAAAAAAAGTGTAATATTAGACTAAACATCGTAAAACATAATGATAAGAATAGAGTTGGAAGTACGAAATTCACAATAATTCGACCACGAGACAAACAAACAAACAAAAAAACACCTGTTCCCTATATTAAGTGGTTTCAAGATTGTTATTTTTACCCTTTTAATGTTTATTTTACTAATCTTCTTTTAATGTCTTTTAATACATAAACCCTCTTTTGATATGGTAGTAGATTTATGACCGACCCTACTGTACTGGTCAGAACGTTACATAAGTATTAGAACTTCTGGTATTATCCTGAATGATTTCATAGGTTTACAGGTACTTTTTGTAGACATTTAAATGCAAAATTTTGTTAAATTACATATGTATTAAAAAGAGATTTTCATACAAAAAGGAGAATTTTAGTATGAGTCTTGTTGATCAACCAGTAAAAATCTGAAGTAAAACTCTCTATAACCACAGATCTATAATTAGTATTAGTTTTTGTAACCAGGAGTTTTTCTCAACATAATTACAAAGTCGTTAAAAATAAATCAAACCGTAATTAAAAGGATCAAAGTGTACATAAATAACTCATAAATATAAAATGGTTGACAACGTATTCTACGTTCCTCTCTGTGTCTATTATTTTTCTATACAGAGGTAATTGAGATGTGTTCGATACCTACCCAGACATGCGTCTACTATTTCTAAGTCATACGGGTTTCTTTTCTCTTGCACTGATTCTACTAGTCGTTCCCGATGTCCCTTCCTACGTAAAGTCCACTTGGACTTTCTTAGACCCTTTCGTCCATATCCGACTTTTCCGGACATCCGTATCCGTGTTCAGACCTTTTCACGTCTGACAGACCATACTGACTTTCTCTATTACGTTTTTCTTTTTTTTTTTTTTCCTATCCTTAACACTGGTCAATCGAACCGGTAAAATGATACTCCGTAAGTAAAAAATGTGTCATTCTTAGATAGTTTTCGGAGACTCTGGACCTTGACTTTCATAGTCCAGACATAAAATTCTTTGAGTGAGACCATGATAACTTTTTGTACTCCTTCTCATAGTTTTGCACCCAAAAGTCCTCTTCGTCCTTTCTTTTTTTATTAAGTTTACAGGTTTATTGGAGAGTCCGTAATCCTTCGACACTCAGCTTTCTATACTTTCTTTTCTCTTCCATACGAAAGACTCCAGTGAACCTTAGTCTGCCCTGTCCCGCGACAGACGAGGGTCGGAGTTCGATTCCCGTCCTCTCCTCCACTCGACACACGTCTCTCCCTGTCTGTGAAAGTCTCGGTCTAGCAAGTTTCCGGTAAGGAGATGTGTACATCTGGTTATCACTCTCTGTGTGTCATATATATGTGTTCGTGCGTGTGTGAACCGACATGTATACTTACGCGCACGTATACGATGTACATTTGTCTGAGACCTGCCCACACTTGCATTCACAAAATGTACCTAGGGTCAAACCCGTCACACCACTTATGGAGTGACTTTGGACTAGGTTCATCCGTCAGAGAACCGAAAGTTTTGACTAAATCCTAATTACTCCCGTCAACTTCGTGTGTAACCAAATCCCTGTCAGACTACCTGATAGTCTCGGGATTTAGTTCCTCGTCCCACGAGGGACTAAGAAAGCGTTATTCTAAGGACAAGAGATCGTTGAACGGAGTGGAAGAGACTGGAGTGGGTAAAAGGAGGGGTCTGGTCTAAGGTTGGTCGACAAAGGTTGAGTCGGAGTGAAGCCTCGTCTCTTGTAGTACCAGTATCTTTCGTAAGTTATAAATTAATGGTCATAATCATATCCATCTCCTCAAATTAAAGAATTTACTATTCATTTTTTTTACTAGAGTATTTTAATTACTACGGGGGGATTTATTTAGTTCAGGAGGTTCGCTTTGTGATGTAATAGGCTCCTTATTCGAACGGGGCTACGCCAGTTGTCAAAGGTAGAGACAATATGTATAATATTGTAATACGTGTGGGAAAATTTTCGATCTTTATTCGTTTCTTTTAGAAACTTATAAAACTTCCCTTATTTAAGATTTCTTGACTATGTAAACAAAAAAAGGACAAAGAAACTCGGGGTATCGAGAAAGATGACTTCATAGTTCCGGTAAGAGGAACTTGTCTACCTTCCGTTTCGACTACGTCACCCATGTCTATCGTACCGGTGTCTTGATGAGTCTCCTTTCTTCATCTTCACTGATGGTCGGTAATCCGATCCTATCATCGATGCTGACGCCTAACAAGACCTGTGTCGGTATACATGCAGGAGAGATTCATATTCACTGACGTACTTATTCTGTATCTCCTTTAATCCTTTCATCAATGTAAAGAACTTACGTACTCACACAAGTAAGGGTGTACGTATAAAACGAGTTGTTGGTAGAAAATAATCAGTGATTTATTTATTAGCTCGAACGGAGGAGGTATCTCTCTTGTCAGGTCCTTGACAAGAAAAAAAAAGAAAAATCGTCCCTTCCCCAAGAACAAAAGAAACGTTTTACGTGACGGTAGGGAGTCCTCAGTTAGGGACTGGTGACCTTCCAGTCGACGTTGGGACAGTGATCTACGGCGACCGTGTACAGTGGCGATCCATTGACCTTTCCTGACGCGTTACGACGCGCAGCGGAGTCCTTAGAGAGGCTTGTCTGAGTCTACGCGGTTCCACATAACTGTGTCGACACAGCAGTCTGAATGGCTGTGGACGAGAGGATCCAGAGTCTGTCTCGATAATTAAAGTCTCAGTATAAAAGAGATCACGGTTATAGTCCGCTTAGGTGTCCTGAAAAAGAAAAGGGACTATGGAAGACAAACCTTGTGTTTCTTATTTTTGTTTTACTAGACTCGACTCTGTCGAGAACGTAGGAATCGAGTAGGGTTCCATCTTCGGTCCTATTAATACCTCTCTGTATACAACTACCATTATTTCGTCAATACATATCAGTGATAGACAAAACTTCTAATTGACAGATGGTGTAACGTCATAAATTCGTACTCTGGTAAAGTCTAAATTATGTGCGAGGGGTTGGGGGAAAGGTGGTATTTTGTATCAGGTCCTTTTCTGTGTTAAATGTATTGAATGTTGGTCTCCTAAAGTGATTATATTTGTTAAGACTACGGATTGTCAACCGTGGGTTTTTCTGTTAAATACTTCAAGGACGAGGAAGGACGACGGTTTAGGTCCCACTGTACAAGTAACTAAAGGAGTATTTTAGATACTAACGAAGTCGTTCTCGTTCTGTTCCTGAAAAATAAAGTAAAAATATTCGGACCTACTCGTCTACTTTACGTCTTCCCGGTTGTGCTTATGATTCAAAGTCAGACAGTTTGACGTTTTGCCGTTTCTGTAATTCGAAGGTACAGTATCGACGATTATCTTAGTGGTCTTGTAACAGTTTGAAATCGTTACGAAAGTTTCATGTTTTAGACCATGTACGGTTGAGGTAGATACTACGACGACGACGACGACGACGATTCAGCGAAGTCAGCACAGGCTGAGACACGCTGGGGTATCTACCGTCGGGTGGTCACAGGGGGCAGGGACCCTAAGAGGTCCGTTCTTGTGACCTCATCCAACGGTAAAGGAAGAGGTTACGTCCTTTCACTTTTCCCTTTCACCTCAATGAGTAAGCACAGACTGAGAATCGCTGGGGTACCTGGCGTCGGATGGTCCGAGGAGGTAGGTACCCTAAAAGGTCCGTTCTCATGACCTCACCCCGCGGTAACGGAAGAGGTGGAAGATACTACTCCGCTCCAATTTTTGTTTGAATGTTGTGGGAGACGAACTTGGTGGTTTATTAGTGATCCTGAATTAATTTACGTTTGTTTATTTGTGTACTTTTACTGGGTCCATCGACTTCAAGTTCACACCACCTTTGACTTCTGTCTCGGTAAAAGATAATCCTTTACTTACTAAGTAAGGTTGAGTCGGTGTCGAGGGTTTTACGGTTGAAAACACTGACTTTATACTAAAATACGTTTAATATAGTTCACTAAGTCGATACAATTATTTTATGAGATGTATTTTATTTGTATAATTAACAGGACGAATATTCGTGGAAGTCATACGCGATGTTATCGTTTTTTTTTTTTTATCGTTACATCTTCCTAAGAAAAACTTCCAACTCAATTCTCTTTTAATTTGATTAAGAAATTTTTTTAGAAAATCTAGCTAGATCGACTCGTTTATTGTGAAGATATTTCTACTTCCTCAGATGTTGTACTCGTTACATCGTGTAAGTAAACGATATCAAAGATGAGGACCTTAAAATGTGACCTCTGGATTTTTTTCTTATCAAAGTCAGATATTGTCAGGTAATACTCCGTAAGGTGTACGTATTTAAGAGTTATAAAGTATTTATCACATCGATACTTTTTTTAGTAAGTACGGAATGTAAATCTTTTACCTGGGAACACCTTATAACGGAAAAAGTTGGAGTCGTTTGTATTCAATTTATAAATATTTTGTTTTAAATAACTTTGATAAAGTTAGGAACTCCCTCGTCTTATCCGTGAATTTTTCTTAGTCGGACTTGAATCGTCATAATACACGTAATTATGATGTATACGTACATTGGGAGATATCTTTATAATTTTGTCTAAAGGGTCCAAAGTCGAGTGTGGTCTCATATATTTGTGTCCAACGTCAGTTAGAATGATCTTAGTAAGTTGATTGACTAGCTATGATAGTTGTGTCGAACCAAACCAAAAGTTCTCTTTGTTTTTATGATTTCTTTCTGTTTTTATAGATGACGAGTCTTTTGGAGTAGAGAGTATGTATTACTAATCTATTACTTTTGTTATGTCTTTCCCTGTTTTATTTTTTGACTTTTAAGTGAAGTTAGTTAGGGTAGGAAAAGAGATTTCCATTTGTGATGATTGAAAGGAAAACAAAGAAGATCTTTTTCTTTCTTTTTCCAAATTATTATATTATTTATTACATACGTTTATACATATAAAAGTGTATAAATTGTAATGGTATTGAAAATTTGACATGTCACATTTGTATTGAAAATATGTATGACTTTTTGTTTGTTTTTTTTAGTAACGTTATAAGTGGTATAACACTACNTTTATACATATAAAAGGGTATAAATTGTAATGGTATTGAAAATTTGACATGTCACATTTGTATTGAAAATATGTATGACTTTTTGTTTGTTTTTTTTAGTAACGTTATAAGTGGTATAACACTACTGGACCTTATCCGGTACAAATTTAACTATTATAAATAGATAGAAGTCTGAGGTTTCTATCCGATGGTATAAAGTATAGAAGTGTTGACTCTCAAGGAATAGTTATACAACTGAGGTCCCTACAAGTTCAAGTTAATAAACGGTTAATATATCCGTGTCCGCATTTTTAGTCTAGAAAAACCATTAAGTATAAAAATACATAAAACTAAAGGAAGACTCACTCCAACTTGTTGTTAAAAACACAATTTATCGTTGAATAAAAAGTGATAAATATTTAAATGATAAATATGGAAACAGTTAAAAAGATAACACCCAATAAAAAAGATACTCTATAAAAATTTTTTTAAATTACTGAGACCTAGATTGAACACACTTATAAAAAGAGATTAGTCAGTAAACGTAAAACCAGGAAGAGTTTGATAAAAGAGAGGGTTCAAAAAACAAAAGATTGTACAAAATACATTACTTCAAATAACTCGAAAAGAAATATTTAAGACCTACAATATGGGAAAATCTTTTGTAGAGAGACGGTTCAAATATATATGTAAATCGTTATGAATTTTTTTTTCATATCCGAGTGAAAAAAAAATTACAAATTTCAGATAAGGTAGACCTTAAATAAAACTCCATTTTTCATTCTATTCCTGGGTCAAAATAGAAAAAGACGTTACCAATTGGTCAACAAAGGGTAATGAATGATTTATTAGAAAAAAGAGTCACTAAATTTTTAATATGATAACAGTACTCAATTTACACTGTTTGTGCGCCTGCATAAATACTGAAGAAGGGAAGTGAGAAGAGGTGATGTCTCAATAAACTAAAAACATTGAAATATTGTATAAAATTATAGACCATCTTAATCAAGGAGAGAGTAAATAATGAAAAATTTTTTTTTTACGACACTTATAAGAGTTTACATAGAAAAAGTCCATATAAAATCATTGTTTCCCGAAGGGAGTTTCAAGTCGACCATTTCTTAGGCGGACGTTACGTCCTCTTGGACCAAACTAAGGACCCAACTCTTCTAAGCGACTTTTTCCCTTTCCGAGGGGTGAGGTCATAAGACCGGACCTCTTAAGGTGTCTGAGATGTCAAGTACCCCAAACTTTCTCAGTCTGTGTTGACTCGCTGGAAGTGAAGTGAAGAAGTGAAATCATTGTTTTACTACAACTTAAGGTAGTCTACGAACAAAAAAATGGATAATATATTTAAAGGAAAACTAAAGAAGACACTGAATTCTTAAAAAACTTCCCGAAAAACTCCATACTATAAATTTTACCAAACCTCTTCTCTTACCGTTGGTTGAGCTCATAAGAACGGACCTATTAAGGTACCTATCTCCTCGGACTACCCGATGTCAGGTACCCCCAGTGTTTCTCAGTCTGGGTTGACTCGTTGATTGTGGAAGTGAAAATTCCACCAACCTAAAATACAAACACTATGATAAAATGAAACCCCTGATACAGTCTCAAAACTCCAGATTATAATAGATGTAAAGATATATGCTGGTTAACAACAACTAATCAGTGATTCAACACAGGTCGATGAAAACACTGGGGTGTCCGACGTCGGGTGGTCCTAGGAGGAGACAGGTATCCTAGAAAGTCCGTTCTTCTGACCTCACCCAACGGTCAAGGAAGAAGTCCCCTAGAGGGACTTGGTCCCCAACTTGGGTGCAGAGGACGTGACCTTTCACTTAAGAAATGGTGACTCACTGGTCCCTTCAAGGGTACTGTGTATCCATTTTCTTATTTTAGACAAGAGATGTCTATACCTAGCAGAGAAGGAAGTAGGTCGGTCGATAGATCCATGGAGGGATATTTATATAAAAGTCCTACAAAATGTGATATTAAGAACAAAATAAAATCAGATGTATTATAAAATTACAGACTGTATTACTTAATTGAGAAGAACGATAGTGACCTAAAGACAATTTAAAAGAAACGTAAAGAGTGTCAATTTACGAATAAAATAAAATATTTAGAGGATTATACAATGTAACCCGAAGGAAACACCAAGTCGACCATTTCTTAGGTGGAAGTCACACCCTCTGGACCCAAACTAGGGACCCAACCCTTCTAGGGGACCTCTTCCCTCGTCGATGGGTGAGGTCATAAGACCGGACCTCTTAAGGTACCTGACATATCAGATACCCCAGCATTTCTCAACCTGTGTCGACTCACTGAAAGTGAAGTGAAAGTATACAATGTAGTGTAATTACCCATAAGAAAGTACATATAAGTGACTACATTATTTAGTTAGAGAGTACAAAATAAAAGTTTTGAAGAAAACAGAAATTTCAAGATATACCTAACAGAAATTTTATATTTATTATGTACATACAAAAGTAGAGACCCCTAAACTGTTAAAATCTCAATCAAAAATCAGTAAGATAAGATGTGTCCGAAGAGTAAGTTAAAGATTAATTCTCGACTCGTTAAACGTGCAAAGGAGTTGGAAGATATAGGGTTGTAAACCAGAACTAGTAGTAAACTATGTAATATTTTTGAGTGTTATTTTGTTAAACGTTGATCAATATCACTATCGACAATTGTTTTCAATATCATCATTAGTAAGATGTTGTGTATGTTTATATTTAACAAAATTTAAACAAAATTTAAACTTTGATTACAATAAACAGTGATAGAGTTATTTTTTAATGTCATAAATGAAAGGTATTAAGAAAACTAACAACGACAACAACAAGTCAACGGTTCAGTACAGACTGAGAAACGATGGGGTACCTGTTGTCGTGTGGTCCGGTGGACAGGGAGTGGTAGAGGGTCTCAAACGGGTTCAAGTACAGGTAACTTAGTCACTACGGTAGGTTGGTAGAGTAGGAGACAGCGGGAGAAGAGGAAGACGGAAGTCAGAAAGGGTCGTAGTCCCAGCAAAGGTTACTCAGTCGTCAAGTGTAGTCCACCGGTTTCATAACCTCGAGGTCGATGTCGTAGTCAGGATGGTTACTTATAAGTCCCAACTAAAGGAAATCCTACCTGACCAAACTAGAGGAACGTCAGGTTCCCTGAGAGTTCTCAGAAGAGGTCGTGGTGTCAAGCTTTCGTAGTTAAGAAGCCGTAAGACGGAAGAAATACCAGGTTCAGAGTGTAGGTATGTACTGATGACCTTTCTGACATCGGAACTGATATGTCTGGAAACAGCCGTTTGACTACGGAAACGAAAAATTATACGACAGGTTCAAACAGTATCGAAAGGACGGTTCTTCGTTAGTAGAAGATTAAAGTACCTACGTCAGTAGGCGTCACTAAAATCCCGATTCTCCTTCTTTAGTCAGTGACGAAGGTGGAAAAGGGGAAGATAAACGGTGCTTTACTACCTTGACCTACAGTACTAGGATCAAAACAAAACAAAACAAAAAAAAATTATAACTCAAAATTTGGCCGAAAAAGTGAGAGGAGAACGTGGGAGTAATTCTCCAAGAAATCAAGGAGAAACGAAAGACAGTAATTTCTCCATAGTTCATGTAAAGACTCCAACAACTATAAAGATGGGTGTTAGGACTGAGGTCGACTAATGAGTAGGTCGACCGTAAAGTGTACTACACGAGACGTATATTCAATTTATTTGTCCCACTGTTATTTGTCGAAACAGTATGAGGGAAGAGTTAAAACTTAGTCAGTGAACAAGGTATATTTTCCAGGATTGACAACGAAGAACTGGACGTATGTCCAAAGAGTCCTCTATCCATTCTACCAGACCATAAAGGTAGAAAAAATTCTCGAAAGGTGTCAAACAATACTAGGTGTGTTTCTGAAATCGTGTCAGTTACTTTGTCTACATCTACAAAAGGAATCATAGCATTAACAAATTAAAAGAAGATATGAATTTACTGTACCTACGCATGGGAAATGATGTCGAAGGAGGACAATGTAGTAATTCGATAAACAAAGACAAGAAGTCAAACATGACATGAGTAGAGAAGAAGAGACTTAGGGGTTTAAGGTAGAGACACGAACTTTACAGAATTATCATTGAATTCATTTTACACAAAAGCATAGTAAGTGAATTTGGGTAAAAAGGGACTTTGTACACAAGAACAAAGAAGTCTAAATAAAGAAGTAAATAAAGGATTGAAAACAAAAGAATTATACATATATTAGTTAGTGATAGAGTGAGTACTATTTGAACCGGTCCGACCGGATCTTGAAGATGAGTTTACTAATGTTACACCTGGTTAGGGAAGAGTGGGCTCGACTCCAAATAAGTTGAGGGAGGTCTGTGATGTCACACGACAGACGAGTGTAGACGCCGTCTACGATTCCCGATCTCACACCTCCTACCAACCAGAACCAACACCTGACAGGACCAACCACAAAACCCCGAAACGGTAGCCGAGAGACCAAACAAGTAAGAGAACATAGTTCTAGACAAGGTGAAGGAACCCTTACTTAAGTTACGGATACCAAAGTCTATAGAAAGAAACGAAGTAGGTCTCAGGGACTGGAAGATTGGGTGGTTCTTTTGGAGTCCTCCACTAAATCAGGTTAATCGAAGAGAGAAGGGTTGTCGGTTAGATGGAGGAGGAGGCTACGCTATCTCTATTTCGTAATACGTCTGCCTTCCGTTGTCGTGGGTCCCCAAGGTCACGTACGAAGGGTTAAGTAAGGACGAGGAATACGTTAAATAAAAGAGAAAACAAAAGACCAGCCGATTTTGGAACAAATAACGACTTCTATTAATCGAGACTTACAAATACTATCAAGACGAAAAATAGGGGATGAAAAGTACGATCGTCCCTCTGTGGTTCTATCTCTTGAGGTCTTTACTGAGAGAGGACCCTCCCTCTTCTGTCGGTGGGAATACCTTTAAAGGTGCTCCCCAACGAACTAATCGAAGAGACACCAATCCTCCCCCTCAAAAAGTCCTGAAATTAAGTGAGTACAGAGGAGATAAACCAAATACACCTCTCGTGACATCCTCGTGTACCGTCTAACGATTTCCTTGGTGCGACTGAGACCCTGGGTCCACACAGAGGAATCGGTTTGTGATCAATAAAAGGAGAACAACTTTTGAAAAAGAGGGAGAACTATATATATATATATACATATCTATGTACCTACATCCTATCTATCTATCTATCTACCTGACATTTTCAACTAAATTAACATATATTACAAGTACGGAAACTAAATCCCTTGGATAAAACTCTAAATGAAAGTGACACATTAACTTTTTTTGTCTTTTACCATAAGTGTCAATAACTGAATAGTGATTATATAAATACAACTTAAAATCTTCCCAATAAATTTTATGTTTTAGACACTGTATGTGTGTGACGACGACGACGATTCAGCGAAGTCGGTACAGACTGAGACACTCTAGGGTATCTGCCGTCGGGTGGTCCGAGGGGACGGGGACCCTAAGAGGTCCGTTCTTGTGACCTCACCCCACGGTAAAGGAAGGGGTTACGTACTTTCACCTTTCACTTTCTCTTCAGCGAGTCAACACAGACTGAGAATCGCTGGGGTACCTGACGTCGGGTGGTCCGAGGAGGCAGGTACCCTAAAAGATCCGTTCTCATGACCTCACCCCACGGTTATGTGTGTTATGATATATATTTTTGAGATGAGTCATATTGGACGTGCAAATTTCTTAGACTTTTTCTTACGAATATACATATGGACTTAGTGAAACGACATGTGGACTTTGTGTAATATTTGGTTGATATCGAGTTATTTAATTTATTATATCTTATACTTATAACGTATTAAATAAAATGAATAGGTAAATTTATAAGTATCTTCTCATCCTCAATTTCACTTTGACCGATTTCTCGTACCCCAACCCTCGTCTTATCTAGTGTGTTGTCTTAGATTAAGATACTTGAGGCAGGACGACCCATTGGGTGTAATAAGTCCATGTTTGCCTTTACTCTGTTTTTGTTGGTACTCCCCGTCTCTACCTTTCCGGTTTTGGGAGACATCCAGACCTTGAACTTAGAGTGGTTCGGGTTAGACCGAAAACCTGTTTGCCTCCGTCAAAAGTATTTAAGTTTGATGTTTTACTTCTTCGTTGGTATCATTGGTCATTATCACTTCGCGCCCAAACTGTGAGTCGTTTTGGACGGAACCTCTCAGTAAGACTTATGTTTGGTAGACCTTACTAATTTGTCTCGACTATTTATTTTAGATGTAAACAATAGTTGAGTGTTGATATTTTCTTTTTAGTGGATTCCCAAGTAAATTCTTCGGATAAGAAGTAAGTCAAGTAAATTTTGTCTTTAACTAAAAAACATGTTAATTTTATCTTTTCAACTTATGTTTAAAAGTCCTTAACAGTACACAATACACTCGTACAGTACGTTTAGATACATAGAATGACTCCACACATCCTCGCTCCTCCTTTTTATTTAGATTAGACAACCACCTTCGAACGGGTATCAATGAGAATCCCTACCATCAAGATTCCTGATGTTTTAATTTTGTTTAATCAATCCTCGATTTTCTTCAGAGGTGCATTTTGTTCTGTTCATTCGTCGTATAAAGATTCCTTCTATTATGATTCTCCAATTAGAAATATATAAGGGTGAAACGAAGCATGTATATAATTTATGTCCAGAGTCGAAAAATTTTTGAACAGTTTTATTTAGTAAATCCAATCATTCTGTCAAGTAGATTGGTTAAAAAAAAAAGGACGACTTTTGTATATACGTATCAAAACTGACTACTAAACAAAAAACGAAAGCAATTCTGTGTCGTCCTCTCTTTTTGATTAAACTCTTAATATGATGTTGTCTTCCTATTCATCGGAGATTAAAAGGGTTTGAGAGGAGGTTAGGATTTGACTTTTCTTTCTTCGTATTTTTACTATTATTTAGTGAATACAATTATTACCGTTAAAATAAAACATTAGTAGAGAGATTTTAATCCGAAAAAAGGGGTTTCTCTGTCGTTTGTTTTTATCAACTTTTTTCGTATTGGACCGGATATCTTATCGCTTTCACTTTCAACGAGTCAGCACAGGCTGAGAAACCCTAGGGTACCTGAGATGTCAGGTACGTTAAGAGGTCCGGTCTTATGACCTCACCCGCCGACGAGGGAAGAGGTTCCCTAGAAGGGTTGGGTCCCTAGCTTGGGTCCAGGGGGTGTAAAGTCCCTCTAAGAAATGGTCGACTCGGTGGTCCCTTCGGGAGTCAAATGAATATTCACTCGTCAATATCTCCTAGTTCACAGGAGGGACGTATAACCTATTGATAGGAAGTTTACGACACGTCAAATTTATGTCGACTTTTTTAACATACTTAAATTTAATTGTCTTCTTTTATCCTAAATTAAGTTTACTAGGATCCCAAGTTTACGTAGTAATGGTAAGTTTTGGTTTCGATTGTAACAGAATCTTATTAATGAAAGTTTTCTTTTAATATATTAAGGATGTACATTATACTCCGGTAATCGGTAGTACTGATCTTAAAGAAATCCCCTGTCGATATCATATGCTACTTCCGTCGAATTAGGATGGGGGCTCTTAATTTTATATTAGAGAGTATGAGGTATTTCAACAGTGAACTAACACACTACTCTTCTTTTCCGGATAGGTCCCTTTTACGATTTCCTATACATAAGTCAAGTTAAGTCAGCGAGTCAACACAGGCTGAGAAACGCTGGGGTACTTAACGTCGTGTGGTCCGAAGGGACAGATAGTGGTTGAGGGTCTCGAATGAGTTTGAGTAGAGGTAACTCAACCACTACGGTAGGTTGGTAGAGTAGGTGACAACAGGGGAAGAGGACGACGGAAGTTAGAAGGGTCGTAGTCCCAGAAAAGTTTGCTCAGTCAAGAAGCGTAGTCCACCGGTTGTACGAATAACAAAATTCGTAATTCAAACCTCCAGTAAACGATATACACATACACAATTAGGGAGTTAACACAGACTGAGACACTGGGGTACCTGACATCGGTCGACCCGGAGGAGACAGGTACCTTAAAAGGACCGTTCTTATGTCCTCACCCAATGGTAAAGGAAGAGATCCCCTAGAAGGACTGGGTCCCTAGTTTGGACCCAGAAGACGTAATGTCCGTCTAAGAAATGGTAGACTCGATGGTTCCTTCGAAGGATGTTACAAAACGTGTGACAAAAGGAATAATAAGTCCCCTATCGAAACCAACTGGATCTCCATTGGAAACATTCGAATCCTAGAAGAGAGATCGTAGATACAGGGGATGTGGTTAGTGGAGAAAGAAGATGACGTGAGGTCACTTTCTCGACCAATAGTAGAAACCAACTTCTCAATAAATTACTTACCCTTGGTTTAACCTTTTCAAAAGAAGTAACGATTCTACAAAGAGTACGTTTTATGAATTTGTAGGGTAAACCTTTGGTTTTTTCTAGGTTTTGATTATATACCCCCACTGGACAAGATCCACGTCGATTATTACTTTAGTTTGTTTTAAACCGGACGAAAAATGATAGTTGTACACGATATTAAGGTTTATTACAGTCATCATATTATAAAGAGAAAGGGTTTTATATAAAATCCCTAGATTCAAGATTTTTTCTTTTGTTTTTTTGACATCATTAATTCGAAGTTGGATCTTTGAATTCTTTTTATTTGAATCGGAAAATAGATGGTTTTCATTAAGTATCTTCAGGGTAGATATAGCAGTCGGGTTCTGTATACACTTGAGTCGATGGACGTAAATAAAATTTTCATTCAGGTATTAAGAAACATTAGTAAGTTCAAGTAAAGTCCACCAAAAAACAGAAACATCATGATGTATAAACATGAAAATTCGTTTCCTCGGTATTATTTGTTATTATTATACCTAACGGTTCTGTTTGTCTAAACTCAATGAAGTAATACAGTAAGATAAACTTAAGAACCCCAAAAGTGAGTACAAATTATAAATTCTCTCACTTGACCATGTTTGACACTCTAAATTATGAAACCTTTCATACTTTTAAAACTAAGTGTATATTTTATAAAATCACTTTAAATTATAAAAATTTAAATAAAAAATTTTCAGTAGTAAAGACTTGGTAACTTGTGTAGATGATGAAGTGTGGATAATCCTATCGATATTATTAAAATTCTTGTATCTTTTGATATTATTAATTTTGTCATACTATCGTTTAGTTAGTTTTATCTGTGTCTCTAGTTACTTTGTCTGTCGAGTCTTCATTTGGGTAGGTATTTCCATTAAATTAAAGGTTGTTTCTACGGTTCTTGTATGTTGTCGTTTTCCTGTCAGAGGAGTTATTTACATCCTTTTGACCTATCGGTGTACGTTTTCTTTTTGTGGACCTGGTATAGAATGTTGTATGTGTTTGTAATTGAATTTTACCCAATTACTGAGCTTACATTCTGGACTTTGGTATTTTGAGGATCTTCTTTTGTACCTACCACTCGAGATCCTATGGTCAGAGCCACTGTTTACACACCTACTCTATGGTTTTCGTCTCCGTTGTTCTATTTTGTTTACGTTGATGTCGTTCGGTTTTTCGCAGACGTGTTGTCACTTTTGACAGGTGTCTTATAAACCTTTAGTATATACTATTCCGTAATTATAGGTTTTGTGTAGTTCTTGGGTATGTTGAGTTGTCGTTTTTCGGTCTGTCGGGTCAATTTTTACATGTCTCCGAGATGTTTGTGAAGTTCTTGAGTATGTTGTATTATTGTTTTTCGGATTGTTGGGTTAAATTTTTGGGTGTCTCCTAGATGTATCTGTGAAGGTTTTTTTCTATATGTCTACCTTTGTTCATTTCCTCTTATAGGAGTTCAGAGATTTAGTGGTTCAGTTTTGGTGTTACTCTATAGTGGAGAGTGGACAATATTACCGATAATAGTTTCCTGCTCTTTATTGTACAACCACTCTTATACCTCTTTTCTGTTGGTAAGACGTGACGACCACCCTTACAATTAACAAATATCGGTGATACCTTTTGTCATACCTCCAAGGAGTTTTTTTAATTTTACACTGGGTGGTAAGGTAAAGACTTATAAATAAACTTCTGTTACTTTTGTGATTAAGTTTAATTCCGTTGGTGGGGGTGTTAGTGACGTCGTAATGTATGCTATCGGTTCTGTGTCTTTTGTTGGACTTACAGGTAGTCACCTACTTGTCTATTTCTTTTACACCATACCTTACCTTATAATAAGTCAGTTTTCACTTATTTTGCAAAAGTGAAAACTGTCATACCTCTCTCGGACTCCCGTAATACGAGTCATTTTACTCAGTCATCTCTTTCTATTCATGACATATTTAAAATGAATATGTACCTTAGAAGTTTTCTCGAGTATCTATGTCTCTTGTATAGTCACCGACTACCTCTGTTCCTTACCGTTCACTCGCTTTACCCACTTTTCCTAGTTTTCCTTGTTTGAAGGTCGGTATTTTATTCATTCAGGACCTCTACTTTACATATCGTACCACTAATATCAATTATTATAACACAATAACATAACGTACAAACTTTAGAGGGCTCTCATTTAGAATTTTCAAGAGTAGTCTTCTTCTTTTTGTACTTTTTAACATTAATGGATACCACTACTTACAATTGACCTGGTAATACCACTAGTAAAACGTTATGTATGTTTATAGTTTATTAATACAATATGTGGACTTTACTTGTATCATAATATGTGGTTAATAAGGAATTAAAATTTTCACGTAAATATATATAAATTTTTCTTTTTCCGAGTAGATCAGTTCCGATACCAAAAAGGTCACCAGTACATACCTACACTCTCAACCTGACACTTCTTCCGACTCGCGGCTTCTTAACTACGAAAACTTGACACCACAACCTCTTCTGAGGGCTCTCAGGGAACCTGACGTTCCTCTAGGTTGGTCAGGTAAGATTTCCTCTAGTCAGGACCCACAAGAAACCTTCCTTACTACGATTTCGACTTTGAGGTCATGAAACCGGTGGAGTACACTTCTCAACTGAGTGACCTTTTTTGAGACTACGACCCTCCCTAACCCCCGTCCTCCTCTTCCCCTGCTGACTCCTACTCTACCGACCTACCGTAGTGACTGAGATACCTGTACTCAAACTCACTTGAGACCCTCAACCACTACCTGTCCCTTCGGACCACACGACGTTACGTACCCCAGCGTTTCTCAGTCTGCGTTGACTTGACTTGACTTTTTCTTTTTTCTTCTCTGAGAGAGGTACATGTGTTTCTCCAGTGTACTCGTGTGTCGTTGGATCTTCTGTTCTCAGGAGTCTTATTTGGGTGGAACGGTCGTTGACTTAGACCCTGAAGGTCGGAGTTCTTGACACTCTTATTCAAAGACAACAAATATTTTGTTTTTGTTTTGTTCCTCGCAACTGTCCCTACACCCGTTTGACCTTAAGAATGTGTCACAACCACCTTTACATTTTACCACGTCAATGATTACTTTTTCTCAAACTGTAAAGGAGGTTTTTAATTTGTCTCAATGGTGTACTGGGTTGTTTAGATGAGGATCCATATATGAGTTTTCTTGACTTTTGTCCAAATAGGTTTTTGAACATGTGTCTCTATAAGTATCTTGATAAGAATTATAGGGTTCTTAATCTTTATTAGGTTTCGAGTTTTTGACTACTTAGTTATTTCTTTTACCATATCGGTGTGTTACCTTATAATATGTGGGTATTTTTCTTATTTTATGGTTATAAACGATGTTGTACCGACTTATAAACTTTTGTAATACGATTCACTTTCTTCGGTCTGTACTTTCCGGTGTATTATAACTTGACTTAAATAAACTTTACACGTCTTATCGTTTAGGTATCTCTGTATCTCATCTAACAACCTTCTGTTCCTTTTCCCGTACCCTTTACAGATGATGAACCACACTCCAAATAAATCCCCCAACTACTTTACGAGACGTTAGACTGTCACCACTGCCGATGTATTGGAACACTAATAATTTTTTTTTTTTTTTTCTTAACGTACCGAATTGTCCTATCTAAGATATCATACATTTAACATGGAGTACATGTGGACACCACCTAAGTACAGTTACATACCGTTTTGGTCGTATCATAACATTTCATTTTTTATTTTTATTTTTTTTTCTACCAATAGTAACCAATGATGTCTTTTATTAGAATAGAACATCTTCTTACCTATCATTTTTACTAGATGAGTCCCACAGTTTATCTACTTTATACTGTAACGATTCCATAGGAGGGAAAGAGGACCGTCATCTGTGTCACTTCACAGGACTTTAAAAGTACAACTATTGTCTAAGTGATACTGTATAACTATTTACAACAAACTTAATTATGTAATTACCTGCCTAAGGGGTATGCACGGGTTGACCCACACGTTTCAGTAGTAGAAAAAAGGATGGAACTCCTCTCCCCGAGATCGGATCTCTATAGAATCATTTACTGAGGACAGGACGAACGAATTCTCATAGATCCCTTACACTCCCTTCTCTCAAACTTCTGTCATGAACCTTTAATTAAATTGTATGAGTATCTATGACCAAGGTTCCTTCTACTCTCCAAAAAGTTTTTCCTCAGATGATGTCAAGTAACGTCGGTTACTCTCGAACGATATATCCTTAGTTTAAGTTGTCAATTTGTGTTGATAAACTAAAGAAGTTTTTAAAAGATACTATTTTTAATGTTTAAGAATTGTAGTCGATATTTATCACTTTCTTACTTTTTGTGTACTAAATTGGTTTATTAAAGGAAAAATGAGTGTCTTAAAGGTGTGGACTCTTACTATGAGATCGGTTGCTAATTAAATAATGTTAAGATGAATTTTTAACCCCACGTATTATCTTCTATTACCTGGACACAAAAAATTTACTATGACGGTAACAATAGAATAAACTACGAGTAAGAACATCAGGTGTTTGTTCCTTAGTTTCATATTTATCATCTAAAGAAAGGACCTTTCTTCGATCGATAGAATTTCTTTCGATAACCTCCACTTTTCGTTTCTTCTTTTCGACTCCTTCCGGTATTAAAATCATTACTAATTAGGAGACTTGTTGTCCCTTTTTTTGTTTTTGTGTTTTTGTTACGGTACCTAAATATAAATTTAAAGGTGGACATCTGTTTCTATTCTTATCAATGTAGGACTATTAAAGGAGATTCATTGATATATTTTATTTTGACTATTTATCCCTGTATATAAGTCGAACAACAATTACTTTAAAAGATAAAAACCTTCATTAAACTACTCCAGATGTAAAATGGATAAAGTGAACGTCACCGTTGTAGGTCAAAGAGAATTAGGTATAGGTAAATATCTTCTATCTCCTGACGATGAGATTGATTGTCTATTGGGTTACTGAAGATGAGGACGAAAGTTCGAAAATTTAAAGTAAAAACGATGAACGGAGGAACGAAAAAATAAAAAAGTTTGACCCTTTAATTAAACTCCGGAACTTCAAAGTTTATTTTGGTAAGAAATAGGGTATGGACTATTACTGAATGAAACGGTACCATGGTTTAGTATGTCAAGTCGTAAAGTGTTATATAGGAAGAAGAAGGTGACTTCTTAAAACCCACAAAAACAAAACAAAAAAGAAAAAATGGGAGATGACGGTGAATGTACGTCAAGATGGAGTTTTTACTGACGATAAAAACACCATACTTCCTACTCTTTTCTCTCTTCCTTTGTGGTTTTTTTTTTTCCTCTCTCTCGCTCGTTCTAAATTCAGACTTTTCTCATCTTTTGTTACGGTTAAACACATATTGTTTTGATTTAGTTTGTGCAATTTGTGAGTGGTCTTATATCAGAACCTTTATAGACTGATTGGTGTGACAAAAGGGGGCGCGTCTTAGGCTACAAAGACTAAACTTTTTGCCTCTGGCCCTTTCACTTCGACTGTGTTACTCGGCGGGACGCGCGACCAGCAATCGCCGACCTTATTCGACGATGTTTGGTTCGCTCCGACCGAAAGGGGTGCTGGGGTCGCACAGACGGTCGTCGAGGTGCTCGACGTCGAAGAGTAGATAGCCCTTTCCTACGCGAAGTCCACCCTCGACGTCTTTTGGAGAGTTCAGAGTTCCCAGATTTAATCTGCAGTACGTCGGTGCCTGGTAACTGTTGCACCAATAACGGTGACTTTTAGATTAGAATGTAAAATAAGTGAAAACTAATTTCGTGGCATACACTCTTCACCGATTGAATACTCCGTCGTGTCGGAACCCAATAAGACTCTTTCTTTACGTTGTAGTTGTACTGAAACATTGGTGTGCGCAATCCTACAATTGTCCACCTACGAGTCAAGTGTCAGGTGCGACGACTCTATTTCTGAAAAAATGGGATCAATAAATGAGTCGTCTATACAGGGTTTACATCGAAAAGTCAAGTCTCTGACTCTCGGTCTTTGATACCAAAAGTGGGAAAACTCCGTTCCTCACGGATGGTGAATTGGAACCAATCAAAACTCGAAACCCATCTTCCAAGGTAGAAAGACGGTTTCTTTTATGTTCTCCGTGTATGTCTGTGTAACCCATGTTTCGTTCCGTAACGAATTTTTTGTTTTTCCTTTTCTTAGACTTATTTTATTACTTGTGTTAACTGTGGTATTTGAAGTCAACTGAAACCTAATACAAAACTTATTTTTCATTTTGTTTTACGAAAAGGACAGGATGTTACGATAAATTAGTTTATTAAGGATTCGTTCAAATCTTCATGGAGAGACAACTGAAAAGCACGACCAATCCATCAGGTTTTACAGTTCCGTAGTTTGGAAGACGAACCATCTAAACGGTGTCACCCGCACAAGGACTTATTAAAAGACTCGTTACGTCGTCTCTTTTGTTGACCGATATAAGGGTTTAAGTGAGGTCGAGTAGGGAGTGAACCTCTTCCGTTACCGTGGGGAGAGATCATGAGAACGGACCTTTTAGGGTACCTACCTCCTCGGACCATCCGACGTTTGGTACCCCAACGATTCTCAGTCTGTGCTGACTCGCTGAAGTGAAAGTGAAAAGTGAAAGTACGTGACCTCTTCCTTTACCGTTGGGTGAGGTCACAAGAACGGACCTCTTAGGCTCCGTACTCCCTCGGACCACCCGACGGCAGATATCCCAGTGTGTCTCAACCTGTGCTGACTTCGCTGAATCGTCGTCGTCGTCGTCGTAGGGAGTGACACTCGTTCCTAAGACTATTATCACCTTACACAGAAGTTTGTTTATCGTTATGTAGGTCTATCTCTCTTAACACAATATCTTAACACAATATCTTACGGGTACTTGGTTACTGGTAAGACTATGTAAAATTACGGTCTCGGTGTCTCTTGGACTAATGAAACTCCTTTTTCTGTTCTTGATCAAATATTCCTCTGAATTCAAAAGGGAAAAGTAAAATAAAAAACTCCGTTCTTCTCTTATACTTTAAAATTTGATAGCAGTCGACTAATTCTTTCCATGGAATTTTTGTTACCTTTCGACTTTTTATATTCTTATAAATTTACATAGTGAATCTCATAATCTTTAACCCATATAAATCTCAATTCAAAAGAGGGGTGTATGATTAAGAATAATGAAAAAATGGGAAACAATCCTTTTTTTTTTTTCTGTAAGTACGACTATTTCGTTTTTAGATTTAATAGACAAAAAATTTATTGAAAAAATTTCGGTGGTAAGGATCAATCTCTTTAAAGTGATAGACTTGGAAGAAAGGAAAAGTAAAAACTCAATACGGTTTGTGAAAGTCAAGTAGAACCGAAAGTCCTACTGGAACTTCTTTCAGAAAAAGTCACCCTATTGTGTGTTTTGTAGCAGTCCATATTTTACCTCTATTCAGTGTTCATCCGACACCATTCCTAATTTCCTCTATTATATACGGTTTATGAGTCTTTTGAATCGGATCGTGTATCCTCGGAGGTCAGACGACCTTGACAATTTGAGTTCCGTAACAGAATTGTGACTCTGTCTCTGGCTCTCTCTGTCATTTGATGGGACTTAGAGTAGGAAAAGTTTTCTATCTTCACCTTTATATATGATACATAAATATGTGTATTAATATTTACAATTTATAATACATTATAAATATCCATTATATATACTAAGTAAATATATGTATATTTTGACCAAAATCAAGATATGTCATAGATAATTATCAGAAACGTCTTGTGGATGTAGCTATCCTAACCATGTTCCTTCCTTTGTAAGTGTCTTGAGTCCTCTTCGGTTCCCCCTCCGTCTTTGTCTCTTCCTAAGTCGCAGTCGTCTGGGCCGAAGGACGTGGCCGCCACGCCGTCTTCTCCAGTACACTGTTCTCCGCGAGTTGTGAATTTGCGGTGCGCAGAATTCGTTTTACCAACCCTCTTTAAAGTAGTTGATCGGTTATACAGGATGATTAAGTCCTTCTTTATTATAAAATTTTATTCATTCTTCGTTTCTCCCCCCTACCAGTCACTTATGTAAAAAAAAAAAAAAGGATCAACTAGTCACTCCTCGTCTTTCCTTTTGTGTCCTACTCTCTGTCCTACAAGTTCACTTCCCCACTTTCAGCTCTCCACCTAATTGAGATACAAATTGGGTATATAAGTAGCTGACAGATATCTCTTTCCGAATCGTACAAAGCCGGGTGAGTCTCATGATTGACTTATCCCCTCATGATAAACTTTTCTCCTGGAGTTACTTGTTGTGTTTTATTAAGTTTTACAGAGGTACATGTCACGACAAAAATTTATTTTAGCGTATATTTTAATGATATATTTAACATCCTCGTCTAAGGTACATAGTCAAGCGACCAACCAACGAAAAGGAGTGATGTCATGGTAGTTCTACTTAAAAATAGTTTTCACTGTAGTTTTGAGGATGTTTTCCTTTATCGTCACACATACATCCGTGTGTGTACCAGGAATCCTTGGCTTAGATTCTGTCTCATACAACTACTGTTTCTATGCACGTGGTAAGAAACTTGAGTAAACGAGTGCAGAAATGGAAAGGACGACTCGAGACTTCATTCGTTTGGTAAGGATCAATTAAATCCTACACAGACAGTAGTTTTGTTTAGATTTTACGTTCGCCGTCACTGAAATAATCGTGAATGACTAGGGTCCCCACTATTTGTGCGAACAAATGAATTATACACGTTCGCTTTGACAACCGTTTTCTCGTTGCCGAGTCTGACGATTCATCTATTTTAAGTGTAGTGCTATATTAGGATCATTAACAGTCTTAGATATGGTCGTCACCAGTGGAAGACGCCGTAGTTCCCGGTGTAATAGTTGGACGCTCTGTGGAGTCCCAGTAACTATTAACGGTAATCAAACGTATATAATTATGTACGAAAGGGAAATTCACGAAGTTTCGAAATCAAACGGTTTATAGGTCATTCACGAGATACAGTGACACACTTACACGGATTGTATGGTCTTATACAGTAAGACAGGACCCGAAAGTTTGGAAGTGACTTCTCGACGGTGTGTGTGAACAAGTCTACCCATCACACTCAAAATTCTACAAAGGGACACCCTGTACTACCCGACCTTCGGAAGTAGAGAAAAGGAAAATAAAAGAGATGTTGCACGAAAGATTGGTACACGACCATAACCTCATTTCTATTTTAGAGACGTTAGGACAGGAAACCCTACGACACGGTAAGAGCGATACCACAAATAACTGTAAGGATACAGACTTCTGGAGTCGTGACAAACGTGGAGACGTCTCGTCGTTTTGGTCGATCTACACCTACATGTACGATGTGGGGAGAAGGAAGACCGTTCTCTTCTACCCGAAAACATTTATCCTTCTTTTTCTACTCGTGTTTCGTCTTCTTTGACGGTCGTGGAAATTGGGTTCCTTTGCTATACCCGCCTTCCTTTCTGCCCACCCGTCCGTCACTTTGCTCGGTCTTCTTTGAACGGTTTATCCGACCGTTCTTTGGCGAAGAGAACGCCATAGTTAGGGAGACCCGTTTTTCATTACCAAAGGTTTACCATGTTTCCCACTCTATGCGAGTCCAGGACGCTAAAAGTGTCCGTTTTCTTCTGTAATTAATGAGTTCAAGGACTCCTAAAATTTGGAACGGTCGTGAAGGGGATCCCGTCTCAAACTGTATGTGGGTGTACATGGGTGTACGAGTGTGGTTTGGACAAAAAGTAGAAAAGGTACGGGTTTTACTTTTACACCTACAAGATAGTACAGTTACGTATCAGAAGGTTTTGCTTTTTTGTAGATTCATTTATTTCAAGAGGACAAAGTATCTTCGTTACGGTTTAAGAGAGGGTTTTACCGAAGTAGAGGTTGTTTCGTCATTTCTTCCACATTTGTTTTCTCCTTTAATTAAAAATTTTATCTGGTAAAGTACTTCTCAGAGTTTCTTCTCTAGTTGTGTCGGGAACGTCTTTAGTATTTACGTAGAGTTTGTGGTGACTGAATGAGAGATGGAATTTGGGAAGTGTGTCACTTAACTTTACAAACTCCGAGTACTTTACCGTGATATGTTCTTGTTCCCCTCAACTCTAAATGAAGGGTAAATGAAGTCTACCCTAACGGGAATCCTGACTTCGATATAGGAGGTCCTTCTGAAGTGGAACTAAACCTTTTACGACCGATAGTAGTCTCAAGTCACGAAGGTTGGTTCTTGTCAGTCATTATCAAGGTCAGTGTTCGAGTGAACTGAATTCTACAACCCAAGTTTATTCGTCAACAGGTCTACCACTAGGATCTTTCTGTCGAATCGGAAATCCAGTAGATCATAAGGAAGGTAAAACCACGTTATATTTTACTATACAGTTAAAGACCCTCTAACTCAACCCTATCCTTATAGGGAGTCACTTTAGTGATATTTTTAATTTTCCGTAAGAAACCTCTCACCAAAGTCTCAGGAGACCCCTTTTTTTCGGTAACTGACTAGGAAGTGGTTCCAAAATAAGGTTCCCAGCACTAAACCCCCGATTTATCCCTGTTTCCTGTCCTCTTGTTGTTGAAGACACGGACTTTCCGGTAACAGGCCAATTTTGCCTAAGTGAGATGCCTCGGCTAAGGGTCCCCTCTACCACGGTTTGGTAACTCTTATAAGTTCGATGACGAGTTTATGACTTAGTTTAAAGATTTGCTGTACGTTAGATAAAGAAGTTGACAACCGAGGAGGAGAATTTTAAAAAATTAACAATAAAATGACATCGTTCTTGTCTTCAAGATAAGAGAAATTGTTTAAAATTCACACGTTACGTAATAAACGGGTAACCTGGGAATTAGCAAGTCAGTGTTTGTGCTATACTGCTACTGTGTGTTCCGGAATCTCCGTTTAGGGATTACTGGGAGTAGATACAGAACCCTGTATGGTCCTTTCGGTCTGTCGTCCATTACCCCTCATACGAAGCGGCTAGAAGAAGTCCGTAAGAGTCCGTTATGTGGAACCGATGAATTTCATTACACGAAGGAATACTGAAAGGAAGAAGGGTATTAACTAATATGTTAAAGACTGTTGGGGGTTTGTGCGATCTTCTACTCGTGACACCCCCACTACGAGTCTCCTACCCTTCGTTCCACTCTCCGTAGGTCTTGTGTACGAAACCTAAGTTGGTTAAGAGTTTTTACTTTACCCTCTCTCTTGAGTAAAAACGTTCTTCTTTGTCGGACTGTCGTTTCAGATCTTGACTGGTAAAATTTAGAACTGTAAAGGGTTCGAGATTCTAACTAAAGTAAAACTAGTTGGGACCTTACACACACCTTCCCTTTCTTTAGAACATTTCCTGGTACTAGTCAAAATGTAAAGTTTCCTTTATAATATTTTTGTAGTTGAGTAGAGAAAAACGTTAGGACTTTGTTTTACAGGAACATTATCCTTTAACCCGTTGATACACGAAATATTACGTCGATTTTGACTGAGGTCTCGTTCCAATTTGGGTGGCTTCAAAGTATTTTGATGAGGAGTCGACAACTACAAGAAAAAATACAAAAAGGATGTAAAAAGAGGAGTGACACTAAGTAGGTAAGAGTGTCTGTATTTGAAGTAAAACTTGCACAAGGGTTGATATCGTCATAACTTAAGATAAATATATAAAAATTTACAGTTTCGTGTTCGTTTCTTAGACAACCCTATCAAAAATTACCAGTAAAATCCTTAAGGTACTTTTTTTAGGGGGTCAACATTAAATCATTTAATTCTTTCTTTTTTTACGAAATGGTATAAACCATACCACAGTTCCTGAACACTATTTTTGTACCTACTAAAATTGAAAAAATATAGAAAGAAACATTTCTTATATTAGACTGGAAGTGTATAGTACTGAGGTATGTTTCTCTCCTCTTTGTATTATTGTGAAAATTTCGTCCAAAAATACTACTTCCTCCCCTTTTAACACATAGTCTCTTCACTCAAATTTTTTTTTTAGTGTTAAGATTACTATTTGACGTTAAGAGAGGTGAAAACTCACGGAAAAAAAAAAAAAAAAATTTAAGACCTCGAGAGTAAAGGAAATTCTAAGAAGGAAACAGAAACTATGTAGTCAGGTCCTTTATGTAGAAATGTGTGGGTTGAAACTTCTATTCTGTTTGACGTGACGGTTGACGACTAAGGGAAGAGAAATTCTTTGATTTTTTAGGTGACACGAGGTATCACCGACATGATCAAACGTAAGGGTGGTTGTCACATTCTCCCAAGGGAAAAGAGGTGTGGGAGAGGTCGTAAATAACGAACATCTGAAAGCCTAGCGTCGGTAAGACTGACCACACTGTACCATGGAGTAACACCAGAACTAAACGTAAAGAGACTATTACTCACTACAACTCGTAGAAAAGTACACAAACAATCGGTAGGCATACAGAAGAAACCTCTTTACAGATAAATCAAGAAACCGGGTAAAAAACTAACCCAGCAAATAAAAAGACCTTAACTCGACGTCTTCAACGAACATATAAAAACTCTAATCAACAAACAGTCAACGAAGTAAACGATAATAAAAGAGGGTAAGTCTTCCATTATACCTCTAAGGAATTTTTTAACGTTTATCTTGACGGAATACTGGGTGGTTGGGGTGACGACCCGTATGTGTGGCTCCTTTGGTCTTAACTTTCTCTGTGTACATGGGTTACAAGTAGCGTCGTGACAAATATTATCGGTCCTGTACCTTCGTTGGATCTACAGGTAGTCGTCTGTTTACCTATTCTTTCGACACCATGTATATGTGTTACCTCATAATGAGTCGGTAATTTTTTTATGTAAACTTAGTCAAGGTTACTCTCCCTACTTTGACCTCGGTTAATATGTCTCACTTCATTCGGTCTTTCTTTTTGTGGTCATGTCATATGATTGTGTATATATACCTTAAATCTTTCTACCATTACTACTGGGACATACGCTCTGTCGTTTTTTCTGTGTCTACACATCTTGCCTGAAAACCTGAGACTCCCTCTCCCTCTCCCACCCTACTAAACCCTCTTACCGTAACTTTGTACATATGATAGTACATTCTTTACTTAGCGGTCAGATACAAACTATGTCCTATGTCCTACGAACCCCGACCACGTGCCCCTACTAGGTCTCTCTACTATACCCTACCCTCCACCCTCCCCCCAAGTACTAACCCTTGTGTACATGTGGACACCGCCTAAGTACAGTTACACACCGTTTTGGTTATGTCATAACATTTCATTTTATTTCATTTTTATTTTTAATTTTTTTTAATTTTTATTTTTTAGGTGACACCTCTCGGTAAGACATGAAAAAAAAAGGTTTTTTTTTCAACACAAAAATTAGAGACGTATTTTATATACATGTAGAACTACTAAATGGGACAGATTGGTAGAAGAAATGCTCTGGGTTGATTTTTCATATTAGGACGAATTTCAATTCTTTCGTTGAAATGTTCAAAGGACATAGAGAAGGTCAGAAGACTACCGTTTCAGGATAGTAAATTTACAGTAATTCTTAAAAAGAATTGGGGACTCACGAAACCCCTACAATGGACCCCGTTAATCACTACCCTTTGCACAAAATAAATTTTTTTTTTTTTTGGAACATAACGTCATATTATCTACTACTCGAAGGGATCACCGACTCTATCATTTCTTAGACGGACGTTACGTCCTGTGGGTCCAAGTTAGGGACCCAACGCCTCTAGGGAACGTCTACCCTTACCGTTGGGTGAGGTCATAATAACGGACCTCTTAAGATACATGTCTCCTCGGAGTGTCCGATGTCAGATACCCTGACGTTTCTCAGTCTGTGCTGACTCGCCGATTGTGTGTGTGCGTGTGTCTGTGTGTATTAACCTCTGTGTCCAAGCTAAAGACCCAGCCCTTCTAGGGGACCTCCTCCTTTACCGTTGGATGAGGTCATAAGAACGGACCTTTTATGGTACTGTCTCTTCGGACCGCCCGATATCTGGTGTCCCAGTGTCCCTCAACCTGTACTGGCTCTCTGACTCGTACGTGTGTATTAGTGGAATGTTGCAACACTATGTTGCGCTTAGTCGATATACGTCTGTGTATAAGGAAGGGAGACGTCGTTCGAAGGAGGAGCAGAGTGGGGAGATCCAGTAGTGTCTCGTGGTTCGACTCGAGTCCTTCTTATAAAATCTTACTTCCGGCATTCTGGTGGGTCTCTCTTTTTTGTTTCAGACGTATCCAATACTGTCTTGACGTACTTAAGAAACCAAGGTTACTTCTATTAATCTGAGTAAAATTCGTCTTTTCTTGAACGAAATTTCTTAGATCGTCTCGAGTGTCTCTTTCGACTTCTTCGTTCTGACCGTTTTGTCCTTTGTCTCTTAGAGGTCCTTTTAACCGTCGTAAAGTTCCATATCGACGACCTACTGAGTCGAAATTTGTACAGGTCGGAGGACAGTAAGAAAGTTCTAAGTGTAAGTCCTTCTTTGTAGTCTGACCTAATGAGACCCGGCACGCGGAAGGAAAAGCACCCCGTTTGGTCTCGTGGAATTAACTGCCATGGTAGTCCGTCTTAGGTGTTTTCTTCCTTTAGCCACCTCTTGACTACCTTCGTACTTTCCCTGGTCGTCTCTTTCCTTTCCCTTACGATTCTCACACGGACCAACATAAGTAAAAAAGAACGACAGCTGTGGAATGGTGTTTATGTCGTCATGTCCTTTTGTATAAAGAGTACAGAGGTAAGGGTTCCCAGTCCTTTGACCTGTAAAACGAGTCCCAGAGTACTGAGATGTAGTTCCATAGCCGGTTTGACCCAAAGAGAGGCCTCGGACCGCTAGAGAAGGTTCGGACGTACTGACAACCGTCTCAGGTCAAACAACCACAATATCCTACCTGACACCAGACAGGGATGGGAGAAGGACCGCCGACTGGTTCCAGATGAGAGTAGAGGACTCCGACGGGGAAGGAACGGTCCGATGTGACAGTCTCGTACCGTCGAAGTTCCAGACGTCTTCAGAGAGGAGATCAGGTGATCACAATCAGTGAGACAGTGGAGACTGAGAAGCACTGGGGTACCTGACATCGGGTGGTCCAAGAAGACAGGTACCTTAATAGGTCTGGTCTTATGACCTCACCCAACGGTAAAGGAAGATCAGGTGATTCCAGACGTCTTTAGAGAGGAGATCAGGTGATTCTCCGTCAGAATATAACTGTATTACGTTGGATTCGTTCCCTTACTGCGACTAGTGGAACCGGTATAAGTCAACCGTTCAGTGTCCAGGACGGAAGTGAGGTCCTCTTCCCTAATAAGTTCCCAGACTGAGGAACACCCAGTGAAGGTACACACAAGTGGTTTACCCCCTTTGTTAGGGGTTTACCCTAGTGGGTGTATGTACCATGTGTCAGTGTGTCTGTAAGTGGAGTTCTGATTTGTTGATCGCGGATAGGTGTTCAAAAGTTGAGGTGAGGGTCCCTTGGAAAGAAACGCACCGTCTTTGTTCGTTTTGGGTATTTCGTTACTGTTTGTTCACGGTTCAACACAACCTTCGAAAAACTCAGACCACGTCTAACCTATGTGTTAGGATAGCATGGGGTCAATTTGCACGGTACCTCACGGACCGTCTTTTGTTTTCGTTAGTGAAACGTTTATCGACTTGAAGATTTACGACTGTAATACAGTAAACAAAACTGTGGAGTCTTCATGACTGCACGACCGAGTCTGCCATTTCGCAGACAGATGTTACGCCCTCTGGACCCAAGTTAGGGACCCAACCCTTCTAGGCGACCTCTTCCTTTACCGTTAGGTGAGGTCATCATAACGGACCTTTTAGGATACCTGTCTCCTCGGACTATCCAATGTCAGGTACCCCAGCGTTTCTCAGGCTGTGCTGACTCGCTGAAGTGAAAGAAAGTGAAAGTTTCACATGACTTTGCAATTTTGTACGAGGAAGTAAGTTGTACGAAACTCCTCCTTTCCTTCGTACAATAAACATTTGTAGTGTTTGGTCTACTGTTTTTACACCCAATCTGACTATGTGTTCGTTCATAGTCTAGTCGACGTATACCGTAACGATGTCATAGTCACGATAAAGGAGGAGAGTAGGTAGTAAGGTTCCGTTGAGACTACGTCAGTTTTTTCGTGTGCCTCCATTTTTGCCACGTAGGTGATACTTTTTGTCGTGTCGTCAAAGAGTTTTTTAAATTTTACCGTAATGGTACACCAGGTCTTTAAGGTAAAGACCCATATATAAGTTTTCTTAACTTTCGTTCTTGAACTTGTTTATAAACGTGTGGGTACAAGTATTGCCGTAATAAGTATTGTCGGTTTTCCGTCTGTTGGATTCACAGGTAGTCGTCTACCTACTTATTCGTTTGTCACCATATATGTATGTTACCCTATAATAAATCATACTTTTTCATTCCTTTACGACTGTATACGATGTTGTACCTACCGGTAACTCCTACAATGGCATTTACTTTATTAGATCAGTGTTTTCTTGTTGAAACATACTAAGGACCATATACTCCATGGATCTGCCAATTAAAGTACCTAAGTTTTTCATCTTACCACCAACGGTCCCCGACCTCCCGTTACCTCCCCACAACGATTCCCCCTACCCCAAACGACCTATGTCTCAAAGTCAAACCCTCCTATCTTATTCAATACCTATGACTACCACTACAAACGTATTCCTCCACTTATATGAATTAGGATGTATCGATATGTAAAAAATTTTTCCAATTTTACTAGTTAAGACACGTTGTGCATAAAATAGTGTTATGAAAAAAAATTTTTTCCCGTGTTTCAAACTCCAGTTCACATGACCCAACACCACACGTAAAACGATGGAGAGTCAAGATGTTTGAAGAAAGAAGTGAAGGAGTAGTCATTTCACTTCGACGAGTCAGCACAGACTGAGAAACGCTGGGGTACCTGACATCGGATGGTCCGAGGAGGTAGGTACCCTAAAAGGTCCGTTCTTATGACCTCACCCAACGGTAAAGGAAGAGGTCCCCATGAAGGGTTGGGTCCCTAGTTTGGACCCAGAGGGCATAACATCCGTCTGCGAAATGGTAGACTCGGTGTTCACTCGTAGTTTGAGCTGGTAGGAAGGGTTGCCAACTGACTCTTTGATGTTAGACTTCAAACCTTTTCTGTAGTTCCGTTAGGTTGTTCCTTCGGGTGATCTACCGTACAGGGTCTCCTAGTCCCAAAAGACAGTTGTTAAGTCACAACAACTGTCTCTTTATTTCTTATATACAAGTTACTTTCAAGAAACCTTTTTTTACGATAAGTTACTATTTAAAGTAAAAACAATCATAAGGATAATATTAAAGTCCACATGATAAATTTGGTCTTTTGAATGAGTAAAGTTCCAGACTAAAAGTAGATCTAAGGAGTAGGGAGTAATAGATTCGGTGAGACTTGTTCAGGTAGGTCACCGAATTAAAGTAACAGATTCTGGGAGTTGTGAAATACAGATTCTCGTTAGGGGATGAGAATTCGAAGACTTATGAGAAGTGTACCTGATCTGTCATTAATTCTTCTATATGCATAAGTTAAGTCTCCACTGGTCGGAGAGACTATCACAGAGGACACGATTATAAACGGAAACTGAGACAGGGACTGTGTCTTGAGAAGTTTGGGAACATTTTGAGATTCATTATTCGTGTGGTCTTCGTTAGAAAAAAGATTACTCCACTGAGACCCACCCAGGATATGTCGAAGTCTTACACCCGACGAGTGGGCTTTCTGGTTCGGTGCTTACTTTCGAACCTTAAAAGTTTGGATGGGGGTAAGAGGTCTCTCCCCTCTCCCCGATCTTTTCTTCGACAAGTAGTTCAGATACGTTCCTTCGGAGGTATTTTCAGGGTCATCCCCCAAACCTCTCCGAGGTTCACCCGTTCGTGTCCGTACAGTCCTCCCTTTGGGTGGAGTCGAGGTGTCCCTGTCTTTCCGGACACGAGCTGGGAGGGTCCGAGGCGGTGACATAGGTCAGTAGACATGGGAAATAGTACGGGAAAGGATTTGCCCGTCTGGTCAAGGGACTCAACACACTCTACGAGATCATTAGTGGTCTGGACTCCTTCTCCGGTACCCTTGGAGGTCGAACATTCGTCTAATCTGCATTCCACATTGATCGATCTCTCGACGACGAATCCTGACCGGAGACTTCACCACCACCACCCCCCTCCACCGACACCCGGACGTTGCAGTAGGACACCCCAGACTGTGGTAGAGGTCCGTCACACCCCTGACTCAATTGAAGACCCTGTAGGTCGACCCTAGTGTGTCTTAACGGGTCCCTTTTTTTTTTTTTTTTNGTGTCTTAACGGGTCCCCTTTTTTTTTTTTTTTTTTGTGTGTAAAACACTGGTCTTCACAGATCTCACTCCTTATTTCCTTTGAGTTCCCCCTCTTTGCGGGTCATCACCTCTTGATCTCTTCCTGTGCCGTGGGGTGAGGTCACAAGAACGGACCTCTTAGGGTCCCTACCTTCTCGGACCACCCGACGGCAGACACCCCAGTGTGTCTCAACCTGTACTGACTTCGTTGAATCGTCGTCATCGTCGTCCGAAAGAGATGTCTCCTTCCTTTTCCGACTCAAAAAAAGTCAATGTTCATCAATAGGTCGGTAACAGAGTCGGTATTTTGGGAAACTAGTTTAACATTTTGCATCATTTTCTGTGTGGTCTATCTACAATTTTCATAGACCTTGTGCCGGTTTATGAATTCAGTCGGTTCGTTGAAACCCTTTCAATCAAACGATGACATCCTGAGTTGAATAGACGTCGTTTGACCCATTTTACTGTGGATGGGGGATCCTAATAACCCTCCAAATTCACTCGTTACGTCTCCCGACTCGTCTCACGGACGTGTGTCACTCGAGAGCTACTTGCCTCCGACAATAATCTCTTACTATTTGTGACTACTCTTTCAGCTACTTCCGACTAATGACCACGGACGTCATGAGAGTCCTAGTTCCTGCACTTAAAAGAAGAGTTTAGTTGTCTTTTGACGACCTGTCGGGGGTCCTCCCCCACTACCTCCGGGGAGAGAACGTGTGAGTCTGTGTGTCGGGGGAGTGTCTTCCCTTTCAGTCCGGCACATGTTCCTCGAGTATAAAAGAGGACAACGTATAGGAAGTACTTCCCGTTCTTAAGACTGTGGTGCAATGACAGAGAAACCCAAAAGGAGTTTTCTGTACTTTTGTAGGGTAGTCGGGGTTTGTTGAAGGAAACTCCCAGTACCTTAGCCCAGTGTGTTTCACACACAGAAACGGAATAAAGATTTAAAGAAGAATAGCGAAGGGGTGAAGTTTGAACGAGTGGGGAGTTGGTCGAAGACCGAACCCCGACGGAGTTCACAATTTTGTCTACGTAGGTTAACTAGCCGTCACTAAACGAAGGTGTAGAAGAGGGACCGTGTTCAGAAGGAGTAGAACCGTAGGGGTCGAAGTCACGTCCTGTGGGTCGTCCGAGACCTGTTTCCAATTACCTCGACACTTACCTCATTGGTTCCCCCTTTGCTAGGAACATCAGGTAAAGAAATAGACTTTTTGTGTGTCTAGTAGGGTTCAGGAACGAGTAGAGAAATACTTATGGTGAAGTGGTCCCACAGTCGTACCATTCGGACCCCGTGTGTTTAATAAGGGACCTTCAGTTAATCTACTATCGTCTACCTCTGTCGTGAATAAAAGAGTCCGGCGATCTTATAGTAAAACGCTAAAAGGTATGAGACTCAAGAAACCTTGCTCTTAGTGTAGGTTCAGATTCCGAATTAGTGGTAATACAAGGGTGGTGTGAGACTTGTACCGTATAAAGTCGAGAGCCATTTGTGTCAGAGTTGTTGGGCACGAAGAACGGGGAGACGGGAGGTCAGGAGGTTTCCGTTTTGTGGAGAGTCTCTTGTTCTTCGCAAACGCTTGATAATAGGAACGACTCAAGAAAAAACTTTAAACCAGATAAATTGAGTTTGACGACCAGGAGAGAAAAAAAAAAAAGGACTTACTAACCCATAAGGTTAGAAAGGGAGCTTGTTCCAGTTACCGTTTGAAAGACTCACGAAGGTCGTCCACTAACACGTACATATATACGTTTATAGGTCAGTAACGTCCGAACCCCGTAAAACATGAGGTCAAATGAAAGAATTTTAAGTATCAGAAAGAAGTTGACGAAAAGTATTAGGGAGCGGAATCGCAACGTTTAAGACGGTAAATAAAGTGGCAGAGACGGAGAAGGTTCCCTGTATAGAGTAAAACAGGCGTTAACAGGCGAGAAGGTACCCGAATACGTCCGCCTCCTCCGGACGGCAGAGAAATCGAAGGAGGGAGAAGGTGTAATTCGTGACAGTCGTTGGGACATTTTTATTGACTAACCTGTTAGATGTAGGACAGTTCGACAAGAGGGTTATCTACGGATCCATTAATTTTAGCGGATCACATAAGTCAAAGGTCAGGAAGTCACTGAGAAGAGCAACAATTCCGTTGTAAAGTAACTGGAAGTAATTTCACTGTCTTCTGAGCTAGTGTCTCAAGGAGTCACACTTTAAGGACCTTAGATAGAAAAAGTGAAAAAACTTAGGGTCATACTAGATCGGTCGTTTGTAAAAGACATTTCCCGGTCTATCATTTATAAAATCTGAAACACCGGGTCTTCCAGAGTCTACGTTGATGAGTTGCGACGACAACGGTGTTCTTCCGTCGGTGTCTGTTCTACGTTTCTTTTCCGACACCGACGTACGGTTAGTTTACCTGGACGTTTTCGCCCACCGCCCCACTTGGACCGAGCGTCCGACACCGGACGACTGAGGGCTAGACGCCTTAGTGTCACGTCTAGACCTGAGATTTCGTCTCGTCGGACCCTACTTTGTGACCCGACCAGTGACTCATTGGAGTCCAATTAATAAATTGGACGGACTGGGATAAAAGAGGAGTCGTATCGGACAGAATTCCCTGTGTTTCCTCTTCCACCTCCGCCCGCCTCCTCGGTTTAACACCACCCTGATAGTGAGAAGACTCCCTCGACAACCACGATACTTTACGCAAATGGATCACCCAATGTAGTAAACTTAACACGAAGTTTTAAGAAAAAAAAAAAAACTCCCCCAGACCAAGTTTGTGTCCCTTATTTAAACTCTTTCCTATGTGGAGTAATCCTACCGTACTACCTTTGACTTTTTACTACTTCAATATTTGATCCTTTTACCGCCATTTTTACTTTTTCGTCAACTAAGATTCTTATAGATCTTCCTTTAACCGTCATTTTACTCCGAATCAGTCTCGCCTATAGTGACCCATGTCTGGTTCCGGTAGATATACTTGTCGGTCGCTACGTCGTCCATCTGTCTATTACGTGTCCCATAAATTTACAAACACTGACCGGGTGTAATTTCGTGACTCTTCATTGTGGGTGGTCCCACGAAGGGTTCCATAATTCAAGATATATCGGTAAAAGTGAGATCGTTCCAAACGGTTTCGTTCCCTCTGATATTGTTGTTTTTTGTAGGAACTAGGTAACGAATCGTATTCGGTCCGTACCAATGTAAAAAAAATTGGATTTAAGACTCTCAAGTCATTACAGTGTAGTGACGAGTCTACCCGTATTTACTCGTATCCTTTGTCTATTGAACGAGTTCGTAGTGTCTCGATTCTTCACCCCTCTGTCGTTACGTCAGAGTTCTTACAGACGTAGGTTTCGGACGCAAGAAAAACAAAACAAGATGGACACATAGTGAATATGATATAAAAAATAATTAGTATCAACTACGTGTTATAATATATTCGATGTTCACATATTGTGTCACTCCATGTCAAAAAATTCAAATATGAAGTAAACATCAATAATTATAATATTTTGTCCCTTAAACGATATAAGGGACACAACATGTTGTATAGGAACATCGAATAAAATAAGTAAATGTCGAAAATGGAAAACCTCTTCCTTTACCGTTGGGTGAGGTCATAAGAATAGACCTCTTAGGGTACCCGTCTCCGTGGACCGTCCGATGTCAAGTGCCCTAGTGTTCTTGGTCTGTGCTGAATCACGATGGAAAGAAAGAAAGAATCGAGCATGGAAAATTAGGAAATGTGGATATGACGGGGAGAGAAGTAGGCGGAAGGCGACCGTGGGTGATCGGACAAGAGACCTAAACACTCAGACAAAGAAAAAACCATGTAAGTGATCAGACAACGTAAAAAAATCCAAGGTATATATTCACTATAGTATGTCATAAATAGGAAGAGACAGACTGAATGAAGTGATCGTAGTATGGGAGGTTCAGGTAGGTACAATAACGTTTATGGGAGACGACGAAAGATCCTATAACGACTAAATTTTTCAAATAAAAGTTCTCAGGTGTCCTGTATGGACGAAAGAAGTCACGGCAAAGACTTTAGGGTGGTCAACTTGGTCCTATGGTCAATCAGGGTGCTGAAATCAGTTACATAAATAACGGACGACGACGATTCAGCGAAGTCAGCACAGGCTGAGACACGCTGGGGTCTCTGTCGTCGGGTGGTCCGAAGGGGCAGGGACCCTAAGAGGTCTGTTCTTGTGACCTCACCCAACGGTAAAGGTAGAGGTTACGTACTTTCACTTTTCACTCTCACTTCAGTGAGTCAGCACAGACTGAGAATCGCTGTGGTACCTGACGCCGGGTGGTCCGAGGAGGCAGGTGCCCTAAAAAGTCCGTTCTCACGACCTCACCCCACGGTAAATAACAGATAGTTGGAGATAAACGGGTAGACCCCGAGAAATCGATAAAGTTCGTCATTTTGAGGGTATGTATGTATTATAATTTTTGTCTTGTAGAACATGTATCATCCTTTTAGTTCCAATCCGTTAAGTTACATAAGACAACAAAGTAGTTTGGTCTTTTACCTTTTCTACTCCATCTTTTATCCAATCCTTCATTGTTAATAGAGAAAGTCATCTCATGTCCACAGTATTCAGTCTCCCTTCTTGTCGGAGACTGTCGTGACTCAGCCCACTCGTCATATGTGTTAAGTCGGAGTGACAACATTAGTGTTAAGACTAAACTTTTTTTTTTTTCTACTCTTACTATTAATTCTTCCCGTACAACGTACAAATTCTTTAGTACTTAGTATTTTTTAACACGTAATGACATTCTAAACGTGCTACTTTTAATTTCTAAATGTTAAGAACTCCAAAAGGATTATAGGAATACGTTTGGGTGAAAATGGATTTAATTTTTTCGAACTGTTGTTTACCAACAACAAAAAAAAGTTGTTAGTTAACCAATGTACAGTCTCGTTGAAAGATCTTGATTTAATGTAAAACTTTTTGTCTTAATGTAGAAAAACACCAAACGAAATTTTTCCAGGTCTTTATATTAAGTAAAGTATACACACAAACAAAAATTACAGTATTTCGTCCCTCCTCCAGTCTTTCCGATCTCCAGTCTTCCTCTTGATAAGTATCAAATACCAAAGTATTTTACGACTACACTCCTAAGTTTAGGGTCCTTTCGAAATCCAATATTGTGAACAAATTTTTGTTTTTGACTTTTTAGAATTTACAATACTCACTCTCGTTAGATTTACATATATACATGTCTTTTCTTACGTATATTCACACATTTTAGTATATAAAGTATCAGTAAGGTATTCAGTACGTAACAACAATGTATTATACATATACATAAATAGGATACTATTACGAAGGGACTACCGAATCAGCCGTTTCTTTGTTGGACGTTACGTCCTCTGAACCCGAGTTAGGGACCCAGCCCTTCTAGCAGACCTCTTCCCTTACCGTTAGGGGAGGTCATAAAAATGGACCTTTTAAGGTACCTGTCTCTTCGTACCACCCGATGTCAAGTACCCCAACGTTTCTGAGCCTGTACTGACTCACTGATTGTGTGTAAATTACACATACATATGCATATGTATATATGTATATATATATGTATGCGTGTATTTATATGTATATATGGATGTATATATGTATATACGTATGTGTATATATGTGTATGTATGTATGTGTGTATATATGTACATGTACATACGTATATATATGTATGTATAACCTCTTCCTTTACCGTCGGGTGAGGTCATAAGAACGGACCTCTTAGGGTCCCAACCCCCTCAGACCACCCGACGGTAGATACACCAGCGTGTCTCATCCTGTGCTGGCTTCGTTGAATGGTCGTCGTCGTATGTATGTATATATGTGTATGTATGTATGTATGTATATGTATGTATGTGTACGTGTATATATGTGTATGTACATATGTATATATATTATATATATATGTATATATTACATAAAGTATATTTAATAAAATCACCAATTTACAAATCACCGTAACAATATGGTTTGTAGACACCGGGTTTCCCGTGTATTTTTTTCAAGTTGTAACGATTAATGATCTCTTTACGTTTAGTTTTGATGTTACTCCAAAGTGGAGTGTACCAACCTTACCGGTACTAGTTTTTTAGATGTTTGTTATTTAAGACCTCTCCCACACCTTTTTTCCCTTGGGAGGATGTGACAACAATCCCTACATTTAACCGTGTCGGTGATACCTCTTGTCATACCTCCAAGGAATTTTACGATTTTCGTCTCGATGTTATACTAGGTCGTTAGGGTGAGGACCCGTATATAGACCTCTTTCGTAGTAAACTTTTCTATGTACGTGGGGTCACAAGTGACTTCGTGATAAATGTTATTGGTTCTGAACCTCTGTTGGAGTCATAGGTATCTGGTCACTTTCCTATTTCTTCTACACCATATAAATATACTACCTTATAATGAGTCGATATCGTATCTTACTTTATAGTATACTTCGTTTCATTCGATCTATTTCTGTTTATAGTATGCTATAACGAATGTGTACCTTAGATTTTTAATTAATATGTTTACTTGAATAAATGTTTCGTCTGAGTATCCGTGTCTTTTGTTTGAATACCAATGGTCTCCCTTTTCCGTCCTTCTTCCCAATTTAATCCTCAAACCCTAATGGTATATATGTGATGATATATATTTTGTCTCTTGGTTTCACCTGGATGAACAACCGACAACATGTCATATCCGTTGATATGAGTTATAAAATATATTTTCATTTTACCTTTTTTTAGATTTTTTCTTATATATATATATATAGTTGTGTATGTGTATATATATTGACTTAGTGAAACGACATGTGGACTTAAATTGTGTTGTAACGTAACATTTAGATGAGATGAAGTTATTTTTCATTAGTCAAATTTTTTCTGTTTGAATTGATATTTATATATATATACATATATATATGTGTGTTTATCGGTCAGTCATTATGTTGTGAATTTCAATTCTTTATCAATAACTGAGATTTTGAGACAAAAGGATCAAGTGTCCTTACAACGTTATTATTATGTATTCAGGGATCATGTATAAACCCGAAGGGTCCACCAACTCACCATTTCTTAGACGGACGGTTACGTTCTCAGTGTCCTCTACACCCAAGTTGGGGACCCAGTCCTTCTAGGGACCTCGTCCCTTACCGAAATGATAAAAAGGTAAAGTTGAAGCACACCGAAAATGACATGATTCTGTATCTGACATATACAATATTGTCCCATTTAAGATTGTGAAAAATTCCAGGAACTTTTCTTTTAAGAATTCACAAGAACGGGGTCATAAGAACGGACCTTTTAAGGTACCTCTCTCTTCGGAACGCCCGATGGCAGGTGCTCAGTGGTTCTCAGTCTGTGTTGGCTCGGACATGCGTGGAATCATGTATAATTAGTACACGATTAGGAGTGAAATAGTAGTACTTAAAAACAAAAGTCTACTTCTTTCTTTTTACTTGTTTTCTTTTGTTTTCTTTATAAGTACCTCGTGGATTGTACGTTGACTCACACGAGGCACAACCTCCACGTTACCCCCACTTTGGTCTACTGAACGTGATAGACCTTCTGTGTGGTTGTCACGTTTGGATTCTTGGCGTTCTGCCACCCCACCGACGTCGAGTGTGGCGGAAGACTCGAGCTTCCCGAAGATCTCTTTCTCCAGAGTTCCTCCTCCCTACGTCGGAACGACTTGAGATGGTAAGTATTAAAGAAAACTCCTAAGTCCCAACCTAGCCTGACTACCTCCGTCCTCTTCCCTCTCGAGAATGATAATTTTTCGGTAGGGTCTTACCACCCCGGCTGAGTGTGGTGTAACGAGAACCGGGAATGTACATTGTCCGTAAGCGATGTATAAATCCCTTACTTTCGAATGTCTTTTTGAATTCTTAAAAGAACAGTTCCTGGAATTTTTCACAATCTTAAATGGGACAATATATGTCAGATGTGGAATCATGTCATTTTCGGTGTTTTAACTTTAAAACTTTACCTTTTTTTTATTTCGACTAACAAACTGGACCACTCGTTCAATCACCCTCTCAATTTAATATAAACCGATCTCGTATGCGAACGACGAAATGAGAGTCTTTCTGGACCGAAGTTTGTACTCGACTTCGTAAAGAGAACAAGGCAGTGAGTCAGTACAGGTTGAGAGACTCTGGGGTATCCGAGTCGTGTGGTCTTAGGGGTCAGGAAATGGTAGAGGACCTCGAATCAGTTTGAGTACAGGTAACTCAGCCACTACGGTACGTTGGTAATTCAGGAGACAGTAGGGGAAGAGGAGGACGGAAGTTAGAAAGGGTCTTAGTCCCAGAAAAGGTAGTCCACCGGTTTTATAACTTCGAAGTCGAAGTCGTAGTCAGAAAGGTTATTTATAAGACCTGATTAAAGGAAATCATAACTGAACAAACTAGAGGAACGTCAGGTTCACTGAGAGCTCAGCAGACGTTGTGTAGTTAAGTTTTCGTAGTTAAGAAACCACGAGTCGGAAGAAATACCAGGTTGAGAGTGTAGGTATGTACTGAGGACCTTTTTGTATGGAAACTGATATACCTGGAAACAGTCGTTTCATCACAGAGACGAAAAATTATGCGACAGATCCAAACAGTATCAAAAAAAGAAGGCTCCTCGTTCGGAGAAAATTAAAGTACCGACGTCAGTGGTAGACGTCACTAAAACCTCGGGTTCTTTTATTCAGACAGCCACAAAGGGGTAGATAAACGGTACTTCACCACCCCTCGGCCTACGGTACTAGAAGTAAAAACCTTACGACTCAAAAAACAAACAAACAAACAAACAACAGAAAAATAACTTCCTATTAACGAAATGTCTTAAAACGACAACTTACCTCAAAATTCGGTCGAAAAAATCAGAGGAGAAAGGGAAAGTAGTTCTCCGAGAAATCAAGGAGAAACGAAAGAAGTATTGCCACCACAGTAGACGTGTAGACTCCAATAACTATAAAGAGGGCCGTTAGAACTAAGATCTAACACGAAGTAGGTCGGGTAGTAAAACCTACTACATGAGACAATGTGCAAAGTGTCGTGAAGACAATGTACTTGTATTTATTCAAGGAATTGGACTCCGACATAGAAGTAAATTTTTATCCTGATTATTAATTTATAGGAAATCAGTAACTACTCTACCATATATAGTTCGTGGACCGTGTCTGATCCCTTTGAAAAAGAAGGAAGAAACTCAGACCCCGATAGAAATCACAGACTTCAAGTCTTTGTTTGCTGTCTCTTCAGGGGACTTATTACGTAGCAGAATCTCTTTTTCTTCCACATTGACCCATCGAAAATGACTGTTTAATAATCTTTGAGTAGTACTGTTCTAGGGACGGGAGTATGACAATCCCGGACTTTGTCCCATTACCCGTTTACAAGGGACCAAGGGGTCGGACGTCAGGGGTAAACTAAACCATAATCGTGTGGTGAAAGGAAGACCCTTCGGTCGGGACGGGAGAAGAGCCACTACATAAACCTCTCCCACCTAAGTTAGGTAAGAAGTTCTCCACCTCCCTTACACTAGTATAGTCCCGTGAAACAAGGGGATTGTTTTTCCTACAAGGTCCTTACCTATGTTAGTCGTCGTTCTTATCCAGTCCTCTAAAACGGGGTTGACAACTTGTGTCTCTAAACTTGGACTCGCTGGTATTCCGATCACAACGATAGTAGTAGAACGATAGTATCCTCTATCGGTATGTTTACCTCGGTTCTGTTCCTTCTCTGTGACACAACCTTTCTATCTGATACGGTACCTATATTGTTAACTCAAGGACGTAGACCAAGGACGTCAGTCCTCGGGACTAGAAGGTAAATGCATGCTTATGCCATTTACCTTGGGGTGAGGTCATGAGAACGGACCCTTTAGGGTACCTGCCTCCTCGGACCATCCGACGTCAGGTACCCCAGCCATCCTCAGCCTGTGCTGCCTCGCTGAAGTGAAAGTGTAAAGTGAAAGTACGTAACCTCTTCCTTTACCGTTGGGTGAGGTCACAAGAACGGACCTCTTAGGGTCCCTGCCCCCTCGGACCACCCGACGGCAGATACCCCAGTGTGTCTCAGCCCGTTCTGACTTTGCTGAATCGCCGTCCTGTCATGGAGAGACTAAAGTCAACACAAGGGTAGTGATTTGATGATGTTTTTTTCTTTCCCCTATCAATCCTTCATACCTTAATTACACATGTGTGACGATATAAATTTTGTCTATTAGTTGTTCCTGGATGACATATCGTTTCCCTTGGGACTAGTTACAATATACCTTCGGACATACCCTCCCTTCGAATCCTCTCTTCCCTATGCACACACACATACCGACTCAGGGAAACAACAGGTGGACTTTGATAGTGTTGTGACAATTATCCGATATGAGATTATGCTTTATTTTTCAATTTTTTTTTATTTTTATGTACATGCAACGTACGGAAAAGGTCAAATGAAACTGACAAGTGGAATGAAAATGGTTATGAATCGTAAGTCTAGTTGTCTATATTATAACCATTTCTAAATACCTATTTCTTTCTTTCTTTATCATACATATGGGGAAAAACAAAAAAAAAAATTTTGTTTTGACACGTGAAAGTAAAAATCTGTATCTTTAATTTGACATCAAAATTTACCGAGATAAATGATTACTTGTTCAATAAAATTACCGATTATAGATAAACAACCTTAACTAAAAATTTCTATGGTATATTTCAATTATCAAATTTAGGGTATAAATTCTACCCCCGACGATAACCTCCGCTAATCTCCTATAATCGTCCTTGTATTTTGTGGGGCGGGACGTCCAATCATTTCGCAGGGGTCCTCCGTTATACTCGAATACTTGTCACTCCAGGTCTTCTACGGATCCGACAAAATCACTTGGTCCTCTTCGTTCTTACTCGAGTAAGGTAGGTCTAGTGGGTCACTTAAGCGTTTGTGAGCGGATAAATTTATGTCATCAAAAGGACCTAGACACAAAGTTTGAGGAAAGTAGAGAACCATCAGGAGCTACCGAGACAGGGAGCGAACAAAGACTCAAGGACTTTCTAGTACGACTGGTGCATGTGTAATTTCGTGAAGCGTAGAGTGTCGGTCTTACTCTACGTGCTTCGTGCTGGGCACTACGACCTAGGACCTGTGACTCGTCTCTGTGGAGACGACAGACACCTGCAGACGGTTCCGTAGTCCCATGACTGTGTCGGAAAGATTTGAGACCTTTACGTCCGCAGGAGGGTTGTGTGACACAGAAGAGATCTTCCGGGAGGAGTGTCGAACTACCACAGAGGAAGATTCAAAGTCGAGGTCAGGGTCCTCGGTTGAGCAGTGTTACAATGGATCAATATTGGGAAGGAACCCGAAGAGGGCCGAGGACGAAAGGGAAGTAGTAGAATCCACTCGTTCGAGTGAAGAGGGGTAGAGGTTACGGAGTCAGTAGGAGGTCCTGTAGTAGTGTCGAACGGACCCGAAAACGTCAACTGTCGAAAATCTACAGTTGATTAGTCTGGTGCAGTGTTAGGACTACTATGTGAAGGACGCCGAAGTGTAATGGGAGATGTTTGATACGTTTTGGGAACGGACCGGAGTTTCTGACGAGCGGACGAGACGGCGACCGTCTCGAGAGTGAAGTGGAACCCGTGGGAGAGGTGCCGAGAGGGGCAGGCCCGCGTGTCTAAGGGAACAGCGGAGATTCCGTCGACAAGGGAGACAGGCGTAAGAGAAAGAAGGTCAGGCGAGTACCGACCAAAGAAGTACGTCAAGACCAGAACCGAGTTTACAGTAGGGGAATCCCTTCCGAAGGTACAGTGGGAGATAAACGAAAGGGTATTTGGGGTCACAAAAGAAAGAAGTACCTAAATGGAGATAGACTTTAATAGAATAATTAAACGTGAAATAACAGTCAGAAGAGGTGATCTTAAATTTAAGGTGAGATTGAGGGACTCCTCGGATAGTTATAAGTGGAAACACAGGGATCCCGTATATATAGGTATCGATTGTGATGATCGAGTTGTCATTCGGGGAAGAATGACGATCTTGACGTAAAACAAGCCACCGGAAGAGAGGAGGACTGCTCGCACGGACGTACGCACGATTCAGCAAAGTCAGTACAGGCTGAGAAACGCTGGGGCACCTGACATTCGGTGGTCCGAGGAGACAGGTACCCTAAGAGGTCCGTTCTGATGACCTCACCCAACGGTATGAGAAGAGGTCCCCTAGAAAGACTGGGTCCCTAACTTGAACACAAAGGACATCGAGGACGTAACGTCCGTCTAAGAAATGACGACTCGGTGTCGCGGAACATGTTTAGGACTCACCTTTATGGATCAGTATAACCAGGGTAACGGAAACAGTGACGGACCATATCCCTGTCCGTACAGTACACCCAGGTCAGTCAGAGGACCCCCAACTCCTACCCTACGAAGATTCTGTATTGAGTGAAAAAAATTTTCTGGGTGTACACCTCCTTTACCAGGAAAGGGACGGGGACCTGAATCATTCTTATGTACACTACGGACTTGGCATGTACACTTACCTTTCTTGTGTGTGACTCTGGTCGTCTTACTTCTCGTCCTTACTTGGACCCAGAAACCACTTCAGCACGGAGATCTGAAGGACAATGTACTCTCTTGTAAAAAAAAAAAAGACTTTACTTTGTAATTTCCTCCAGACCCGTCAGGAAGAGTTGGGAAAAAGACAGAGAGTCAGGTGGGTTGTAAAACACAAATAATAAGAGTACGTAGTCATAAATAAAATCATGTATACACAAATGTGATTTTATTTTATATTACAAGAAAACACATAAAATTTGAAAATATCGAATAAGAATGATGGACACTAAATGAGATTCGGAAAGAAAAGTAAAGATAAGATAACTAAAGTACTGACTATCTATACAGTCCGGAGTTTCAATGTTCTAATCGTATATATAGGTCTTTACGTTAACAAGTGAATTTCCTAACCATGTGGTAGTCCAAATGGTCTGTAATAGTTTAATAAGAGAATTTTATTAACACGATTAATTTGAGAAGGGTTACCATACTCTTATGGAGAAAAAAGTGTACGAACGGTTATAAAACATATCAGTCCAAAAATACACTTTACTATAGAGTAAGACGAAAATTAAATGGGAAAAGACAAATGATTACTCAAACTTGTAAAGAAGGATATAAACACCCGACAATCCGAAAAAGAAAATAATACCGAGATAAACATAAGAAGGAAATAAAAAGACAACAAACAGAAAAATTAACTATAAAAATAACACAAGAAATATATAAGACTTATAATTACGAACAAGTACTTAACGTTTATAGAAGATGGATAGGTACCGAATTGAAAAAATACCATAGAAAACCAAGTGTCTTCAAAATTGCAATCATATCAATTTAAATCCCGAAAGAAGCACCGACTCTAACATTTCTTAAACGGACGTTACGTTCTCTGGGTCCAAGCTAGAGACCCAGTCTTCTAAGGGACCTCTTCCCTTACCGATGGGTGAGATCATAAGAACGTTTCCTTTAGGGTACCTGTCTCCGTGGACCTTCCGATATCAGGTACCTCAACGTTTCTCAGTCTTTGTTGACTTACTGATTGTGAAAGTGAAAAGTATCAGTTTAAATGTTTTAAAGGAAAAGCTAGGTCCAAAAAATAAAAACAAATACTGGAAATAACAAGTCGGTGAAAACTATTCTGAGAAGTAATAAACGTTCCTTTGTATGATTGTCTAAGTCGTCAATCATTTATGTTCAACTAATTTACTCTTTTATTTACTTATGTGTTTCACTAAAATCGTCCTTTTTCATGTCTCACTATTTAGAGTACAGTTTATTAGTTATAGAATTTATTATATTACAACTTATCTGGCAAATCTTTTTTTAGATATAAAAACTTCCAATGTTTAATGGGGTTAGTTTCGATCTTGGTCTCGGATGGTAGTATAAGACTTTATCAGAATTTATACTTACCCTGTTTTACACGAATGTAAATTTTTAGGTCTCTCGACCCCTAAGGAGTGACTAAGACCCATGTATTTATCGAAGGTTAGTGACTTAGAATTTAAAGTCTCTTTTCTTTTTACAGAGTAACAGTAGTTAATGAGGTCTTAAAAATAAATAAATTTTACGTGTGGACCCAATAGACACGACCGGATAGGTTATTCTTTATGGGTGTACTAGATATAAAAAGTATAACATAGTGTAATTTTTACCTCTCCTTCCCTAAAGACGTAAGAAGGTATTGTACGACTGAAGAGAGCTAAGTTTATTTATTTTTTACCTTCCGAGACGTTTACTTAATTCGATTGGAAACATTCCAGTGATGGCTCCAAGTGTCTCCGTTACCTTAGTAAAGTTATACACTTTCCGGAATAAAGGTGTTAGCCTTGTCTTTCCAGAATCAGACGTACACACGTCTGATGTACTCCACTATTTTTATCTCATGTTTTTCTAATCTATGTAGGTAAAGTGGTAAAGAAACCCGTACAAAAATTTAAGTTAGCAAAATAGTTGGAATACGAACATATGTACACCTCCTAGTGATAGTCTACTATATAGGAAGGGTAGTCAAGTAAATGTTTCCTTTTTCATTATCGTCATGGTGTCTGTAGTTTGAGAGTATAAAATTTTCCCTTTTCTCTTTTAAAAATACCCGTTTCGGTCCATTATTCAGTGAAAAGTTACCAAGAAAACGAAGTGAGAAAAAAAGGGAAGAGTTCATAATATATTTCGGTTTGTTGTAACAAACTCCGAATTCCCTTTCGGTCAAGGGTAAAACACTAAAAGAAGAGATGTAAAATTCACCCTTATCTACACAGTTTTTGTCAAGATCTTAAGTGTGGTAGGGTTAATTACTCAGTAGTGGACGAAGGTGTCCCGAGACTAGATGCCTACTAAGATCCGTCTAATTAAAGGACCTTCCAAAGTTAACATTATAACGATTACAAGTGGGTGGATGATTCATTTCCAGGTTTTTTGTGTCAGTTAGTGTACGAAGAGAGAAGAAGACAACTATTTGAGAACCCTTTTGTAGACCATCTACTCCCCACCGGTGATTTCACTAGTGAAAGACGAGTGCACCATAAGACCCAACCAATGGACGGGGTGAACCAAATACACTACAGGAAGTAACATGTCCCTAAATGGAGGATAAAGAGTATATGTTACACCAGTTTTACTTCGAGACCCAGAAGGACTTACAACCGCTGAGAATCCTGTGCATAATATATTACCAATTACGTAATCAGAAGAATCCAACGACATAGTTTTAAGGTATCTGACCCACCGAAATTGTTATCTACGAATCAAGAGTTTCAAAACTTCCGATCCTTCAGGTTCTAGTTCCACGTCCGTCTATGCTTAAAACCACCCCCGGAAGAAGATGGTTTCTAAAGTACGTGTTACTTTAGAACCCGTAAAGGTGTAAGACGGACGAAACACGAGTGTTCGGAAAAGAAACATACACGTGTCCCTGTCTCTATTAAGAGAAACAAAACCTATTCTTGTAATTAAGGTAGTATCTCCAGGATTGAACCTGAAGTAGATTCCGATTAATGGAGGATTTCTGGGTTAGATGACCCTCAATCCTGAATTTATATGCTTGGACCCTCGCCCCTGTGTTCGTAAATCAGGTATTAGTATAAATTAAGACTAATGGTTAAATATATTGGAAAGAAGGGGATCAGTTGTTGTAAAAAACCGAAGATTCGTGATTGGACCTTAGAAGTTACCCAAGTACCTGTAGTGTATAATTTTGGACTAGACCAAGTCTGTATGTAATTTACCTAAAACACTTAATTTTTAGACCAGTTTTATCTCCCCGACTGGGAAGACACAACCGGAGAGTCGGTTTTGGTAATAGAAGGTTTCTGGATCATGACTGTTTGAACATTAGGGGACTTTTCTTGAAGAAGACTGTGGATGAAACTTATCTCAGTGACACTAAAAGGTACCCTTTTTAAGAGGACTTCTACCGTCAGAAAGTGAAGGTCCGAAACCAGGTTCGATAAGAGAAAGATCTTGTGAGAGACCAAAAGGGAGGTGTACGTGTTTTTATGGATAGGTGTGGACCCAGAAACACATCTGAAGTGACCGAATCCACAAGGAGGAGAACGAGAACACCCGGACAAGATGGTGGTAGAATCAAAGAAAGTAAACCGGGAACCGAACTGACAGATGCGAAGATTTGACAATTCTAATCCTGTTGTCCTTGGTTCAGAGAAATAAGTGGTGAGATAGGTGTAGTACTTCGGACCATGGGTCGTATCACAGTCTCGACTTCCTCACTTATTGAGTCATCCTTTCACTCAGTACCGGATCTGCAGGTTGTTGCGTCTACAAGTCGGTAAAGATCTTGTTGGACTTCAGTTTGTACCTCCTGTGAAATTCGGAAAGTCTCCTGAATCGTAACGTCTCACAGACAGAAGGTCTAGTCTTATTTCTGCCTCATTTCGTTCTCTCTGACGTACTTCCTTGTGAACAGTCCTCGTCTCGTCAATTTCTCAGTAGAGGGTTTAGGTCCACTCTTCTGAACCTTAGTGGTACCTCAGAATAGGAAGGAAATGTTGACGGGGGCACTTTCACTCAGTGAGTCAGGACAGGCTGGGAAACACTGGGGTACCTGACGTCGGACGTTCCAAGAAGACAGGTACCTTAAGAGGTCCGTTCTTATGACCTCACCCATTGGTAAGGGAAGAGGACCCCTAGAAGGGTTAGATCTCTAAGTTGGGTCCAGAGGACGTGACGTCCACCTAAGAAATGGCAGACTCGGTGGTCCCTCGGGTTCTTCTGACCTCACCCATCAGGTAGGGAAGAGGTCCCCTGTCGAAGTGACTCTTAGGGGGTTTACACACCCTTGATAATAGTTCACTTTACGTCCTGGGGAAAGTTTTTGATAATTTTTAAAGTTTTACTACCCTTGTCTCGTAGTTTCGTTCGTACATTACACCCAAGGAAGATTCATACCTCAGGATAAATGACATATCCGGATTACGGGTGTTTTGATCTAGGTGTGGAGAGATACGGATCCAGGGTCCCTGTATGTCCAAGGTAATGGATTGTTATAAATTTACATAAAAAGTCGTAAGAGAGTTCATAAAACTCCGGGACCTTGAGTTTTAAGATCTCGTATTTATTAGAAAGCATTACTAAATGATACTCAAACGATTTACGGTTTGAGATATTGTGGGTTCAAAAGTATTAGTTGTAAGAGGATGTCTCTGGAGAACCATAACTTTACAGGGAAGAATTCGAATCGAATTTAAGTAGGAGTAATCTTTGATCGATATGTAAACATGGTTATCTATCTTTGGTTCACATTTTTCAAAGTCAGAACGAGACTAAATATCGTCGAACTAGTAAAGAGGCTTTTATTGTAGTGGTTTCGTGGACGGTCTAAAGTTGTATTTCACTAGGACATACAAAGGGAGACAACTTATGTAGTTAAGAGGACGGAACAGAGAGTTTTTCCATGGTTCTAGTTCAGTTAGCACAAAGACACCGTTTAACATAACAAGTTAATACTGTAAAATAAACCCATAATGGAACGTAATTAGACGGGATTATTGATGACCCTGTAAAACCTTTATTAACTAAAAAGTGTAGACTTTCTGTAGACAATACGATACAATTACCGTTATTTTATCTTCTTTGAGTGTTTTCCGTTTTACCTTGATTTACGGTTCTATTTACAATATAAAACCGTTAGCAGAGTGTTTTATCGACTGTCTACAATTATATTCGTAATGTGAAACACACTTCTATGAGTAGAAAAGGATAATAATAAGTATGAAATACTGTGTGTCTTTTTTAATACCGTTAAGTCCTATGGTGTAAAACCCGGTACGGTTTCGGTGTAAAACACATAACGAAAAGGTACAACTATATATTAACCAGATACCAGAGGTTCAGTTCTTAGTTTCACTAAGAACCGTATGTTAACTCAAAGTGTTTTTCGTTGACTTATGAAATTCCTTTATCACTCCCTAAATACCGATTATCAATTTTTATTAATATCATAGGGTTCTCTTTTCATTTTGATCTGTCATTTAAGAATAACCAGTAAATACTTGAGATACATCGTTTTGGGTAAACCGTTTCCCTTACGTCGGTGCAAGAGATGAGGAATTGTAGGGGTCCTAGGATATTATGTGGTGTTCTCCTGGTTACTGACGTGGAACTCCTCCCCACCTTTCGACCTTTAGTTTAGTCTGGGATCGTTCACCCCTGTTCCGCTACACTCTCGTCGACGGTGACCGTTTGAGAATACTCACTGAATAACAGAAGAGTAAAAAGGTCTTGAAATTAACATAAATCTAAATATCAAGGTAATGACATACATGTGTTTCTCTCAATTAAGAAGTTTTTACACAGGCGGACTATCTTTTCTGTAAGTAAATAACCAAGTAGGGTCTAAGTAACTATATAACCGACTCCCAAAATCACTATAATCTGGAAGAAAAGTCTCTTCCGTTACCGTGGGGTGAGGTCATGACAACGGACCTTTTAGGGTACCTACCTCCTCGGACCACCCGACGTCAGGTACCCCAGTGATCCTCAGCCTGTGCTGACTTCACCAAATCGTTCGTTCGTTCGTTCTGGAAGAAAATCAGTTAGAGACGACTTCAGAGTGTCAAAACTAACAAAAAATTTAGATAAAATTAGAGTGAAAGAGAAAGACTACGTCTGTGTATGTGTGTGTGTGTATATGTGTTTTACTTTCACTTCTTCGACCTTTATAGACAACATTCGTACTCGTCTTTTCTACCGAAGTTCCATTGAAGAATTTGACTGAGTACTCTCTAATCACCCTTCTCTATGTTGTCTCTAGTTTAGGGTACCAGGGTAAAATGTCTACTTATTTGACTCTAGGTCACTGGACTTACTGAGCCCAGTGTGTGTTTAAGTCGTTTTCTTGACACGAAAGTGGCACTAACGAGGGAAGGTGTGGTGTTGGAAAGGACGCCATCTAGATAGTAGTCTAAGTGTCACAAGGACACAATTAAAGTATTTATGGTAATAGTTATGGAATGTGTGTCCCCGTACGAATTACGAACATTTGTCGTAGACTTATTGTAAATACACAAAAATTAAAACGACAACAAAATTTTTTGTTTCTTTTCTCTGACAAATTTTATTTTTGTGACTGTTGTTGTCATGTCGGGTTCTTTTTGCCGGAAAGAGGTTTAGACCCCCCAAAACAGGTTTATTAAATTTAAACATGCACGTACGTACGATTCGACGAAGTCAGTACAGGTTGAGAAACGATGAATATCTGATATAACCACCCGACGGCAGATACCCCAACGTGTCTCAGCCTGTGCTGACTTCACTGAATCGTCGTCATCGTCGTCGTCTGACATAAATCCGGTGTGGTTTTTGTGTTTGTTTTTGTTTTGGTGGAGGTTTCATTTCATCAATACATCAATTTTACTTATAGATAGATATGTACAGTTATACACTCTAAGTCTAAACAAAAAATTTACCAATTGTGAATTGAAGTTAGATTTTTAAACTGTGTCTGATTTTTAACCGGACTGTATAAAGTCATATTTTTAGTAAAATTCCCCTTGAAACAGAAAAAAAGCACGTTGTAAAAAGATTGAACAAACTTAGAAAATGGGTCTCTGAGTCATCTTTATGTACGAATACTAATCACCGGGTAGTTATATTCACTAATTAATGATCATTCTTTGTATAGTACAATCCTTATCAAAAAGACATAATTTTTCATATGTCTCATTCAGTGTTTATACAGTTCTATAACAATAATATTGACTATTTTGAGACACAAGTAATTTCAATAAACCTATGTCTTCCTTTTATTCTCTCCAGTTTCTGTCGTAGTCTAGACTAACTGTGAAGTCACCTTCCAATTTCATGTCACCTTTACTAAAGAAGCCATACCGATGCCGACGTACTTCTTACTTAAATTTAAGTAAAACTGGATGTATTGTAGTTGTTTGATTTACGGGTTGTCTAATCGAACCGGTCACCTGTTTGGGTAATTACCTGTGTTATTTATTCGCGTGCCACGTCACTATTCGACGGACCCAAGTCTAGGGACGGGAACGAAGAATGACAGACAACTGTCTCTCGTTCCGCGACTTTGAGACACGGAGTCAAAGGTGTAGGAGCTGTAGACCTTTCTAAACAAAAGAGGAGTGTTCCATTTCGCGAATCTTGTGACAGACTGCGAATGATTTATGATATGTACAAACGATAACGAGGGTTGGAGGTGTGGTCCCCGAACGACCCCCATTTACTCCACCTTTGTAAGATAGGTTTAGTAGGAGAGTCTTCAAATATTGGGTATCAGATTATAATTTCCAAGACTCTTAAAGAGATTATTTCCTTTGGTAAATACAATTAAATTAGGACCTAGGGGGGTTAAAGGACTTCGTCGAAAGGACTGAAGTATTTAGGACTAGAATTTTCGACTTTGTAACTAATTAAGTAGTTCTGTTTAGATTTTTCAATCATATTAGAAGAGAATTGACTAGTTCGGAATCGATACTGAACTCTTTAATAAACCGTGTTCTGTCAGTTTTTTATTTATTTATTTTGTTATTTTCCCTTTTCGTTTGTTTGTTCTTTGGGGTCACGTTATTGTTTCACTCTTATTAATAAGTGACTCCTTTTCTTCGCTCTCTCTTCCTTTTCTGCTTTCATTTCACAGAGTTCTCCTCGTACCTTTCTAGGTATGCGTGGTTGACAATTACCGAAGGTCTTTTATAACGATTTTTTGTCTTGGAGAAGTAAGAGAGACGTATCTTCGAAGATCGAAAGTATCTTCGAACTCGAAAGATTTAGAATTCTAAAGGGCTATATGTGAAATTGTTTACCACAAGTGTATAGTGACAAAGGATTTTATTTTAATGTGTATTTATTTTAGTTATTAGAAAGTCCTCCCGATAAAACTCTCTGATAACTTTCAAAACAAAACCAAGATAGAAATGTTTATTAACTTAATAGTACATATTCGGACCCACCCCATACCACATAATATATTTTCTTCGGAGATTAAATAAGTATCGTGAAGTGTACATTCGTGATTAATGTGTGAATAAACAGATTCATAATAAAGACATCTACTTTCGTACGTTGATCACTATAAATACGATCCCGATTACGGCATGATTACACACCTCTGGTTCCGGTAATGTTGAGGTAGAGGTGAATCGTGAATCTCTCTGTCGTTGGGTCTAAGTATATTATAAATTTCAGGATATGGAGAAATTTACACTAGTAAAAAATTGGGTTTTAATACTTGAAATCAAAATTTATATATAAATAACTATCCTATTTATCTAAAGAGGTTGACTATAAAACCTAATATTATGACTATAAAGAGAGAGGTTTATGTTCTTCAGGATATTTGGGTGTTTACGTCAAAACTTACCTCTTACCCTGATAGTTCGTTGTACTTCAAACTAAAACCGTTATAAATTTTTCTGATTTAAACGGGGTATAATGGTCTTATCATTCAGATCCTAGAATTCTGTCACATTATCAAATAAAACAGTCGTAAATAGAAAAAGATAATTATCTTCTGGCTCCTTTGGATTCTTCGAAAGATTCTAGGTCAACACAAATGTTCTATGTGTCGAGTAGCAATTAATTAATATAACCTTTTACACATATCGGTAAACGTTAGGGGGTTTTAGCAGACAAACGTCTACTAAAATCGCATCTACATTTTGGTCGAACACGACTGTGTCTCTGGAGTAAGGGTTCCGGATCTTTAGACTATACGAAAAGGTCGGGTTCGTAAATAGTAAGTAGTGTTACTTTAGTCATAAATTTTTATACATTTATGTTGCCGGTTCTTAACTTAACTGTGAATACTATTTTACGTGAACTAATTCTGAATTATTTCGTGACACATACCATGATCACTTATTACGTAACGGTCTATTTCAACCTGCGTTTCGTTTATGTCACAGTTTCGATTAGATCGGTCTGTAATAAGTCGGTATAATGAAAGAAATAATGATCTAATTTTTTACGTCTAACACAAAGTCGTCGAAAAAGTAATAAAGTTGTGTATTGTGTTCGTGAGAAACCTTTTCTGGTGGATTAAGGTTTTTCTTAATCTCGATGACCTTATCCTCCGGTGGATGATATTACTTTACCCGTGACGTAGCGAATCACTGGACCCAAGGGGAATAGTGTCGATTGTGAACTAAACCCGAATTTTGTAAGGTAAAGTTTTCCAGTAAAAATTTTTAATACGGGTAATACAAAGAGAGAGACAGTACTTCATGATTTGGTCTTTTAGTGATTTATTGTTACAAAGGATTTAATAAAAAAATCTCTGAATCAATTCCCTCTCTTTCAGTAAACCCCTAACTGTACATGTGTAACGATCTAAATTTTACCCATTGGAAAGTTTTATTTTTATTTTTTATTTATTTTTTATTTTACCCATTGGTTGTTACAGGATGACATATCGTGTCCCTTGAGACGAGTTATAAGACGTTATTGGATTTACCCTTTTCCTGAACTTTTTCTTATCTACGTATAAATTAACTTATGATACGACACCTGGACTTTGATTATGTTGTAACAATTAGTTGATATGTCAAGTTATATTTTATTTTTGATTTTTTTTTTAATTCTTTCTTCGTTTCAGTATGTTCACATACTCGTTGACAATAATGATATCTATAAAACCGAAACCCGTAACCCTAGGGTCTTTACTTTAAGTCGGTTCAGTGACCCTAAATAATAATAAAGTCAGCTCTTCCCTCCCTCACCCTGTAAATATAGGGTAACAAACTTTCCTACGACATGAGTCCTCTACCCTCTCAGTCACGAACATTTAGGAGAAAGACATGACAATGCGATCGAGATTCGTCTGTCGTTACCAGTCTCTTTCTTTGTACAGGAATCCTGTTCTTTACCTATGTTACCGCATAATTTCAGTCGGTGAGTATGCCGTTACAATTTAGATTTCCCCATACCCACTCCATGTTCTTCGTAGAGGATGTTAGATCTTGATGAAGGGATCCGAAGAGTAAAGACCGAGGGTTTCTGTGAGACAGAGGTTTTGAGTGAAATAAGTCGACGAAAGGGACCACCGAGTCTACCATTTTCTTAGACGGACGTTACGTCCTTTGGACCCAAACTAGGGACCAAACCTTCCTAAGGGATCTCTTCCCTTACCAATGGGTGAGGTCATAAGAACGGGTCTCTTAAGGTACCTATCTCCTCGGACCGCCGGATGTCAGGAACCCCAACGTTTCTCAGTCTGTGTTGACTCGCTTGTCGTGAAAGTGAAATGAAAGTACGTACCAGTAGGAGTCGCAAGAAAGGTCTAAGAGTTTCTAGTTAGATAAACAGATTGAAAGGTTCTCGCGGGTACTGACAGGACTTGTACAGGTGAGTAGTGATTTAACCCGAGAAAGTCAGGGTAGGTGCGTACATTAAGACGACGAGAAGAAGGAGGACTCCCTAAATTAAGAGTGTCTTAATATGCATTTGCACACACACGGTGTAAATACATCGAGTATTTGTCCGGCTAATGTTCGTTAATCTCAACTCACGTATCAAACAAGAACTTTCGTCAAGCCCTTCATCTTTATTTGTTCCGAGACCCGTTTGTTACAAAGTCACATGACCCGATCAGGGAACTTACAAGTTGTTTTACTAGTAGTGGATACCCTTTCTATGCGGTATCACAGTACCTATGTTCCCATCAAACATAAGTCACACATCGTCTGTCTTCGACGAATCATAGGAATTGTGGTCTACATCGTGATAGCGGTAACTCCTTAAGTAAAGACGAAAAGTATGAATGGCCACGTGTTTCCGTTAAACGAATGTACGTATATCGTCGTGTATGATGACACAGTTCAGTTGTATATAGAATCTCTTAAATATTTACAGTAGAGGATCAAACGTTGTGGTTAAGTTTGTCTGACTTGGAACCACTACATAAGAGAAATTTTTAGGGTCGCGTGTGACAGATTTGGTGAGGAGACTATTGACCAGAACCCACGGAGACAGTATTCACTGAACGGGACGATAAAACATACCGATGTCTTAAAAAGTTGATAAACACCAAGTATAAACTCTCTTTTCAGAATTTAAGGACTTCCGCTCTTGAAGGGTGTTGAGTCTATGAAGAGAGAGTATTACAGACACTTTACATCGGTGACCCCCAAAAGAGAGACTCAAATGTTTCGAAAAGGTCCATATCACTACGGGAACCTTTTTTTTTACTCTTTAACAATGATCATTTGACACTTCATTTTCTTCCATTACTCGTCAACTCTCCCCACTGGGTAGTTGAACCATCCAGAATCCCTGTCTCCTCCATCCCCGACTTTGTTAATTATGTTCCAGGGTCTTTTGTATCCTCTCTCCTTCCACTTTCCTCCGGAGAAGCGAAACCCGGTGTCTGTATCGTATATAAGCAGATATACATTCTTAATGTCAAATAATGTTCTTGTCGTAGTTTCTGAACTGTACGACATAATCGGGGTTTCTTCATCATAAAGGTGGAAACTATCTAACGTGAAGGTCTTGAATCATGTTAGTCACGACGATTAAAAAGAATTAATGTAAACCGTTCCGCTAGTAGTCAACGAGTAAAAAGTGAAATTTTGGAAAGGAAACAAAGTCACTCCTATTTCTGTGAGAAAATCGGTATGCAAGTCGATTTTTTTGGAGATTTACTAGGAACTAATCTCAATTCCAAATTTCCTGGTTATTTTCTATTATGTCGACTTAAAGTGATCTTAGACTCCTAACGTAAAACATAAAGGATCGACCCTGGTGATGTTCATTTATGAAAGTGCCTTGTTGTCTAGAGACGCTCCGTAACCTAGAATCCGATTATATACCAATAAGAGAAGTTGGTTTAATCTTGATAATACGAACAATTATTTACAAGGTTATTGACAACTGACGGTTATTCTTCTTCTTTTTTACTGGGACGATATGAAGTACCCATATGTTTCCATTTCAATATATAAATAAAAATTGAATGTTCTCATTATTTACTTAATCATCAGTGACTTTTTTATATGTATAATTGTCTCTATTTTTATGTATGTTCTTTTTTGATTACGAGAACAAAGAAAGGAAGGGATTATAGAGAGAGGGATTCTACAAGGTTTGAATCACTGAACCCTACTGAGGAAGGTCTGGACACGATAATTTACATTTGACTCCTAACTTGTACTAGACTGGAGGTAGAAATAATATAAAAATTCAATGTGTCAATAATATACGAATAATACTGTACATTTTGATCTACTCTGCAAATTACTTTTTTGATTAGAGGGGGTAGTTGAGAGGAGGTCTCGGTTTGAGGTTTGTATTCACTACAAGTAACAAAATACACACAGAAGAGTGTGAAAAGGAGGAACAGTACCTAAACATTCATGTATATATGTATATACATCCCAAAATAAAAAAAGGTTATACTTAACTATATGAGTCTCAAGAGTTATTACGTCGGGACGGAAATTCATCGATCGGAAGGTTAAGTCGTCAATGTTGAATTTTGTGACGTAATTTTTCGAAATAGTATCAAGTATCCTACCTACACGGCATTCACTAAGTCAGTGAAATAGTAACTTCCTATAAATCTAATAAAGGTCTAGTTACGGTAATGTCTTCTATGGTTTGCTCCGTAGGAACGTGTATATAGGATTACAATAACCTTAGACTAAAACACCCTATTTAAGAGACTTTACACTCACGAATCACCCCTGGACGTACCAACTTAAAATAATTATAATAAACTAACGGAACGTTTAAAAAATTTATATCGTATACCGGAGTTTTTTTTTTTTTACATACCGTTACAGGGAAAGGGATGGAGATGTAAGATGGGTAGTACCCTACTTTAAGTATCAAAATGACAAACGGCAAATGTTTATTTCATATAATAACATAAATAAACAGATTGTTATCTTTTTATTTGTAAAAAAACCGTTAAAACCTATGTAATAACACAGGAAACGAATAAAAAGACGACTAAAAAATTTACCGTCAAACTTATCGAAAAAGACGTGATTCCTGATTAAGAAATAATTTATGTATCGTTTGTGAAGAGGTAAAATAAGGAAAATTAAAACAAACAATATAAGACGAAATATTAAATTTTAAAAATTTAAGGAATAGGAAAATAAATATCTGAAAGAAAGAATTCTTCTTGAGGAGACGGGGTTCTTAATATATTTATAAGTTTAAAAGTGAAATTACAAAATGTAAATCTATAAATTAGATAAATGGATATTTCAACTAGGTAGACACTTTACCTCGTCCTGTCGAAACGATAGAAAGTTTATTCAACGACTAAAACAGTCGAGATAAATAATTTATTCTATAAGGACAAGTTCAATTGACTTTATAGAAGGTAATGTACAATACGTACGTACGAGTCAACGGAGTCAGCACAGGCTGAGAAACACTGTACTGGGTATCGGGTGGTCCGAGGAGACAGGTACCCTAAGAGGTCTGTTCTTATGACCTCACCTAACAGTACGGGAGGAGGTCCCCTGAAAGGACTGGGTCCCCAGTTTTAAAGGTACATGTGAACTCACATAAAGACTTAAGAGACAACAAGATAACTGAATACGTGACGATAGGACTATGGTACCAGAAATCAATCTCCTCGAAACCTTTTTCCAAATTGTAAACAATTCAGTAGAAGACAGAGAGTAGTCGGTATAAAAACCTTCAGTTTACGAAGAACAGATAAACTCCGTAGATATTTAGACAGTTATAATTAAATTAAGACATTAACTTACCTCTGGGTTATCTATATACAAGAATTATGTCTTTACGGACGGACATAAAGTGACTATCTATCTACTATCTATCTTTCTATCTATTATCAAAAAGGGATGTTAATATGATGATTTCCAATTTTGCTAAGAAATGTTTATGGAAGATGTAATAACTATAGGTGATAGGTAATAACTATTCAATCCTTAGATCCTCTTTCTATAGAGATCCTTTTTCCCTTTTGGGGTAGTGACAATCTGAATTTTTCCGATTATACACGATATATAGTAGTTTTACAATAACGGTAATTAGGAGAGTTATTGGACACTTCGTCCGACTCTTATAATTTGGTTATAATGTCTACTCCTTTAACTCCGGATAGTCTTTCAAATTTATTGAATGGGTTTCAGTATGTTGATCATACACCGTTAGTTTTCATCTTTGACTGAAGTAGTGGAATGAGACTAAAGTGGAGGAGGTACATTTTCATTTGTGAGTACTCTTGTCAGTTTAAAATCACTTATTCGATTTTACATCCGTCTTTCACACTTAGTTTTAGTTATAGTGACCTAATGAACCATAGGTTTGTATTATATTATTTTAATTGTAAGACTTATCAATTCCAATAGATAATAGAGGGAGATCGAATCGTCGTCATCGTCGTCGTTCCCAAACCCTGGTCCCACCCCTCTCTGAGTCCACTACACGAGTTCAAGGAGTCCACTTAGACTATACGAAGGAAGAAGAGTTGAAAACCTCTTAAATACCTCTACCCATCCCTAAAATAAGGTTTGTTTTAATTTGATCAATATTAGTCTTTTAATCTGTAATATCTGTCATGAAGTATCGATATAAAATCCGTCAAATGGTCCGACGGAATATCATTTCATCGACCTTATTAAAGAAATGAGAAGTAGAGGATTTGGTCGCCAAGAGTTTGAAATCGTAGTATTAGTGAGCCTCCTGAACAATCGGGTCCATAACGACTCTGTCCGTGGCGAGAAACGAACGGGGAGGGGTGGAAGGAACTCAAAGATAAAATCAAATACCAAGTAGAGACTTAAAATGTCCTAGGTTGTATTATATTGGGTTATATAACACCTGAGTTATGTGTCGTTAAACAAAACTGAGTACTATCAACACATTTTGAACATTATAAGGTTAGGTCATTTTTAAACCACTAGGTGTGTCTGGTCTTCTTGGTTGATGATTCTCATAATTTACGGGTTGTCGTTTGGGCATCCGACATTAAGTCCACAGACATTAGGTGTCCTACGTAGTGCCCGCCGGTCCCCTTTCTATGCAATTTCCTAAGTGCGTAAATAAAGGCAAAATAATTTCCTTTTGTACTTGTTTGGGTGATTCACTATGTAGTAATGATTTTGTCAGGGAAGTTACCCATAGGTTATAGGACTTCTGTATGGTCAAGACGTAAAATATACAAGTGTAGGATAGTAGGAACAGGGGAAATCCTGTGAGTGTTGAACCAACAAGTGAAAAATACCTAAAACTACTTACGGACGGAGGAGTTTACATTCAAGGGAATTCCGTCTTGGGTTCAGACAACCCGGGTGACAATATCGGGGCTGTAGAGGGTGTCTCGGATCATGAAACACTCGTGAAATCTTTTTGGTTATGTTATAACATTTCATTAACCGGAGGTTATTTTTTTCTCTTTATCAACAACTTACTTATTTATTTTCTACTTGATTCACGTTCCAGTTTAAAAGTCGTAATGATTTTAGACGGTGTTTTTAATTTCCATTCTTTTCGTTCCTTTAAGAGACTAATACTAAAGGCCATCTCTACGGTATATCTTCTTCTCCGAGTTTCATTTTATTAAATTTATTAAACTCGACATAATAGGTAAAATCTGTGTCATAGTTATTACATATATATAATTTATTCTCTTATGAGTTTATAATTATTTATGTTTATTTATCGGTTTATTTATACATTATATCACATATATACAGTTGAGGTTAGAAGGTTAAGAAGGGTGTTGAGGAAGGAGGGAGGAACGGTAGGTATACAAACATAAGAGATACGAACATAGAGTTCAAGACGAAACACTTATTTTAGTAGAAATGGTAAAAAGATCTAAGGTGTATATGCAAAATTGTATACTATAAACAGAAATACTATACTACAAACAACAATTTTTCTTGGTTTTTCTTACAAATTTTCTTTCTTAAAGGAAACAAGACTAATATTTATTTTATGTACTATCTCTATTGTACCTTTTATATGTTTTCCCCCCCTTTTCCGTATTATTGCATATTAGTGTTAACATGTCTTTATAGGTAACAATCGTCAAACTGTGTCAAAGAAATATGAAAGGTCTCATAAATTGAAAACGACACCATTGATTGTCCAAGGTTTAAAGTCACCGAACGTCTTTTGTTTTTGTCTTTTTGTTTCTGTGTAGAGAGCGAGATGAATATCCAACACTTAGCCGTCACCAAGAAGAGATACATAAAGGGTAGTCTTGTCCGTACTTCTAGAGTACCGATTTTTGTCGTATTCTCCCTTCGCCTTTTGGACACTACAAAGTATTTGGAAGATGAACCAACGGTACGAATAACACCAATAAGTATAGGGTGACCGGTTTCATTCGGCACACCGATTTGGACAGAAGACGTACAAATGTGTCATCGTTTCGTTTAGTATATTGTTACCCCTTCCTCCATGTTAGGAAAATGTTCCTTTCCTTCCTGTTTGTTGACCCTTGTCGTCGTATTAGAGAGAGGACCTACAACTCGATAAGACCTTATAAAGTCGCCGAAGGAGTTAGAAGTGTAGATAAATTTTCATGGAGTCCTTGAGAAAGAGGATTAACTCTTTATTCAATAAAGAGAGTTTTTGAACTCTTTATTACTTTTCCAAGAGTAAGAGTATGAGTTTTATAAGAGTTAAATTAAATATAAGTGCTCCTTGTCCTTGAAAATTCGAAAAAAATTACATATGAGTTTAAGAACCCAACGATAGCCCTGAACATTTTCTCTTTCTTTTCCGCGTTTGTAATAGGGACGTTTTTCTGTGCACTGCACCAGGAGTTTAAGTCAGTTTGGCGAATACCTTACTGTTCGTTTCCGTATTAAGTGACTAAACTTGAATTAACGAAAACGAAAGTGTTAAGGTGAAGTCTAACTCTAAGTCTATCTCTTTGAGTTTTCTTTCTTGTACACACTAAGGTATTTAGACACCAGACAAGAACTTGTTAGTTTCCTGCTTATACCTTATTTAAATCATCAAAGACGACGAGACTGAAGATATTTATACGTCACCACAAAAAAGAGATCGATGAGTACTATATACTAAAGGAAATTGTCTTTGTGGTCTTTGTGAGAACGGATCGTGTCCACGGGAATAATTTCCACCGTAAAATAAAACGATGTATGACAACGAGATTATGACTTGTAGATGGTCAACCTTTAAAAGATTCTTTTAAGTTACTTCTTATGAAGGAACGACTGTACCTCCTTATTTTTTTTGACTGACATTAGGGATAATTTTCTGTTTCCACCCCCTTTCTTCTATTCTTATATTTGACGAGTAACGATTTTCCACCTAAACGGTCGCCGTTAAACATCGTTTATCCATTGGAAGTTTCCCTTTTCCTACTAAATGAAAATCCGACTTAATTTAAACGACTTTTAATTACCGTGACAACTCATCAGGAACTCAATTTCCTCTTTTATATCTCACTGACGAAAATCAATTTCTACTTTTATACCGTGCACAGTTGAACCGATTGGACTTGGATGTAAAGTGTCTTAGGGGAAGAAACTTACTAAGACCCACTCTAAGCCGGATGGGTCTCTGGGTGTACCGAACGACCCACCTACATTTCACCGACGGTAATAACAGCCATTCAGCAGTATCACTTCGCCCCATTCTCTGTTTGTGTTTGCACAGTCGTCTAAAGTTGACTAAGAGTGAGAGGAGACGACAAATATCGAGAAGGAGGGATGTCGCCGGGTTCAGTTGTCACTGAGGTCCAGAGTCGGAGTTGTGTCTCCGTCTGTCGGGGGGTGTTTGTGCTCGAGGGGAACCGACGTGGTAGACCATCGACCCACACGGGTCGAAGGAAATCAAAGTACTTTTTAGACTACTTAGATGAATGTGTTGACGAAGTCCTCCAGACCAATTACTGAAAAGAACCTAGGAGGTTGTGACATTCTGGGATAAAGGGTCGAAAAGGGTGTTAAACATTCTGGGAACAGGATATTGACCCGAAGGGACCTCCGAGCCACCACTTCTTGGACGGACGGTTTCGTCCTTTGTCCTTCACGTCCAAGTTGAGGACGTAGTCCTTCTAGGGGACCTCTTGCTTTACCGTTGCGTGAGGCCATAAGAACCGACCTCTTAGGGTACCTGTCTTCTCGGACCGCACCCCAGTGACTCTCAGTCTGTACTGAATGACTGATTTGTTGTTCTTGTTGCTACCAGAATAGTAGTCAAGGGGTAAGGAATTGTTAGTACTGCCAAAACGAAAGGACTTAATTGAGCTGCATACAGACCCCCAAACGTTGACCTTCTCTAGAACCTAAAGATTCTCGGAAGAGTGTCTCCGTGTCTACCCAGATCATAGTTTCCTTAGATCTCCTTCTTCATCTCTGAGTGTAGTGACCAACTACTGTTGAACTGGTGTTTTTTTGTCTTAGTGAGAAAGCAACAAAAGAAATATACAAAGTCTCAGAACTAAAGTTAGACGGAGAAGATAAGTGGAAAATAATCTCAAAATTGTGAGTAAAGTCGTACAATAATTTTTGTTACATCTGTTTTTCTTTTCTTTGTGTGTCTGTTTCGGAGGTGCACCTTTTACACGAGTCTCCTTCGTTCTCGGGGAAGGGGAGTAAGGAGTAAATTGTTACAAAAACAGGTCATGTGTCAGATTCTTAGAGACGTTGTCGTAGAGATTGTCTACCGGTTCCCCTAGAGACGAAAATTACGAACCTTTTCTATTCCTAAAATAATTAAGGACTATCATCGAGTGGGGTGACAACCTCACCCATAAGAATTCTTTCAACCAACACCTTGACTCGGTTTTACCTAGTCGAAGAAAAATTAAACGCCCGTGACGAAGGTCAAGTAGATGGAGACTCGTGCAGATGAACCGTTGACAGGACAAAACATATCATGTAAAGGTTCAACGACTTTTATCGATGGTAAAGAAGAAGGGGTATAGACCCCCAATTCTACGGGTCAAGAGGGTTTTCATAGTTAGGAGGAACGAAGGTATCTTGACACACACTCACACACACACACACACACACACACACACATCCCCCTCTCTCTTTCTCTCTCTCGTGGTATCTTCTTGGGTTACTTTTACTTTAGAAAATATCTGGTTTGAAGAAATAACATGTTTACGACTTTCCGGATCAGGAATTTGACCAGTCACAAACGTTTTCGTATCAATGATATGAGAGTTCTCCACAGTAAGTGAGAGACACTGGTGACAAACACTGGAAACAACCTTTGAGTGTTCTTTTAGACGACTAACTTGACTTCCGGTAAATTTTTCCTATAACGAAATTTAATTGTCGTAAAAATAGTAATAAAAAACTTATTTGAATAAATAAAATTAACCTCCAATTAATGAAATGTTATAACATAACCAAAACGATATGTAGTTGTACTTAGGTGGTGTCCATATGTGCACAAGGGGTAGGACTTGGGGGGAGGGAGAAGGGAGGGGCATGGTAGGGAGACCCAGTAGAGTCACGTGGTCGGGGTTCGTAGGTCATAGTCCGTAGCTTGGACCTGACCGATAAGTAAAGTATATACTATAATATGTACAAAGTTACGGTACGAAAGTTTAGTAGGGTGGGAGCGAGAGAGGGTGTCTCAGGTTTTCTGACAAGATATGTAGACACAGAGAAAACGACAGAGCGTATGTCCCAATAGCAATGGTAGAAAGATTTGAGGTATATATACACAATCATATGACATAATCACAAAAAGAAAGACCAAATGAAGTGAGACATATTATCAGAGGTCAAAGTAGGTAGAGTAATCTTGACTAAGTTTACATAAGAAAAATCACCGACTCGTTATGAGGTAACACATATACATGGTGTCGAAAGATTTGAGTTTTACCTAATTTCTAGATTTGCATTCTGGTCTTTGATATTTTGAGGATCTCCTGTTGTATCCGTTTTGTGAGATGTTGTATGTAGTGTCGTCCTAGGAGATACTGGGTAGAGGGTCTTATGACCTTTATTTTCGTTTTGATTTGTCTACCCTATATTAATTTGAATTTTCGAAGACGTGTTGTTTCCTTTGATATTCGTTCCACTTTTCTGTCGGAAGTCTTACCCTCTTTTATTATCGTTTACTTCGTTGACTGTTTGTTGATTAGAGTTTTTATATGTTCGTTGAGGACGCCGAGTTAAGGTCTTTTTATTTACTGGGTTAGTTTTTTACCCGGTTTCTCGATTTGTCCGTAAAGAGGTTTCTTCTGTGTGTCTACCGATTGTTTGTGTACTTTTCTACGAGTTGTAGTGAGTAAGAGTCTCTTTACGTTTAGTTTTGGTATTACTTCATGGTAAAGTACGGTCAGTCTTACCGACTTTAGGCTTTCAGATATTCGTTATTTACGACCTCTCCCACACTTCTTTTCCCTTGGGAGAATGTGACAACCACCCTTACGTTTGTTAACGGAATACTGGGTCGTTAGGGTGAAGACCTGTATGTGTGGTTCCTCTGGTCTTAACTTTCTCTGTGTACATGGGGTTACGAGTAGCGTCGTGACAAATATTATTGTCTTAAAAATTACTCTTGTATTAGTGTCGGGTACCCCCTGAGATACACTCGACCTGAAGTGAGGTCTTTTTCATTTATTATACTCTAAAATCCGACTCGTTTCGAGTCCAATATGGTGTTAATTTACCCTTTGTCTTCCTTGTACTAAAACGTAGATGTCACTTGTCAAATTATTTGAAAAACCGGTTGTGTTACGTTTTCGAAGCAACAGTGGGAAACTATCGAAAACAATCAGTACATATTTCATATTAAAGATAACGTCTTTTTTTACATAAGAGATAGTTCTTGAGAGTTACTCTCTTATACTCGTCTTTTCCTTGTAGTCTTAACACTTATTTTATAGCAACACGTTTCCTCTTCTACGATTGTTTTTCGTCGAGTTTTACAATTTAGAAACGACGGGAAATTTCTTACTTAGTGTTCTCACAACTGCAGGTTAAGAGTTTAATTTTATTAGTTATTCCTTATTTGTCGAAGGTAAGACGTCTATCTCACGGTATTAAAGATTTTAGACGAGATAGAAGTCGAACCGAGAGTCTTTGTGGACGTCACAATGTGACACTACATTCTTGGAATGTGACTAAGTTCCGAAAGAAGTCCTGAAGTCCCTACCTTTGATTCTTCGATGAACTCGCCCTTCTTTGGGAGCACGGATGTGACACAAGACAGTAAGACAAACGGGTACTACAAAGGGGAGTGATACTAGATCGGAGGTTTGACGGCAGTTGCTCGAGGGATTTTGTATTTAGACTGGTGTACTTTCAGAAATAAAAATTATTCACAGTTACGGTAGGGAAACACCTCCCCTATGTCTGTGTCAAACCAGTATTTAGGCAGGAGGGTCGAAGAGTATCTGAAACTTCAGAACTTTCCGGTACTAAACGGACCATTTAATCCTTCTTGACCGTCGGCTATTGGAGGGTATAACCGACCCACCAGGAATTGGGAGTGTCACTTCTTTCCCTCGACCTGACTACGTGTCGTGAGTGTCCTGGAATGAGACGGTAACGGTTACTCCGGCCCACACGTTCACCATAGTCGTCGGACCGAAACCGGGTCTTGGAGACACTCCACCGAGGTCTCGTAGGCACCCTGACGAGTCTCCTGTGCCTGGGTCTCTCGTAACAAGAAAGATATGAAAGACCTGATACAGGACAGGGTCGTGTTGGTCGAAGTCTTCTGTTACTAATACATACAACCTTCAGGTACCTAAGAATTTTTCGTCTCTAGGATAAGTTCTGAGTCTTCAGACTCCATAATTCTTAATAGGAGATCATTTTACTCACACTGAATAGTCGTTTTTCGACATTAAGGGTCCTCCTGACTTGGTGTCCGAAAACCTATGGTGTAGAAATACATTCTTAATTTCTTACATTTTAAATTTTTTATTTTTCGATTTTTTTTTTTATTTTTATTTATTTTTATTTTTCTCCTAGGTACATCTTCAGTTGAAGTGACAAAACCCCCAATGTCAGAGGGAAGGTATAAGTCAAGTATACTAAGTCTTCTTCAATTTGGAAGGGGTAAGTGGTCGATATCTTTACCTATACAGTGAGACGACGACGACGACGATTCAGCGGAGTCAGCACAGGTTGAGACACGTTGGGGTATCTGCCGTCGGGTGGTCCGAGGCGGCAGGGACCCTAAGAGGTCCATTCTTGTGACCTCACCCAACGGTGACGGAAGAGGTTACGTAGTTTCACTTTTCACTTTCTTCAGTGAGTCAGCACAGGCTGAGAAACGCTGGGGTACCTGACGTCGGATGGTCCGAGGAGGCAGGTACCCTAAAAGGTCCGTTCTCATGACCTCACCCACCGGTGACGGAAGAGGTTATACACTGAGTTCTGGTAGGTTAATTAATACCAGGTTAGGAAACAAGTTCCGAAGGGACCACCAAGTCTACCATTTCTTAGACGGACGTTATGTCCTCTGACCCCAAGTTAGGGACTCAACCCTTTTAGAGGACCTCTTCCCTTACTGATGGACGACGATATAAGAACGGACCTGTCTCCTCAGACCACTCGATGTCAGGTACACCAGTGTTTCTCAGTCTGTGCTGACTCGCTGATTGTGAATTGTATTAGGGACAAGGTTTCAACCAGGACCTTATCAACACACTAAGTCCTTTTATTTTGAGTCAAGACTCTAAAAATAACCTTGAGGATCCTTTTTATTTAAATACAGAACTCTCTTACCATCAGATCCTGTCTCCAGTCGTTTACAAAAGACATTTCCTAGTCTATCATTTATGAGAGTCGAAACACCCGGTATTCCGAGGAACGTTGTCGATGAGTTGAGTCGGTGATATTACTCTTTTATCAATGTCTGTTTTACATTTACTTACTCGTACCGACACAAGGTTATTTTGAAATACCTGTGATTTTAAGATTAAAGTATATTAAAGGTGCACAGTGTTTCAAAATAATTTTTTACGAAAAGTGATATATTTTTACACTTTTAATAAATCGTTTCTCTATCTAAACCAGTAACCCAGTGTCAAACAGTTAAAGTCAAGACAAATCTCTTTGTCATTGTTTGTTATAGTTTATGAAAGAGATCACCTCGAATGTATGATCAACTTTTATTTCTGGTTTTTTTTTTTTTGTTTTGACAAATTTTTTTTTTACTATATGACCCAACCGGTTTTTCAGGTAAGTCTAAAACGGTATACAATATCTTTTGGGTTTCCTCGAAAAACCGGTTGAGTTATAAACTTCCATTTCAGTCGGTCTAAACTACCTCCCTTGTCCTCTACCTTCCTTCTTCCCCTCTCTCTCTTTTGTTCCGAGCTCCTATTTAGGTTCTCCTAAAAACTCACACACACACACACACACACACACACAGGACTCGTTAACCCAAGTGCCCTCATGGTTAAAAATTCTACGTTCACAACCCTTACAACTCAAACCCCAGTTTAGGCATCGAGAAACACCTGTACAATACAAATATTACGGATAATCTTTATGACTTATTTGTCGATACACGTACTCATACCTCGTATCCCGTCTTAATCCCCGACTTAAGAACTCTTATATTTAGTCTAAATCTCGATACCCAGACCAATTATAGGGAACCCCTTATTCATCTCTGTCTCTCCTTTTCCCTCGGATCTTGACTTGGGATCTCTTGGACTTACAAATTCTTCTTGGTCCTTTTCTTTTATTCTTATTTATCGATCACTTTGTTCTTTTTTATTTTCTCTTTCTACGGATTCATGTTCCTTGTTCAACAAAGTAGCTCCTTCCACTTGTAATCCAGTTTCCAACGACGTTACACATGATTTTCTTCCAATCTAAGGTGTTTTGCATTCAGTTGTCACCGGAATTGTTCGTACCAAACGTCTCCTGATCACTCAAGTTCGTTTACCAACACCCCTTCGTCTCTCTATTGTCTTTGTCCAGTAGACTCTTTAAGACGAGATTCCCGGACCTTGCCATCAACTTCCCCAGTACCCTACTTCCTAGAAAATGAAACAAAACAAAACTTCTACCCTCTATAACCTCAGTCCTCTTTTCTATTTTACCTACCACCTCTTCGTTTGAGTGACTCACTGTCTCCCAGGACCTAGGTCCCTCCCGTATTCCTATGTTCTCCAAGTCGACAAACTTTTACTTCAAGAGAAAACTACCGAAGATAAAAGCGTCCTTTGGCGACTCTTATTCAGTTAACCCCAACTCATATTATACACTTCTTCCACATTTCACCAACAGAACCACTGCCCCCTCACTGAAGTGACCTTCTTACACCTTTCTGAGAGGTCGTCCGACTCCCGGGTGAACTCTGGTCTCTCTCAGGGGTCGGTACAAGTCGACGGACCCTTGTTTACCTCTCCTCCGTCCTTCATCCTTAAGTAGTCGTCGACCGTGGGTGAGGTCATGAGAACGGACCTTTTAAGGTACCTACCTCCTCGGACCATCCGACGTCAGGTACCCCAGCACTTCTCAGCCTGTGCTGACTCGCTGAAGTAAAAGTGAAAAGCGAAAGTACGTGACCTCTTCCTTTACCGTTGGGTGAGGTCGTAAGAACGGACCTCTTAGGGTCCCTGCCGCCTCGGACCACCCGACGGCAGGTACCCCAGAGTGTCTCAGCCTGTGCTGACTTCACTGAATCGTCGTCATCGTCGTCGTCCCCACAAAAGATCCGCTAAAACTTTCTCCCTCAGTTCTCTCAACTCTCTCACATGAAATCTTTCCGACAGCCCTACCGTACACTCGAGGTGCGACCTCTTCACTCTTGTACTTACCATTCTTCACCACCCGAGTTTATATCTCGGGGCACACTCGAAGTACCGAGGAACAACCTAAGTTCTTTACGTGATGTTTCTGTACCTCACCCTCAGTCTCTCACGTCCCGGACTTTGATTATAATACCTCGACCACGTCGACAACTTCTAACCCTCGAGTGTCACGCACCGATTCCGACCTACTCTTCTACGAACTTCCTCTCTTAAGTTCCATGAATAGCCGAGTCCACTACCTCCTTGGAAGGTAAGAATAACTTCGGTGGTTCTTCACTCTCTCATCAACATCTCTTTTCCTTTTGTTTGTTTTTTACGCACGGTTTTAAAGAATCTCGACTGTCACTCATTGTCCTCCCTTCATTAATTGAAAACTACCATCTTCGACTCCTGTGTATTTGTCTATAAAGTCTTCTCGACGGAAAGACAAAATCTTCTCCTCCCTTGTTACCAGACTTTCACAAAAAATCCTCGTTTCTCCAGTGGAAGAAAAGGAGATTCCGGACTACATGTACCATACACCTTCCTTTTTTGTCTGAGTCACCTCTTCCGACGTCTGGGAACGCCTCTCGGTCCGGTCTGAGTCGGTCTTTCACCTCCCTCAAGTCTCCTCAATGCTTGTCACTCGGGTCTGCGGTGGTAACCAGGGTTGTCTAGACCACTACGGACTTTGTCAATTCCCTTTTGTATAACGGACCTTCCGTGACTGAAAAAAACCAAATTCAATAAAAAAAAAACATATGTAAAGAGTTTATAGTGAACTGGTTCAATTTTTTTTAACATCTGTTTTGTTACTTTATCTTCGAACACAGTATACTGATAGTAAAGACAGAAGGACTCGCTAGAAAGACGTAGACTCAAGGATGTACATATACTAGTGACTTTAGTGTGATGGATGGGAGAGGAGACGGTGAGGTACACCTGTGACCACCCCTTTGGTCACTACGGGGAACCTACGAGTCTTGTTTCCCAGGGAGCCTTTCGGTTCATTTATAGGTGTCTGTAGTGGTCCTCACCTTTAAGTTTTGTGTTCGGTCCTGAAGTTCTACCGAACTTCAAATAAAAGGTCCCGAGAAGTCGCAGAACTTGAAAAAAGGTCGACCGTCTGTGGTTCAGGGGACTGAGAAAAGTCGAGGTTGAGAACCTGACTAGGAAAAGAATGCTAAGGGATCCTCGACTATTTGAGGGGTTCAAGTAGAAAATACCTCTCACGACCTTACGAGGTATTAATCAAAAGAGTGTATTTTCGTTTCGTATATTTGTGAGTCACTTTTGAAGTCTCCCTTTCAAACTCATCAGTCAAAAGGTCCCCGGGACGGGGGAGTGACTCGAAAGACTCTCGAAGAGTGGGTGGAGAAAGGGGATTTTCGGAGTCCTTTCAGAAGTCTCCGGGATAGTGGTCGAAGGTTTACGTCATTGTTCTTAGTGGAGACGTCACCCGAGGGACGATCCCAGAGAGGACACACAGAGAGACTTTAAGTCACTATTTTCCTTATTAATTCTCTTTCTGATCACTCGTCGTGAACACTCTTTACTGTAGATATATAGACTTTGAATTACATCCGTTCTGGGTATTTTTACGTTGCACTCGGAGGTTAGAGAGAGTGGTCCTGCCGTGTCCCTAATTAGTTTAGTTTGGTCCTCTTCACAAAGTCGCTGAGATCTCCCTCTTTAGTCGGTAAGAACCTCTTTTTGTATAAAAGGAAGATAAGTAGATGAATTTTTTATATTTACCGGATGTGGTTGGAAGTCTTTTTACTAAATGGTGTGATGATTATGATTGGGAAATGCAGATATAGCACGAAATGGTGAAAGTTCTTCGAAAGTGTTTTTAATGGAGGATGTCATAATCTAGGGCGTTGTTTTTACTACTAAGATCTTTACTTTCTTGAGAAAAAGAGGTTGAGGGTACGTGAACCTATATGACTGATGAAAAGGGGACTACAACACTTGAAATTAGTATTCTGGAAAATGGACACTTGTAATTAGAATACGATCATTGACTATTTCTTTTAAGTATTAAGAACAAATGAATTGTTCTGTTATTACACCCGTTCACCCTTTATTTCCACTTAAATTTTACTTATTCCTCAAGTTCCTGTACTAAACGGGAAACGATCGGAAAAGTTACCGTGTCTCAAATTTTGTTAAGTTCCAGACCAAACACATTTAAAGAGTGGTGGAAATTATTGAATTATCGTATTAACACACGTGTTAAAGAGGGCCAAGACCGTTCGACGGTGTTCTGATCTTAGAAACAGAGAAAGTTTTTTGACATTTGTAGCAATTTTACGGTTTTGGACATTTCGTGAAAATACTTCATTAAACGTTTAAAATATCTGAATTATTCCGGTGTCGTTTAAAATCGGGCTCGAGGGACTATAACGTAACAGTAAGGTAAAATACAGTAAGTAAGTAAGTAAACGAAAAAGTAATTAATTAAGTAAGTGGCGAATCGGAGACACCTCAGATACTTCCAAGCTCACGAACATAGAAGTTCAGACACATCTATAATCCGGTTCTTTATTTTTCTTCATCAAATCTGTCATAATTTGTTTCGTACTTTATCAAATCTTTCATTATTTGGGTCATTTTTTGTTTGTACTGTTCATTTATGGGGTGAAGATGAAAAATTTTCTTTTCACGATTTAATTTCTTCCTGCCCTACGTCGTTCTACCACCACTTTCTAGGAGTCACTACCTTTTATATAAACGTCGAACTAGAGAACCTCGACTTTTCACTCCAATGTGTAATGATGTCCCTTTCCCTTAACACTTTATTAGTAATCTTATTACTGTCGTTATCGATCTTGGGTATCTTATTCGTGCCCTCGTCTCCACGTTTGCCCCTGTTGGAACAACAAGTCAGCGAGTCAGTACAGACTGGGAAACGTTGAGGAACCAGATATCACGTGGTCCGAAGGGACAGGAATTGACAGAGGGACTCAAACGGGTTTGTGAGTTCAAGAAACACAGCCACTACGGTAGGTTTGTAGAGTGGGAGACAACGAGGGAAGAGGAGGACGGGAGTTAGAAAGGGTCGTAGTCCTATAAAAGGTTACTTAGTTGAAAAGTGTTTCATGACCTCGAAGTCGAAGTCAGGAAGGTTACTTATGAGTCCCGACTAAAGGAAATCCTAACTGGACAAACTAGAGAAACGTCAGGTTCCCCGAGAGTTCTCAAAAAAAGGGGTCGTGATGTTAAACTTTCGTAGTGAAGAAACCGTGAGTCGGAAGAAATACCAGGTTCAAAGTGTAGACATACACTGATGACATTTTTGGAACCGAAACTGATATACCTGGAAATAGCCGGTTCACCACTGACACGACAAATTATACGACAGATCCAAACAGTATCGAAAGGAAGGTTCTTCGTTCACAGAAAATTAAAGTACCGATGTCAGTGACAGACGTTACTAAAACCTCAGGGGTTTTTATTTCAGGCAGTGACAAAGATGAAAAAGGGACAGCGAAACGGTACCTCACTACCTGGTCTACGGCACTAGAATCAAAAAACTTACAAGTCAAAATTCGGTCGAGAATTGAGAGGAGAAAATGGAAGTTGTACTCTGAGAAATACTGTTATACATAACTCTTATTTTTATAAGTATATCGTCCTGAATTACTATGATTGTTGTTCGAAAAGACTTCTTTATTAGTCTCTAAGTCTACTGTTAAATAATACTTCTATGAACGGTGTCACAATCTTCTTTTGTTTTTGACTACATCAAGTCAAATCTCATTTCCTTTTAAATATATTTAAACATCGACGGACATCTCCTTAGAATAGTTCCGAAAGTACACTATTTTAGAATTCGTTGGTAATGTTGTTTTACATACTACTTTAGAATTACTGCCACCCTTTACAATTACTTTGTTGCAATTCTTTCCGTGTGTTTGAACCCGTCAATCATGGTATTGTTCACATGTAATAGAAATCCGTACACGTGTGTGTGTGTGTGTGTGTGTGTGTGTGTGTTCTATTTACCTTTACAGTTATACCATTGAAACTAATAAAGAGTTGTCATTCTATATTTACTAACAATATAAGACGTCACGAAAGATTTCAAAAATATAACTTAGACATGACGAAAATATTAGTACCCCCTTTAACAAAGTATTTCTATCGAGAGAAGATGTTTGTGTATAAGACGGGTGTTTCAAAAGGATTTTCACGGACCATCCCGAAACTGTTCTTCACGGAAGGGGTGGGAACTGACAACGTCGCGCGCAGAAACAGAGCGGTGCGGGGACGTCACCTGTGACACAACGACGGGAGTCTTGTCATAGTAGAGAGGACTACTCAGAGACGGTTAGGTCTCGGAGGTAGATGTGTGGGAGAACCGTCTCTACGCAAGTCTTGACTCGTCCGGTCAGTCGCATCCTGTCTTTCTGTCTTCCTAGTGACAGGAGTCTCATTGACCCTCGTACCTCCACCTCTAAGAAGTCTTGTCTGTCCTGTTCTAGCGACCGGGGTAGAACACTTGCGTCTCCCTGGGCAGAGTACACCTTCTCCTACGGCCTCTGTCGTCTCGACCTTGACTCGGAGACTCTTCTAAGAACTCTTCGGTTCGTTTCGGCCTACGGACAAAGTTGAAACCAAAAGGACAGGACGTGTCATTGTTGTGTGGAATGTTAATTTGGTTAAACTCAACCTTTAATACGATGAAAGACTACCTACGTGTTAATATTAAATGAGAGACAGTAGTGTGCGGAAGTCAGAAGACTAGTTTGGGTCCTCTCTTGACTACTTCCTGAGCATAAGCGTCTTGAATCCGAAGTGCGAAGTAGGCAGTAATGTAGACGCACTTTTGACATACGGGTCGTCAGCAAAGGACGAGAGGGGGATGTGCACAGAGTAGTAGACCAACACTTTTCTAATTTTGTGTGTGGAGACGCATGGGTAGTCAACCGGAATAGAAAAACAAGTTATAAAATTTCTGAGGGGGGTAGAGGAGTGGTAGCAGTTCCTGGTTCGGTTAAGATGACTGAATAATTTATAAGACAACACTGACTGGAAAGGTACATAGGCGTGGAGAAAAGAACGCAATGACTGATTTTAGGAAATTTTCTCTGCAGTTCGTACAAACATAACATACGTTGTAGATTATGAGATCTACTGAAGGACGACAGTTATTTATTCATTTTGACTTTACTTGAAGTCAGTCATCTTATATAACCTAAAACCGTTGAACGATATAAAAGTACCGATTTGTTTCTGTGTTCACCATAAAGTTACCTGTATTGTAAACGATGTTAAAGGGATCATTATAAAAGACGGAGTTTGAGAGTTTCGTGTAAAAAAAAAGGATACTTTAACTTGACCTGTCCTTTGTTTAAATACATTCATAGAGAAATTGTTTCATGGATTTGTGACTGAGAATCCCTTTTTTTTCGAGGGAAAACCATCGAATAAAAATACTTAGTTTAGTGTGGGTTTTCATAATAAAAGGAAGCTCTGTAGAAAAACACTTCTTGACTGCGATTTTGGGAGTGAAGTCAGGGTGACTTGTTTGTCTTGTTTCGATCTCGACCTGAAGTCTCGTAGTCTTTGAATTAGTATTCTATTTCACGAGGATAACTAATTTATGTTCTTGATACAAAAAAAAAAAAGAAAAGACTTCCAAAAGAGATTTTGTAAAAGAGTTCCAATGTCAGTTCGATAACTCTTCGTTACAACACCATGGGTACACACGTACAGACACACACAACCCTCCTAATTTTTAGACTTTATTAACACGTTCAGAAACCAAGTCTCAATTATGTCGAGAACAAAATTTTATAATTAAATATAAGTCACCCAGTATTCCAAAATCCTCACACACAAAGATCATCACCCTTACCAACTGTATGTCGTAGAAAAAAAAAGTCTGAAATGTAAGAATTACAATTGTACTATCTTAAATTCATGAAAAATAAAAAAAATTAAAAATAAATATAAAAGAAAATCGATTATTGTTATCATCATCAACTTCTGTACGTATCAGAACAAGTCAAGTCAAGTCAAGTCAACGAGTCAGCACAGGCTGAGAAACACTAGGGTACTTAGCGTCGTGAGGTCCGGAGGGACAGGTAGTGGTTGAGGACCTCAAGTGAGTCTGAGTACAGGTAACTCAGGCACTACGGTAGGTCGGTAGAGTAGGAGACAGCAGGGGAAGAGGAGGACGGGGGTTAGGGAGGGTCGTAGTCTCAGAAAAGGTTACTCAGTTGAGAAACGTACTCCACCGGTTTCATGACCTCAAAGTCGAAATCGTACTAAGGAAGGTTTCTTTAGGGTCCCAACTAGAGGAAGTCTTACCTGACCAACGTAGAGGAACGTCAGGTTCCCTGAGAGTTCTCAGAAGAGGTTGTGGTGTCAAGGTTTCGTAGTTAAGAAACCACGAGTCGGAAGAAATGTCAGGTTGAGAGTGTAGGTATGTACTGGTGTCCTTTTTGGTATCAGAACATTCTCAGGAATTTATATCTGTCGAATTTCAAATAAAGGTGAAGTGGAAGTACTCTAAATAGTAAACTAAATACGAAAATGTCTTCACCTTCCCCATCTTAAATTTGACTTTTGGATTTACGAACTAAAACTTATTTTGTAGGTCCATTTTGGTGTATATATATATAAAGGATCTGAGGTCTGATACATCATCCTTCCGGTTAGAGTTTAGTCCTTTGCACGTTTTCGACGGTCCAACTCTTTAGTGACTACCTTTCTTCCTTTCTTTATGATTCTGTTATTGGATTTGGTATAAGAAGGAATTTCTTTTATAAAGAGACATTATAGTATGAACTCCCTTTTCCGGTTTTACGATATGACATCAGTCCTTTTGTTACAAAGATGGGTATTGTTAACGATCTTTCTCCAAATAATTAACCCCAGTAGGTATCTACTTTATAAGGATAGGAACGGTAGTAGTTACTATCTGGGAACGATGTATCTAGTAAGTCACCTTTTACTAGTAGAGTAAACAGAAATTTACATAATTGGTATGTCACTGGTGAGGTTATTTTTAGTATAAATTTTAATCCGATTAGAACCCAAAATACTTTCTATAATGTCTAAAAAAAAGGATACTTTGTGATAATCAGTGTAGATGTGAATAAACGATAATTTAATGATTAATATCTTTTTAACTCCCGTGAAGGACCCGTCAGGTCACCAATTCTGAGACATGAAAATTACGTCCCTCAAGCTAGGGGTCGACCCTTTGATTCTAACGTGTACGGGACGCCACGTCTGTTCTTTTCTCTCTTTTTTGTCAACCTTTTTTTTTCTTTTTAACTCATGGGAATCAGAGAATCATTGTATATTTGATATGAAGTTTTCTGAGTAATATAATACATATGTGTGTGTGCGTGTATAAATACATCTCTCTCTACAACTTTACAATAAGATAATTATTAAATTCTTTGTGATAAAAACTTTCCTTTATAAATGAAACAAAAGTTTAGTACGAAAAACTTATTAGAACGTAATAAAAGAAGACCAAATGTCTTATGTAAAAGGGGACGACGATGACGACGATTCGGCGAAGTCAGCACAGGCTGAGACACGCTGGGGTATCTGCCGTCGGGTGGTCCGAGGGGGCTGGGACCCTAAGAGGTCCGTTCTTATGACCTCATCCAACGGTAAAGGATGTTTTAATATTTCGTTTTTGTCTTCTTTTCCGTTGAAGATCATTGTTCATTTACCTTTCTCTTAGTACTATTATCTCCTTTACTTTGGTTTACATTGTTTTTAGACAATGTTGTTTCATCGGTTGATGTTTGTACAAATTACCACGGATTTTTAATGTAATACTTAAAATCTTAAATCTTGAACTTTACGTGTTAAATGAAATCTTATTGTTTGGGACTTTGGATAAATAAAAAAGGATTCCACAACTAAAATCAAATAACGTGACAACGTGACAAAAAGATACTTCGTTGTAAAATTAGTTAAAGATTTTTGTATTCAAACAAATTTTATTTATACGATATTTATATCTTAGACGTTTTTTGTTGTGATGGTCCTTATTGACCCTTCTCCTGACTCTTTTTTCTATGAGTTCTGTTTATAAAAGATATTTCAAAGTTCATTGTAAGGTTCTAAAAGAAGAGAGAAGTCTGTAAATGACTCGTGGATGAGACAAGGTCCATCACACGATCACTTCCATCCAGTACTAATACTGCCACGAATCGGAGGTCCTTTACGGTCTACTCCCGTTACACATAAGTCTATTTAATGTGTAGAGTTCTCTGTAGTGTCTTGATAGAAAACCGATTTTTACGGTAGAAGAAAAACCTTCGAGAACTGAGTAAATCACCTTAGTCTAAAAAAAGAACTTAAGGTTGAGTAATTTTTGTATGTTTACCAGATTTCAGAAAGATAAAGATGATAAAAATAGGAGACTAGTTCATCTTGGTACAGTCGACACCCACTAGGTAGTTGTTGACATCCTTTGAGGGTGTTGACAACGTAAATTTAATGTAACAGATCTTCCATGAGTGTAAAGAATAATAGAAATCCTAAGTCTCTACCAAGTTTTACCCCAGTTTCGGGTATTTCAGTAAAAAAGTTTTTCGTCATAAGAGTCGATACTATTAAAATGTTCAACATAATGAATTGTTTTGCAACCAACGAATAGTAATAAAGAATGATGAGTATTCGAATTATTTTCACAAAAGTATTTGTTTAGTACGAATACGGTCACTTTTCACCCCTCCAAGGGGAAAGGAAATAAATATGATGTACAGATATGAACAAGACGTGTTTAGTTGTCAAGTTTCAGTAATGGTTGTAAATGACAACTCACAGTAATTCCCAATATCTGTTATATACATATAACGTCAGTTAGTGTTTATCAGTATCCTATATAAAATTGTCAATTACTATTTTTAATAAGTTACTGGTACCCGTTAGGAATTCCTCTGATATTTTCTTGACTTAATATAATAGTCTTCTCACTTCCTTTAATATACGATCCTAGGTGACTTACCGTCTCTTAATAGATAACTCTGACAAAACTTTCTTTCCTATATGACGGTTTTAAATTATATAAAAAACCAATATTATAAACGAAATAAATTGAACTAATAGTAAAAAAAAGGGAACGTACAGAAACAGTAAACTGATACGATGAAAGTCCCTGTGTTTTTCAAGAAAGTCTCTGTGGACTACATTATTACTACGATTCATATCGATTGTATATAATTCGGGATACAATTAGTAAAATAATCGAAAAAAAAAAAAAAAACGAGAAATAAAATAAAATAAAAATGAAATGTTATGACATAACCAAAACGGCATGTAACTTTATTTAGGAGATGTCCACACGTACTCAAGGGGTAAGACTTGGGGAGAGGGTGGTGGGTGGGGTATAGTAGAGAGACCCAGTAGGGACACGGGGTCGGGGTTCGTAGGACATAGGAAATAGCTTGGATCCGACCGCTAAGTAAAGAATGTACTATGATATGTACAAAGTTACGGTAAGAGGGTTTAGTAGAGTGGGAGAAGGAGAGGGTGTCTTAGGTTTTCAGACAAGATATCTAGACACAGAGAAAAACGACAGAGTGTATGTCTTAATAGTAACGGTAGAAAGATTTAAGGTATATATACACAATCATATGACATAACCACAAAAAGAAAGACCGAATGAAGTGAGACATATTAGCCGAAGTCAAAGTAGGTGGAGTAATCTTGACTAAGTTTACATAAGAAAAATTACATATACATGGTGTCGAAAGAATAGGTAAGCAGACCACTACCTGTAGATCCAACGAAGGTACAGGACCGATAATATTTGTCACGACGCTACTTGTAACCCAATGTGCACAGAGAAAGTTAGGACCAAAGGAGCCACACATACGGGTCGTCACCCTAACGACCCAGTATACCGTCAAGGTAAAGGTCAAAAACTTCCTTAGAGGTGTGACAAGAGGTATCACCGACGTGATCAAACGTAAGGGTGGTTGTAACATTCTCCCAAGGGAAAAGAGGTGTGGGAGAGGTCGTAAATAACGAACATCTGAAAATCTATCGTCGGTAAGACTGACCGCACTTTACCATGGAGTAACACCAGAACTAAACGTAAAGAGACTATTACTCACTACAACTCGTAGAAAAGTACACAAACAATCGGTAGGTATACAGAAGAAACCTCTTGACAGATAAATCAAGAAACCGGGTAAAAAACTAACCCAGTAAATAAAAAGACCTTAACTCGACGTATTCAACGAACATATAAATTAAATTTTTTATCATAAATGAATGTCTTGTTTACATCGTAATGTTACCTCTAAGAACTTTAACATAGTTGTCAGTCTCCCCGTACTTGATGTAAGTGACCAGGTTAGGTACTCTTCTTATACTCGGCATAGATAATAAACCATTTACATTCAGGGATACCCCACAAAAAAAAAAAGGAAAAGAAAAACTCACAAAAAACTCTGACTCAAAAGAGTTGTCCTTTTCTTTCTTTCTTTCACTTCAGTGAGTCAATACAGACTGAGAACGTTGGGGTACCTGATATCGGACAGTCCGAGGAGATAGGTACGCTAAAAGGTCCGTTCTTATAACCTCACCTAACGGTAAAGGAACAGGTCCCAAAGAAGGACTGGGTCCCTAGTTTAGACCCAGAGGGTGTAACATCCATCTACGAAAATGACAGACTCGGTGGAGTTATGCATTTTGTGTATGATTTTCTTGGTAAAACTCCCTCACCCAATTATTTATAAAGAGTGTATATTGGTAGTGGATAGGGGTATGTTAGAGGTAGTGTTAGTTGTTTAAGTTTAGTCATCCGTATACATTACACATATGTTACCGATATGTCTCGAACTTTTCGTGTCAATAGATTTTCTTAGAAATTATACTTAAAGTTTCAAAAGATTTTAGGAAGATGTATATTACTAGTCATTAATCTATTCGATACTTTAATATGGAGTGATAGAAACAGAAACTTTATGATCTTATAGTTATATATATATATATATAAAAATTTAATTGTCAAATTCTGTCACATAAGTTTTCGTCTCCGTAGTGAAACGACTATTTCCAGGTACATCAGTTTCGATACCAAAAAGACCATCAGTACATACCTACACTCTCGACCCGGTATTTCTTACGACTCACGGTTTATTAACTACGAAAGTTTGCCACCACGACCTCTTCTGAGAACTCTTATGGAACTCGTCGTTCCTCTAGTGTGGTGAGTTAGGATTTCCTTTAATTGGAACTTAAAAGTAACCTTCCTGACCACGATTTCGACTTCGGGGTTATGAAACCGGTGGACTACACTTCTCGACTGAGTTACCTTTTCTGAGACTACAACCCTTCCTACCTCCCGTTCTCCTCTTCCCCCGTTGTCTCCTACTCTACCAACCAACCGTAATGACTGAGTTACCCGTACTCAAACTCGTTTGACGTCCTCTATCCCTTCCTGTCCCTTCGGCCCACACGACATCAAGTACCCATAGTGTTTGTCAGTCTATCTTGAATCGGTGACTTGTTGTTGTCAAGTTCATTACAAGTCAAATTTAGTCAAGATTTCTCCACCTCTTCCTTTACCGTTGGGTGAGGTCATAAGAACGGACCTTTTAAGGTACTTACCACCTTGGACCATCCGATGTCAGGTACCCCAGCGTTTCTCAGCCTGTACTGACTCGCTGAAGTGAAGTTTCTCCACCTACTTTAACCTCGGCTAATATGTGTCACTTCATTCGGTCTTTCTTTTTGTGGTTATGTCATATGATTGCGTATATATACCTTAAATCTTTCTACTATTGTTATTGGGACATACGCTCTGTCGTTTTTTCTGTGTCTACATATCTTGTCAGAAAACCTGAGACACCCTCTCCCTCTCCCACCCTACTAAACCCTCTTATCGTAACTTTGTACATATTATAATATACACTTTACTTAGTGGTCAGGTCCAAGCTACGTCCTATGTCCCACGAACCCCGACCACGTGACCCAACTCGGTCTCCCTACCATACCCCTTCCTCTTCCCTTCCCCCAAGTCCTACCCCTTGTGTACATATGGACACCACCTAAGTACAACTACATACCGTTTTGGTTATGTTATAACATTTCATTAATTAGAGGTTAATTTTACTTATTTAAATATAATTTTAAAAATTATTTTATTTCGTAAATTTTTCAACGTGATGAAGGAACTACTTTAACACTTAATTGAAAGAAACTTAACAGACTCGAACAAAGATTGAGTCTTCTAATTTGTCTTTTTTTTACACTTTTTCATTCTTTACTTGTTGTTAGACAGTTTGAACACACGAATCAACGAATCAACCCATGTTGAGAAACACTGGGGTACCTGACATCGGGAGGTCCGAGGAGACAGGTACCCCTAAGACGTCCGCTCTCGTCACCCAACGGTACGGGAGGAGGTCCCCTAGGAGGGTGGGTCCCTGACTTGGGTCCAGAAGTCAGACCGTCCACCTAAGAAATGACTGACTCGGCGGTCCCTTCGGACAGTTTGACCAATGAAAGTAGGACAAAAAACAAAACTTCACATTGATATATCATATCGTACTCGTAATAAAATTCATTGTAAAGTACTTAAAATTTGAATCTGCATTTCTAAGATACCAAGTGACATGAAAATTTCTACTACCACACCACAGCGACTACAACTGGAAACAACCCATTGGACTACATCAGTTATCTTACACCTATCTTTACTATAACAAGGTCAAGGTTCGGATCTAGAATTCTCCGTAGAGAACAAAGGTGCAAAAGGAGACCTTCAAAGATTAGAGACTATACCTTTCTAAGACGGGACATTACGATGACTAGGGTAGGACCCAGGGTCTTACACACCTTATATCTGGTTTGAGTTGGGAGTCCCGACTTCGTTCTGGTAAAGTTGACCTATTGTTCACAGATTCACTCTTTATCACGAATGACAAAACGTGGTTATTTTAAAAACACTACAAACAATGCGTCGTCACCGACTGATTATGTATTCATAATGAATTTTACAAATAGGAGACCTTATGTAGAGAATAAAATATTATATTTCGTTAATAGTTTATTTTGAGTGAATTTTCTCCTTAAAATACCTGATCGAACAACTTATATATCGGTATACGATATGTGAATTTACTCTCTTTGATTTTGTTATGCAATTGAAAAGATTTTATTATGATAAATTCTTTTGATGGGAATACATCAATATACTTCTGTTTTTGTCACTATGAAGAACTGACTCTTTTGTCATGTTAGTGTGGGGAGAGACCGGCGGTCTCCTTACTTTCGTCTATTACACGATAAAAGGATAATACTTAAGACTTCTCCACCAGGTCAGTACGACTCTGTTATTCTTAACGTACTAAGACGGACTTGAGTTTATTGTTGGGAGGTTCTATAATTCTGAATAACGTTACGTATCTTTACGACACTTTTTATCCCGGTAGAAAAAAAAAAATTAAAGGTAATTGATAGATGAAACTTAATATGACATCTCATCGTTCGTACCGAGAAGTAGATCACGTGTCAAGTAAAATGTGTCAACTTCTGACCTACACGATGAACCGACAATTTCAGATAGGAGTGTAAACAAGACTGTACGGTCGTAGTGAGTCCGAATTAAGTCTCAAGAGTACGGTATTGAGAGAACTTATTAATATGTTGAATCTTTATTCATGTACACTGTGATTCCGGTGTACACGACAAAACGTCTTGTACTACCTTAGATATTCAGAAACGTAGAACACTTTTCCGTCAGAACTATTCCTTTCTTGAGTAAACGTATAGAAATTTACCTAGCAACGACCGTAGACTCAACACCCTCTCCCACTCCTCCACACATACTTTACTGATAATGGAGTTTTGGTCGTTCGTGATACGAATCTTTTGTCGACAACGGTCACGTTTACCTTTTACCCTTCAATGGACTCACTAGTCGTATCAGCTTTTTTCTTACATTGGGTGAATTTTCAATGACCTTCTGACGTAATATTCTTGAAGTTACATTTTCTAAACTTTTCGTTTCTCTCATTACACAGACACGTACAAGTCAACGAGTTGGTACAAGTTGAGAAGCGTTGAGATGTTTGATATCGGGAGGTCCTAGGAGACAGGTACCTTAAAAGGTCCGTTCTTATAACCTCACTCAAAAGGAGACGACAAGGTCCTCTTAGAAGGGTCGTATCCCTATTGTAAGTGTAAAGAACGGAAGGGACGTAACCATCCGTCTAAAAAAAAAATTGGTGACCCGGTGGACCCTTCGTGCATCTGAATCTAGGATTGGCCATCCCGAATACAACGGAGTAATGTTAAGACTCAGTTGTCTGAGTCAGTAATACTTAATATGTTTTTATTAAGTGTAAACTCGTTCAGTAGTCCCAAGAGTACCTGTCCGTCAAGACCCCACCGGAGTGTCACCTCTCCTGACCTCCTCACCAGTGAAAGAGTAGAGAAGGAGACTCCTTCCCCGGTCCCACAGTCGAGACACACAAAGATCAATCCGACGACTAGTGTCCGCTTGGGTAGGAGATTTTTTCCTTCGTTGTCCAAAATCACTGAGTTTGTGACCAGACCTTCTAACAATGATCCGTCGGGACGTTTGAGTCTATTTCTCGGAATAACGGATACTTGGAGTCAAAAGAGTGAATATTCATTTTACTTTAAACTTGATTTTACTTGTAAATCCCTGATGCTTGTCCCAATGATAACCATCTTGAAGTCTTTACCCTAGTACCGACACCTAGTACCAAATACTTCGTCGTAGACGGTCACTCTCCGTCTACACTAAAGAGGATGAAACATGTATCATGTCGTGAAGTAAGTACAAGGGAAGTCCTTATCGTTGTAATAGTGATTACCCTCCTTTCTCTTTGTCTTGTTTCCTCTTATCAATTGTATTTTTTTTTTGTTTTTGTAGCTTAACAGTGGAACAAGTCCATCGTCAAACATAATCTTGTTGTATCTTACTGTGGATCTGTCCGTGTGTCCGTGTGTGTGTGTGTCTGAGTGTACGTCAAGATTCTAATTTCGTCCCTAGATAAAACACTACATCTAAAGAAATTTACATATATGTTTCACGGGACTACGTAAAGAAAATCTTATTTTGTAATTTACATGTTATGAAAGGATTTTCTATAAAGTAAGTTTCTACACTCAGTTCAATTTTTATTAGTCGGTGTCGTCTGTGGGACTAAGGAGCTGGCTAGTATGATTCGAGTTATATAAGCAAGTACTACCCGTCACGGGAAATAGGGTACAAGACGGACGTATGTCAAGTTCAAGTGATAGACAGAAAAGTAAAACGCACAGAGTGTCGCCCACCATCTTTCCAAATCCCTTCAATTCCTCCTTCGTTTTAACATTACTTTAAAATCCTCCCCATGCACTTTATAAAGTACGACCAGGAAAAATAAAAAATAAAAAAAAGAATTGTCGTAGTATAAACTACTATAATGTTAGGTCTCAAGAGTCTTGATAACTCTTGGAAGGGAGATAGTGTAGGTCTTGGGACCGGGATGATCGACACCCACTGGTGGTGGGTAGTACGGAAGGAGTGAAGAGAAGAAACTGACTTCCTTCATTTAAGTACTCGCTTTGTCTATTTCGACGTCCCAAGTACGACGGAGTCTAGGAGAACCTTTACTTCATACAATACTTTTTATATATAGTCATCCGGATCGGTTCCTGAGGAGTGAGTTTATGGTAGACGTTTATCCAGAATCACTCACCCTCGTCACCACCAGTACTGAGTTCTAAAAAGAGACCTGTCACAGGATCCCCTCATAACCTGTAATGTCCCGTCTTTCCGTTCTGAACTTTCTGGATGTCGTCCCTAGTCGCGGAAGTTTTTAAATACTCGGTGAACCGGAGTTCAAGATAAAACAAACGGTTCACCTGAGTAGTCATCTTAGTTTCGACACTCCAGTTCTTGAACCAGAAGTACCAAGTGGCGACGAACAGGTCCCGAATCTTGACACGAGCTGTGTATTTTTCGTGAACTAGTTATACATGACTTACCTAGGTGATTAATTTTCCCTTTTGATTAATTATTCAAAGGTAGTATAAAATCGAGTCCCACCCTCGTATTGTTTCGGAAGTAAAAAAAAATTAAAAAGTCTTGTATCCCAACTAACAAATAATATACGAGGACTCTTTATTCTCTTCATTTTATCGGGAGTAAAGAATAGAGATTACTTCGGAAGTGAAATATGAGATTCTTAGTAAAATCTTCATAGTGTGGTTCATGAAGTAAACGGCTAATGAAATGAAGATCAGAAGAACCCTTGAATCCATCTCACCTTCATCTCAGTTGTGTATTTTATGTTCTACGGGTCAATTTAAACTTAAAGTCGATTTGATAATAAAAAAATTACATTCATATAGGATTTATCACACTCTATATATGGATATGATTTATAGTGTAAACAACAAACCTATGTTAAAATAAAATTGACTCATAGGAAATATTTGTCAACGATTTAAGTCATTAGAATGAAGAATTGTAGATCTTTAGGTCAATGACTATGACTAAAAAGAGACAACTCCGGTAGACGGGAAAGTCCACGAGGATAAAAGTCCCAGATCATCTTGTACGCGTGTCGGAGAGAGAGTACGTTTTCCGGTTGTAGACAAGGTGACTCTTGTGAGTGTAAGAAACAGACGAGTATATGGTTCAATCGGGACCCTACGACCTGTTTGGGTTCCGGTGTCATAGACTTGAACTGGTTGTCCCCCGTCCGCAGAAAGGTGACCCAGAGGTAGGACGTCCTTGTGTACGGGTCGAGGGGTGCCTCAGGACACCTTCGGGGGTATGTCCCGAGTCTTACTGTGGAGAAGACCCAGAGTATTTTGTGAGACCCAGGACTTCAAGTAGAACTTCGAAGGTACCTTTGAAGATTTAATTATAAGATCACATGAGATGTTGATCTACGGAAACGAAATAGACGTTTGGGTAAAGGGATGAGAAGACTGAGCTTTGTTTAAAATATTTGTTTAGGAGTTGTTTTGACTTATCCGTCTTTTTCGTATGGTCGGATTCTCGGTACCTTTTCCGGACTAAGAGTTAGAGAGTCTCGTAAGGGCTCTGTCTCTGCGTATCCAAAGTAGACCTCCCACTAGGGTCCTTTATGGTCCTCCCCTCCTCCTTCACTCTGCCCCTCCCTCCGTCGGTGGTACCCGGAACAGTGGTCCAGGTCCCGGCGAGACCTGTTGAGGTTCCGTTGAGGTGACCCCTCGAGACCCGTTGTTGCCCTGTGTGTGTGCAGGGTCACCTCTCGTTTCTGCCTCGACCCCACTTCCGCGCGTTGAGGGCCGACGGGGCCCCACTACAGACGTCCCGTGTGCGAGGGGTCGTAAACCCAGAATACACACCCGCTGTCCGAGGTTAAGGGTCTATCTTCGGGAGTCCGTCTCCGTGACGATAAGAGTCTTCGGCAAAAGGTCCACTCACGGTTCCCGCATCCGTCCCGTAACTGCCGTAGGCCTTGTAACTCTTTAAACCCGACAAAAGGATCAACTAGGATCGTTGGGTCTCTACCTTTATTAGGTCTACCGGTTCATCCTCCGAAGCGGTATAGTCCTGGACAATTTGGTGCACGACATGTCTGTAAGACAGGGGAAGGTAGTCACCAAAGTACGGTAAAACTGAAAATAGCCTACTGAAAGAGACTTGAAAGTGAGTATGTTACGCGGACGGTGAGTCAAAATCGTCGATGTGGAGGTGTGTTCAATTTTAGTGACGTAAAATTACTCCGGTTCTAAAAGCTCGGCCGAAGTAACGTGTACTTGAAGGGAGAGTCTACTCTAGGACCAAGGGTTCCTCAAGGGTAATGAGTACCCGTGTAGTAAGGGGACGCGTGGACCAACAAGTCGAGTTTACATTTGTGTGGTCGAAGAGGTCAGATAGACATCGGTCCCATGCGCCCGTGAACGCACTCGGTTAAACTTGCACCCGACCAAGATTTTCCCTCGTCCACAGTCGACTCGACCCGAAACTCTCACGAGACTGGAGATCGTGTACTTCGAGACCCTATTCCCTACCCAAGAGTAATCGTCTGAAGATGTGAACTCCCTCTTCTACCCCCCCTTAGTCTCTTCAGTGGTGTGTCAGGTAGACTCTTCGGTCCCCGTCGTAACCCCCAGGGGTCACCGACTCCTGACAAACCTTCAGACCACCTCTTCTTGGGAATGAGACCGAATCGACGTTGGAGTCACCAAACGTCAGTCCGGGGGCCCGCACCCGGAGTCCGGTGTCCACCCGTCGTCCCATTCGTCGACCCTTCTTCCTGTTCTATGTCTCCTCACGTCCCTGCTCGGCCCGGAGTCGCTCCAGAGGCGCCGACAGACAGGGGTGGCGGCTGGTACTGTTGGACGTCTCTCGTTGCGGCGACGAAGTGTAGCCGGTAGACCTGAGGAGACGATCTGTTCGTCTCCGTAGGTCCTTTCCCCTAAGACCCCTGACGTTAAGGTCGAATTGGTTTACCTGTACGCTGTGTGTCCTGAGCCCGAGGGACATTAATTAGTTCCTCTCGCTACGGTCGAGGAAAGAAGTGTTCCCACATTTTACTTATGATAGTGTTCCGTAAGACCTATGTGGACAAAAGTAGAAACAGCACATAAAAGTGACCTTATAAGACGTGAGAACGACACCCTCTACCCTCGTCAGTATAAATGTGAAGGGAAATTAGATATTGTCTATCCTTCTTCAAAATTGTAAAGAACAAATAGAAGAAAAAGATTGAATCTCAGTGTCTGGTATCCGAAATCCCTCGGAAATAAAATTAAGTGACTTTTATTTACTGTCGATGTAAGTAAAAAAGGAAGAGCCGATGTGCTTTAACCAATCGATTCTTTCACCCCGATCTCCGTTTCTCGAAATTTTGATAAGGGGAATTCTTTAAGATAAATCAATGTTTAAAAGACACACTGGAACTCCTCTGTGTACTTCAAGGATAGACAATTCAATTTTATGAGTCGCAAGTTAGAACACTCATTATTACTCAGTTCGACTAACCTTACCTGAAACGAGTCTTACTCAGACCATTCTTATCCTTCTTCCCTATTTCCTAAGGTAAGGTTCTGTCTCGACGAAGATATTTCCAGAGTTTTTTTGTTTTAAGATGATTGGGACATTGTCTTTGTTACCAAACCAAATTATTAGTGACAATAATTTATGACTATCGGATGGAGTTTTATATAATTAACGACCTTGGGTGAATTAGTACCATATGAAAGACCTTAGGAAACACAAACATTAAGATTATGACATCTCTATATAGTCACTATCTAATGGTTATAATCTTATATTTAAACCTTTTCGTAATCTTTATCCTGGTGTCTATTGGTGTACGTAGTGAGTGATTTACAAGTGTCTAGTATATCATAGACCTTTAACAAAAAGGTCTATGACTAATACTATGTCTTTTTCAATGGAGGAATATATATGACATAATATTTAAATACTAGATCAACCGAAATTTTTAGATAATGTAAGTCCATGATTATGTAAAAAAAGTTATATCATTTACAAATTGCAACTCAACATAAACCCCTGTCTATGTAAATTTTTTATTATTTAAATGGTAGATATAAGTCAACCAGGTACTTCCGGAAAACCGTCCAATATAAACACTTTTTTTTTTTTTTTCACAAACTATATGTGTTTTTTATAATGAGACCATGATCTTGTATCGTACTATTTTATACGTCTAGTCGTACATTATAATTCATACGTACCATCACAGAGGTATAGAGATCCCTGTTAGTAAACGAGATGAAATTTTCCACACGGGGCACATACCAATCCTATAGTCTATACGATGTAAGATTTCTTCAAATTCGTAGATCTTTTTGAGGGGACGGTAAATCCTTACTGTAGATTTCGAAGCAGAAAGTTACCAAGATGTAGGTCAGTAACCAGTTGTCACTAAGATTAAGTAACTAAAGTCGATTTTCTCTTTTCTTTAGGACAAAGATCTTTCATGAACGTTTACGGAAAGTACTTATAAATTAAATTCCATCACAAATATTGTTGATTTCAAGTCGACCTTATACAATTTAAATGACTTGGACAGTATATTTCACACACCGCCGACGAATGATTATTTGTGAACGAATTATTCTTTTTATGCATTTATTTCTCCCAACCGACCGGGTTTTCTCGTCTATAGGAATTTTTACGGGAAGGTGGAAACTCAACGTTGTCATTCGTTTATCTTTATGTCCCACAGGTCAATGTAAACTTAAAGTCGATTTTTTACATGTTAAATAAAATCCAATTGATACAGGACATGTTATAAACTCTATATGATTTATGATTAAATAATAAATAGAGTGTAAGTTCGAATTAAACCTCAGGATATAAAATGGACCATCAGGGTGAATGTTCCTTTACTTACCGGCGATTTTATCTTATGTTGGTGGGTGCAGTTCTCTTGAACCTCCCTCTGTCGTTGTCAAAACCTCTTCCGTTACCTTGGGGTGAGGTCATGAGAACGGACCTTTTAGGGTACTTACCTCCTCGGACCCACCCGACGTCAGGTACCCCAGCGATTCTCATCCCGTGTTGACTCGTTGAAGTGAAAGTGAAAAGTGAAAGTATGTAACCTCTTCCGTTACCGTGGGGTGAGGTCACGAGAACGGACCTTTTAGGGTACCTACCTCCTCGGACCATCCACCCGACGTCAGGTACCCCAGCGATTCTCAGCCCGTGTTGACTCACTGAAGTGAAAGTGAAAAGTGAAAGTATGTAACCTCTTCCGTTACCGTTGGGTGAGGTCATAAAAACGGACCTCTTAGGGTCCCTGCCCCCTCGGACCGCCCGACGGCAGATACCCCAGCGTGTCTCAGCCTGTGCTGACTTCGCTGAATCGTCGTTGTCGTCGTCGTCGTTGTCAAACCCCCGGAGACTTCTTTGAGATTTTCCTATTACGGTGACAGTCCACTTTTGAAAAGATATGAGGAATTGGAGAGTTCGAGAGGAAGGAGGGAGACCATTTTAATGTTTGAAATCAAAAGTTCAATGACTTCCTCTACTTTACCATCCGCACTTTACTTGTATCTAAAACGGAGAGAAGTCGGAAGTCTCCGGTGGACTTATGTCGGGGGTCTGACTCACCTTCTTTCTTCTTCTTTGAGTTTTGGGTTAGACCCCAAGATTCTATATACTGACTTATAACATTTAAGACTTGACGGTGACACTGACAGGACAGTTCACTACAATCCCATAAAATAATCGATTCTCAGTCGTCTTTTCAGTACCCTTTTTAGTTCAACAGTAGATCCCCGTCCCCTTCTTGTCAGCCGAGACTTATTTTGAAATCCCCGTCACTCTCTTCTTTGTCTTTCTTTCCCTTTTATTTCTCGTAAGCCTAAGACACGTAAGTCGGGTAAGTCGAGACGGCGAGTAGTGGTAAGTCCGACGTTCTCGCAGCCTTCTCTCCCCTCCACTATTCCACTCGTCCCTTACCGTCAATTACTCGTTGGTCAACGAGATCAGTGCGGGTCTGTAGACCAAAGATTTCATTTGGACGGGGGTGATACCTTACAGTTCCACCCGACTCGAGTATATACGAAGTGTCACGTTACATATGTTTCAATGACCTTATACAAGCCATAGTATTACCCTTTCCTCCTCCTCAATGGACGTCTTCTCCGGAGGATTCGACTTCCAGTGTACACCGGAGCCTCTTCGACCGGTTTGGAACGCCACGTCGGGACCATCGAGTAAACTAATATTACGGACTAAAGACTCGATAGGACTACTGGTGTCTCTGCCCTTGTCGGGTAGATCACTACCCGAGGTCTTGAAATATTGGTGTCTTTTTGTAAGGGAAATGTGAATGAAAGGGCCATTAAAAATAGATTTTCTCTTTTGTGAACATGTTACATCAGGTATAGGGACTTGATTTTCCCCACCTTAGTCTATCTGTGTGATGTTCGTGCGTATAGAATAATACACCCCCTTTATATGTAGTTATGTTGATTCATCGTAACAAAAAATTCAGACCAATACCGAAACAGTAAATAACAATAATAATTATCATAATATCGTACGATCGTTTTTGTACACAATTTTTTGTTCTCCATACATCCCGTCCTCTACTTTGTGTCTTAAGAGGGTGAGTCTGTGGGGTAGTAGTTAAGGTAAAGGAAGGGGTGTCCGTTGGTGGAAGTTACCAGACTCCAAGAAGTTCATTGGTATATCCTGAGTCACTACGTGAATCGGTAGATTAAGGACGAATGGAGCGGAGTGTAATTTGGTTTTGTTTCTCTGGTGTGGAGTAAAGATAGTAGGGGTAGAGTCGGGGTGGAGAAAGAGAACTATAAACTTTCAATATACTAATAAATAAAAGAAGAAACTATAACACACAAAGTTAATACACACGCACACGCACACACACACATGCGTGTGTGAGTGATTCAGCGAAGTCAGTACAGGTTGAGAAACACTGGGACACCTGACATCGGACGATCCAAGGAGATAGGTACCCCTAAGAGGTACGTCCTTATGACCTCACTCAACGGTACGGGAGGAGGTCCCCTAGAAGGGTCAGGTAGAGAATACAGAGGACATAATCGTCCGCCCAAGAAATGGTGATCGTGGTGTTTATACTTAGGGAGAAACGATAACGTAGTCATGTGTGAGGGGAAGTTTTAGAGAAAGTCGTAATAGAAAATCAAATGTAAAATTCATGAATTTTATAAATTCAAGACAGGATATTGACACTAAATCAAAAGTAACTCAATAAGGAACTAACTGAGACCTTGTTTATTTTGTCAGAGACACACACACACACACACACACACACATACACACACACACATATATATATATATAGGAATATATATACCTATCTATTTATAGTCGGAAAACCAAGACTTTGTCTACCTCTTTTGATTTTGGTTCGTTTCTTTTTAAGTATGGTTTTTACAAGATTTTTAATGAGACAAGTTAACCTGTATCACGTCTGTTGGTAAACGTCAGTGTTTGATTAAAAAGGGGTTGATTTATCTAATTTAGATTATCACTGTAATCAATTTAGTCTGTCTTTGTACCCAGGAGAACCGTCTAGAAATTTTAGTCCAAAGTTGATAATAATTTGAAGATTTTTACTGGTTCAAACCTTTCCTCTATAAGTCTATATAGTTTTTTGCACAAAAGAGACGTAGACTTGGTTTAACTTATTTTTGAGAAACGAATCGGTGTCAAAATGTAAGATGTTGTCTTAGTAGAGTATTTTCTTGTTGAAGTTTGGAACTGGTGTAAAACTCAGTTATTTCTCTACAGAAACAATATTAAATATTTATTCGTAAGTCGGATGTTTTACCTACTTAAACCAAAACGGAAGTATACGGAGGGGAAGGAGAATCTATATACTAAACAAAATGATTAATGTCGTTACCGTGGGGTGAGGTCGTGAGAACGGATCTTTTAGGGAACCTGTCTCTTCGGACCACCCGACGTCAGGTACCCCAGCGATTCTCAGCCTGTGCTGACTCGTTCAAGTGAAAGTGAAAAGTGAAAGTACGTAACCTCTTCCTTTACCGTTGGGTGAGGTCACAAGAACGGACCTCTTAGGGTCCCTGTCCCCTCGGACCACCCGACGGCAGATACCCAGCGTGTCTCAGCTTGTCCTGACTTCGCTGAATCGTCGTCGTCGTCGTCCGAAGTTCTATGAGATGTCTCGGTGTTAAAGTGATAAAAATTTTCATACGTTACTGACTTAACTAGTTTTAAATATGACTTTTGATTGGTGAATTCTTTGTTAATACCTTTTTTAACACACCGTAAATGTTATCAGATTATTTCGAAAAAAAAAAAAAATTAAGTATCTGAGAACTGTCAGGAAACCTGTCGTTCCTCTAGTTTGGTTAGTTAGGATTTCCTTTAGTTGGGACTTATAAGTAACCTTCCTAACTACCACTTCGAGGTTATGTGAAACCGGTGGATTACACTTCTCGACTGAATAACCTCTTGTGAGACTACGACCCTTTCTAACTCCCGTCCTCCTTTTCCCCCGCTGTCTTTTACTCCACTAACCTACCGTAGTAACTGAGTTACCTGTACTCACACTTGTTTGAGACCCTGTCACTTCCTGTCCCTTCGGACTACACGACGTCAGGTACTCCAACGTTTCACAGTCTGTACTGTCTCAATCCCAATCCCAAACCCTCTTTGACTTGGGATCCCAATGTCTCTCTGATTTGTTGTTATTGTTTTTATTTCGTAAACGAAAATTTAGTTACACGATACGACATAACCCGAAGGGACCACCGAGTCCTCATTTCTTAGGTGGACGGTTAGACTCTCTACGTCTAAGCTAGGGACCCAGTCCTTCTAAGGGACCTCTTCCTTTACAGTTGGTTGAGATAAAGGTCATAAGAACGGACCCTTTAGGGTGCCTGTCTCCCCGGACCACCCGATGTCAGGTACCTCAGTGTTTTTCAGTCTGTGCTGACTCTGAGTTCTTGTTGTTATTGTTTTTACGATATAATTCCCACGAAAAATCAGTCATGGGCTGTCTTCAGTTCAACGGAAGTTCAACGGAGATTCAATTATGTGTAAAACTAGGACTATACCTTCGTGACTCATTTACCGTCTAGTTTCTGTCCGTAATTTTCGGGGAAAGTATACTAAGAGTCGCGAAATCTCGTGTCCTGTTACCATCTTTATATTAATATGATTCTTATAAGAGATTCCTAAAGACACCAACCAACAAAAATTTTTACGTGAATCTCCGTTCTTTCCGTAGGTACCATACTTTAGGAGAACATAGTACCTCTGTTCCAGTGTAGTATATCCATACAAGACACTCCACACAAGTTTGAGAGACAGAGCCGACGTGGACAGTAGAATTCTCCATTGGTTGACAGGGAACTGATATGGGTCAATGACGAGTTACTTAAATTAAACTGAACACGTAATTTTTGTTTCAAAGACTAGAACAAGGACTGAAATTTTCTAGTTTTCGTAATGTACATTTATAACCCCAAAGAATTAAGAGGTCTTTTTAGTGTCAACAGTCACGACCCTATCTTAGCCATCACTCTTGTCACCCGAAGTTAAGACGAGTCAGTGACGAAATCTTTCCGTACACGAAAGGACCACCGTTACTAAGAAAGAAGAGGAAAGAGAAGAAGAGGGAGAGGGTGGAAGGAAGGGAAAGAGAGGAAGGGGGACTGGGATCACAGAAAGGACTCGGATGTAGAGACGGAAATAATTAAATAGAGGAACCAGAGATGTCCACGATCACAAACGGTAGAGTCCAGTATTTATAGTGACAATAAAGTGAAAATGAAACGAGGTATTACTGTCGCCGTATACGATACTATCGTCAGAGATATTGTAAGAGAAAGAAAACGTGTAATTTTTTTTATCAAATTTAACACAATTCACCATTCCTCATGAGTAAAAAATTTCTTTTTTTAGAACTAACTGTTTAAAATATTTCGTACCAAGTAAATAGGTCGTCTCATAATACTTTAGTAATTTTTCTTTTTACTCCTTGTACAAGGTTTATATAATTCACTGTTTTCGATTTTTTGTAATACGTATTTTTATGCGAAAATACGAATCTGTGGAGACCCTAGCCCTTACACCCGCTACCCCCCTCCACAATTTGATTTTCTAAAAACGCCTGTGAAAATGGGAAGAAATACCGAATCTAAATACTATGCGTACTTTGGTTTATCAAAATCCAAAAATTTTACTTTTATTAAATTTTTATACGTACACATAGTGAAACAAATGTATTGTGAAGTAATAAAAGATTAAACCAGAAATATTAGTGAGATACTCCATCCGGGAATCTATCGTATCAGTGATAAAAAGTCATTCACTTTTTATTTTTTTCCTCCTAAATAGTTGTATGTATTCCAGTAGATCGGTCCCTTTACATTTCGGCATTAGTGTGGCTAGACTATCTCATCGGTTATAGATCTAACGTCAATTCGTTGTGTCGTTTCCTGTCTAGAACATAACGGTACTTTCTGAGTCGTTGAAGATGAGTGTTAAGTAACCGGTTTTGACTATTACGTTAAATAGGTTAGTGTTCTCGAGGTCATTTAACGGTATATCGTGTGTCTTAACTCCCACCCCGAAACCGCCCTCTTATTGTCCATTTGGTTTACTGATTATGGGGTTTTGGAGATTGGAGTCCGGATAGTATCATTTGGTCGTATTGATGTACTTAGGGACTCGTGGATTATAAGTTTTGTTGTGAAAGTAAATTTTGAAGGGATATATTTACTCAATTTTTATAAAACTCTTTCACACACACACACACACACACACACATCGTATGAGTAAATAGAATGTATTGAGTTACTTTCACAGGAACGGACGAAAAAAAAAAAAATTTAGTGAATGTAAAGTAATCTAAGAACATCCGTTATTCGTAAAACAGGAACTACACCAACCTTCTTTGTGACTTCGACTCGTAGAGTCATGGGTGAGTCGGTGTAGTTCATGTCTTATAATTGTCTTCTCTTTCGGTCGACGTCGGGCATCTATCGAATGGTACGGCGTGCCATGAATGATGTTTGTTCATAGAGGTTTGTAAGTGTCCGAGAATTGGAGTTAGTGCATAGGAATTAGTCTACAGTTAAAGTCATCGTTTAAAAGACTTATTACTACTACATTGTAGGTAATCATTTATCCTCTGTAGTTAATGTAATTTATAGTACCAACCCGACGGTCTATTAGTACTTATTTTGTGTGACTATTTGTTACACGAAAAGTCGGTTCCAGTTGTTCCTTTCGTCACTCAATAGTTTCTCTGTGTGTCTTTCTACGAGATGAAATCCCTGACCGTCCCGTCCACTATTATTACACATCCATTGACTTCATATCTACTGTTTTAAAATTCTTATCGTCCTGGTTTCCAAGTCTAACCATTTAGGAAAAGTCTTTCCTTCGTATACGGTTCTGTTCTTACCATATTCTATATTCTGGACTTTAATACATTAAATGTTGGGTCGAACCCTTTCCTCTATCCCTCTAGTCGACCCACACATAATACTATTAGATCTCCCTCCCCTGCCACCGGACCCTATTCTTCTTTTTATGCTTTTATTTTTCGAATCTTTTCATACTGTAACTCAGTAAAGTTTCCTTCTGAGGTCCTAAACCTTTGTCACCCATACTTATCTCTCCCTTCACGTTTCCAGTTTTGCTTTTCCTGATTAAGGGAAGGATTGTGTATTGTCGCACACACACACAGATGTATATGTGTGTGTGTGTGTGTGTCTACAATTGTGAACGAATCGCCTGAGTCGTAAAGTGTCTGTCTTTGTCTGTTAGATTTCTCGAAAAATAAAAAAAGGACGATCAACCTCCTTCAGAGCTCAAACTAGAACCAGTACGGCTTAGACTCTACTATTTGCTAGAACCCGTACCTCGTCAAAAAACCTTGGTAAGAAAAACATCTTGAACACGAGTTCTCTCTCGTACTCGAGTCTTAATGTCGAAACATTCAGTAGGTGCCCCCTCCCCAGTCTCTATCCAAAATTTTACTGGGTATTCGTCCGACAGAGAGTGATGTTTAGTAGAGTTAACTTAATAAACTAAAAAAAATTACAAAGTATATCGTAATAGAATGGAGTGAGTCCCACAGACTCTTCCAGACTTTATTATTTTGGAATACTTTGTCTTCTCTATTTCCCCTTCTACAATTTTATATACTAAGTAAATTCACTCGTCGACTGCAGAACTCTTATGTCTATTAGAGTGACACTTGTCCTGTGGTGTCTGTCTCTTTCTGACCTGAGTGGTTTACGCGACGACGTGTGTGGACCTATACCCCTCCCCGTCCCGATTACCGTCGTCGCTCAGGTGTCCCGTCTCTCGACACGTCTTGAGAGAGTCTTTGGAACGAGAGGACAAGAGTACCGGTAAAAAGTACAAAACCTTATAAAAAAGGTTTTTCGTGAAGTTATATTACTTCAAGGAAGTCAATATTATTCTAGTAAAAAGTGTCGATAAAACCATCTGTGAGGTTTTAACACGACACAATAGTCGTTTCCCCCACCGTCCCCCTCCCCACCACACCCTTGTTTGACCAGACCTCTCTTTAGTTGGTCCCTTTTCAATCTTACTCGGTTAACCAAATTTCATTCAAAACAAATTTTTTTTTTTAGACACCCACTACTACTAGAAAGACACAATCCTTTACCGGTACATAAGGTGTACATACTTATGGACATGTATATACTAAATACTTACATAGTTACTCTCGTACTGACCCATTACATAAATTCTTCATTTAGTCCCTTCTTTCGGTCCAAAGTGTTATCGAAACAGACTGTACGACCCGGATTACACAAGACTCGTCGTACATCTTTACGGACATTTGTGGTAAACAGGGGGTCCATAGTGCATACACGGTCGTCTGGGAAGTGAAGAGTAAAAGACGTTTCCGGAGATCGTACCTACTGTGAAAAGTAACAGTGTCGACTCACTTGAATTCCTGTCTTTTCCTGTCTGTTCCAGTCCCGGGAGCATGTCTCCACCCTTCCACAGGATAAAATGCCTTACGAACCCTAAGGGTCCGACTCTGGGATTGGAGTCTGTGACAATCTTCTTATAATTTTTAAATTCTCTCACCTCGGCACACGAGACCGACAGAAGTCGGTGGACGACCGTACGAGGGTCCCGTACCACTTCTGGTGTTATTGGACAATAACTGTCGCGAAGGAGTCCACGACCTCTGGAATTTATTGGGGACAGAGAAGGGAGACAAGATGCAGTCGAATTTATAATAATCCAAGAGAATCTTTACCCATGTGACCCCCTAAGGAACACATAAGTCTCTAACACTACCTTCTCAAATTTTCGAAGTTAAGTCAATGAGACCTAAGAAGATTCAGTATTTACTGAGACAAAATATCTTTTCAGAACGTAACGAAGTACCAAGTCTACGACGTAAAATTGTAACTAAATAAAAATCTACTTTGAATTTTATACGTATTTATAATAACTGATACGGATACCTATTTGTTGAGATACCTTACAATAAGGACAATCTCAGGGTTGTCCTTTGTCTACCGCGAAAGTTTAACTCAGTAAACTTTCACCAACTACCTCTCTGCCAAATGCCTCCACACCCTTCCCCGATCACGGTAGGGGAACCCGATCCTCCGTAGCTCGACAGTGATAGGTGTACCGTCTTCCGCGTCTCTTCCTCGTGGTGGTCTTACATCTTCGTCTTTCTTTTTTCTTTGTCGAGTGGAAATAAGAACTGGGAAGGAGTCCGAAGGGCCACCACGCTGGGTTGTCGGGGTGGGTCGTCCGTCGGTCTTCCGTCCCTTCGGGTAGCTCTACCAGGGGTCTCTAGTAAAAGTACCCGTCTCTCTTGTCTTGTCTCGACTTCGTACCGAAACCTTTATTTACCATCTGTGGGTCGTCTCCGCAGGAGGGACTGAGTCCTGTTCACACACAATCATGTCCCTATTAGCACTAATACCTGAAGACTTAAAGTTTTGGTACGTGGAGACCCTGTGAATCCAAATCTCGTACCGGTCTTAACCCGTTTGTCTGTCACAAACTCTCTTCGTCTCACGTCCTTTCTCTCGAGGGGAGGTGGTTGGGCTCTGGGATTCCGAAGAAAGGCCTCCCACCTTTCTCCTCCATTTTTTCCATTTTTCACTTCCTTCCAGATATCTGGACCCTCATCTCTCCGGACTCGGGCAGAAGGTTTTCCTCCACAGTCCCTCTCTTTCGGAGTCTTTCCCTTGCACTGACACGTCACAGCCCCGTTTAATTCCTTCAGTTCTCTGCCGGTCCGGCTCACACTATGTCGTCCCTCGTCGCCCCAGACACGTCTCGACTTCTCGGGACAGGTCAGGTTGCCGCCTCCCGTGGTCGGTCGACGTGTCTTACTGTGCCTGTCCTTACTTCTGTACCTCAGTTGACCTTAAAGATTAAAGAGTTCTCTGTGGTCTTTTGATCCTAATAGGTTCAGTTGGAAGATCTAAGAAGTTTGAAACACCCGATTTATTTGGTACAGACACCCGTTCGAGTCAGGTGTGGGAGTAGGATCAGCGTCTCAGGATCTTCGAATGACCCGAGATTCGTTCCGTGGTTTTGTCGTCTGTCTAAACGATCTGTACTCCCAGGTGCGGCCTACCTCCCCCTGTGTGCTCTTCCGACTGAAGTGGTTTCTTGTCCGGTCAGGAGATGAGTAAGGGACTGAGTTGTGGTCAAAGGTCCTTGTGCTGTATTGGGTCCTTTCCCTTTTCCTTACGGGTCTTTTACCTCGACTTTAGTGGCCCCGTGTAGGTGTCTTCGTCTTGGGGGTTTCTTCACCATGACACGTCTTTATTTCTTTCGTGGTGAGTAGAGACGAGGGTTACAGGTGAGTTCACTCAAGACCGAAATGTAAAAGTTCCGTGTTCGATCCGCAGGCCAGTTGGTCAACATGGTAAAATACCCTCCCGACATTCGTCTCAACTAATACTCCTGAAGCAAGAAGAGCAGATATATTAATGACGGAGAGACTCGGAGATGACCATCCTAAAGTCCACGACTCTGTCCTTGAAAGGACTTCGCCTCCAAACACCTACTTTCTACTTCTGTGATCTACTAAGTCTGACACCAAGACCTCCCCGGCACTAAGTGATACCCTGGATTTTACTCGACGAAGAAGGAACGAACCAGGGTCCTGAGACCCACATTTTATACTCCACTTCCCCAGTCCGGGATCGACTTGTGATTCCAGGGTAAGGTAACAACCTTCGACATCCACCAGTCCACTCCCGTATAGCCTTTACTTACTGGTCAGGTATTCCCTCTTTTGTGATAAGAAAAACATATTGACTAAGAAGGTTAAGTCAAAATGAAAAATGTCTTACTCCAATCAGTAAAAGGACGAAAACAACCCATGAAATCTTTGGCAACCTTAAATATGTAAAGAAGTGGGACAAGGAAGAAAAAGTCGTCAGTCGTTTAAGAGACCTTCTATCCAATACTTTTATTGGATGTCTTAAAGTGAAAGATAAACAGTACCTCATTAAATATAGGATTTCTTCGTCTTGTGAAGGAACAAAAAAATAAAAATAAAGTGGTCACTTTTGATTCTGGTCCTTGGTACACAAATAATGAGTACAAAACCCAAAGGTTTGAAAAGACTTTAGGAGGGTGATTGGGAGAACGGGGACTTAACGAAGTCCGTGAGGTCGAAGGACCTTAGGACTATTTGTACACACTATACCGAGACATGGTGTCCAAAAAGATAGAAAATTTTTAGACAAAGTCAGATTCCGTGATTTTCTCGGGGTACAATTTAACATTGTAACACACCATAAATTGTTACTTCATATTACAAAGATACAATTTTGAGTTTCGTCCCAATTCCTTTAATTTGTGAGTCACCGTTCTTCCCATTTTTTAGGTTTTTTTTTTCTCTCTCTCTCTTAATACGTTTGAGACCTTCATAATAGGAAATTTCTTTAGATCTCCAGTCCACGAACAGACTGTAACCTTTACATCGGTTTTCATCCGTGACCCTTAGGACGAGTTATAGTTCGTCTACAATTATAACCCTTTTAGTAAGACAGGTTCTCTACGAGAGGTTAGTCACCCTTAACACTGTATTAGTTTTTACAGAAGTACAGTAAAGACCGAGATCGTAATGTCTTAATTTCTTTCGAGGGTAAAGAACCGGAAGAGATGAAGCTTACCTCTAGTTTTAGCGTCCAAGGTTAAAATTTTTCGTGTGTTGAGTGACTTCACTTAGTTGTGGTTTCAAGTTTATATTTTCGGTTAGTATCACGGTCCTTACGTATATTGTCCGATGTGGTCATTTAAGCTACTTGACGTTTTTAAAGGTAGTTTCTTACTCAAAGTTTTCTTACTTTTTACTTTGTAAAGTAGATAAAGTTAGTTATTAATTATGACGACCGTCTGAACTAGAGATGAGTCCCTCGACTCATTGTCGGTATTTTTGTGTCAGGCGGAGTTCTGGACTCGAAGTATTCACCTACTCTCTCAATTTTTGGTTCTGAGGCCTCAATGAATTTATATAACTTTCGTAATATTTAACGGGTATTACTTGTCAAGTCGGGTTTTTTGTGACTTGTATTGATTCTCCAACGAGTCGTTCTTTCTTCTACTTTGTGGACGGCCAATTATGAGAATACCCCAGTCTCTTTGTGATAAAATTTGGGTATCTCCTTTTATTATGGACGTACCGTTCCCCTCCCCTCTAATCGTTGGACTTTTCCATCCCTTTCGTCGTTGGATGCCGCCCCCCCCCCCCCCCCCCCTTNCCCCCCCCCCCCCCCCCCACATTAGACTCTATTCCCGGACGGTATTAATAAAAATCACAATCGACGGGTCAGTACAAGTTGTCACAAACTGGGGGTACGTGACATCGGGTGGTCCGAGGAGACAGGCACACTAAGAGGTCCGTTCTTAGGACCTCACCCGCCGGTAAAGGAAGTGGTCCCCTAGAAGGGTTGGGTCCCTGGGTTGTGGAAACAGGATTTGCCAGTGAACTTATGGGGTGAAGTCACGTTTGGGTGGGTATCTATATGTCAGGAAGTTTTAGGAACTGATTTCCGATATTGTGTCCCTATGCCCCGTTGTCTGATTTGATGACGGAGATCCTACTTTCGTAAACAGTGATACCATAATCGTTTCAACCTCTTCCTCTTCCTTCTTTACCTGGACCGGTTTACATGACAACTCCTCCCGACGTAATCCCGTGTACATTTGTTACCCTCTCGGTGAGAAGTCGTACTGTGGGTCGTCTGTCGGAACAAGGGTCGGGGTTGTGTCCTTTTTACGAAGTGAAGGTTCTGCGGGGGATATATTTGTGACCCTATTATTTACGGTGATTTGTCCTAATCGGTCCTGAGACTCCGTAGATTGCGAAGTCTTAGAAACTTCTGTTGTTTTCGAAATCTTTATCTGCGTCCATTACGGTAAGAATTTAAATTTTTTGTTTTGTTTTGTTTTAAGACCTAAACCCCTTAATTTTTTTTTTTTTCTACTACTATCTTTCTTCGGACTATGTCCCATGGTCTCCCTTTATAGGTGGCGGAGGTCAATTAAGAAACAAGACACGACAGGAAAGAGAATAAGAATCGTCCGGGATCCCACCGAAAGACGAATCTGCACCCCTTACAGGAAGGGGTGAGAGGAAAGAAAGAAGACTTGAGACCGCGACACCAAACAATTCACCGAACGGAACTGATCCAGGAGTTAATAAACGACCGGACTAATTAATTAATTCTGAACCGTAGGAAAGGGACGTACAAACACACTAGTTTAGTGTGTGTCCACCACTACTTACCTCGAGATAAGGTGTAGTAATGTAAATGGTTTTGACTAAGTGTATTCTATCACAGTCAAATAGGGAACGGAAGGAGTGGGTTCGACGTAGTTTTCCGACGAGAAATCTCGTCGGTTGATCCCGGGTAGGTAGAAACGGATCTAACCGGTTCGGACTTGAACAGAATACTCGATACACGACCAAGATTTCACTTGTGTCTAGTATTTATTGTTTACTTTGTACAAAACCATGACAACCTAAAGGACTAATATCGAGAATTGACGTGAGTATCATGTCAGTATATACCCCTGTTCACCGTGTAAGTACTTCGAGGATTATCCAAGTAGGATATAAAATGTCAAAGGAACCGGTGTTAGTTATTTTCTCAAGTCTTTATTTTACGTTCTCTTTCCGTACGAAAGGCCTTTCTTAAGGAACTACTTATTCATCCTTCGATAGAGGTCCAACATTTATTTTGGAGTAACTGTTTGTCTTCTGAGTAAATACCAAAATGTTTAGTATAAAACGACGTATAAGAAAAGAACTTTACGAACCTTTATCTTCAGTTAGTGACAGATTAAACTCCACGTTTAATAGGTTTCTATATTGACATCAAAAGTCAGAATTATAAGATAAAGGTAAGAATGGTTTCTGACACCATTCTGTAATACACCCCCACTGTATTCTAATAAAGAAGACAGAATTACAATGATTGATCCACTGTTTATAAGATTCGTGAAATGTATGTAATAGAGTGATAAAAACTATTAGAACACTGCCTCCCTAATAGTAAGGACAAAATACCTACTCATTTGATTAACTGTCTACTAGTATACTAATTATGTACCTATATACCATTACGTTTTTAAACGTCGGATGTAGTAGTGGTTCGTACCGGGTTTCTTTTCTCGACTTTAATTTTGTCAATTTTTATTTCCGTATGCTATCTTGGTTCCCTCCTCTTTCACTGTTTTTCTCCTTTTCAGGAGACAAATAACATAAAAGAAAGTCTAAGATAGAGGTTCTATGACTTAATTTTTTTTTTTTTCTGCGTAATTTTGTAAAATGTATACTGCTAGAAACGGATATATAGTGGGATTTCAGGACTTAGTGTTTCCCCTCTTTCCCACAATAGGGAGACCTACTCGTTTAAGTAATTTTTTTATAGTTTGTTTTTTGGGAGACGTAATTATGAGGTGTAAGAAAAAAAAAAAAAAGTCTTTATAAATGTCCTTTCGTTCCATCTGAAGTCACTTCTTGTTTAAACTAAATTTCTTTTATTTCTTTATTCCTAAAAAGAACGTACAGATTCAAACTGACCTTTATATGGATGAAGTATAAAACTGTTTGATCAAGTACGGATCAGATATATGAAAAATAAAAAGTCAGTGTGGTTTATCGTACATCCTAGAGTCAAGGTCCTGGTCCTTAACTTGAGTATGGGGGGACGTAACCTTCATGTCACAGAATTGGTGACCGGGTGGTATGCATGAGTTATAAAAACTTTTAAATCATTAAAAGGATATTAAACTCTTTTATTAAGGTTATTGTCTATTATTTTAATGTTTTATGGGTTCTTAGTAACCCCGAAGGAGTCACCGAGTCTCCCATTTCGCGGACGTACGTTACACCCTCTGGGGACCCAGTCCTTCAAGGGGACCTCTTCCTTTACCGTTGGGTGAGGTCATAGGAACGGACCTCTTAGGGTACCTACCTTCTCGGACCACCCGATGTCAGGTACCCCAGTGTTTCTCAGCCTGTGCTGACTCACTCGAGTGAAGTGAAGTGAAGTTCTTAGTAATAAAAAATTACTTGTTCTGCATATTCCCTGTGCTGTTTCGGAATTCTTCTCAAGTCAAAGTCAGCGAGTCAGAACAGGTTGAAAAACTCAGGGGTACTTGACGTCGTGCGGTCCGGAGGGACAGGTAGTGGTCGAAGGTCTCAAGTGGGTTTTAGTACAGGTAGCTCAGTCACTACTGTAGGTCAGTAGAGTAGGAGACAACAGGGGAAGAGGAGGACGGGGGTTAGGGAGGGTCGTAGTCCCGGAAAAGGTTACTCAGTTGAGAAGTGTACTCCACCGGTTTCATAACCTCAAAGTCGAAGTCGTAGTAAGGAAGGTTACTTGTGGGTCCTAACTGGAAGAAATCCTACCTGACCAACCTAGCGGAACGTCAGGTTCCCTGAGAGTTCTCAGAAGAGGTTGTGGTGTCAAGTTTTGGTAGTTAAGAAACCACGAGTCGAAAGAAGTGTCAGGTTGAGAGTGTAGGTATGTACTGGTGACCTTTTTGGTATCGGAACTGATCTACCTGGAAACAACCGTTTCATTACAGAGACGAAAACTTATACGACAGATCCAACCAGTATTGAAAGGAAGGTTCCTCATTCGTAGAAAATTACGGTACCGACGTCAGTGGTAGACGTCACGGAATTCTTGTTACATGTGTGTTTTTTGTCTCTAAACTTATCTCTCTATTTCGGTACCGTGGTGTACCTTTTTCAGTTTTAGTCTCTCTCCAGTTAGTAGACGTTATACGTTTAAATTAAGGTAACATTGATCTAAAGAAACCGTTCCTAACACCCCCTACCCCGTGCACCTCTACTGACTCTCCAAGATCCAGAGAACCCCTCTTAGTCTATTAAATTGACCAACTATCACAATGTCTTTATTCTCGGTCTGGTTACCTTGGTCTTTATTCTCGGTTTTATACTTATACACAATATATATATATATGTGAATGTGTGTGTGTGTCTCTTTGTGTCTGTGTGTGTGTGTGTACGATTATTAAACTGTTTTTTATTTTATTCATAAAAGATGTAGTATTCCATGTGGTTGTATTTATAGTGTCCCTGGTTTCAATGTTTACGTTTTTTGTCTTGGTACGATTTATTTTTGTTTCAGTCCTCTACCGAATATTTAGTATCAGGATGTCTATTGTCTTTGGTATTTTTTAACTAATAGATTTTTACAGTAAAGATCTACGATTTCCGTCTTTTTTATCTTTTGGTTCATATTGCATAAACGTTCGATATATCCTCAATTGACTAATTATTGAAATGATTCATTTTCTATACAGTTATTCATTTATATTTAGGATTGATCTTTCTCTTTAAGAAAACTCTTCTATGTATTTTCAGTCTCTTCTGAACTATCCACGAGGTGAAGTGTTTAATAAGTCTTTAATTTTAATTGTATCAGTACACTACATCTAAGAACGACTGTTTAACTATGATTAAAATACATTCACTGTTATAAGTCACAATCGTTATTTTTCTTTTACCCGAAGAGTCTAGGACGACTATAATCACACTAACGTATAGTTTTCTATTTTAAAATAACTTTGTAATTACAGAACTTGTTAATATGAAGTTCTGTAAACGCAATGAATTTGTTAATCCGTATATATTGTTTTAGACCGAGGGTATTGACCAGACGTGTCGGGATACATATACTCACCCTCCTATTCGAATTTACCGGTTGTCACTTAACTTCATCTAAGTGTCGTCTCGTAAGAAACGTTAAATCGTGTTTTTCATAAAACAATTGTAGTTTTATATATTGATTAAAGACAATCCACTTTTTTTCGTCCAATATTTTATAGTATAAAAGTAATTGATACACAGACACTTGTATATCCCAAAGGGACCATCGAATGTACCATTTCTTAGGTGAACGTTACGTCCTCTTGGGTCAAGCTAAGGACCTAACCCTCCTAGGGGACCTCTTACCTGTCCGATGGGTGAGGTCATAAGAACGGACCTCTTGGGGTACCTGTCTCCTCAGACCGTCCGATGTCAGGCACCCCAGCGTTTCTCCGTCTGCACTAGTCCACTGAAAGTGAATGAATGAAGGGAACACCTACATACATGAAAGTTTATATTTTTATATGTACCCGTTTGTTCTCTTTGTTCACGAGATTGAACGACTAAAACTGGTTTTCTACAAAGTGTTAAATGTAGGTAAACCCTTATAGAAAGACAAAACAAGTACAGTGAAGCTTTCAACCGTATTAAATTTAGTGGAGTTGACATAGGTGATGTCCGACTCAGGGAGAAGTCTCAGGACGTATGTAACTCCTCTGGTCCTCTGTCTTCGTCTCGACACCCCCACTTAAGGACCTCTCGAGGTCTTTCGCTGAGACGACTAAACCGTCAAATGTGGAGGTCCTTATGTCGTGGCTCGTACTACGCGGAGTGGAATACTGTGGGATTTCTCCGAGGGTGAGTGTGGGAATGTCTCGTGTATACGACACTCCAGCCTACCTTTCATATATCTCAATGTTCGTAGTGTGAACCATCCTCTCGAGATATGACAAAGACGTTTTACATTATTACAGAAAAATTAAGGGAGCCGACCGCTCCGAGTGCGTCGTAGTAAATAAATTCCTATAGATGCAAAAGTTTGTGACACCCACTTTTGTTCGGGGTAGTTAGTGACACTGTCCGACGCAAGAAGAACTCAAATAGAAGGACATGTAAAACACGGTCCAAATCAAACGGTTGGAGGTTTGTCCCCCTTGTACTCAGAACAAATTAGAGGTGTTTATATTTTACTACGACAATCTGATAGTAAACGGTAAACTTGAGAGTAAGTAATTTCTTTGCCAATTTGTTTTCGGACACGTGGAAAATTGACGTCATGAAGGAACACAGAGAACTTGGGAATTACCTACAGGGAAAATTTTTGTGCCCCCCATCCCCACCTCTAAAGTGAGTATAATGTTAAACCCACTTTGAACAGTGACATCTCGTAGGACAGAGACTTACGCCCGTTTAGACAAATAAAATTAAAGGTAATCGCAGACCCGTCTGTTTTTACTACTTACTACTAAGAGCTCGATGTCTATAGCGCTCACTCTCCCAATGCACCTATACAAAACGAATAGAGTTCAATAAAATAGTCTTCGTGTTTGGTGGTGGTGGGGGGTGCTGTGCACTACTGATGGAGGAGAGCCAAATGCATGTTCGTGCCTAAAGGTTCCAATGAAGTTTACGTACTTCTCTTTTTCGGTTCTTGGTGGTGTCCGTCTATTGTACTTGTTTCACATACGGTCCTTTCACCCTCCCCCTTCTTGTCACAGACAACTTGGGAATTACTGGCAGTGACGTTTTACCTGGGACGTTTTAGTGTGAAAAAGGGCTTCAAGAAAGGGGAGGTACGGTACCCTACACCAGGTCTGACTTCCCTACTCTTCCTCTCACGACTCGTCGATTTTCGAGTCGTCTTCCTGTCTCTCAGACTTTATTCAAAATCAAGGGGCGGGAATGGTACTCCCTTTTGGACAAAGTCACACTTCCGTATTAAATAAAAATGACACTGTTTTATGTGTATTTTACATACTAAAATCGGTAAAAAGTGATATACTGAGTCACCGTAAGTTAATTAAGTGAAACAACATGTTGGTGGTCGTGATAGATAAAGGTCTTACAAAGGTAGTAGGGTTTACCTTTGAGACATCGGTAATTGGTTATTGACGGGTAGGGGGAGAAGTGAGTCGGGGACCATTGGAAATAAGATGAAAGACAGGAAACTTAAACGGAACGGTCCATGGAGTATATTCTTGGTACGTTATAAACAGAAAACAGGACTGAATAAAGTAAATCATATTATAAAAGTTCCAAGAAGGTACAAACCGTATATCATCTTAAAGTAAGGATCACTTCCGACTTATAATGTAACGTATATACTCGGTGCGAAACAAATAAGTAAGTAGACCTCTACCTGTAAACCTAAAAAGGTAGAAAACCGATATCACTTATTACGACGACACTTGTAGTCGTATACTTATAGATAACCTCGGGGACGGAAACTAAGGAAACCCCCTATATGGAACCTTACTTTAACGAGTTAACATTTCGTTAAGGTACAAATTGAAAAACTCTCTGGCAGTTCGACCAAAGGTGTCATCGATGACTTTCATGTGAAAATTTTATTTACACGTGAAGGTTCAGCTCTCTTCCAGTTTTTAACTGATCAATAGGTCATTTACACTCGTCGAAACTGTCAACGGGACCGATCAAGTCCAACTGAATACCTAAATACGGAGAGTCTCTGGAGACCAAGGGTCGTTCAGGGTCAGTTACCCTGTTAAACGGACGTCCGACCGAAGGTGGAGAGGTGTAGGTCGGAGTCCTGGTATACTACTCAAGAGTTCACAGGTCTTAAGAGACACTTTCATCGAAACTTCGATGAAGGCCCCGGAAGAGTATATAGAGGGTGTCCAGAACGGAGGGTCCCGTCAGGTTGGGGAGCACACATGTGGAGGTCCGAGGTCCTCACCGAGACCGGAGGGAAACCTACCGCTACACCTACATCGTACCCCGTCCCTGAGTCTTCAGGAACGCAACACTTTTTCTCGATCTGAATCTTCTCTTCTCTCTCCAAAAATCCGACTCAGTCCTCCCGATCAAGAGAGGTATGAGGTTGTTCTTTGAGATTTCTGAGGTTCTTAAGATGTAAATTTGGTCTGAAGATCTAAAAATTACATAGGAATAGTTCTATCCACCTGTCTTATATCGAACAAGCCAAGTAAAGAATAAGATTTTATAAACCTATCTTGTTAATCCACAGGTAAACATTGGAACGTGGCCTTGGGTATTCTTACTTTTGTTCGGATAAATAGGAGTGTTGTTTAATGTTTTTTCTTTTTTTTTCTATAATAATGGTAGTGGGTAAAGTTCAGACTCATTTAATTTCGTTTTTGCCCAATTCAAAGAAAGATAAGTCGACTCTTCACCGTACCGACGTTAAGTTAGTCTCAGTAGACCGGGGTCTAGAGTATGAGAATAGGTCCCCAGGGGTTCGAGACCCGGTACTGGACCTTTCCAAGGACAATCCCTGGTCCGGTGTCCCGTCTATCAATCACCACCCGCACTCTCGTTTCGACAGTGAACGTAGGGAACGCAATGACGGACTCGAGGTGGAGGAGAGTCTAGTCACAACCGTATTATTTACGTTACGTAAACTCAGTAGAGGTTTGACGGGGGAGTTGCGAGGAAAGGGGTCCAAGTACCTTTTTACCAGAAGGTATTTTGGCCAGAGACCACGGTTTTTGCAACCCCTAGTGACGAGAATATGCCGGGGTCACTTACTTACCGTCCCCGACACAAAGGCTCAATCCTGTCTCGGAATTCGATTCTTGTGGTTTTAGTTTAGGTTGGCCCTAGTCCCTGATATTTTCCTATATTCTCAATACATTCTCAATTTCGTTACCTTTAATCATGGTTTCCGTTCTTCGTCTTTGTACTATGCTTTTCTACTTGTCCGGATATTATTTTACCTTATTCTCTACTCTCGTAAAGAAAAAGGACACTTTATAAAAAGTTGGGTTAATTTTTGTAAATTTTTTTAACAAGAGAGACCTTAGAAAGACCCAAGAGAGATGGGGCTGGGAACGACAGAGGTGTAAAGACTTAGACGGTTTACTGTATTTAGTGACACGTTTACGTTAGTAATCCCAACGGTCCACAAGTTAAAACTTGGTCTGTCAGACCATAAACTCAAAAGATGGTTCCTTTGTTTATCTCTTTTATGGTCACTAAAAATTAATTCAAAACAGTAGCAGTACATTTCTACTCGAACGTCCTCTTGTAAGAGCGATCGAGAGGTCCGACGTGAAGTTAGACTCGAGCGCAAGGTGAATCTATAGTCGGATAGATCCGGTCCGACAGAGGTTTGGTTCACGATTTCGTTCGACTACTCCAACCGAGGGTTAGGCACAACCGTGGAGGGTGTATGACCGACCCGAGGTCCGTCGGCGCGCTCTAGTAAAAGAGAGTGACTATGGAGGTTTCGAGGACGTCGCTAACCGTCTCAAAGGACCCATGTAAATTTTTTATTATTATTGTCTTATTTATGTGTTTATTTATGAGTCTTCCTGTAGCTTTACCTCCGTTCACTCGGTGACTAATTCTCCTGTTGCGAGAATTTTGGTAGGGGAGTTACGAGGAGTTAAGTGTCGTCTGTGAGGATACTCAACTCACACAGGTATTCAGATTAGTACCGGTAACTTCTCTTATTTTACCGTATTCTGTCAAAAAGGTAGTAAATGTTTGTGTCAATAGGAATTCATTTTAAGATAAATCTTGGGTTTATTTATGTCGAGGTCATTGTATTACAATGTAACCACGCCCGTAGACACCATTCTAGTGTCAATCCTTAGGAGTGTAAAACTCCTTTACCATGTATGAGATAAGTATCTAAAAGGTTTATACTTCTCACTTACCTAAACCTACTTATAATCGAATTTGTTTTTTTTTTTTCTTTCTTTCTTTTCTTTTGTTATTAGAACAAAGGAATTTTTGAAACAAATCGGAAGTTGTGACCTTTCATAAAAAGTTGGTGACTGGAAGTTTCTGGAAATTATAGGAATATATGTAAGTCTTCGTTGTCCTGTATCTTCGAAGACAAAAAGTCTTATAATTAATTTCGGGGGACTGTTCTAAAGAATCTTTTATGCTCATATAGAGTCACTTTGAAATTTCAATGTTTCGAAAAATGGTCGACTCACTATCGTAATTTAACATATGAAATTAGGAATGAACTCAGAATTAAGTGGTACTATCTCTTTGTATGTTTGTTCGTTTTTATAGTGCTATCTGATAGCGTCTTAAATAAGAGTACTAGGCTCGAAAACGAAAAGACGAAGAGTATGTGTGTGATGTAATATTCGTCTCACGGAGTCGTCAAACCTCCTCTCGATCCAAAACGGGAGAGGGAAGACCCCCCGTAAACTGGTGTGGACCCTTATCAAAACTAGTCCTCCACGACGACCGTAGGTCACCCATCTCAGGTCCCTCTGTCGATTTGTAGGACGTTATGGGTCCTGTCCGAGGGTTTGATTTTTTAGTGATTCGGGGTTTATAGGTAACCTCGTCCTTTGCCGTTGGGTGAGGTCGTAAGAACGGATCCTTTAGGGTACCCGTCTCTTTGGAATCCCGATGTCACGTGTCCCAACAGTCTCGACCTGGACTGAATCGTTGCTTTGGTTTATGGGTATCACACTTCCAACTCTTTCGGACGAGGAGTCTAGAGACCGGGTCTCTCAAGTCACTAAACCCCAGTGAACTTATCACTATCATGTCTCTCGATACCAGATCCACCAGTTGTCTCAGTCCCGACGACTCCCCAAACGAGTCACGGGAAACACGGAACTAAGGTTACAGGTCGGTTCTGGGGGACTACTCGGGTGGTCTCGACGACGAAGAAGGGTCAGACTGTGGTTATTATGACCTTGGGACATGACCAAGTAGGTGTCTTTCAAATACAGTCCTGTATTGTCCTGTGACTCCTACCACGACCTTTCCGGTCAGTGTGTGAGACGGGAACACTGTGTCTGGCCGATTGAAGTACCCATCTTTGGTCCGGGAAGTAAGGTCCGTTGTTAGATAAAGGTCACCCCTAAAAAGGTAAGGTTGCCGGGTCCCTAGTGTATAACCGTGAGTCGTTTTAGACCGAAAGTACACACGAAATACACGGGTCGTTGTAAATTTGTAATCCAGTGTGTTTTTAAGACCTAAATACCCACTTTGACCTTAAATACCAAACAGACTTTTTTAAGTGTTTTGACCGTTGTGACCCGTACATATCGTCGTTCGACGATCTCGGATGACTGGTGTGACCGAATCGGACGTAACGGGGCTTTCGTTCCGTTCATAGTTTCTTTTGTCACCGAGTAAACCCTTCACTGTCGACCACTTTGGCCTTCCCCTCTTTCAGTCAAGTTCCTGCACGAGATCTCACAGGTGATGGTTCTCACTACTTACAAACAAAAAAAATCCGGAAAATTTCCCAGAAGACTTTACACAGAGCACTGACGGGTGGGTCCCCGACCTTCTTCTCTCCTCAATGAGTTGTTTGCAACCTGAGTGACTAGTGGCATCGGCGTTTCCGTTATCAACATAGTCAATAAGTTGACCAGGTTAGACCCAATACTCACGACTCACCAACGACCCATAAGGTCAGTGTCCATTCTCTTCGGAATCCTCATGTTTTCCTCTATTCCTGGGGTCACCTGACCGTCCTTCGGCGGTTTCGGGACCCGAGGTGTAGTCACCGTCCTCATTCACAACCCGAGTTCTTCTGAATTTCTTTACGTGTTTACCATAAAGTAGGTCAGTGAGTACCTATATCAAAAAGTTGTTTTGTGCATCATGGTTTAGACGATTTTGTACAAGTTATAAGTAAAGAGTAAACGTACAGTTTATCACCTTTTTTACAAACCACAGTCGACATTAGATACTTTTCGTGTCTAACCAACACCCTAATACTTCTGCAAGTGAAATATAGAAAGTAAACAAGTCTCTTTTTATAGTCAAAAGTTTGTAAATTTCGTAAAATTTCAGATTATATTTCACGTTACGTCTAATAGTAGTCTTTAGGGGGTATATACAAAAGTGTTTATAAAAATCAATGTCGCGAATTATATAAACAATTGTGACGAATTGTTGGGATGTTTAGTACGTATTCAATCCGTATATGAGTTTGATTAGTTTAATTAAATCCAAATGTCTACCGAGATTCTTATACAATATTAAAGGAAGAATAAGATGGGGAAGGAGGAGACTAAGAAGAGAAGAAGGGGGATGAACAATTCTCAGTGTCATAATTTCGGAAAGACGAAAGAGTAGACTTACCCTCCTATGTCATCATTGAAGTTTCCCTTTAAAAATTCTTAATTTATTACTTATTATTATTATCAATCACCACGAGACACTACTGGGTCTCTCCACCTTACACCTCACCTCACCTTCCCTCCAAGTTCTCCCTCCTCTATATACAGATTTATATCGACTAAGTGAAGAAACTTGTCGTCTTTGATTGTGTTGCAACATTTCGTTAATGTGATGTTATTTTTTATATCGGTACTTTAATTTTCTGCGAGTGAGGAACCTTCTTTTCGATACTGGTTGGATCTGTCGTATAATTTTTTGTTTCAGCAATGAAACCGTTGTTTCAAGGCAGATCAGTTCCCATACCAAAAAGGTCATCATCTCAACCTGATATCTCTTTCAAAAGTGCGGTTTCTTAACTACGAAAACTTGACACCACAACCTCTTCTGAGAACTCTCAGGGAATCTGACGTTCCTCTAGGTTGTTCAGGTAGGATTTCCTTCAGTCCGGACTTATAAGTAACCTTCCTGACTACGACTTTGAGATTATGAAACCGGTGGACTACGCTTCTTGACTGAGTAAACTTTTCTGGGACTGCAACCCTTTCTAACTTCCGTCCTTCTCTTCCCCTGCCGTCCCCTACTCTACCAATCTACTGTAGTGGCTACGGTACTTGTACTCAAACCCATTTGAGACCCTCAACCACTACCTGCCCCTCCGGACCGTACGACGTCAGGTACCCCAACGTTTCTCAGCCTGTGTCGACTCACTGACTTGACTTGACTTGACTTTTTTATTATTTTATTTTACAGATCAAACCCACCTGAACGTTGTTTAGAGAACGACATGATTGGTATCAAGAAGGTGTATCAAGAAACCTGACATTGTTTCATCTACCCTCTGTATGTAATTTTACATAGTCGTTATTTTCAAGGGTGAAACCTCCCAGATGTTCCACAGTCCGTATTACATTCCATCAAATGTACGAAGAAATCAGAAACACTGTTAAGATCCTACACGGTTATCATCACTTAATGTGAATACCTTGTGATTATACAATTTCGTCGAGTAGGAGCGTTATCTGGAACTTCCACCATCATGTTAATAGGGGTGAACTGGGGTGAACTTTTGACATTCTTCACAAGTGGGCACACGAGGAGGTCCCCGACTTGTTCTTCCCACTGATAGGACAGGTAGTGACTAAATATATTAATCATTTCCTATGAGAGAGACCCGTCTGTGTGGGTACTCGGTTCTTACCGTCGACCTAATGTTGAGGACTTCAACTTTACTCCGTAAACCTGTCTCACAGAGACACTCACTGTCGGGAATCATTCGGAAGTAGTTAAGGGGTTTCTAATTTTACGGGTAAATCGTAAGTTATGTTCAAGAATTGCCTTTTGTATTCAACTCATTTGAACAAAAAGGTTAAGTCCCCAAGTCTCCTAAAGTACCCTAAGATCGAGTTTCGTAAAGGAAGATCTCGATGGACAAAAATAAAGAAAAAAGGACCCACTAAAATTTTCAGAAATACCTTAAACAATGTTATGACGAAGACGACGTACGAAACTAAAAAACCGACACTCCGTGCACCCTAGAATCGAGAGACTAGTCCTTAGCCTAGGTATGGGGCTGTGACCTTCCACTTCATAAGTAGCGCCCTGGTGGTCCCTCAGGGATCTCAATGGTGGAATTGCGGGACGTGGTGGAAGTCGTTTGCTGTCACAGGACTCAGGGCACCTATGTACTCCCGTGTCCTCGACCTGGACCCGAACGTCAGTCGTGTGTAGGAGGTCCTTGGAGTATTTTCATTGGTTAATCAACTACAAAAGAACAGTAACACCTCTTCATTCGACAGAAATAGAAAAGATCTTCCATAGTAGTCACAGACGTCTTTCCGAGACTATGACACGACACCTTCAGACTAAATTTCTAATTCGAGCTTACTCCGACAGTGTACTTATTTTCTGTATAAGTATTTCACATCTCCTATAAGACGAAGTTTATAAGAGAGATTTCATTTTAAGGTATTTTATTCCGAACAGGTTGAAATTACGATGTTCTATTATCAGATGATGGTTATTTTTGTAGTTTTTTATAACCTTTGTTACTTTCCTTTCGAACCTTTACCTCGGAAAAAGGACAATCTGACACTTAACTATAAATTACACATGAACGGAGGTAATCATCGTTGGGACGTTAATATCCGACTAATCAATTTTACAAACAGTACAAACACATTGTGTCTCTATTTTGGACACAACATATATCGTTGTGTATGAGTTATTACCGGAGTATTAGTGATTCCAACAGGTATAAGTTCTCTTAAGAAATCACTATTTTATCTGCGGTGTTTGTGTAATAACCTTATTAAATCCTACCTAGTATTTTACGTTATCGATGAGGACTATTGAAACGAATCTAGGTATACATCACCGTCTAGACACCCGTAAACATAAAAATAAGAAATTAATTATCTAAAAAAAATTTCATAGTAACGATATGTTAATATAAATGTCCACATGTTATGTCACTAGGTGTTAAAAAATTTCCAGTATGACGTAAATATCTCTAATGTTTTATAAACGACATAAACTGACATAAAAAATCGCGTCAAAACCCCAATGTCTTTTTACCTCGTCTTTCATCTCTCTCAAGGGTATGACGGAGAAGAGTGACGTAAGGGGCCGGATCAAAGAGAATAATAATTGTTGAACAGAACCACATTGTGTAAACGATGTTAACTTCTTGGTTACGGTTGTGTAATCATAATTTGACTTTAGGTATCAAATATAATCTCAGGTGCGAAACACAACACGTCAAAATACTTAAAAAGGTTTACGTATATATATATAGGTGGTACTGATAGTACTTCTTGTTACACGATGGGGGTTTTACGGGACACGGGGTGGATAGATAGAAGAGGGGACGGATTAGATTAGGGACCGTTGGAGACCAGAAGTAATGATAGACGTTGTAAAGGAAAAGATTTGTAGTCTGTCACCTTCAGCATATCATGTATCATAAAAAGTCTCACCTAACAAAGTGAACCGTTATACGTAAATCACAAAGAGGAACAGAAAAGTACTTAGCTATCGAGGAAAGTGAAATAACGACCCATTCGAAAGTAACGGACTCACTTGGTTTCAAACGTGTAGATAAGTGGATGATTTTCTGTAACGAAGGTTAATCATTAATATTTATTTTGACGGTATTTGTAAACACACATCCAAAAACATACCTGTACGGAAAAGTTGATTAAACATATTTATGAATCCCTACGCTGGCGACTTGACATGCCATTATAACCTAAATCGAAACATTTTTCTTTTCAACGGTTTGACAAAAGGTAAAACGTAGGGGGAGACGTTGCTTACTCTCAAAAACGACGAGGTGTAGGAGCGGTCGTAAACCAGAGTCACAAAACGTAAAGTCGGTAAAAGTGTCCAGACACTACCATAGGGTAACAACAAAATTGCACACTAAGGGATTGTTATATTGTTACGGGTTCGTAGAATAGTATACGAAGAAACGGGAGACATATAGAAGAAACCACTTCATGGGCAAGTCTAGAAACGGATAGAAAATTACCCAACAAACAAAGGAGTGACAACTCAACAGTCTCAAAACACGTATAAAACTTATCGTCACCTAAACAAGACCTACGAGTAGGAGATTATCTCTATAATTGACCCCTCACACTATTTGACAGTTAGTCGTGTAAATACACAGGTCATGACACGACCACTCAGAGTTATCTCTATTTTCTAATTTCAGTTATCTCAGATCTTTTCGTGTCACATATTCGATTAAACTAAACTCTCTACTTCATCCTTATCATACTACAAAATAGGGATTTGTAAATTGGTTTGATGTTCAGATTTTGGACGGAACGTGACTCTAACCCCGTTACACTGGTTTAAGTCCTGTTTTCTAACACCCACTTTTCCTACCCGGTGGATCTAGACCGGAGATTTAAAGGGAGTTTTTAGATGAGTTAGAGTGGAAGAAAAAGGTACATGAATTTTCTTTTACCAGGTTTCTACCTCGATGTAACACCTTCCTTGGACCTACGGACTGTAGGGGTCTTCCTCCCGGTGGGGTCCTGTCGGAGGGTTTGATGTGTCACGACACCTCACTCACTCCTTATTTGAATAAAACACGTCGTTGGCTCGAAAACCTTAGTAGACAATATCGTCGGTCGTTATTAATGGAACTGATTGTGTCGCTACACACCCTTTACTCGTCCCGGTCCGAAAGGTTCGATCCAATAAGTTGATGCCCCTACTATTTTTACCACGATAACGAAAGTCGAGACCACGATAAATTCTGTACCCACGTCTTTTGTTTACACTAGTATTGTACCTTTTAAAACTTTTAACTTAAAAAAGATTACCTAGAATTTCTTTAAAGTTTCAACATCAGTGACCTTGGACATAAGATTTGAGAGAAGTGAAAATCTCAAGTTTAATAAATAGCTATGAGGAACCGGGATCTATATAAGGTCCACTCTAAAACCATTCAGGAGGGAATGAAAAGTCCACGCCCGTACCTCTCAACTCTCTTGGGTCATCAGTAAGAAGGATCTAAGACATTCTATGTTTACTGGTATTCACTGAGATCTCGTCCGAAATCGTTTGATGTCGAACGTCCAGTATAGATTTGATGGTAGTCAAAGACATACCGGGTACTCGGTAAGAATTTGCTAAAGACAGTCCCTTATGAACGTTAATCAAACTACTAATTCCTTTGTGATTGAAACTTGATGTTAATTCATTTTACAATGAGAGGTGGTTTATTAGGTTAGAAAGAGTAATCTCTTACTTAGAGGAAGAATCAAACATTAATTGTGAATATCAATATGAGTTAATAATAATGTAAAACTTAAAGTAGATACTTTTACAACACTTTTACACACAAGAGAGAACGATAAATCCAAGGTTGTATTACAGAAGTACAAACGTAAAACCGGGTGTTTCGGATTTTATAAATAAGAGACTAGGAAATGTCTTTTCCAAATGACTAGGAGAAGTTCTTGTAAGATTACAGATCCTACAATTTTTTAATAAAAAGAAGAAGGAGAGAGTAACAAAAGAAAATTCATTTAAAGGGAGTCGATTCACGGAGAAATGTAAGAGCTTCTGTCAATTATACTAGACCCCATGATTTGTTACTTCTCTCAAAAAGTTTTCAGGTGGGAACCCATAATTTTTTCCGTTCGACAGACGACTGGTTCTTTCTCTCAGACCTTTCTCCCTGGTATGCACCAAGGGAGACTTGAAAGGTCCGAAACCACTGGTCCGTTCAGGGGTAAGTAAAAACAAATGTTAGAGACAAAGGGTACCACACGCCGTTCCACATCACCCTTTCCCGAAACTTTAGTCTGTTTGGATAGGGGGACGGTCGAAAAACTGAGACCCCTTTTTTTTTTTTCCTTCGAATACGAGAAACGTAAAGTTTCAAAAGTTAAAACAAAACCAAAAATAAACCATTTTCCTCAACAAAGTTACTGATTTACTATATTCCACGAATAGTGAGATGATCTTTGAGCATTGAAACACATCGATATTACGGTATCCAGGATTATCTACAATTTCCAACGGAGGGAAGGGAGGTCCTGTCGTACGTGTGAACACACGTCCGCGTACAGGTATAGACACTCAGACAACAAGTCTCCATCTTTCCTTTTCTTGATCTTTCTCTCAGGGTACCCCTGAGGACTAGACCTCTTGTCTGGGTCACTCCCTACGTGACACCGTCGGGTCTTTTCCCTTCCTTTCGATCAGACTTCGGGTCTTGTGCACCTCATCACTTTTTCCTGAGACTTTACATTAGCCCTGACTCTTTGTTTTGAGGGTCGGGATGAAGAGAGGCAAGAAGGAACATAGGCGACAATCACGATGTCCTCAGTTAGTGACACCTGAGTACCGTTGGTCTAATCGTCCCCACACACACACACACACACACACACACATACACAGACACCAAACACACACACACACACAATCAACCAAGTTCAGTCAAGTCTTAAGGTTAAAGGTCCCGAGAATTATTGTACACTAAAATAACAGCAATAAAAAGGACTGATGATATTATGAGGTATAAAAGTGTCCTTCATAAGTTAAAAAAAAGAAAAAAATTCTGAGTCCTTCACTTGAGAGGAACAAGAGGTCGTCGTCCGTCGATACTGGAAATTAAGAATGTTTTCATTTCTTTTATGAAGTAGAGACTCCAAAGAGGTCTTTCTAGGTGTGGAACCTTCTCCGTCTCTTATGCTACAAGAATCTCACCTTTTTACTTTTCCGACTCAGTTTCGGATAAAGACGGTTCTTCTTTCTTATACTAAGGTTGAGGATCCTCAAAGGTAAAAGGTGTGCAACACGAATCTCGGGAAACACAGACCAAATACTAGAACCGAGGGAAGTCGGGTCGTCTCCGGATAAGTTCCTGTGAGTTCTCCTCTCGATACACGAGTTCATTGGTAGAACGACGATTACGTCAAAGGATATCGTAAAATGAAGGACGGTATGAGGATTGTTCTTAAAATAGTTGTCACGTCTTGCGCAAGTTACTCCCGACTGAACAAAGTACTTGTGGTCAAAGACTTAGAAACAAAATTTTTGAACTCCGATGTATCGTGCGTTGTTGACACAGTGCGGGGGTAAGCACCAGAATTGGATGGGATGAAAGAAGTGTCATAACTTCCAATTTAAACAGTATTTATGGTGTCGAAAGTGTTAATCTCACATTTAGTTGTTTCCCTAGTGTCAAGTACACGAAAATTAGTGACCCTTTTACAGATTATACATGAGATGATTTTTGTTTATTTGTTTTTACAATGGTTTATTTTTTGTTTCTTTCTGTTGATTGTTGATCGAAACCCTATAGTTTTTCGGAATCACGTCAAAATTCGTAGTTACTAAAGTTTTCCCATTCCATGTTTGAAGATTTTGATAGTAAACTTTCAAGTTACACTATTTAAAAGAAATATAAATATGTCAAAGTACTTAGAACTTATTACTTGAGTATTAAATTTAAAAACCAAAGTCAAGGAGACTTCTTCGGTTTACAACGTACTTGTTCATTTTCTTTCTTTTTCCTTTTTTCTATAATTTAACTTTTTTTTGATTTAATTATATTTTAGTCAAGTCAAGTCAGCGAGTCAACAGAGGGTGAGAAACGCTGGGGTACTTAGTGTCGTGCGGTCCGGAGGGACAAGTAGTGGTAGAGGACCTCAAGTGAGTCTGAGTACAGGTAGCTCAGGCACTCCGGTAGGTCGGTAGAGTAGGAGCCAGCAGGGAAAGAGGATGACGGGTGTTAGGGAGGGTCTTAGTCTCAGAAAAGGTTACTCAGTTGAGAAGCGTACTCCACCGGTTTCATGACCTCAAAGTCGAAGTCGTAGTAAAGGAGGTTTCTTTAGGGTCCCGACTATAGGAAGTCTTACCTGACCAACCTAGAGGAACGTCAGGTTCCCTGAGAGTTCTCAGAAGAGGTTATGGTGTCAAGTTTTCGTAGTTAAGAAACCACGAGTCGGAAGAAGTGTTAGGTTGAGAGTGTAAATATGTACTGGTGTCCTTTTTAGTATCGGAACTGATCTTCAAAGGTATTAATGTGTAAGTGTATTATATATTTCAAACATCATAAACATAAAGACTTTAATAATTTCCAATTTTAACATGTTTCTAAAGACCCTGTAGGAATAAGATTTTTCTAAGTTATTCGTAGAGTTGTATGGTATACCATGATATGTGACTCTGAATTTTTACTTATCCTCAACCAGAAAGAGAATTTGACTGTCTTTTAATGTGTTACCATAATATTGTCTCGTGTGTCTTGCAGTCTAAACATATTTCATCTTAGAATAGTCTCTTCAAGACCCCGATCCATATGAAATATATGAAATAGTTTTGATCCTTTAATACGGAATGATAATCTTAATCCGAAACCCCAACCATTTAGCCATCACCTAATATATTGTCCATGACTATTTCGAACATAAATGTATTTTACTAGGGAGTCTTCGTTATACCTTACATACGAATTAACAATGTGAGTGTGTGTTAACAAATGAACCTCCTAACGAACAAATCTCAAATTAATAATAAATTCAGTTTGTCATTCTTTCTTCTCACGTTCGGTATCCAAATGATGTGTCGTCGGTGACGGTACTAAAATTCTCGTAGGAAAGTTGGGCAATAATTTAAACTCAGTGCCACTAGTAAATGAGACGGAAGTTCAATAATTTTCGTAGAGGTTGTGTATCACGTGCACTACAAACAAAAATTAGTGACACATATTATCTTAAGTGTACCCCTTTTACAACCGTTTATGTCTGATATCTCGTTAGAACTATTAACTTATTTACAATCACACAATGTTAAAGAAATAGTTAGAATATTTTCTTTCCGTTACAAAATTAAAGGACTCTTAAGAAAGTCACGAGATGTAAACTTTACCCTAACCTTTACGGTGAACACTATTGTAAAATTAAAATTTGAGCCACTCTCAAAACAGTAATATTTCCATTGATGACATTTGAAAGAAATTTTCTACGGAGTGGAGTCTGTTGGTCTTCCTTTTGTTTCTGACCTTCTGCGAAAATTACAGTTCGTGGTAATTTTTCATCAACCACAAGTCTTCTTTTGATACTGTAAGTCTAAGACGGACGTATTTTAGTCTTGTTGACGAGTTATACAACGTCTCAGTTTTGACGTGTGAGTTACGACACACCGGTTTTCCTGTTCCTGTACCAAGTTTAGGGGTGGATACGACTCGAAGACTCGATCTCAGTCCGTCTTATACTGTCAAATGGTGTCCGGACCTTTTTCAGTCAAAAGTAAGGTTAGGGTTCTTTTCATTACTGTTTCTTACGAGTCTAAATGGTATATTAACACGAGTAAAGTGTACGATCGTTCCAATACGAGTTTTAGGAATTTCGATCCGCAGTGGTACATACTTGGTTCTTGAAGGTCTACATGTTCGACTTAAATCTTTTCCGCCTCCTTAGTCTCTAGTTTAACGGTTGTAGACGACCTAGTCTCTTTTCCGTTCTCTTTAAAGTCTTTTTGTAGATGAAGACGAAGTAAATAATACGAGTTCGGAAACTGACACACCTAGTGTTATTTGACACCTTTTAAGAAGTTCTCTACCCTTATGGTCTGGTGGAATGGGTCGAGGACTCTTTGAACATGTACGCAGTCCTTCACTGTCGATCTTGGTCTATACTTTGTCCCTGACCAAGTTTTAGCCCTTTCCTTAGACAGTTCCGACGTATGACAGTGGAACGAACAAATTGAATCTATGTCTCATGTAGTACGCTTTAAGACCCGACCTACTTAGTGTTCGGCTTTAGTTCTAAAAACCCTCTTTATAGTTGTTGGAGTTTATGCGTCGTCTTTCCGTTACCGTGGGGTGAGGTCATGAGAACGGACCTTTTAGGGTACCTACCTCCTCGGGCCACCCGACGTCAGGTACCCCAGTTTTTCTCAGCTTGTGCTGACTCGTTGAAGTGAAAGTGAAAAGTGAAAGTACGTAACCTCTTCCTTTACCGTTGGGTGAGGTCGCAAGAACGGACCTCTTAGGGTCCCTGCCCCAGCGTGTCTCAGCCTGTGCTGACTTCACTGCGTCGTCGTCGTCGTCGTCGTCGTCGTCGTTTATGAGTCTACTATGGTGGGATTACCGTCTTTCACTTCTCCTTGATTTCTCGAAGAACTACTTTCACTTGCTCCTCTGACTTTTTCGACCGAATTTTGAGTTGTAAGATTTTTGATTCTAGTACCGTAGACCAGGGTAGTCAAGTATCGTTTATATACCCCTTTGTTCACCTTTGTCTCTGTCTAAAATAAAAGAACCCGAGGTTTTTAGTGGCGTTTACCACTGACGTCGGAACTTTAATTTTCTACGAACGAGGAACCTTCTTTTCGATACTGTTTGGATCTGTCGTATAATTTTTCGTCTCTGTAGGGAAACGGTTCTTTCTGGATATATCAGTTTCGATGTCACATAGGTCATCAGTATATCCCTACACTCTCAACCTGTTATTTCTTCCGACTCGTGACTTCTTAACTATGAAAGCTTAACACCACGATTTCTTCTAAGAACTCTCAGGGAACCTACCGTTTCTCTATTTTGGTCAGTTAGGATTTCCTTTAGTTGAGACTGATAAGTGACCTTCCTGACTACGACTTCGAGGTTATGAAACCGGTGGACTACATTTCCCGGTTGAGTAACCTTTTCTAGGACTACGACTCTTTCTGACTCCCGTCCTCCTCTTCCCGTATTGTCTCCTACTCTACCAACCTGCCGTAGTGACTAAGTTATCTGTACTCACACTCGTTTGAGGTCCTGTCCCTTCACACCGTAAGACATCAGGAACCCAGCGTTTCTCAGTCAATATCGAATCACTGACTTGTTGTTGAGGTTCCAGTGGACATTCAGTGGTAAGAGGGAGGCGAGTCGCTAACCAATAAGTAGAGTTAATGTAGGTGGAGATCCTTCGTTGTCTTTGATGAATCGATTCACGACATTCAACCAGGGGTTGCTTTTCGTCAAATCGTCCGTCCTCGAGATAATCTCTCCCGAGACCTCTCGGCACAGGTATCTTCCCTTCCCCACCATCGTCCTAGTCCGTCTCTCTCGTCGGAATCCCCTAGAGAGTCCTAGAGACTTCTGTCCAACTGCAAAGTCTCGACAAGACTCAACTCCACTTTTCCAGTTCAGAAGAATGGGGATGAAGTTAGTCTTTCTACGGTACTGAGACCCGTTCCGCCTAGGGAAGTCGACTCCAGGAAACCCTTCCGCCGACCGTCAACGTCTGACAGCCGTGTCCTTGACCAGAAAATAAGGATTTCACCTACGAGTGGCGTCGTAGGTGGTCTGGGTCGTGTATCCGATACAGTCGAGGTTCGACGAGAGGAGAATAGAGGTCAGTAAGGAGAACTACTTGAAAGGAGAGACTGGTCGGACAACACGCTTGAGAAAGGAGTTTGTGCCGTATTTACCGTCGTCCGGACTGGACCCTCGTTTGAGGACTCTTCTGAGACTCAGAAGACCCGAGTCTTTCTTGGTGACTGGGTTTAACAAGCTAGTCTTGTTTGATCGGCTTCAGAGGAGTCCAGTTAAAGGATTAGACACTTTATATATCGTTATGACTGTGACGACGTAATAATCTCTATAATTCTATCATAGATATTTCCAACATTTTGAATCTAGAGAAAACGAACGTTCATTGTCTTGTGTGTTAACTTTGACCGAATTTCAAGTTTCTTAGTGCACGAATTTTCCAGGTCCTAAGTTCTGATCAGTCTATGACCTTGTAGGGACCACCAAGTCAAGTTAAGTCAAGTTAGGGAGTCAGCACAGGTTGAGAAACACTGGGGTTCTTGGTGTCGTACGGTCCGGAGGGACAGGTAGTGGTTGAAGGCTTCAGACAAGTCTGAGTAGAGACAACTCAGTCACTACGGTGGGTTAGTAGAGTAGGAGACAACAGGGGAATAGGAGGACGGGAGTTAGAAAGGGTCGTAGTCCCAGAAAAGGTTACTCGGTCGAGAAACGTAGTCCACCAGTTTCATAACCTCAAAGTCGAAGTCGTAGTCAGGAAGAATACTTGTGGGTCCTGACTAGAGGAAATCCTACCTGACCAACCTAGAGGAACGTCAGGTTCCCTGAGAGTTCTCAAAAGAGGTTGTGGTGTCAAGTTTTCGTAGTTAGGAAGTCGCGAGTCGAAAGAAGTGTCAGGTTAAGAGTGTAGGTATGTACTGGTGACCTTTTTGGTATCGGAACGGATCTACCTGGAAACAACCGTTTCATTACAGAGACGAAAAATTATAAGACAGATCCTACCAGTATCGAAAAGAAGGTTCCTCGTTCGTCAATTCTTAAACGGAGGATTATGTCCCTTGAGTCCAAGTTAGAGACAAGTCCTTTGATTCTGGGTGTATGGTACCCGGTTGATTTGGGTCGACGTCGTTAAGGACTCAGGGTTACTTCTCGAACTCATCGTTGATCCTGGATTGGGTCGGTTTAGTTATTTATAATTTTTAAAAAATTTCGGATGTCTGTGTCGACCTGACCCTCGACTGCGGTACAGTAGTCCGGAGGGAAAGAGAGACAGGGAGTCGAGGAAAGAGGGTAGCGTGCAAGACTCAGGGCAGTACAGGGTACGCGATCTACTGCCAGTCCATCTGGCCTAGTGATGAGTGTCAAAGACGTGAGACAGAAGGTTTTCTTCTTCTGAGACACGGAAACGGAGTCAAAGTACCACAAACCTCTTACGAAAGAGGAGGGAACTGAAACCCAAATCACTACACTGAGTGAGTCCGAGGACTGTATAACGACCTATACTGTCGTTTCCACCTTTTTCACGGACGTTCCGATCTGAAGGGAGCCTCGTAGATAGAAAGCGGTCCGACGGTAAGTCGTCGACGACCTATTCCTCCTACTCTGGGTCTGACTTGTCTAAACTTGGATTGGATATTGGGTCTCTGACGTCAGGTCTGTTCAGTGATTGGGTGACCGGGTACTGACTCTTTATTTGTGGACAACAAAGTTAGACAATTCAAACCGATGTTAAACGGTAAGTCATAATAACACCGGTACACTATGTCTGTCTCTACAGACGTGGACGTTCGGAGGTATGCGAGATCCAAATTTAAGAACGATCCTTGTCTCGTGGTTGGGGGGGTAAAGAGTTTTGGTCCAGACACCTGGCTTAGAGTACTGGAGAAGACCTGGACTCAATTCAGTACTCGGATACACACTGGGTTGTGTCGACGTCTTTCCTACAGTACGAGGGGAACTGTTCCGGGTCCTCTGTAGGAGGGTCATCCTTTCCCCCGAGGTTAGGTTCTCCACTTACCTCCGCCCCTTCGACTTTTCCGTTGCACACGGGGGTCATACGAGTCTTTATGTAAAGAGGAGAAAACAGAAACGAAGAGGGAGAGACCTCACGGCCCCCAATCGAGGAGGGTCCGGGTTCGTGTGCCGTCCGTGTTTGGTGGTTTAGACGTCCCCGAGTCCCGTTGTCAGAACGGTCTCTAGTACCGGTTCCACGTCTCCTTTGGGTGGGTCCCGGAGACAAGTTAGACGTTAACACGACGGCTCCGACCCTACGGACTCGAGGGTTCCGCCGAGACTCTACCTTGTTACTGGCCGACAGCCGTCGACACGTCTACTGACCCGTAGTCCGCCACCCCGCCCCTCGTCTTCGGCCCGTCCACCACGGAAAATAGAAGAGGTGCGGACCGTCCTGGGTACTGGCGGGCGAAGTCATACTGTCTCGATTGAGGCGAAAGGATAAGTCCTCCCCTTTCTTTTTAGTTGCCCCATTTCTCTGAGGTCGTGACCGACGTACTTTAATATTTCCAAAAAAGTACGAAACGGGGGGTTTAAGATAGTCTCCACAAAATAAACAAGAGTCATTAAACGAACTTACTCGACGAATGACATCGAACCCCGGACCTACAATTAAATGAGTGTCTGTGTGAAATTTAATTTTGTTTGTCGATTCCACATCTGGGAAGAAGAAGTCAAGTCTCGTTTCCTCTACAGACCAAGTTGTTTCCTGAAGTCCCCAGATGAACCGTTTGATAGTGACAGTTCTGCCAAACGGTATCACCTATAAAAGGAAAGATCGAGGGTGGAAGGTTAATTTTTTAATTACTGTTTTCTAAAGCTTTACATTAGTTCAGTAACACCTAGACACCCCAAGTAAACCTGTCGTTCATTCTTTTTAGGTTGAGTCTTACTGAAGTTATTATCTTCCTTAAATGATCAGTGTATTGGCTTTATATGTCTCCATCGTTCCCAATACCCATTAGTGGTATTAGTGGAGCAAGAAAGGTAGAGGAGAGAGACGGAGTGTGAAACGAAAGACGATGATAGCCACAGAAAACCCACCATTATACTGACGGGGGACGTAAGTCGTGACAAAGAAGGAAACATTCGTCTCCATTTCTGGTGTCAGACCGTTTCGGTGCCTTTCGGGGTTCCAAGGGAAAAATTTTGGTGTACTGGGTCTGACTCTGTTTGTGGTACAGGTTCCGCTATCCTTTACTACCATTGTTCGAATTTGTGTAGTCCCGACGGGCCCGGGTACGTTGTGTCTGATGCACCGACTGTTCCGCTCTCTACCTAAAGGTTCCTCTTCAGACACACTACAGTTGTGTTTCTTTCAAAGAAGATTCTTCCTGATCCAACGTTTTCTCAACTGCCGAGTTCATGACTGAGCTATTTGTAATTATTGTTACAGAAGTGAGGGGGACTCCTAGTGTCGGAGTGGAAAGCCCTCACGAAATTATTCTGGTACCGGTTCCTTTTGCCGTTCTTCTTGGACCCCTTTGTTACTCAGGATACAAGTGATAGGTAGTGACACGGAATGTCCATTTTCCTATGTTATCTGCGACTAACCTATTATGTCCCTTCCATATAGATAACTAGCCCCTTTCAATAATACCGAGATTTTACTATTAATTTTTCCGTACCAACTGGTAATCATTGTGTCTACACGAAAGAGAGAGTAAAGAAGGTGAAGACGGAGGAAAGGGGAGGGTAGGAAGGAGGATAGTGGATCCTCTCCGTAGCGTCCTGAAGTACTTCCCGTCTTGGTGACTGAGTTTGAATGTGTAACAGAGTCTAGTCTTTTACTCCAGTTGGGTTCCCCCGTCTCCTCTCTCCTCCAGACACTTGTTCGGTGTCGGTTCCGAGACAGGTGGACGTGCTCCTCGCTCGACGGTGGTCGTAGTTTGTCGTGACGCAGATCGAAGTGCGTACCAGCACACCAGGAGTCGTGTCGAATTCCTACGGTGAGGTTTTATTCTTTTGACTTTGGTCCAAGTGAGTCACTGAAACTTCCTTTGGGTACTCTCCTTGGATTTTATCCGTAAAGTTGTGTAGTACGACCATCCATATTTGAAAAGACCATCAAAGACTATGTTCGTCCCAATACCGTCCTTGTCGTTCTCAGTGACTACGGACAAATTTTGTTTAATTTTTTTATTTTCCTTCTTACCATCCGATTAAGTGAAGGATCGACGTCTGTACTCACGATGCAGTGAAGTCAACACAGACTGAGAGACACTGGGACCTGACATCGGGTGGTCCGAGGATACAGGTAACCCAAGAGGTCCGTTCTTATAACCTCACCCAACAGTACGGGAGGAGGTCCCCTAGCAGGGTTGGGTCCCCATCTTGGACACAGAGAATACAGAGGACGTAAACGTCCTCCCCAGAAATGGTGATCGTAGTGAACCCTTCGGGTGAAAAATCGATTTAATAATAAGGATAACTGTAAAAACAAAAGAAACACAACAATCCGATTTTTTTTTTTTTTCGTTACCTTACATCTATTCATTTAATTACCGATAAAGTACCTGATTATCCTTGTTTGTGCCACAAATCTTTTATGGGTTTGTTTCTGCTTTGTCTTCCTTACAGGACAGGGGGCTAGATCACATCTGTTGATCTGAACCGCGATTAGCGACAGATTCAGTAAACAACAGTGGACCGACGGAAATGGATTTAGGTATTTTAATTTACTGGATGGGACACGTAAACAAAATCCTCGTGGATAATTCGGATATTGTTGGACTCTGATATTAAATGAAAAGTTCATTTCTGATTGCGTTTTGACAGCTTCGTGCAGCGGACGACACACGAAGACGATGTCGCCTTCTGTATTTTTACCGAATCGCCTGCAAAATTCCCTCCAGAGGCTTGTTACTCGTCGATAGTTTTGTCACCGCACCGCGGGATGTGAAGAACCGTCACGACTAAAAGATTTTATTCCAAAATGAATTTCCTCCCTTCCACCTATTACGAGAGATAAATCGGCATATTCAGAATATTTCGAGTGTGCAGTTTTTATAATGAAAAATGAAGACGGGGACGGTAAAGACCGATAGTAATACTGTACGGGGAGTAGTTACGTCACTTATAGACAACTCCTTGTACAACCAAGCCCTAAATATTTACAAACTTGAGAGGTTAGAATCTCATTTTCGTAGTTACACTCGACAACAACAAAAAAAAAGAAAATTCAACTCCAATTTTGTTGTCTCCTTTGTATTAGAACGGTTATTAGGTTCCTGATCTGTGAACTGTATAAAACCCTTTTCTTCTCTCTTGTTTTTGTGAACGAAGATTTAACTTTAAACCAATCTTCAGTGTTCTGTTTCAAAGACCTTTGTTGGGTATTGTTTCGGTTTTGTGAATAAACCATATTTTTTCATCACTCTTACCTCTCTCTAGGGACACCAAGTGTCCCTAGAATCTCTCAAATCGAAGAGAGAGTAAAGTTCTACAAATTCAAAGGATTTTAGTTCTTTTTTCAACACTTAGTTATTATTATTTTTAGGTTCTCCCTGTAAATCAGAATACGATACCAAAACAATCCGTCCTGTTTTTCACAAGAGATTTCTTTATACCTCATTATTACTTATTAAGTGTATTAGTCTGGAGACAGTAGACTCAGGTCTTGTCGTTCACACTCTTTCGTGTGTAGACCCGACTACTACCAAAGGGAAGTACGGGAGTAATCACACTTTTCAACTGGTCTCTCTGGTCTTCAGTCGACTCCTCGAAAATATTAGGACGTCGTTAGGAACCCGAGTACAAGTCAGTGATTCAGCACAGACTGAGAAAGGTGGAGTACCTGACATCGGGTGGTCCGAGGAGACAGGTACCCTAAAGGGTCCGTTCTTGTAACTTCACCCAACGGTAAAGGGAGAGGTCCTCTAGAACGGTTGGGTCCCTGACTTGGGTGCAGAGAGTGTTAACGTCCGTCTGAGAAATGGTGACTCGGTGATCCCTTCGGACGTTAGGAGTCCTCCCAACATATTTAGAATGTATTACAGTACTGCAGACAGACCGAGTCGGTCTTAAAATTTGAAAGGTTGAAGAGGTGGTTTGTCTTTTCCTCTTTTATATAGGTAGGTCAGTACTACATGTCGTAGAGTTGTGAAAATTTGATTCACTCGAGACTATACCAGTGGAATTCGTCGACTGTCACTCGTTCAAACAGTTTATTTATTTATTATCTACTCGACCGAAATTAGTAAAATAGGTATGTAAAATTCACGTAAAATGATTCAAAATTAGGGGTACCAAGTATGTCTCTAGGGAGGATACATTCCTCTCTTCGCCAGGAGGAAAAGCCGTGGTTTCTTGGTGATCGTGAATTAACAGAGCCGAATTACTAGGTACAGAGACGAATTCTACGGTACTAGTATCAAAAAACTTACAACTCGAAATTCGGTCGAAAAAGTTAGAGGAGAACGTGAAAATAGTTCTCCAAGAAGTCAATGAGAAACGGAAGACGGTATTCCCACCACGGTAGACGTTTAGACTCCAATGACTATAAAGAGGGCCGTTAGAACTAAGGTCGAACACGAAGTAGGTCGGGTCGTAAAGAGTACTACATGAGACGTATATTCAATTTATTCGTCCCACTGTCATATGTCGGAACTGCATGAGGAAAAGGATAAACATTGTCCAGGTGCCAAGGTACAGACCAAGATTGACAACGAAAAACTGGACGTATATCTAAAGAGTCCTCCGTCAATTCCACTAGACTATAAGAGTAGAGCATAAAAGGTGTCAAAGAACACCGGACTGTCGGTTTCTGAAATCACATCAGTTACTTCGTCTTCATCTACAAAAAGACCTTGAGAGAACGAAAAAGATGCTAGGTCACTACGACCGTTAAACTAGATACCAGGCAGACGGAAAAGATTTAGGTCGAAGTTACAGACTTTCAAATACCAATTGCATGATAACTTTCGTACCTCTTAACACTCGTAATGAAACGATCACACACTCTGCTCACGTTAACACACTATCAAACTTGTAAGAAACCGTAACGGAAAGAAACCCTAACCTTACTTTTGACTGGAAAAGGACAGGACACCGGTAACGACTCAAGAGGTTTAAACGACCGTATAACTTACGTCGTGAAAGTATTGTATTAAAAAATCCTAAACTTTGTCGAGTCGACCTTAAGGTAGTGGAGGTGATCGAAACAAGTATCACTACGAAAGATTCCGGGTGAACTGAAGTCTAAGGTCCTGCAGACCGAGATCCACTCACTAGTGTGGTAGCACCAATAGACCGAGTACTCCTAGAAAAAACATACCAAGAAGACACATAAGAACGGTGGAGAAGAATTATAGAAGACGAAGACAATCCTAGTATAGTAAAGACAGGAAATAGTTCGGGTAGAAACGTACTTTACAAGGGAACCATAGAGATTAAAAGAACTTCTCTAAAAATCAGAAGGGTAAGATAACAAAAGGAGATAAAGAAACGTAACTAGTGAATCCTTCCAAAAGAATAGAGACGAACGATAAGAACCTTGAGACGTAAGTCTACCTATGTAGAAAGGAAAAGAGGAAATGGAAAACGAAGAGAAAAAGAGTCGATAAACATTCCGGGGGAGTCTGTTGGTAAAACGGAAAAACGTAAAGAAAAAGAACCCATACCAAAACTAGTGTCGGAGGACATGTTACAAAACTTAGAGACAGGTATCAAGAAGTCCGTAAGATAAATAGTCTAGATTATGGAACTTGATAAACAGTGAGGGTGATATGTTAGCATTCCCTAAACTAAATCCAGTATGGACTTACCAGATCACCAAGAGGGATGAAAGAGGTTAAATTCAGACTTAAACCGTTATTCCTCAAGTACTAGACTCTGTGTCAGTCGAGGACCAGAACAAAAACGACTGACATATCTCGAAGAGGTACAAACGGACGTTTCTTATCTTAGTTAGACTAAAACCATAATTGGTAGGCCACTACAAGTACACATCAGTAGAGAACACAACAACCTTCTCCCACAAACGATACTGGTCACGCAAGAGAACCGTTTTGACAATCGGAAACGGGACGAAGTAAAACATGAGATTCTGCTTCGAACGGACAATGGGGTCCATAGAGAACTGTAGGATGAAACCGTAAGGTCGTCCTTAGAGAAAATCTTCTATTATTAAAGGTTTCGGACATGACTTGGGTAGTATCTCAACAGGTAAACGAAAAAAAAAAATTAAAGTTAAAAACAATAGTTACGATAACATAAATTTTATAAAATTTAATTAATGAAAAATTTTTGACTTCATATTAACTAAAAGTCACAACGCAATCAAAGACCATATGTCGTTATCAATACACGAAAATTACTCTTTACATCTGCTGAACACATTTCGTGAATTACGTCACGGGTCTTATCGTCATCCACGACTTACATACGTACGATTCATCGAAATCAACACAGACCAAGAAACACTTGGATGTCTGACATCAGGTGGATCAAGGAGGCAGGTACCCTAATAGGTCCGGTCTTATGACCTCACCCAACGGTACGGGACGAGGTGTCATAGAGGGACTGGGACCCTAGGTCGGACGCAGAGGAAACGGAGGACGTAACCGTTCGTCCAAGAAATGGTGATCGTGTCGACCCTGCGGGTCTGTAACGTGTTTACGTTGATAACACGAATATCTTTACTTCTTAAATCCGATCCCCACTAAATAATGCAGAGACACAATGTTTTCCAAACAATTACCAAGTTAAGGTTTAATGAATAAGATTAGTTGAGATTTCTCCGTTTCAGTATGTGAAATTTAGTTTATACTAAGTCCCTTCCAGTTGTCTAATGTGTCAATAGTTGGTCTTGTAGTATCGAGTTTACCCAGGTTGTTCCTTGGTCGATCAGTGGGTCTTGACGGGACTACCTTGTCTTAAAAGTAACTATCTCAGTAAAGTGACTCCGTTTCTTGTTTAAGACCCGGAAATCCACTACCGAGGTATCATATTCTAGATATTGAGTTCAAATACTCATTTAAGACCGGTGTCGAACCCTTTATGGATTTCTGTCTTGGTGTTTTGTCCCTCATCCCCTCCGTTTGAGGGTGCCGACGTAGTTTCGTTCGCTATTCGGTACACTCACGTCAAAGTTACGGTTGTTTTTACGTGAGAAACTTTTAATTTTAAATACCATACATGTTGTCGAAGGGTTTTTGTTTTTATAAGCCAATCCACCTTGTATGGTAAGAAACCAATACACTCTATTCGACCGTAAGTGATAGGAACGTAAGTAGGTGAGGATGGACTTGTTCAGACATGTGTTCTGTGAACCTACAAGGGTATCTTGTTTGTCTGCAGGACTCGAAAACGTCCACTTAAATTAGTAATGGTATAATAATGTTACTACTTTCTATACGATTTTTGACATAAGGAATTTCGGTTGGTGTCATTATCTTTTAAGGATAGAGAAGACAACACAGTTATTGTGGACGATATGCTATAACTTCCCAAATGAAAACTGTCTTCGAAAAGTTGTTAAGTGAAATACAAACTTCCACCGACAAAACGATTCATTTTGTCGGTGCTCCAGATACCTCGGAAGGTAGAGTAATCAAATTGACTGTGAAGTACTTTAGTAAGTATAGATCTACCAATAGTGTCTACTTATGCGACAAGGAGATGGGTCTTTCTGTTTTATTGAAGATTTGTCGTCACGAATTGAAGGAGGAATGAAGAGTGTTATAATATTGAAAATTCCTTTGACGGACTTCCCAGCAAAACTTCAATACATCCTTAGTTTGGGAGGAAGGTTGTGTAGATGTTTTAAAATATACGGTCTCACTTACGAATACTCCTATAAGTGTCTTTATCTCGTAACCCTGGAAATGACGGAGACAACTAGATATTTCGTATAAATTCTCATTTATCAAACTTATTATTCGGTGAGTCTTAAGGGTCTCGTATGTCAAAGGTAAACATAGCGTTCGTTTCTCAAGATCTCAACTTCTGTCGAATAAGTGAATACACGGAAGAAACACCGACGTAGTCTCAGATGTCCACCTTTTTGTTTACCGACAGTGAGTAAATTGAACGTCGATTCGATTCTAACGGAAATCACCGTTTTCTTTATTTTATAACACACCTATTTATACACATACGACACATACACACATCTATCAAATCTTCTTTATTTATACGAATACATTAATTTCCATACAAAATTTTACCACAACTTTGATCAATGATTCTCTAGGAGTCTGTTAGAATATATCGGTACTACCGTAAAGAAAATCTTCAGTTGACACTCCATTAAAATGTTGAACAAAAATAGAACCCTAAACTCTAAAAGAACCCTAAAATTGTATTCTCATCGGGACTCTTTACCCTGTATAAATATGTCATAGTTTTCCCCGATTAGTAAAGGGTTAATAAAGGACACCGGCATTCTTTTTACGGTCGTTTCGGAGATAGAGACTATAAGATATGTTGACTGGTTTTCCAAACAAACCCAAAAAAGTATCCTACATTGTCTTTTTGGGTTTTTGAAAAACTGGTTGGTTGGGTTATAATACGTTTAACAGGGATAACAATAATCTAAACAGATTACGGTTAGATTAATAAATAAAGAAGAGAGTCTAATCCCCGACGACCTGTTACCTTTTGTATAAACAAGCAGAAACATTGGAAACCTTGAGTGTGTCCCGTACCCCAGATCCTCCAAGAGTTATTTATGACAACATACGTACTCATTCCCTAAAAGACCCACCGAGTCACCATTTGTTAGAAGGACAGTTACGTCCTCGTACCTAAACTGGGGACCTAACCCTTCTAAGGGGATCTCTTCCTTTACTGTTAAGTGAGGTCATAAGAACGGACCCTTTAGGGTACCTATCTCCTTGGACCACTCGATGTCAGGTACCCCAGTGTTTTCTCAGCCTGTGATAACTGGCTGATTTTTTGTTGTTACGTATTCTTACTTACATACATCATAAGTCATAACGAGGTATAATAAAAATATATGTGCCACACAAGACACAGAGGACTGATGTCACCTTCCGACTCTAAGTGTCCAGGTGTAGTTTTTGTCGGGTCTCGTCGTCAAAGAAACTGGGTACACTATCGTTATCTCCTACGTAAACAATTAAATAATTTACCCAACAAAAACTTTAACCTTTAAAGTAAAATCAACAACAATAACAAATTTCCCCTCCGTAAATTCAAAAGAGAACTTTTTAGTTCTAAACTGTCCTGAAGGGACCACCAGGTTATCGATTCTGAGACTTGAGGGTTACGTCCTCTGGACCCAAACTAGGGATCAATCCCGTGACTTGAGGTGTACGGTGTTGATTTCTAGGGTGTACGACATTGTTTCTAGGGTGTGTCGGTTTATTTATGATTTTTTCTTTTTTTTTAGGTACAGCCTGTCGTCATCACCCGTGCTTAAGGACGTGGCGACATTAGTCGACCTCCACTCACCTCGGACAGGTGTCTCTTCCAAGGTCAAGTCATGGTGAAGGACAACAAAATCCTACGACTCCGTGCAAGAGTCCAAGGTAAATATTATCGTGAACTAACAAAAAGAATATGGAACGAGTCAACCTAATATAGGGTCCAGGGTCACCCGTAAACTCAAACGTGGGTGTAATTTGGATCGATGAAGAAGGGTAGTACACAGATTAGAGTCCGACACACACGAGGTCTTTCCCTCATTTGTCACCAACTATTACTATGTCAGTAACTAGTATTATTATATTTTCGGTTACTTACTTCATTGTATAGGATCTCTGGTGGTGGTGAGAAGTTTTTATATATAGGACGATCTTTTGGACGTCAAATCTAAAAATCTGAAAACAAATGTTTACTGATATCAGTTTGATAACGTTATCTCATCAGTTTTGTACAACGTTATATGATGTTCGGTTTCTTTTTGTTATTATTATCATGTTGAATTTGTGAGTTGTACGTCAACTTGTGGTTATCAAGCTAGGATCTAAACTGTTAGACTGGGATTTGTAGAATCTCCTTTTGACCTGTTTTCAATAGAACTCGGTTGTCGTGTTTTGTTTATCCTGTCTCGCCTCACGACACGATGTGAAGAGAATAGGGAGTCTGCCCCCGAGGACTTTTCTTCCTCTTTTAACTTTCGGATACGTAAGTCAGGGACTCGTTAACTCACAACATACTTGACGGGAACCTGTTTCGTAAAAATTTGTACTATGGCATCGAATCGTTTACTTGTAAATGAGTGATTGTCGACATCATGAGGTTCACGAGACACGGGAAGAGAAGGGTTTGTGGGTGAAATCTAACGACAACTCTGAAACGTGGACGAAAGTGACTGTCATATATCTTTATTACAACCAAGGATATATAACTGAAGTCTCTGTAACGAATTAAGAATGTAATTAAGATTATCGAGTACACCTATAAGAATTCATAAAAGATTTTGTATTCGGTTAGTAAACTTTTATTATATATATGAAAATTTAAGACAGGATTAGAAATATGTAAAATCAATAAAAAGAAGGGAATAATGTATCTAACCTGACCATCGTTTTACAACTTATCTTTATTAATATGACCTTTAAGAACAAAGACATAGAAAACTCTGTTAGTATCAAACTAGAAATGAAACAATTGACCAATCAATATATCTAAGTAAACACTTACTTATCAAAGAGTCTTAGGTAGACTAAACAATAATAAGTCAACGATTTAGTACAAACTGAGAAACACTGGGGCACCTGATGTCGTGTGGGCCGGAAGGACAGGAAGTGATAGAGGGACTCAAACGAGTTTGAGCACAGGTAACTCAGTTACTACGATAGGTTAGTAGAGTTTAAGACGGTGTGGACAAAGGAACACGGAAGTTAGAAAGGGACGTAGTCCCAGAAAAGGTCACCCAACTGAGAAGGGTATTCCACCGGTTTTATAACCTCGAAGTCGAAGTCGTGGTCAGGAAAGTCACATATAGGTCTGAACTAAAGGAGATCTTAACTGACCACACTAAGGGAAAGGTTCCCTGACAGTTCTCAGAAGAGATCATGGTGTCAAACTTTGGTAGCTAAGGAGTCACGAGTCGAAAGAAATACCAGGTCGAGGGTGTAGGCAGGAACCGATAACCTTTTTAGTATCGAAACTGATAGACCTACAAACAGACGTTTCACTACACAGACCAAAAATTATATGGTAGATCCAACAGTATCGAAAGGAAGGTTCCTCGTTCGGTAAAAAAAGGAAGTGTCGACGTCAGTGGTAGACGTATCTAAAACCTCGGGTTCTTTTATTTTAGACGGTGACGAAGTCGAAAAGGAGGAGATAAACGGTACTTCACTACCCTGACCTACGGTACTAAAAGCAAAAAATTTACAACTCGACATTCGGTCGAAAAAAGTGAGAGGAGAAAGTGAAAGTAGTTCTCTGCGAAATCAACGAGAAGTAAAAGACACTCACCATAGTAGACGTATAGACTCCAACAACCATAAAGAGGGTGGTTAGAACTAAGATTGGGACGTAAAGTAAACGACATGAGACTTATCATCAATTTATTCGTCCCACTGTTATAGACCGGAACTGTATGAGGAAAGGGTTAAAACTTGGTCAGGAACAAGGTACAGACCAAGATTGATAACGAAGAACTGGACGTATGGTCAAAGAGTCCTCCGTCCATTCCACCAGACCATAAGGGTAGAGAAATTCTTAAAAGATGTCAAACAAACAACACTAGGTGTCTCAGTTTCCGAAATTACGTCAGTTTCGTTTGTCTTCGTCTACAAAAAGATCTTAATGAATTAAAAGTATATGGTAGAGAAAAGATAAAAGACTTAGGACAACTATTACAAAAAAACAAATGTGTGCTCTAACCGGACATCAAATGTGGAGAATGTTTAAAGAACAATTCAAAACGGTAGTTTAACAACAACTGTGTATTTTATTCAAACTTCTATAAGGGAAGAGTGATGAGGAATAAGAAACTCTCTGAATTTTTTCATTATTTTATTTAAAGAATGAACTTACTAACTCTTTAAAGTGGGCAATTTTATAGATCCACCCCTCCTAAGAAACACCCCTACAAAATTTAATTAATTTAAATAAAATTTGTAAACACTCACAAATCTATTTTAGTTTTCATTTACACTTGAAAATTTTTCTACAAGTTCATATAATCGTATTTCTATAAGTTTCTATAGACTATAACTAGGTGACAGAGAGAACGAGAGGGGAAGAAAGACATAGCACAATCTCAGATTTTGTAATAGTTAGAAACTTTCTTGGTCGAAAGGGAACAAAACTTAAAGGGGGAGTACACAAACAAAAGATAATATAGCTAAAGAAGAGAGTAGAAATAATAATGAAGAGAACATGAAAACGAAGAGATCGATTTATGAATCGGGTAACTAAAGGTCGGAAGGGAAGAAAGATTGTGTACCGAAGTCACGACATTCGACGGGAGATTCGTGAAGAGATCAACGTAGGGTGTTCAAGACCATACCTTATAAAAGTGATAGCAAGTGCAGAATTATCAAAATTTTACATGAAATTCTTAAAATTAAGTTATTTAATAAATCTCATAAGGAATTAAAGATTGACGAATCTGTAAAGATTAAATTGTAAGACGATAATTAAAGTTCCAATTTAAGGTGACTGTTCTCTTATATGAGATATTCTTAAAAAATTCATGACGGGGAACTTCACTTCACTTCACTTCACTTAGTGAATCAGCACAGGCTGAGAAACGTTGTGTCACCTGACATCGGATAACCCGAGGAGGCAGGTACCCTAAAAGGTCCGTTCGTATGACCTCACCCAACGGTAAAGGAAGAGGTCCCCTTGAAGGGTTGGGTCCCGAGTTTGGACGTAGGGGTCGGAACATCCGTCTACGAAATGGCAGACTCGGTGTTGCCTTCGGGAATCTACTTAAATTAGAAAACTTTGACTTACTTAACATGTGTACCAATAAAATCTGTGTTGTGAAAGAAAAGGTTAATGGATAAATAGAAAATAGATTTAATAACAGACACCTTGACAGAATTCTTGAGATTAAGGGGAATATTGAATTGTTTACTGATTAGAAGAGAGTGGTAAGAAGTTCAAAATAAACGCTTATACTTAGGTATCCTACCCATTTTAGGTTCGTTTTTACACTCCATTAAGAAATTTAAAGTAAAAGTTTAATAAGACGTTGAATTGCGACTAAGGACTTACGCATAACCCATATATCCGAAGGGTCCACCAGGTCACCATTTCTTAGGTGGACGGTCAGTCCTCTGCGTCCAACCCTTCTAGGAGACCTCTTCCTTTACCGTTGGGAGAGGTCATAAGAACGGACCCTTTAGGGTGCCTGTTTCCTCGGACCACCCGATATCAGGTGCCCCAACGTTTCTCAAAATGAGTTGGATCACTGATCTGTTGTTGTCGTTCGTTGACATAGATGACGACCGATAACTCCGGTATATGTATCAAATATGACCTTTTTATTAATACTACGTCAAAATTATAAGTAAATTACAAACAAAGTATTAGTCTTAAGAGTAAATTTTTTTTTTTCCTGTTTGTAACGAACCTAATGATTAATCTAAGTAGTGGATGATTCCATAGATATGATCACTATTTTATTGACACAGTTACCGTAGAAAAGTAATCCAAGTCAAATACTCCTATCGAAGACCCCTCGGGTACTTTTATGTGTACCCGATGAAGACACACACATACACAACCCCCCCCACCAAAGAGTGTAGGTAAAAGTGAGAAGAGACGGGAGGAAAAAACGGACACCTCTAACTGGGAGATGGATGACAAAGTTGACCACGGGAACGGTAGTCTACAGGACAATCCACTCACGTTGTTCTCCGGGCCATTCCTGTCCACCACTCTTCTCTTTAGTTCTTAAGACAGAAGAGGAGTTTGTACGAGAAAAGAGGGACTAGTATTAAACTGTGACCGACGGTCCCTGCCCTCGAACCACCCGGGGACTGCTGACTACACTGAATCGTCGTCGTCGTCGTAGGGATAGTCCGGGTCGAGTATAGTTCGTAGGGAAGATGAACATCTTTCAGGATCTTGGAAAGTAAATAAGAAAATAATTAAATTAACTCACGGTTGATACAAGTCCATCATACGATTCAATATGTATTGATTGACACTTCTTTTTCCTTATAATATATATATAAATTTACACATACGTATTTATATATACGTACATTCGTACACTTTGTGACCTGACCTTCTTTGTGTTCGCCCTTAGTTCTAACGGCCCTCTTTATAGTTATTGGAGTCTATACGTCTACTGTGGTGGGAATACCGTCTTTCACTTCTCCTCGATTTTTCGGAGAACTACTTTCACTTTCTCCTCTCACTTTTTCAACCGAACTCCGAGTTATAAGTTTTTTACTTCTAGTACCGTAGACCAGGGTAGTGAAGTACCCTTTATCTACCCCTTTGTCACCTTTGTCACAGTCTGAAATAAAAACCCCCGAGGTTTTAGTGACGTCTACCACTGACGTCGGTACTTTAATTTTCTACGAATGAGGAACCTTCTTTTCAATACTGGTTGGATCTGTCGTATAAGTTTTCGTCTCTGTAATGAAACGGTTGTTTCCAGGTAGATCAGTTCCGATACCAAAAAGGACACCAGTACATACCTACACTGTCAACCTGACACTTCTTCCGACTCGTGACTTCTTAACTACGTAAACTTGACACCACAACCTCTTCTGAGAACTCTCAGGGAACCTGCCGTCCCTCTAGGGTGGTCAGGTAAGACTTCCTCTAGTCGGGACCCTAAAGTAACCTTCCTTACTACGACTTCGACTTTGAAGTCATGAAACCGGTGGAGTACACTTCTCAACTGAGTAACCTTTTCTGAGACTACGACCCTCCCTAACCCCCGTCCTCCTCTTCCCCTGCTGGCTCCTACTCTACCGACCTACCGGAGTGCCTGAGCTACCTGCACTCAGACCCACTTGAGGCCCTCTACCACCACTTCTCCCTCCGGACCGCACGACACTAAGTACCCCAGCGTTTCTCAGCCTGTACTGACTCACTGACTTGACTTGACTTGACTTCGTACATAAACGTATAAGCATACTACACAAAATAGAATAAAAGATTTTATTAATAACCTACCGGGGATATATATCACTTCTGTTAGTATGGACTATTTGAAGAACTTCTAAGTTGGTTTTTTTTCATATATAAATTTAAATATACATTAAATTGAAACTTCAACTTTGACATAAAGTTAGTACGCCTTTCGGTTGAACAAAATAAAAATTTGAAAAATTCATATAAGACCTAGGAAACTATTTCGTTTATTAAGAAAGTATCTCTGATTAAGGTGGAATTAAGTAGACAAAAGATTCAATTTTTATACACATACGTCGAGAGAAAGATTGAAATTTGAATTTGGACATATTTGTCCTATAGAATGATTTGGAACTCACTTCGACAGTCAATTCCTTTATTCAGACGTTAACAGATGTTGATGTCGTAAATCAACAACTGAGTGTCTACTGAAAGTAACTCAGTCTAAAAAAAGAATAATTTATAGTGTTGTAATAAAAGATCATAGACCCGTCGTATTGTCATTTAGAGACAACAAATCCGTGTTATCCTTGTACTCACTTTAAAATATAATATTAAAATAATAGAGGTTGATCTATGTACCGTTAAACACACACACACACTCTGTGTCCACGAAGACTCGTCATAGTGTATGATATTTCTGTGTACCTTTTACTCTGGATAAATCGTGTGTGTCCTGTATACGAGAGTATCAATACTAATTTTCAAATGGGACTTTGAAATGGGTCTCACCGTATGAAGACACTTTAAACTCCAGTGAACTGGATTTATGCCATATTTCAGGGGAGGGAGTATGTAAAAAAATTCGATGGTATCCTCTATTGTAGACCAACGTACATTAGATTTAAGTAGACTTTGGGGTTACATTTGTTCGAGTGGTTATCGTTCCCCGTCAATTTGTAAGGTTACCGAAATCTATTAACTTTGGTAGAAGATTTTTTAATGGAAGTTAATGACCAGAGGTCCTTTCTTCGTCTGTCGAGACCGTCTTATGGTCTTTCCCGTTCCCTCCTCCTCACCCTCTCATCCCTCTCTGACTTTCTCTTTCTTGTCGGAGAAAAGGTCTTGTGTTACCTTCTAGTACTTTATAAGAATACATAAATATTCTATTCCACCAATTACAGTAAGGGTGGGTTTTATATAAAAATCACCCCTGAGTCCTAATTTCGGATCTTTCGATGATAACAAACGAAAATAAATCTAAGAACAAAAGTTCGTCATTATAGAGATTTTGTAGGATCCGTCTGACCAAAAAATTTAAATTTAGACTAAATTTTTTATCTTTTTCCTTGTTAAAGAGTCAAGAATTGTAATTTCTTTTATATATAACATTGAACGTTCGTACATTTGGTAACGTACATTTGGTAATAAATATTTATAAATTTGCATATGTAAACAAAGAACTTTATTATTTACTCTACGTACAGATTTTTAAGTGTCAAGAAGACCAAATATCGTATATACCGTAATTCCTATAGTATCAAAAGAATACTTTCCTAATAGTTTACTAAAGTAGAAAGAATTTCAGAAAAGGTTTAGATTAGAGACCTTTATCACCTTGTTTTCTTAAACGAATTTAGGAGAACGTAGAATTTCCGATAAACCTTAGTCCCTTTTATGTAGTGTAGTGAAGTCTAATAACGTATAACGTTTAGTTGATACAGTTGGATAACGTAATCATATAATAGTTACTATTATTTCATCCCCACCGGTAAACTTGATAGATGTTTATAATGATGATTATTGTTATGATAATGTCGATTATTGATACGTTAACTTAAAAATATGATCTGTTAGTTCAACTAAATAAAAATTGACTTTATATGTAAAAATGATCAAAGATCTGTCTACATAATGTGAATTTAAGATTTCTATCTCTGTAGTAACGTAAAATAAATAAAACACTCGTTCCAGTAATTCGGCCAAGACTGTGTTGCCATATTCGAACAATATTTCCAACAACATCTACCCTTAAAATATAAAATTCTTCTCTAAAGTGAATTCTTTTCACCAAGATTTCGGTAAATAGTCTTTACTTACTAAAAAGAGATGACCTATCGAAGTTTATTCAAGATATTATCTAAATTTTTTTTTTTTTGTCAAAAAATTAACCGACGGTACGACGTAGGATTCAGAGAAGTCAACACAGAAAACACACACACACACACACACTAGTATACCTGACACGGGGAGGTCCGAGGAGACAGGTACCCTCCCTAAGAGGTCCGTTTCTATGACATTACCCAACGGTAAAGGATGAGTTCCCGTAGAAGGGTTGGGTCTCTAACTTGGACACTGAAAATGTAGAGGACGTACCCACCCACCCAGGAAATGGTGATCGTAGTGGACCCTTCGGGATATAAATTGTGTCAATAATGATATTAAAATACAAGTACCTATACAATCGTGAACAGAGGTTGTGCGAGGTGAGGGTGTATACGGTTTCTAGTACTTACGAAACATGTGTCCTCATATAAGTCCCAATTAGTGACAAGGACTGTGGATCACCTCCGTGTTATTTACGACCTACTTAGTCACTTACTCACAAATGTCGACATTGGTAAAACTAGGTTTATAGGACTTGTAAAAGTAAGTAACCCATGGACGACTGAACTTCGTAATTAACACGACCATGTTTGTCCTATTCACTCAGGTTAAGATCAGATACGAGTTTTTTTACGTCCGAGACAAGGTGACGGTTGACTTTGAGAAGTGGAACGAAACGGGAATGGAAAATGTCCAAATAGAAGGAGGTTTCTTCAGTCTAGATAAAACTTTCTCTTGAAGTGTACATCAAACGTAGTTTAGGGAAGAACTTTATCCGTTGCGTGGTCATTATTGGGTTATTTAGTGTAACTTCACACCTATGTTCCATTGACCCAGGAATGAGATCGAGACAGAAAGGTTGATTTTCTGTCATCCTCGTGACACAGAAAAATTCGACGTCAAACGAAGAAACGTTTCATGTGTTTTATTTAGGGATTCCAGACAGAACGTTCCTTCAGACTGTTTTTAATTCCGAATTCACATAAGCTGCGTCTCCGGCCCCTGAAAGGAATGATGTTGTGAGTCAATCTCAAATGGGTTCTTGTCCCTATAACCACAAACTACACATCAGTCCCGAAATTCTGTACTACGTTTCAATAACGATTACCATAGTCACTGAAGGTCATGTTTTCTGAAGACAGGTACATGTCCGTCATTGGTTTTAGAACCCTTAAAAAAAAATTGAACTACAAAAATGACTGTAGTAAGTTCCAAATACTTCTTGATCTCTACCCCCTTCCACAGACTTCCACACTAAAGGGAAGGAGTTCTCCTGTGGTTTTCGGCGTCGTCCGGGTCAGGCGACACATCTGCCACTCTTCGTGGAAATGTTGTCTGACTTTTTAAAGTGCACCTTTGATTTATTTATTTCCCCCTTTTCGTGACTGAAATTTTTTCTATGTCTTAGGACAGGGAAGAATTAGAACGAAAGACGGAGATGTCAGAACCGACGAAAAGAAAGAAAAGTAAAATGGGTCGTAGATGAAGAGACCGGTCGACCTTGGAAGGTACCTCACGGGTCAGGTCTTAGGTCCCGTTAGAGGTTTCTGCTTATACAACGGTATCGGGGGTGATGGGGTGCGGGACCGACACTAGATTCTCCCAAGGTCTAGTTTCGTACACTCATTAGTCACCGTGGAAAAGAGACAATTGTGGAAAGTTCCCCGGAGAGAAGTCGACTTTCGACGATCACTCTCAAGACTGAGAGTTTTGATGAGATGTCTGATTCCGATTCCTTGTTTCAAGAGTCAAGAGAACCAGAAACGTCTTTGTCCCAGGTAGACACGCCAAAAGATTCGTTTCTAGGGTCTAGAATAGAGGTTCCACAGCCTTGTCTCGTCCGACCGTTTAGATGTCGACGAAAAAAAAAAAAAAAAAGTCAAACCAAGTGAAAAATAAAAAAAAATTTAGCCTCCTATTAACGAAATTTTATAGTACAACTGGAGACAGTCAGATGTTGAGATTTTATTGTTGGGAATCGAAGAATTGAGTTCATTTGACAGAGAGGATATCATCGTGATAAGGTCAGTGTAGGAAAGATTTACAGATTTAAGTTATAATAGATGATACGAAGGGTTATCATTATTATTATGATGATTATTATTGGAGAACAATTGAGAGTCCTACTAGTATAAAGGTTTAGGAAAGTAACTGTATCCACTCGACCGAGGAGAGACTTCAAGTCCTAAGTACCGAAGGTCACTTTAGGGTCCGGTTGACCACCTAAGGTCCGTTTACTAGTCGTATTGAAAGACGTAGTGGATTAGGTGTCGACAAATAGTTTTGGTTAGGTTGGACTCCCAGTAAAATCTAGTGACGAAAACGTGGTCGTACTAATGTCGATACTGGTGTCCTATACCTCTTGGGATCTCTAAAAAATTTAATAAGTTTTTTTATAAAATTAATTTTTAAATAAATTATTATAAAATAGAGTTCCGAAGGGACCCCCGAGTTACCATTTCTTAGGCGGACGGTTGGGTCCTCTACACCCAAACTAGGGAATAGACCTTTCTAGGGTGTATGGAGTCTCGTTGATGTGGGTGTGTTGTGTTGATCACTCGGACATGAGATCTCGACCTCTCGACGTTGATGACTCGGGTATTCGGTGTCGATAACTTAGGACACACGGAATCCTGGACACGAGGTGTTGTTCTCTTCGTTGGCGTTACTCTTCGAGTACGTGGTGTTGATCTCTCACCGAGGGTGACCGACTTTGACCTCTTTCCGGGCGTGTTGTCGTTTCTGGGTCGTGTCGGATTTCTCTTGCGTACATGTGGGTACCACCTAAGTACAGTTACATACCGTTTTGGTTATTTTAAATTTTTTTTTTCTTTTTCTTTGTTGTTGTTTAATAAAAAAATTTACTAGAAATTTATAAAATACAAAATTAATAATATAATTTTAAAGTTTAATATATATTCCATATACATATACATTATGTATATGTGTAATATGTATTAACATATATATATGTAGTGCGTATGTATATGTATGTGTGTGTATGTATATATGTGTTACACATAAATATATATATATACATATATGCCTGGGTTCAAACTAGGGACCCAGCCCTTCTGGGGGACCNATATATGTAGTGCGTATATATATGTATGTGTGTGTATGTATATATGTGTTACACATAAATATATATATATACATATATGCCTGGGTTCAAACTAGGGACCCAGCCCTTCTGGGGGACCTCTTCCTTTTCCGATGGGTGACGTCATAAGACCGGACCTCTTAAGTTGCCTGACATACCAGGTACCCCAGCGTTTTTCAGACTGTGCTGACTCACTGAAAGTGAAAGAAAACAGAACCGTGATGAAGTATATCTGGTGTATAAGTGTCTACAAATAACTAATTAAGTTGACATATAATAAAAAAAGATTATTTTTGGAATGGTGAAAGAAGATGATTAGACCAGAAATAATTAAAGACATTTACGTATAAGGGTACACTTTACATGTCTTAATGAATCAAATGAGATTCATTTAAATTTATAATTGGTCATGGAAATTTACAGGAGTTCTTAAGACCTGTCTCTACAAAATTTATTTGTAAATTTTCATTTTGAGTGTATATTCGGGAACAGAAAGTAGTCGAAGGGTGGTCCTCTTTAAGACGAACTTTTACTCGAAGCAATCTATCAAAAGTTCGATCTCAAATACAACCTGAACACTGGAAATTTTGGTTCAAGGACACGTCTCTCACCCGACACATTTGGAGATAACTATCTGGTGAGTCTATACGGTTTAGAAGTCAAAAGTCAGACGTCACTTTACTTAATATAAAAGTCTCTGTTCGTGATGTACTCCGTAGTTAGGGTGAATTTCTGTGTCTGAGGACGTCCTCGAAAACTTCTTTGGAAAGGAGGGACACTCTTAGTCCTTCTGTTAATATTTCTCAGTTTTAGTAGGAAGATCTCTTAAAGTTGGAAGAGACCGTTTTGAGACCGACGGAACGAGCAGTGGGTTTTGGAGTCCCCCTAGCCAGACAAATTATACACATTTTGAACTGAAAACATTTTATAAACAGTTCTAAGGGTGTAATTGAAGTTAGGAAGGTAAAGACTCCTGTCTCCTAGAAGAGGGAGTTTTGTTCGACCCCTCCATTAAGAATTAGAGAGGGTCGAGGTGTCGAAGTACGACTTCCGAAGGAATAGGGACTTAAATCTGATCTGTACTTTACTAAAGATTTTGAAGACGAACACTCTAAAATGGAATTCATGGAATAGTTTTTGTAAGACTTCAACATGTGTTGCAACCTAGAGTGCATCTTAGATCGTGTGTCTTGACTATGAGTTATGTAGACTGTCTATACATTGTGTATAAAATGTTCAATCACTTTGCTCCTTTAACATATTTTTGGTACTCTACATAGATGATCCTTTGACATATTTTTAGTAGTCGGTTCAGCTCACCCTTTTTTTTCATGTACCTATTCAACGAATTACCTAATCATTTGATTAAAAGACAAGAAAATATTGTATGAGGTATGGTATGAGGGGAAATCTTCGACCTTAGGTCAGTTGTCACAGTAAAGACAAGTTGTACACAAATCTTCACCGAGTCTGTCATTTCTTAGACGGACGTTAAGTCCTCTAGACCCAAGCTAGGGGCCCTACCCTTCTAGGGGACGTCTTATCTTGCCGTTGGGTGAGGTCATAGGAACGGACCTTTTAGGGTACCTGTCTCTTCGCACCTCCCGATGTCACACCCCAACGTTTCTTACCCTGTTATGACTATCTGATTATGAAAGTGAAAGTTTGTTTGGATGTTGAATAAGAAGTTTTGGAGACTTTATCACTATGTTTCTTAACGTGGAACGTTTATGTAATGTACAAAGGTTTATCAGATCTTCTTAAGTTTCGGTTCGCATCACTTTTTTTCATACACCTGTTCAACGAATCACTATTGTTACTGTCCTTGGTGTGACTAGTCTTCTCATCCATTGTGTAAAACATACAAATGATCAACGGTTCCTGACCTAATTTGAGAGACAGAAATTAGGAGTCTCGTCGAAAGACTTCGTCCAAATTAGTGGTAGGGTAAGATCTTTACTCTTTTGACTCCGGGATCCAATCTGTTTGACGGTATTTAGTTCACAATCTAAACTCTGAGGTTTTATGAACGAAAGTTGTCAATCTTTGTGACGATGAGGATGCTTTCCCTGATATTTTCTTTTAATTTAATTGAAAAAAAAAGGGGGGATACCGAAAATTTATCCGGTATCCGTTAAGGTTTTGAGAAACTTTTACCGTCAAAGTCTCTTTATCTTATAAATCGACGAACTCCAATTCCTATGGTGGACAACAGAAATACGTCCTCAAGACCCATTTACGCAGTCTGAGTCCAGTCTTAGATAATATGGTATGATAGGTTTTCGTAGTACCCGAGGTTTCTCGTTGAACGACGGTTTCGTATAAAATATATAATCGTCTGGTACTCTTGACAAACGGAAACTTACTCCCAAACCAAGTCGCTGGCAGACTCTAAGAGTCCTCCACTACCCACCCACTCACCTTCTCTCAGACCTCGTGAACCGTCTCCGTCGGCTCGGGGCTCCTGTCGGTCGAGGCGGGGGTGGGTGTCCGTGGGGTCGTCTCGGGGAGATGAAAGTGGACTAAGTATAAATACAAAACTTCGAGTCTTAGTATATATATATATATATATAAAAAAAAAAGGAACTTGCACAAACGACCAAAGAGTCTCGGAAAAGTGGTTGTGGATTCCAACTCTTGACAAACACTTTGTGTAAGAAAATAAATGGATTTGAAATCGGAGAAACCGAGTGAACTGACTTCTCGAGGTCGTGAATCTTTCCGTAGATTTAACAAACCGATTGTACACTAAACCTACAAAACATTTCTATTTCAGATATCAATTCTCTAACGGATTGTCACCTAGGTACCCTTGATTTCCAGTAAAGGGTATTTTTTACACGTCGAGACCCCTGGGAGTCCACTCGATATAACGGGAGTCGGGAGCGGGATCTGAGTAAGTAATTGAAATTAATCCCGGCATTTCTCTACGGATTCCTTTTTCCTTTACGAGCAAACTTCTATTGCAACATCAGTGAGGGACTAAGGAAGGACTTCACTTCTGTCCTCTCTCTCTTAAAAGTGAACTGGAAATAGATTTGTTCGTTGGACCTTTCTTATCGGAAAGTCTGACCCGGTCCACGGTACAGAAGTCACCGGATCCTTCTCGGGTCGTCAACAAAGAGACGGTTTAGACTTCAGGCAGAGGTGACTCCTGTTGAAGGAACAGCTCTATGTTAGGTTTCCAATTTTTCGTTTCCGGTATCCCTTACTGCTGAGGGTGTATGGAATGAATGATGTTCTAGAAATTATGAACCGTAAAGAGTATTTATTAGTATTAGTAAATAGTCAGTTATTTCCTTTTTTTTTTCGATTCTAAAGACTGATGGAAGTAATCCAGTGGTCTCTCGATAAGGTAGTTGACCTTCGAGGACAATTAGGTAGAACGACTGTTGACTCAGAACTGTTCAAAGAAAACGTTCCACTCGGAGGAGACTCACCGGGGCTATTCGTCAGGGGAGACGACACTGGACTCTCCGAACAGTTCACGTATGTCTTGAAGGATGTGTGTAGAGTGACGATCTCTGTTTCCGTCCGTCTACCTGCCTCCTCTGTTTACTAGTGGGGGTACCTTTATTGTCTCTCAATGCTCAGTCCCGCTTGAAGGAAGGAGCTGTACGACCATCACTTTTGTAGACATCCCCTAAGGCTTCTCGTAGTACCTCTTTTTACGTCGAGTTCTCCGTTTCAAGTCCTGGCTACAAACGAAACAGTAGGACTCCACTTTTACAACGACTTAATAGATTCAGCCCTCGAGTCTTACGTTGACTCACTCCTCAGTACATAGTCGACTTCTGCCTACTACCCACTGATAGAAACCTCCGTAAATTTTTGCCGTTATTACACTCAAGGATTCTTTTGAGAGTACCCAGACCTTATAGAAACTAAGAAAGGTGGGTAAAGTTCTCACGTCACTAAGTGTTATAAAGAAGTATCAATGGAGTCTTACCGGTACAATCTATATAATTTCGTAGGGTAAAATTTGTACTGAGCAATTGAGAGTCTCTGTTACTTTCCAATCGTCTTAAGGTTTGACTGAAAAATTAGAAAAATTTTTTAAATAAACATTAACTTCCTATTAACGAAATTTTATCACACAACGAAAGACGGTATGTAGTTGTGTTTCGTCGGTATCCATATGTGTCCCGGGGAGACGATGGAGGGTGGGATAGGGTGTGGAGACCCAACAATGTCTCGCGGCCCAACTCAAGGGACTCAGTGTGTCGTTTAAGGGTGGCCGGTAGATAAAGTGCAAACCATCACGTATACGGGGGTACGACGAAAGAGGCGAACAGGGTGGGAGAGGAAGAAGGGAAGACGACACAGGTATTCGGAAAATACAGATGCAGAGGTAGCGACGGGACGTCTGTCCACGTAGGCAAAGAGCTAAGGTAGAAAAAATGAGAATAGACTGGAAACCACTTCAACGAGTCAGTACAGGCTGAGAAACGTTGGGGTACCGGATTCCAAGGATGGTGCAAGGAGACAGGTACCCTAAAAGGTCCTTTCTTATGACCTCACCCAACGGTAAAGGAAGAGATCCTTTAGAAGGGCTGGGTCCCTAGTTTGAGTGTAGAGGACGTAACATCCGCCTGCGAAATGGTAGGCTCGGTAGTCCCTTCAGTTTGTAAAGAAACTCGGGGAAAAAACCACCCCCCTTCACCCCGTCCCGTTCTTATGACCTCACCAACGGTAAGGGAAGAGGTCCTCCAGAAGGACTGGGTTCCTGACTTGGGTCCAGAGGACGTAACATCCGTCTGCGAAACGACAGACTCTCCCTCCTTCGACCGTGAAGGACCACCACGATCACCATTTCTTGGGTGGACGGTTATGTCCTCTGTATTCTCTACACCCAAGATAGGGACTCACCCCTTCTAGGGGATTTCTTCCTTTGCCGTTGGTCGAGGTCGTAAGAACGGACCTTTTAGGGCACGTGTCTCCCCGGAAGGCCCGATGTCAGGTGCCCCTCCGTTTCTCAGTCTGTGTCGACTCGTTGTCGTGTGTATCCTGGTCGTTGGATCTTTCGAACCTCCACTCCTCACCTGGTACCACTCACCCCAAGTCTGTTTCTTTTACTAAACCGAGGAAGAGATATGAGTATTAAGAGTCTGACCTGTGGAGGACTTGGGACATAGTTTGTGTGACAAGCATTTACAGAATGAAGGCCCGAAGAATGAGTTGAAAACCTAAGTAATAAGACTTTAACGTCGATAAACAGAGGTTAGGTTTTAAAGGAAGGGAGAAGGGATGGGAAAACTCTATGTAGTCTGGACATGATTAATGAATCATTAATAATATGAGGTGAACTTGTTGAACGGGTGGTGTTGGTAGATCGTCAAAGAAAATAGAACTACAGTACATTGGACGGGAAAAAGAGTAATTTTATTTCATCGTCGACTAATGTTCAGTAATTTTTTTCCTTTCTTATTATTTCCAAAATGAAATAAAACCTCAGAACCTCTTGGAGGTTCTGTCTCTTCATTGATTCGTTTAGAGATAAGGGCCCCTACCAGAATTGAAACGGTCGGGTTTCCTTCATTTAGACTCTAAGTCATTTGTTTGTTTGTTTTTCTCTTTGTTGTTTTATTTGATTTGTTGTTTTTTTTGATACGGTAGGAGCCCGGGTAAAATTTTCTGGGTAACCTGGGCGACCACAATTTTTTACGTTCACCTTAGTCTAATTTTAATTGGAGATTTTGTCGAGATTTTGAGATTTCTTACCCCACCCACCCAAGTAGTTTTACTTTAAAGAGTTTCCTCTTCTTTTGTTTGGTCAGTCCTTCGGAAATTCTCGTCTCAAGACAAAATGCACTCATCCATAAACTAAAGTAGTGACCTTCCGTAGGCGGACTTACCTCCGACCCCGACGTCCGACACGGAATCGTTGATCCGGTGGAAGGTGTCCAGCCTTTGTGACCAAGTAAGGTGACAATGTACTTGGGACAAAGTAGTAAGGTTCTTCCCGACATAATGGTGGTGGTCTTATAAGTGTGAGAGATAGAGAGGACACAGGGATGATACAGGAGATGATAATAAACTCCCGGAAATAAACAAACTTTATGTGTATGTGTGCATGTATGTATGTGTATACTAATCTTAATGTCATTCGGAAGAGATTTCCTTACTACAAACCTGACTCTACTTCTTTTTCGTCTTAAATAGATCCGACTCCCACTTTTCTTTTCCTACACACAAGTGTAAAGGTCCACACGCCGACCTCGCCCTTCTCCGATCTCCGGTTCCGACCGAGTGGAGTCACATCCTGGGCCGTCCGGTTCTGCTCTCTGGAAACGAGATCGGAACTCGTTACCTGTTTCACCTAGTCTCTCTTCCAAGTCCTAATCTTCCACGTTATCTGTACTTAGGGACTTCCGAACTAACAGGACCCATTCACTCTCCCTCTTGTTCCTTCTGTGGACCTAAGGGTCAGTCCGAGATGCGAGTCACGAAACACATATAATAGTGTCAGTTATTTTTATCACTGGTGCAAGACTCATAGACAACTCCATGTCCTATCACCCCGTAGTTTTTATGGTAGAGATCTCGTTTTTTGACACTCTTGGACTTAGAACCAAGACTACGAATCATAACCCAACCGGTTTTTCAGCCAAACCAAAATTTATTTTTATTTTTTGTGTGAAAAGTAAAGGTGGTTCTTGAAATAGCTTCTAGTATAACTGATTGGTTTCCTTGAAAACCCCGGTGAGTTATCAATAAATTGACACCGATTAATGTATTCGAGAGTAAACAGAGATAGAGAAGTAAATATTTTACTTTTATGCTGACGTGGGTACATACCTCAACGACCCTCCTAATTTATTCCATTAGATACAATCCACGAATCATCCGTGGACCGTGAACCATTCGTGGGGTGTTTACAATGACGGTACACGGTCCCCAGTCGAACGTGTCTCTACTCGACAGAGTAGGTGTGTTATCAGGACTTTTGTTTCCTAATGATAGGGGTAAAATGTCTACCCCTTTACTCCGAGACTCCCAAACTCTTGTGTAGTTTTGGTGACTCAAGATCTCTGTTGTGACTTTAGACAAAACAGATCGAGTAAAAAAGGGGAAAAAATAGTCTTACTCATCGGAGTGAAACTTCCTAAAGGTCGTACTCTTGTTTTCTATTTTTACCGATGAATCAAAGGAGTAACTCGTTTTACTGAGTACCTTGATTCGACTGGAGAGTGTAACCGTAAACACCTTTTCCTTTTTTTTTTTTGTTTTGTGTGTTGAGGACTAGTTTGTAACTGTAAAGACATCTTTCCGTTAAGTGTATTAAATGGTTTTTTTTTTTTTAATATTATTAGAAAGGTACTTCGAGTTTCATAACCCTCCATCTGAAGGACTTATTTGTTTAACTTCGATACGAGAAGATTTTTATAGACAATTATTCTGTAATAACAAGTAAAAGTCTCTTATGAAGAAAAGGAGAATTACAGTTGGTTGTAATTTGACATTACTAAAAAAACAACCAAGAAAATAGAGTTGAATATAAAACTATGTATTACTTCCATATATAGAGTGACCTTAAGTCACGAACGGAGTAACTTGTAAGGTCAGATCTGGTTAGGGACTTCTTATCAATCTTTATTTTTGAAATGTTTAAAAGGATGTTAGAACAGAATTGAGTTTACTTTATCCTTACAGTAGGAAACGTGAAGTCCCTGTTGAACCCGTCAAAAATACGTTGGTACCTCTCTTTTCTATAACAACCGTTTCAACGTTTGAACAAGAAGAAAGAGTAAATAAGGGTTTCCAATTGGTCTATCAATTTGGTAGTATCTTGGAACCGTAACCCAAAACCTCCACTTTACTAGGGACCCCTAGTACAAAGAAGGAGGAAAATAGTCCTTTTTTAATTTTAGATCTCTGAAATTCACTGGAAATGTTCCAGTGTGTCGATCTACCACCGATTACTGGTTGCCTATACACGACTTTGGTCCCTGACTATTAATGTTTCACCCCTTCCATCATTCCAATCTTCTAAATTGGGGTGACAGGTAGCGGACCTGTTCATTACCGAACGCTGAGGAAACACCAAAGACAATTGTGACATTTATGGACGACTTAATCGATTCGATTTCTTTTTTTTTTTTTTGTGCAGATAAAGACACTGCCCCTGGTAACCCCGGTGAAGTTATCTTTAAAGTTTTATGAATAAAGGATCGTGAATAGAGGCTATTCGTTGTCAACCTTGGTTGTCAATCTTCGTTATCGATCTTGACCTGTCCTTTGTCGACTGACCAAATTTGACACCTTTCCTCAAGCCGTTCCGACATATGACGGGGGGACGAATAAATTGAATATGCGTCTCAGACAGTACGTTTTTCGGTCCGATTTCCTTTTGACGGTCTTCTTTATAGTTGTGGGAGACTATACGTCTACTATGGTGATTTTACCGTCTTTCATTTCTCCTTCTTTTTTCGAAGAACTACTCCCACTTTCTCCTGTCACTCTTGACCGAATTTTGAGTTATAAGTTTTTTGATTCTAGTGCCGTAGACCAGAGTAGTGAAGTACCATTTGCCTTCCCCTTTGCTCGCTGTCGCCAAAAGAATCCAAGGTTTTAATGACGCCTACCACTCTGACGTCGGTCCTTTACTTTTCTGCGAACGAGGAGCCTTCCTTTCAATACTGTCTGTATCTTATGATTTTGTGTCTCTATGGTGAAGCAACTGTTTCCGGGGATATCAGTTTCGATACCAAAAAGGTTATCAGTACGTGTCTGCACTCTCAGTCCGACACTTCTTCCAAGTCACGGTTTCTTAACTCCGAACGTTTGACACCACGACCTCTTCTGAGAACTCTCAGGGAACCTGTCCTTCCTCTAGTTTGGTTAGTTAGGATTTCCTTTAGTTGAGACTTATAAGTAACCTTCCTGACTCCGACTTCGACTTCGAGATTATGAAACTTAGGGACTACGTTTCTCGACTGAGTGACCTTTTTTAGGACTACGGTCCTTTCTGACTTCCATTTTTCTCTTCCTCCCCTGTCTCCTACTCTACTAACATATCGTAGTGACTGAGTTACCTATACTTAAACTCGTTTGAGGTCCCCTATCACTTCCTGTCCCCCCGGACCTTACGACGAAAGGACAAAAGTGTTTCTCAACCTATGTTGAATCCCTGACTTGTTATTGTTTTTACGTCTTCTTAAATCATGACTTACCTACGTATGATATGCAAAGGTAGAGTAAAGACACACTGCACCTTTTTTTTTAGAGTTGTTTTAGTTCATACGATCATGCCTTTGGGAAGAGAATTTGTTGACAAGAATCTAAGAAGAGACGTTACTACCGTCGAACTCCTTTTTTTTAGTTCAGGTGACTGCGATCAATGTTGAGTACTCGAAAATAACTGATGTAGTGGTGTACCTCAGGATTGAGGTACCGTCAGATGGAGGACAAAAATTCCTTCTTGAGTTCCGAACTTATACTTATGTCCTTCCTTACTCGAAACGTCCAAACGAGGTAAATTTTTCTTTCGTTAAAGGTCGCGACAAAAGAAGGATTTTATAACAATGTGACAACAATAATATTTTATGTAAGTTATCTTCTGTATCAATCGATAATCGGCATTAGGTTTGGTGTGTTGATCAGTAAAACAACACAATAAAATGAAAGAGGGATCTGATCTGGAAAGCTAACGAGGACACTACTAACGAGGAGAAGGAGGCAAAGTGAGGTAGCAGTAGTGACAAGAATGGACAGTAACGAATGTTACGTGATCCCTGTCCGTTCGAAGAAGCCACCGAGTCTACCATTTCTTATACGGACGTTACGTCCTCTAGACCCAAATTAGGAAACCAACCCTTCTAGGAAACCTCTTCCCTTACCGTTGGGTGAGGTCATAAGAACGGACCTCCTAAACTTCCTGTCTCCTCGGACCGCCCGATGTCAGGTACCCCAGTGTTTCTCAGTCTGTACTGATTCGCTAATTGTGAAAGTCCTTGTCCGTTCGTGACAATGAGGGTAGTAGAGGAAACTAAAAGTGTTATAGGGTATTCTACCCATAGTATTGTGATTATAGGACGTCTCTTTTGGTTCCCTGTCTCCTATATTCTGAACAGGTTCCACGTGGGTCCATTCGTCGATAAAGTGAAACGGGTCGAACCGGAAGTCCAGTGAAGTCTGTGGTCAACACACACACACACACACACACACACACACACACACGCACACACGACCTCCAAAAAACAAACAAAGTTCTGAAAAAGAGAACGTATAATGGATTGTTCTACCTGGATTTTCCAGTAATTCATAGTCTCCAGTCTTTTTTTTTATCTTATTTCACATTTTCCATTCAACTTACGATTTCATCACAAAAAGTAGACTCCGTGATTTTTATCAAGTTAGACTGTTACGAGACAGACAATTTCTGAACAGGTTTCAAGACAAAAGTGAAACAAGATCCTTACCTTCCGATAATAGTAATAAAAAAGAATTCTCTATTTACATCGTCTGACATTTGTTACGGTTAAGACTAGTTTCTGATTAAACTTCCATTAATAGATACAGGTGGGTCCCCTTGATAAAGTTGTGTGTGGGATAAAAGGGTGAGAGAATATTAAAGTCGATCCTTCACCGTAGAAAACTTATACGTCAGTAATGAAAATCTCTTTGTCGAATTAGATTACCTAAGTAGTTTACCTGTCGTAACGAGATTAATTTTATGAAATTATTTTTACATAATCGTTTTTTATTAACTCTGATCATTACCTAATATGAACGACTTATGAGTCGATGTCAGTCCGTAGTAATAACTGTACGACCTGTGCCCGGTTCAATTTTGGTTTTGTTGCGTTCTCCTACGACGATGGGGTAAAAAGTCTACTCCTTCGTCTTCGTGTTTCTACAATTTATTGACTGAGCCCTAGGGTCGACCTTTCACCGTCGCGATCCTAAACTTGGGTCGCTATCGCCGACACCCGAAGGATCCACCGTGACCAGCAGGTCTTAGGTGGACGGTTACGCCCCCTGTGGTGTCTGCGTCCAAACTAGGGACACAGTCCTTCTACGGGACCTCCTCTTTTACCGTTGGGTTAGGTCATAAGGGCACCTTTTACCTCTTAGATCACCTGTTGCCTCTTAGGGTACCTGTCTTCTCGGACCGTCCGACATATCAGGTGCCCCAACGTTTCTCAGTCTGTGTTGACTTGTGTGTGTGTGTGGTGGTTCTCTCCAGTACAGGAATTGTGGGTCCGATTTGGTGGAAAAGTAGGTAAATCTTATATTGGATCCTGGGTTAACACTACCCGAATTTTATCAGGGGTCTATACAGATGTAGGATTAGAAATCCTGAACACTTGTAGTGGAATATACTATTTTGCCTAAAACGTCTTCATTAATTAAATTCCTAAAACTCTCCTCCTCTAATAAGACCTAATAACCCCCTCCCCACCTCTCCCCTGTTACATTAGTGTCCCAGGAACACTCTCCCTAGGTCCTTGTTAGTCAGTGTACTTTTCGTTACTCTATGACACCTCCCTTCGTCTCTAGTCTCACTGTCCGAAACGTCTACCCCCTTCTTTGACCTTTTCAGTTCCTTTGTCTACGAAAAGAAGTCTCGGAGACCTTCCATGAGCCGGACGGTCTTCGAACGGAAATCGGGTCAATTCGAGTGGAGTTCTTGACCTTCTGTCATGTAAACACAATAAAATTCTGTGACTTAGACACCTACACCTCTTCCGTTACCGTGGGGTGACGTCATGAGAACGGACCTTCTAGGGTACCCACCTTCTCGGACCACCCGACATCGGGTACCCCAGCGATTCTCAGTCTGTGCTGACTCGTTGAAGTGAAAGTGAAAAGGGAAACTACGCAACCTCTTCCTTTGCGGTTGGGTGAGGTCACAAGAACGGACCTCTTAGGGTCTCCTCGGACCACCCGACGGCAGAGACCTCAGCGTGTCTCAGCCTGTGCTGACTTCGCTAAATCGTCGTCGTCGTCGTCGTTCTGTGACTTAGACACCAAGTAATCCCTGTCGTTATTGTCCTTTATCTACGTGTACTATCACTTTCTTTTTTCGACGTGTCGACGGGGCTGAAGAGACTTTGCTAGTCTCTTCGTAGACACCCGTCTTTTGACCTGTCGGCACGAGAGACGTGAAACTTCAGCCTCGGTGGAGGGACCTAGACAAGAGGTGCCACGACGGGGTGTGGGGAGGACCGGAGGTGCAAAGGGGTGGAGGATGGGTTGGCCCCGTGTAGTCCGGTACAGACCTTTGTCAAACGTTCCACAGAAAGAACCACAAACATCTTGTGACGGAAGAATTCTGAATTAGGTGGGTATCGATCCGTGGTGCTCAGGGGAGGAAAATATAATTACGTAGTGTATATATGTATTGAAACGAATTAAAGGGGAAAGAAGGAATAAAGATTCACAAACCGTATGTAGAGAAAAAAACGGCGATTTTACGAAAGAGATAAAAAGGCGTATCCATGTTTATGGAAGGAGCGGTGACTGATCGACAAACCGGTCCCGAACGGTCATTTGTGAGACACGGAACCAAAGGAGTTCACGACTGTCCCTAGTATTCTGCGGGTCGGACTGTTGGGGGTCCTGGACAGCTCGCACAGTGAGTCGAGTGCACTTCGGGAATTTTGTCCCGGCCGTGTACGCGAATCCTACACAATTAAAGTGGCAATTAAGACTCAAGGGGGAAAGTGACCGAAGGAGGCGAGTAGGTCGGTTATACGAGTTCAGAGAGGCAGGACTTCGTTTAGTATTTGGGTGGACGACTTTGGTGGTGAGAGAGAGAGAGGCGACGGTTTAATCTAGGTGCGACGACGAGGGGAAGTGGTGGACGGGTAGAGTCAGACGATGGTTAGACAAAGTAGGGACGGACAGAGACTTGACTTCGATCAGGGGTACCTCTTAAAGGATAACGTAAGTGGGGCACCTGGTGTGGGTGACTCAGAGAGGGTAGTCTGGGGGTCCTGCCGTGGAAGGGACCCCCAGGTAAAGAGGAGTGTCTGGCGACCAAGAGGTGGAGGGAAGAAGTCCTGGTGGAAAGGAAAGAGGTCAGTGATTTCACCACGAAGAGTGACTCCCACTATAACATGGCGGGGGAGAGGGATGGGGGGTGGTCCCCTGTAGACCGTTGATGCCCTCTGTAAAAAGTAGCAGTGTTGAACCCCCCAACACCTTTTGACGACCGTAGATCATTCGTCTCCGGACCCTACGACGATTTAATTGTTAGACGTTACATGTCCTGTTAACGGTGGTTACTTCTTAATGAACCGGGATCACGGTTCTTTGACGAGATTTATCTACGTAAGAGAGTTCCAGACCACAACCGACAGTAACACACACACACACACACACACACACACACACACACACACGCGGGAACCCGTGTGTTCAGAAGACTACGGTTCGAGAGAAGTCCGAATTAAGGTACCTGTGTGTTAGACGTTCCGGAAGGGTGTAGAGGTCGACGACCGGGTGAGGCGAGAGTAGTGCGAAGTAAGGACGGACCGAGAAACGGGGTACTTTTACTACGATTGATTGCCGGTGTGGTTGTCCCGGCGGAGCGGAAACCCAAAGGTCCACCAAAAGTACTGTCTCCAACGTCTCTCTCTCTCCTCTCACTCCTGTTCCATGAGATAAGAAAAGAAGAAAGGATCTTCTAACGGAACCCGACAAGTAAAACAGGTTAATCTTCAGTGAGTGACGTGATGCCGGTAGAGAAGCTCCGAGAAAGGAAGATCCAAGTCTATAAAAGGGGGAACAGGGAGATTCAAATCGTCATTACGTTTACTTGAAAATTCTGGGTCTATGACGTATGAGAGAACGTCGAACGTATGAGTTTATAAACCTTTACTGAGAAAATATGTATATGGGAAGAACTTAATGGATTAAGACTCATCCAGTATAGTAAAGACGATATTGTACGAGAAGTAGGTGACAGTAAAGTGATATATGTACTGTCTTGATAGTTGAAAGATAACGGGTCTAGGTTTTAAAATGGTAGGAGATGAGAACATAGATGATGTAGGTTAGTTAACAGTTAAGGGTGTTTTCAATATAGGTGTGTAAGAATAGATTTGAGAGGAAACCGGGAAAGGGTGACCGATCACGGGATCAAGTTAGATAGTGAAGAATAACGATTTTGTTAAAGGTTAAAGAAGGTTAAAGATTTTGTTAAAGGTTAAAGAAGGTTAAAGATTAAAGTCCATAGGCAAGAGAAGAGATAAAAGAGGTGAGAGGTTTGGTTATGGTATTTGGGTTCGTTCGAAGGTACTAAGATACTATCGGTCTTCATTTCAGAAGGAAGAGCCGTTAGAGTAAAAGAAAGTGGAATGGAGTGTATCCATTGACGGTGAAAGGAACGAGATAAAATTGACATGTTCACAGATTATAAAGTTCATTTTAATTCAAGAGACCCCTGTCTTGACACGAAAGGGTGTGCACAATGTGTGTCTCAAAGACTATGACAAAAGGTATGTATTCCTAAACAATTTTCTTTGCACTGAAAAGACGGGAAACAAATCCTAACGACTCCTATTGTTAGAGGGGTTAAGAGTACGAATAAAGTACCGGAAGGTCTCAATGCTGAAAAATAAATAAAAGTTTATTCTTTCCTCTCATATAAGAAAACATCGTTTTCGATATTCTTGTATGTGCCCCTTTTACGTGTCACCAAAGTATGTTAGGACAACTGACCCTCAATTGAGTATCGTAGGGGTTCATTAGAGAGAGACTTTTGAAAGGGACTAGAAAGAAGGTCGTCTTAAAGGTATTAGTTCACTAGTGACAGACTTGGTTTTCTGTCGTTTCGTTTATCGAAGGAGACAGTGAAGTATTTTTTCAAGCGTGACTGGGGAATTCATGAGGTTGATTAGGATTCCCATAAACAACATACATAGTTACACTGTATTGTCTTGAAATCTCGGGACTGTTTTTGTGTACCGGAAATTGATTCATATACCAAAACCTACCTAAATATTCGGAGTAAGAAAGTTAATGTATTACCCCTCTTTTTATTATATCGAATGATCCTACACCCTTACGTATCGTTTCTTTACGTATATTTTGACAGAACCAACGGTATGTCACATATCACGGAGTAACGACTTAAAGTCATCGAAACATAGTTGAACAGAGTCAATTGTTTTCCTATCGTCGAAAAAATCGACGACTTCAAGATCTACCGTGTGGTAAATTACTTCGTGTTAACTCACTGTTGGTCATCACTAAAGAAGGGATTAGTCGACACGGTTCCACTTTGGTAAGTTTGACCATTGCGTAGGTACGGGGATCTTAAGAGAAGTACACGAGTCTCCTATTCTCTCCCTAATATTCGTGGGGAAGATTTACTCGGGTTTTATCTTAAGGTCTCTTATAAAGTCATCGTATACGTAAACCTTTAATGTCAATGATTCAGTGGAGTTTAAGAAATGTCCTACATGATCTTGTAATTGTTTTCTTAAGGTTGTCTGTAAAGAGGTTTCTTCTGTATGTGTATCGGTTGTTCGTGTATTTTTCTACGACTTGTGGTGAATAATAATCTCTTTACGTTTAATTTTGATGTCACTCAATAGCGGGGTGTGACCAGTCTTGCCGGTAGCATTTTTTTTTAAATGTTTACTATTTACGACCTCTCTCACACCTATTTTTCCTTAGGAGAATCAGACAACCACCTTTACATTCGACTATATCGGTAATACTTCTTATCATACCCCTAAGGAATGTTTTGATCCTTATTTTCATGGTATACTGAATCGTTAAAGTGATGACCCGGACATGAGAGTCTTTTGGTATTAATTTTTTCTGTGTACATGGGGTCGCAAGTTTGGTCGATCCTGACGACAATGTTATAGATCCTGTACTGTCGTTGGATCTACAGGTACCTATCTACTTACCTATTTCTTCAACACCATGTATATATGTTACCTTATAATGAGTCGGTATTTTTTTCTTACGTAAAATCAGTCAAGATGACTTCACCTACTTGGATCTCGAACAACATGTCTCACCTCATTCAGTCTTTCTCTTTTGTTTTAAAACATATAATTAGATATGAATGTCTTAGATCTTTTTTACCATCGTTAAATGGATAACCGACCCGTCCTTATCTCTGTGTCTGTGTCTCCTATCTAAAACCTGTGTTGTCCCCTTCCTCTCCCACCCTACTTGACTCTCTCGTGGTGACTATAGATATGTGATGGTACACATTTTGTCTATAGGCCACCCGGCGACGACATGCCCGTGACCCTCGAGTCGAGTCACGAGGTACTGTTGGATCTCCCCACTCCACCCCGACCCCAACTCCCCCTCCAAGTCCTCCTTCCCCCGCACACACGTAAACACCGACTAAGTGCTACGACCTACCGTCTTCGGTTGTCTTGCAACATTTCGTTAATAGGAGGTTAATTGTTATTTATTTAAAATTTTTTTTTCTTAAGGTAAGATAAAGATCCGTAATCTTGAAGTCACGGTACATTTGTTTCTGAACAACTCACACACTTTACGTACATTTCATGATTTACGTGACCTGTCAGGCCGTCACCACTACTTCGTGACATGTAATTGGAATGTGTCTAAGTTGGAATACGAGCCCTTCTTCCCGCCTCCCTCTACAACCCCTGTCTCTCTTCCTAGCTCCTTCCCTTACCCGTCGTCTGACTTAAAAGTGACTTAAAAGGTTTCTACCGACGTCACTGTGGAAGGTCGGGCACAAGAGAAGGTGTCACACTGGAGTGAGTACTCCTCTTCTGACAAAGAGGTGAGAGAACTTAGGTGCACCCGGACACTGGTGAGACTGGTCATCTGAAGTCGTCTGTCCTGTGCCACTGTCAAGGTGGGTGTCGGAATCGAACGGACCTTCAAAGACGAAAGACGGCGAACCTTACAAGTAATACCCACCTTAGTCTACGGTGTATTTTTCAGGACAATGGAACCCTGATGGTAAGGCACTCCTTCAGGTTAGGTCAGTACACTTCTCCGACACACCTGTCTAACAAGGTCGGTAGGGTCTGTACCCTTAGTTTTATGGTAGAATGTGTGTGTCGAATCATCTCGGAAGTCTACTGGGTTGGAGTCACCGGTAATGAATGTTAACGTACTCTCTGGGACCCACTCTTTCCGGGACGAGTCGGGTCTGTTGGGGAACCTTAACGCTTTGTACTATTACTTAATAAAATCCCGGGATCAAAGTTCTCACTGAATAATCTATTAGTATCTATAAACCTTTCTTTTCTCTTTTTCATTATCATTTTATTCATTCAACAAATCTCTAAAGTGGGATAAAACGGATAACTACGGTTAACCTCAGATGGTGAGTTATACGCACCCGACCCTTTACACCTAATTGACAAGGTCTCCCTGAATCAAGGGTACACGGGAAGTATGACTCTCGTAGAGTATAACATAACTCTCATTGACTTCTCACAAATCTACGACCGAAGAATACGTTGTACCGATACTTATATTGAACCGTTGAAAAGGACTATAAATTGACTTCTTTATCGAAGGGAGGGTGATGTCCCTTTTGACCGAAACGGTCTGAACCTTTTTTACAACAACAAATCAGTGATTCAGTACAAGTTGAAAAACGTTGGGGTACCTGACGTCGTTTGGTCGGAGGGAACAGGAAGTGATAGAGGACCTCAAACGAGTTTGAGTACAATTAACTCAGTTACTAAGGTAGGTTAGTAAAACAAGAGACAGTGAGGGAAGAGGAGGACGGGAGTTAGAAAGGGTCGTTATCGCAAAAAAGTCACTCAGGTAAGAAACGTAGACCGCTGGTTTCTTTTCGAAGTCGAAATCGTAGTCAGGAAGGTTTCTTTAGGGTCCCAACTAGAGGAAAACCTACCTGACCAACCTAGAGGAACGTCAGGGTCCCTGAGAGTTCTCAGAAGAGGTTGTGGTGTCAAGTTTTCGTATTTAGAAAGCCGTGAGTCGAAAGAAATACCAGATTGAGAGTGTAGGTATGTACGTCACTTTCACTTTCAGTAAGTCGGCACAGACTGAGAAACGCTGGGGAAACCTTAAAAGGTCCGGTCTTATGACTTCACCCATCGGAAAGGGAAGAGGTCGTCTAGAAGGTCTGGGTCCTCAGTTTGGTCTCAGAAGACGTAACGTCCATCTAAGAAACGGTTGACTCGATAGTCCCTTCGGGCATATAGGTATGTACTGATGACCTTTTTGGTATCGAAACTGATCTACCTGAAAACAACCGTTTCAAGACACGAATCAGTGAGTCAGTACAGACTAAGAAACACTGGCGTTCCTGACATCGGGTGGTCCGAGGAGACTGATTCCCTAAGAGGTCCGTTCTTATGACCTTACACAACGGTAAAGGAGAAGGTCCCCTAGAAGGGTTGGGTTCCTAGTTTGGGTCCAGATGGTGTAACGTCCGTCTGAGAAATGACAGACTCGGTGGTCGTTTCAGTACATAACCGTTTCATTACAGAGACGAAATGTTATACGATAGATCCAAACAGTATCGAAAAAAAGGTTCCTCGTTCCCAGAAAATTTAAAGTTCCGACGTCAGTGGTAGGTGTCACTAAGACTTCGGGTTCTTTTATTTTAGACGTGACGAAGGTAACAAAGGGGTAGATAAACGGTACTTCACTACCCTGACCTACGGTACTAGAATCAAAAAACTTACAACTCAAAATTCCGTCGAAAAAGTGAGAGGAGAAAGTGGGAGTAGTTCTCCAAATCAAGGAGAAACAAAAGAAGGTAATCACATCTTAGTAGACGTTAAGACTCTAACAACTATAAAGAGGACCGTTAAAACCTCTTTACATCCAGAGGTTTTGTCACGGACGTCTCCGAAAAGTCCCAGTCAACACTGAATAATACCGAAAACGTAAAGTCCGTCTGAAATCTTAGATTATTGGTACATTTTTAGTGAGTCAGTACAGGCTGAGAAACACTGGGGTACCTTACATGTCAGGTACCCTAAGAGGTCCAGTCTTATGACCTCACCCATCGGAAAGAGAAGAGGTCCCCCAGAAGGGTTGGGTCCATAGCTTGGGTCCAGAGGGTGTAACGTCCACCTAAGAAACGGTCGACTCGGTGTTTAACACTGTCACTATTGACGTAATAACTCTTACTACTACTACCACCACTACTACCTTCTCCTCCACCTGTACCTAACGTACAGGTGGTTCAACAGTAGAGTCAAATATTTGTCAGAGAACGTTGGAGGACCTCTAGATTTAGAATTACCAGTAATTGACTCGGAGTTAAATAAATACAAATAATTGACTCGAAACTAAATAAATACAAATTTTGTTCATATACGAAGGTCACTTATTTCCAGGTAACGTAAGAACCTCCCGGATAGTAGGTTTAACTTTCTTCGACTAGGAATAGGTAGACTTAGATTATATTTACTTATTTTGAGAAAGTCTGAACTTTTTACTTTCTACATCTAAGTTCAATTTTCGTCGAAAATGGTCCGGTTTAGGAAAGTTCAAAAAAAAAATCCTTTTTTTTTCTTTTAGTTTCCGTGAATTGTAGGATTCTTTGATAGGAGGTGTCAGTTACTAGTAATTACAGAAATATATAAAAAGAATGATGAGATTCCTCTGAGTCGTAGAACGATTTAAACATTTTTACATTTGCCCCCCAGAATAGACGAGATGTCCCAACATTCGAAGACACAAATATTTTATAGGATAAAAAAGACGACTCTGAAAACAATACCTACCGTACCAACATCCATTTCCATCAAAGTACTTTAGAGACGACTTACTTGCGAAGAAAAAATATAAGTCGAAAATTTAACAAAATTAAAAATAATATCTTAAAACAACACTTTCTTTTTCTTTTTACTCCTGTGTGTCTTTTGTTTGTTTTTTTGTGTCCGGTAGTTTAGTGACTATTGGGGGATTTGGGAGTGTGGTGATGATAATTATGTAATCACCTACTCTAAGTGAAGATAAGGACATCTCTAATAATAATAAAAAATTTTGACCTGCGAACGCGATATTAAACTTTTGGACTAAAAGACCAACTAACTTATCGAGATTCCACTAAAGATAAACGAAGATCCAAAGTAAGAGTTTAGGGAGAAAATCTATGGAAGTGAGAAACTATAACACATGGATGATTGTTTTCAGTAAAGTATAGAGTGTACCTTCCTCTTTGTCAAGAAAACTTCTCTCCAGTTCATTATGTGTCAGTTGGGATTTCGACAGAGATTCCTTTACTCTCCCATTTATGTCAATTCATGTCACTTTTTACTTCGTTTTAAACTTTTGGTCCCGATACTCATCGTCTAGATTCTTCCGTTTCCTACTTCTACCGGATGGCCAATCGGTCCACCGGCCTCACCGTTCCTAAGAGACTCGGTCACCACGAGTTCGACCTCAGAGGTTGGTGACCGGAGTCGGTACGGACTCTTAAAAGATCTTTTCGTTGTGTAGACCGAGAAGGTGTACGACTTCAAACTCACGTGTCGGGATTCGGTTGTCCTCTTGGTGTCAGGTCCAAGGCACTACGTTAGGGAACCCCTCGAAAGTGTCGAGTGACTACAGACCTACCGGTTCATTAAATCTCTCGAGGGTCCCGGTCCCCGACTTGTAAAAATAAAATATGTTCGAAAAGTCTACTACGATTATTTCTTAATTCTGACTTGTGAAAACGACATTGTGCAACAAAGTTAGGTTGTGTGACTTTTTCTTGAACCGACTCTTGACATCACATACGTCGGCGTCATCGACTTGCTAACATGTGTGTGAATCTCCCTCATAGTAAATGAAGTCAAATGAAGTGACCCAGTTGTACGGTTTTTCTATACTCTTTGTGAAAACTTTCTCTTTAACATTCACAATGAGGTTTTTGAACTGGATACTACAGTAAATTTCTAGACCATGGAGGACTGACGGTAATATATACCATTTGTCGAATGGACGGGTCCTGAAGCTACATTATTGAATTTTAAATATCCACGGTTTCTGTGAATTCGTATTTTCATTGTCAGGATTTAGAAATTATTCTGGTCCTTCACAGTGTCATGTTGTTACATTTGACATTTCGTTGGTGAATATAAACTGTTCTTAAAAATATGTATAGTAGGGTTGACGTCGTGTCCATGATATTGTAAACAACCTGTTATCGTTAATGATAAGTATTACTTCAGATTCAGTATCGTAGCGACAAAACAAGTTTTATAAAGTTCTTCCATTCTTTATTTTATCCTTTTCTGAAGAGCGTGTCTTGTGTTTCTCGTGACCGAATCTTCTTTAGACCGATTAACACTTTTGTTCTTCACCCTACAGGTTTTTTAAAATTTGTCTTATGTTGTTAGTGATTAATATGTTCTTTTTATTAAAATAACTTCCGGTTAAATATTTTTTAAGACAAATAGTTTTCAATTACAATTCTCCATTTACCGTTTTGTATCTGACCCTCTACTGGGAGTGTCACACATATAACGGTAACCTGAGTATATGTTTCATTCTCTAGATGGTGTGGTGACTCCCACTCCCCATTCGTCAGACTAGATTTTCATTCGTTTTCTGGACTTCTTTGTAGGTGATTCTCTCCCCTATACTTACTGTCTATTCGTATACTTTTTCGTAAGTTGTAGTAAAGAAGAGTTTTTTTAAGGTTTAATTTTGGGGTCACTCTGTGGTTATGCAAGGTGGTCTTACGAGTTTTGGGACCTATACGGATGGGTTACTTGGTCGTCCGGTTGAGGTCTACATATAGGTCTTTTTCATTTACGTAAATAAGTGGTTCTCTGTCGAAGTTCTTACAAGAATCGCCAAAATAAATGTTTTCGGCTTAACACTCACCCCTTTTGAGTTTATGAGCAGTTCTCTTCTTACCTATTTATAGTCGTACATGTATCTTATGATATGACTAATTTTTCACTTGACGAAGTTATACGTTACTGTTCCTACTTAATTTTCAAACATACCCTCTTCTGCTACTTTACTCTTTCCACTACTTTCTTGTGAGACCCTACAACCTGTACAAGATAGAATTGACCTCCACCAATATGTCCAAGTATACCTAATTCTACTCACATGAGATGAGTTAATTTTATTTTTATTACTTCTGTTCCTTTCTGTATTAGGCAGAATTATTCTGTCGTGAATTGAGGTGGTTGTCGTCGAAATAACAAATACCTTAAATAATAAAATAAATAAACAAATGAAATGTTATAACATAACCAAAACGGTATGTAACGAATACGTTAAATTCTCAGAGTACGAGACGGCTGACTCGATCGGCCCGTGATCAACGAATACCTTAAATTTGTAGTCGATAGGTTTTCTCTTTAGTGAAATCCTAAAAACAGAGTAGTAGCAAGTGGGGTACTTATTATTGAGTAATCAAAAGAGTTTCACAATTATCACCTATTAAATTTCTTTCTTTCTTGTATAAAGGGTAGAGGGAACTGACAAGTATATTTGTATCTAATAGACTCGTCTCCAGTATAAGAAGTTGGAGTGGTAGTAAAGGAAGGATCTAAAACCTACAATTTCACACAGATTTATCCTGTCGTTGTCGGTACGGTAGTCAATGAAATATTACTACTTGGTTTTCATCTGAAAAATTTTAAGACCCATACGTGTCAAAATGTGATGTAATTTAAATAGTGGAGACATTAGTTCAAGAATCATATAGATACGTATATATATACTTACCACTTATATATTGAAATTTTATACCTATAGCGACGAGACTGACCAGTTTCGTCTTCTCCCATCTTGTAGTAAAAGAATTTAACTGTGGTCGACGAAACATTGTCAGTGGTGTACGTAGGAATGGACCGACCGGTTAGTTTTCGTCCGAGGAATTTTCGTTTGTAGACGACAGGTAAATAGCATTAAAGATGTACTTTTGTCCAAACAGTTTTTGTTGAATTCGAAACGGTTGTAACTTGTACACGAAGGTCTTTTTACTAGAAAGACGGAGTTGCCATGAGAGTAAAGATTGAGGTATGAGGGGTGCTGAACTTTATTGTAGAAAGTAAATTTCACAAAGTGTCTGAAAAAAAAAAAAAGAGTAAGCCACGGAAAGAAGGGTGCAGACGAACTGACACACGAGTGGAGACGTGTCCCGTATTGTGTGAGTTGAACCCTCTTCTCCCTGTCCTTCGGACGACGGAAGGGTAGGACTCGACTCGCACTGAAATCTTTTGTTGGGACTTCGTCCCGTATGTCAATACCTTTGGTCTGACGAATCGAAATTCTCAATTTTTATTCTGGAGTTTTTAGTTGTTTGTTAATAAAGGTGCCGGTAACGATAACAGTTTCGTCTATTAATAGTAAATCTTTAGGTCCCCATGGCTGACCGTACTTATTTCAGATTATGTATATAAAATTAATATATTTTAGTCTTCCTTTAACCTGTCGACCTTTGAGCCTCAGCCTCACAAACGATAACTTCGTTTGAGGACTTCATAAGTCCCTCTCGGTTATTAAGTTGATTTTGTTTACTCTGTACAGGAAATACATAAAAAAAAAAAAAAAACGACGTGACGTGTACATCCTAGAATTAAGGACTTGGTCCCTCGTTTAGACGCGGAGGACATCGCCTTCACGCCTCAGAATGGGTGATCTGGCGGTCCGTTCAGGGGAGTAACTACCAAAACTTTTCAGTAAGGTGAAGTTTCGAAACAACATATGTCTTTTATCTTTTTAGAGGGTTCAAGTAAGTACCCTAAGTGTAAAGACGACGTAAAGGTAGAGACACAACAATTTTACTACTTGGGAGAGATGGTTCCTCAATGGTTTATTTGAGATTTAAGGACGACATTTCTGTTATAAGTAATTTGGTGGATATAGAATACGTTAAGTAAAAGATGAAGTTTTCACTTGTAAGTAAACATTCAACAATTTTCTTTTTTTTTTTGTACCTTTTCAGGAACTTAGGTCCCATATAGTTTAACAAGATTCTAATCCCCTAGAAAGAGGAAGTCCCTTGTTTTCTTTTGTAGTAATATTTAGGTGCACTTATAAAATTTTTTTTTAAAAAGATGGAAGGAGGTCCTTCTTAAGACTTCTCAGTAAAAGATCAAGTCGTCCCTCTCCGAGTACATAAGTATAAAGGTAGAACTCGAACAGTACCGTTAAAATCACAACAAAAGTTCTCATTATTCCGGGTATTTTACAGTTAGTTTTGGGTGGTGGTCGGTCCTTACACAACCTTCGACAATGTATTAGTCGTACGGACGAAGTCGTGTTGTGTTCACCGCGGAAAGTGCAGTTATGACTTAAGTGTCGGAATTTCGAGTCTAAAGGACACGGAAGTCCAACGGTGCCTTCGGTCCTGACGCCGGCAGGCGTCTCGGTCCAATTTTGGGCCGACAGGCAACGGATTCCTCGAGACTCAGTAGAAGGAGAGGGTCTAGAGGAAAGAGACTCATTACCTTAATAATCCTCCTTCACCCTTCCTGTCTCGTCCTCGGGCAGGCTTCCGACGTCCTTTCTACCCTCTTGAGTCTCGGGCTTTCGTGACCCCGACAGACTCCACTGTGGATGGGGACTCCACGCAGAACTTACGACTACATTCTGGTAAGTCACCAGAGACGGGCGGATGGGGTCGGAGTGACTGGTGTTCCGGTCTACGGGTGACGTGACACGACACTCGAACATGGAACTCGTCCCACCCACGAATCTCCTAAAGGTAGAATAGAGACTAAATTGTGGTCGGATTCTGTGGTACTACTGACGTGGGATGTGATAGGATATTTCAATTCTGCCTTTTCTGTGCGACTTGGTCGTACGACAGTAGAGGACTATTGCGAGAGAGGTGTCATCTCAGACGTTAATTCTAAAATTTACTAGATCCATTCCTTTGAAGAAAACCCCGAAGGGTCCACCGTGATCACCATTTCTTGGACGGACGATTACGTCCTCTGGATTCTCTACCCCCAAACTAGGGACCGAGTCCTTCTAGGGGACCTCCTCCCACACCGTTGGGTGAGGTCATAAGAACGGACCTCTTAGGGTCCCTGTGGCATCCCAGCGTTTCTCAGTCCGTGTTGACTTCCCTGAATCATACGTGTGTGAGTTCCTTCGAAGAAAGCACAGGAACCTCAAGAGAGAGGGTCTGAAGCCAAAATCGTTAAAGTACCGAACCCCTAATATGTCACCTTGTAAGGGAATGATCCACGACTACACCCCTCTTCCTTCTACATTCGTTCATTCTTCTTCTCGTGACCCCTCCCTGCTCCCCCCTACTCTTTCTCTTCTTTCTCCTCCTTCCTCTCGACCTCTTTCTTCTCGACCTTCATCTTTCTCCTTTTCTCTTCTCCTCCTCTTTCTGTTCTCCTTCTTCCTTCCTGTCTCTCTTCCTTCTTTCCCTTCTACTTCCTCCTCTCCTCCGCCGTAAGAAAGATACCTAAACACGAACGAACCATAAAGGTACCTAGACGACATCCCATTGAAAGATAGGGGATACCCGTACCTCGAAGTCAATGTATCTTACAGAACGTCTTGAAGAACTTTAGAGTGTTGTAGGCACCTCTTTATGAGATTTATTAGTAAGGACAAACAGTATACCTTATTTTTTCAACGTATCTTACACTAGGACACGGGTAGGGGAAGGGTTGCACACCATATAGTCAGTACCGTGAAAGAACTAATGAACTTATTAGTGGGTGGACATCACGAAGAAAAGTAGATGAGAAATAATCCTAAAATGAAATGAAAATAAAAGAGAATAAAAGGTGGACATTATGAATAAAGGAGATGAGAAATCATCCTAAAATGAAAATTTTGGTAATAAGTTGAGAATGGAGTTTCTTTAATACCGTGGCTTGGATCTCGTCTTCTTTATCTGAAAATTATCTACAACTATGACTATGTGCGTGACGAAACGTCACTAAGATTTCGTGTCATATATAGTATCGCCATCAGCGAGTCAGTATAGGTTAAGAAACGTTGGGGTGCCTGACATCGGGTGGTCCGAGGAGACAGGTACCCCAAGAGGTCCGTTCTTATGACCTCACCCAACGGTAAAGGAAGAGGTCCCCATATATAGTATTCTACATGATCATTCTTTCTTTTTTTGATGTTTTATTGACTGGTCATGAGAAGTTCACGGACCTCTAGTATTTTCTGTTCGTCTTTGAGTCTTTACCGATGTCTGTGATTGTTCTTATTGTTTCTTTATGTTTCATTCTGGATTCTATCCTAGGACCTTGTCTTTCTTTTTTTTTTACAATCCCCTTTTTGACCGTTTAGACTTGTTCAGACTTCAAATAGATTACTATATTATAATTACATTTTGAGAAAAAAAATATTAGTATAACAAAAGATTATATAATAGTAATCTCCTTCGTCTTACTTTTTCTACAATATATTTTTTTAAACCTTAATAAAAACGTTTAGATTTATAAAAGATACTTAGATTTCATTTAAGGTCTGTATCGTATAATTTTTAGACTTTTTTACATAGAATCCTAGTAAAATTTTATCATTGAAGCTTAAGATATTTTGACACGTTGGTTAACAGAGGTTTACAAGGACATAAACTTATTAAACAAATACAAAACTCCTTGGTACACCTTCTTTGAAGGGACCTGACTCCTATATTAGGGACTAAAGGTCGAAACTAAGGCTGGTTTAAGTGTCCTGTGTGGTTTTATTAGTGGGACCAAGAACTATAGAAGCTAGATATTCTACTCTGAAAACCCAATTTACTAAGAATTCCCGATAAAGTGGAGGTCTTAAGAGTCATAGGTACATTTATTGACCTGTATTATATAGTATTTGCGACGGAGATGGATTTTACTCGTTTCACCGGTTCCGTTACTTACAAAACACTTTCGAACGTCTGTATAGGTGTGGGAGTGTAACAGTGTTCGTATCTCAAGAGACATATGTATTACTCACACCTTATTCGATGTAGTACCACTTTTGGTGTCACTGAGACACAAGTGACTCACGAATTAAATAGGAATCGTGTATTTCTACGGTCCACAATAATCACACTTTATTTTGAGTCGTCAAAAATGAGTCTGATCGTGACAAGGTGTGGTGAGAGAGTCTTTTCCTACGTTCGTCCGTCTTTACACTCGCCTCTCTGTACAAAATAACCAACAAGTGGGAACGGTCTCGGAGTTAAAGATCAGAAGTCAGACATAATTATCTACTTTTTTTCAGTGATTTTTAGTGAGTAGTGCACACATCCACTACAGTGTCTTCCTCTGGGGGGCTACTCTGTCTTTGAGGGTGGACATTCTACAGAAAGATCTAAGATGCACCTGAGGATGGGGATCTTTATCACTCCTTGGTCTTCGGACGAAAGGGGAACTTAAGAAATCGTTTCCACTCTGTTCTTCTGAATTTTCCCAGTGTCACTTTCTGTCCAATTCTTAAATGGAAAAATTATTTTCAGAGACACTTTTTCTGTGTGTTATGCCGTCTACCTAACGTCCTATAATTAGGAGGTACACTCTTTTCTTTTGTGTGTTTTTGCCAGACAGTAATAATAGAGACCGTGTATTTGTGAGAGTTTTGACTAGTCCGTTCCCTTAACACGGGGTGTGTGATTCCGTAATGTAAATTTTCGTTCTCTGTCGTCTCTGGTGGACCTTTCAGACACTCGTCCTGCCACACCCTTTGAAGGCCCCACCGCCCCCCACCCCTTTGCAGACGGTGAAAAAGTGGGTCCCTATATTATTCTGTAAGTGTCCTCACCATCAAACATACTGACAGTAGAGTTGTACGTGACTTATTACTTCCTACCCTTGCCCGACTTCTCTCTTCTTTCAAAGAGTCACCTCCCACACCACTCGTCTTCCGGGTCTCCCGACGTTTCCCTAATCCGAGTGTCTGAACACTCAGATCCACCGACTAAATTCGACTTAGTCTTTAGCACTCCTTTCGGCACCAGGTGGGGAGTAGAAGAGAGGGAAAAACCTAAGGGAACGAGAATAAGAGAAACCCTTCCTTAAAGACTGTCCTCCGTGAGGGGACCCACCACGGTTCTTCCAAAGGGTAACTCATTGGCTTACTCTGTCACAAAGGATTCAGGAAGAGTGATTTGTACGGATCCGACAGATCTGACCAGATCCGGATTCCGATGGAGGAGACCAGTCAGTCAATAATTTTCGTGCAAAGGATCCTTGACACCGGTCTGTCCCTCGATTTCCAAGATAGGATACACACCTGAGGGCAATACTTTCTCCGGGGGTCTCAGCATGTAGAACTACCGTGGCTTTAAGTTCCGTAAGGCAGGAGAAAACCCTCTTCCGCTACCGTGGGGTGAGGTCATGAGAACGGACCTCTTAGGGTACCTGTCTCCTCGGGCCACCCGACGTCAGATACCCCAGCGCTTCTCAGCCTGTGTTGACACGTTGAAGTGAAAGTGAAAAGTGAAAGGACGTAACCTCTTCCTGTGCCGTTGGGTGGGGTCACAAGAACGGACCTCTTAGGGTCCCTGCCCCCTCGGACCACCCGACGGCAGATACCCCAGCGTGTCTCAGCCTGTGCTGACTTCGCTGAATCGTCGTCGTCGTCGTCGTCGTCGTCGTCGTCAGGAGAAACTAAGATACGACACACACTATCCAGAGACACCCGACCCCCGACCAACAAACTACACAACCCTCTGACCTCCTTCCCGACCCTACTCCTCCTCCTCGACCGCCCTCATCCCCTTCGTTCCTTCCCCAGGTCTTCTTAGTGACGACTTGGAAGAGGACGTGAAAGGGGAACCCCTCGAACCCTGTACAACGTTCGTTCATACACCTATTTGTTTCTAGTGAACCTCCTGTCGATTTGGTCGTGGATGTATGTGAATCGGAGTCAAGTCACTCCGGACTTTACTCCCCTTCCCCCTTATAACACGTTACCAAGAACCCACATCCGAGGTCTAGTAATCGTAGTTGTTGGACCCTTGAACAATATGTACGTTTAAGAGTCCAGGGTGGGGTCCGGATGGATTAGACTTTAGACTCCCACCCCGGGTTGTTAGACACAAAATTGTTCAGGATCTCCATTGACACTATGTCCGATCTTGGTGACGACAAATCTTCCGCGTAACTCCTCTTTACCGGTTTTCTTTAGACTAACCCACATACTAAGTAAGGTCAAACCCCAGGAACTTCCTATTTCAGACCTGTATCCCTTGTATGTTCTCTTCTTGGACCGATTAGTCGTCCAAAAGGTCTTCGAGATGGACGTCTACATTACGGTTCTTTGTCGGGACCGGGTGCATGTCCTGACTCGGACCTACCCTCACGGTCCTGAACAAAATTTTTACGTTTAGAACCAAAGAACCAAATCTGATCTCATCTTAGACGGTCAAGTCAAGAAACAGAAGAGTAGGTGGCGTCCTTCGTCGTGTCCTTTTTCCTTAAACTCCTTCTTCTTCCCCCTTTTTTTACAGGGTAAAGGAATAAACACACAGATTTATAGACCTACAGATGTCTTCGATAGGACTCGGTAACGGTTCTTGGAGGGTGAGAAGTTTCTATAAACAGTAATAAATATTTAGTAGAGTAATATAAAGAATACAGTACACATATTTTTGCATGTGAATGTAGTGTATTTAGGAACTGAAGGAAACACAAGGACCGGACGACCCTACACCTTTATGTTGTCTACTGTGTATGTTGATAATCGTTGTACACTTTCGTCCATTGATTTAGGTTGTAGTTCAAGTCATTCTCTTTAGTTTCTCTCCAGATCAATCAAAGTTTCGTTGAAACATGTTAAGTCAAAGTTCCGACCTATTCGGAACCTTTCTACTCGTCCTCTACTCTCACTTACAGTCTCACAGTTATAGTAGTCTCTTTTCGTTTCCTACTTAGTTAATTTTATATATACGTCTTAGATCTTTTTACCATGTCTGTTTGGATAAACGTTTCGTCTTTATTTCTGTCTATATCTTTCGTCTATGTACCTGCGGTTCCGCCCCTTTCCCGTCCCTCCCTATTTAACTCTCTACCCCTGACTGTATATGTGTGAGACGAAGGGACCACCGAGTGTCTCATTTCTTAGGCGGACGTTACGTCCTCTGGACCCAAGGTGGGGACCCACCCCTTTTAGGGGATCTCCTCCTGTACCGTTGGGCGAGGTCGTAAGAACGGACCTCTTAGGGTACCTGTCTCTCCGGACCGCCCGATGTCAGGCACCCCAACGTTTCTCAGCCTGTACTGATTCAGTCTCACTGATTCGAGTCGTGTCGTGTACTTATTCTGTCTTTTGGCTACTTTTGTACGACACATCGTGTCCTTGGAGATGAGTTACGAGACGCCACTGGATTTACCCTTCCTCTAGGTTTTTCCTCCCCTATATCCATGTACATATCGACTACGTGAGACGACATGTCATCTTTGTTCGTGTTGTAGTATTTCGTTGATACTTTCTCTTTCACAATCAGCGAGTCAGCACAGACTGAGAAACTTTGGGGTGTCTGATATAGAGTGGTCCGACGAGACGTGTACCGTGAGAGGTCCGTTCTTACGACCTCACCCAACGGTAAGGGAAGAGGTCCTCTAGAAGGGCTGGGTCCCTAGCTGGGACCCAGAGGTCGTGACGTCCGTCTAAGAAATGGTAGACTCAGTGACGTAGACGTTGAGATGGAGTTTAATTTTTTGTTTGTTTGCTTTTTCTGTTACTCTATGTATAACATTATTTCGGTGTGTACTGGTTGACGTTTTTAATGTTTCTACCTCTATAGCTCATCGATTGTTTAGGTTTCCGGGTTGTTGTTTTCCTTTGTTAAAGGTAAAGTTACAGTTTTGTAGCAACCTCTTCGCGAGGTGGTACCACCACGACAAGGGGTCATTTCCCTACTTTTACAGACCAATTGAGGGGGTCCTGGAGAAAAGTCGGACCCGTCTGAAGTGAGAGTCTCGGACTCGAAGTGAGACGAGTGAGCGGAGTCTCAAGAGGTGTCGGTCGTCGGTCAGTGGGTCTCCATGACAAAGAGGTAGATGGGGTCGGACGATATCTGGGCCCGACCGTTCAGGGAAACGAGGACCGAACCGGAGAGCAACGAAACGGTGTCCTTCCGAGACGGTAATCATGGGGCTTCCCACGGACGAGATTGATCATAAACGATAATCTGGTTCTCCATTAATATTCCTTACACACAAAATAAACGTAAGGTTATAAAATACACGTGTTTACGTAAAGGTTGAAGTTGGTTCCCCCCCTTTAATTACTAAGACTTTCATATTTTTGTGTTTTGGTACGTTAATATTTTTACTTATCACGTACGTCTGTAATGTATTCAGATAGGGTTTACACCCCGTAAAAGCTCACCATGTACTATAAGACATTAAAAAAATTAATTCAAAAAAATGAAACGTTGTTAATACATGAAAATTAGGTATTATATTTTTTTATGCTGTTGTAGTTTGGAAACGTAAGTACCCATCATGACGAATATAGTTTCTATTGACTTTCGTTTCTTTCTTAATTTAATGGAATCTCCTTTTCTAATTCGTGCATTATCACGTCCCCCGGTTTTAGAACTTCCACTGTACTCTACCCACTAATAGACTCTTTATGACAACACATTTACACACACGTTCACTACTCGGAGTCGATTAAAGGGACGACAAAATACTACGGCATTCCTCTCGTACGGTTGACGGGTTGATGTATCATGATTACAAGGGTTGACGGGGGTGTAATTTAATGATATGAGAACGACATATCATTAACTCGATGTGATTTTGAAATACTAAATTTTTGTCGAATGAAGACTTGAATCGACTCTGAGTTCAGCATCTTTTCGGATTGGGAAATAGACTGGGCGGTAGATGTTAATTGCACTGACAGGATTCCTCGTTGATTGGTCACAGTTGGAGCTAATTGAGACGGTCTATCAAAAGGTCAATCGTGATGGGTAATTTTGGTGATTTTGAGTCGTCGTGTCCCACTGTACGGCGACGAGGGTGTCCACCGGTAAGGGAGACTGTTGTTGTTTTAGAGTAAGATAAAGTACTTTTTTAAGGCAAGATAAAATAGAAGCGGCGAACGTCGTACCAAGAGGGAATCTCCAGATTAAGTAGACTGAACAAATCTCCTCGGTAAAAATAATCGGGTGTAGACTTAATATATATAAAAAAAGGAGAAAATCCTGTTATGATCCAAAGGCACAGTCTTCGTAAACAGTCGGTTCTCAACTCCATTGTAACGTTCTCTACGGGATACGTCACGAAACGGTGGTGGACAGTGCAATTTATTTGGAGTTCCATTTGTGATCCAATCTCCCGTTCCTTCGTTCCGAGAAAGGGAGAAGGAGGAATTCGGTGAGTGATTAAACAGGTTTATGTTTAATTGGACCCTAAAATTAAAGGTACAATCTATTTTTACTCTCAGATTTGGTTATTTTTGAAGTGTACCTAATCATTTTGGGTCGATTTTTAGAATAAATTAAATCTGGTATTCTTAGGAAAGAATAGTCTTTTTTATCTAACTTTTTTTAAGAATTTGTCAAGTACCTTACAGGTCCATTAAGCACTTTATTCACACACACCCAGATAGAAGGATTGCCGCGTCGGAAAGTAGATGGATCTGACGGAAGACCCGGAGGAGAAGGAGGAGGGCAGTCGAGAGTCTCAGACCAGCCACCAGAACCCCGGGGGGACTCGGGGTTGAAGTCCGCAACTATGTTGAAATTCTCTTTAGTACTACATAACACCAGTCCTCAGAGTCGGTTTGTCTTTCCTTGTGTGAGGTTTACCACTTTAAAATCCCTTTAACTCCCTCTTTCCCCTTGGAAATGTCTCTCCTCCCCTGGGTGTGCGGAGTCTTTACCGAAAACCCCGATGTTCTCGAACCCTTTTCTTCAAGTATGGAAGGTGGAACCTACATGGTGTTCTTATACAGATTATCGTAAGCATAGTGTTTTTAGTTATTTTGATTAGAGTCCCCTTCCCCGAGGTCTACACATCTGGGACCGCATAGTTTGTACCACTCCTTATTTCGTCGTTTTCACTACCATTGTTAGTGATGATATATATTGAATACAGGTAAAATGTCTAATTCTTCACGTTCGTCCAAAACAAAACAAAAAAACAAGAAAAAAAAAAAAAAAATGGTACAAATTCAAGTAGGTCGACTGTTTTAAGATCGAAAAAGGGTAAAAATGGTGAATCAAAGGGTTTCTGGTTATTCATCTAGGTTGTTTGCGTCGTAAAGTTACATGGAACATGGAAGTTCAAGTTAAACTACAGGTTTCTACCGGTCCAAATCGTAAATTTGGTTTGTGTCTGTGTGTGTCTGTTTTGTTTTGTTTGTTTGTTTTGGGTGACTAGTAAACGTTTATGTCTGGTTTTTCTAATACCTCTTATCACATACTCAACGAGGTCCATGACTAAGAGTTAAACTTTTCGAAGAAAAATACGTAATTATAGTAATAATTCGAACAAAATCGTGGTAAGATACGAATTAAACACTATACATTGTTGTGTCTTTTTCTTTTGGTTCTGGGGTTAGGGACTTTATCTCAGGAAAGTTGAATTAGTAAGAATCAGCAAGGCAGATTCTCAATCTTTGGTGTACCCAATTGGTAATTCAATTTCTTCACGTCCATAATGCGGAAAATTCACCTGTGAGTGAGAAAAGTATTTATGACTCGGCTTCCCGACAAAGGTGGTCATGAGGTAAGATCGCGACCTAAGTACCCTCCGTTAATTAAGACAAATACCCAACCGACTGTTCTCTCAAGTCACTTGATTGTAGTTTATGAAAAGATCAGGGGATTAAACGTTAAACCTTTTGATCTTCGTTGTTAACAAGGAAATCTTTAGTTTCCCCCAACGACCGGAGTCTTGAGGGATCCAAGACCGGAAATTTCGATAAAAGAACTCTCTTAAGACACACCGTTGACGTGCAGACTGCCCAGTCTCGTGAAAGAGAAAGAGGAAATATTTAAATAATTCCTTACTTACGTCGAGTGAGAAATTCCCGTATTGAAATATCTTCTATTTCTGGGAAGTGTGAAATACCTTTCCAGTTTCGACAGGATGTTTACTGGTTACTTGGGTTGTTTAAGAACTGAGTCTCCAGGTTTAATAGATGAAGTGGTAGAATAAATTTTTATTTTACCGATTCGGAAGAAAAAGACCAGATAATAAATAATCTAAAGTTATTTCTTCGAACGAAAAGTAATTTTAAACCAGTGTTTGGCGGGGTATGACACGACAGGGGAACGTTTTCTGTAAAAGTTAAAGAGGAGGAAAAGAACCTTCTTCACTAAAAACCGAGAAAAGAAAGAATGACGGTCAGAGAGGTTCAGAAATTTCTTTGGTGGTTTGTCTTGATAAAGGGAAAACAGAGATAGAATTTCTTTATAAGTTGTTCATGTAAACATAAAAATCGTGTTTAAATGTAAGGAAGTTTTCCCTCGTAAAATCTTTGGTTTAGAGTGTTAAGGGATAAACACTTCTGAATGTATTTTTTAATGAGGTTTCACGTGTTCTCGTCACATTTTAATTATATATGTATGTACTATACTTTTTGTAAACAAGAGTGAGTACTATGTACCATGTCTTTCTAAATCATTTATGATATTTTGAGTCTCTTGTTTCTAACGTGTTTAGTCATTTTTTTGACATTAGTTATGGTTACAAGAGTCCACGATTACTCTGTACTCCCAACGAAAACTTCCTTCTGTCATGAACCTAATTGATGGATTATAATTATGCAACAAAAGACTTATTCCAGTTAAATCCTTCTCTTGTTCAAGTCTTGTGTATTGTTGTTAGGTTTAGAACTGAAGTCTATTTGTCCTTTATAATATTATAAGCTCTGGACAAAGACTTATATCTAGAATCATGGAGTTTACATGGTCTTGTCTTAAAATTATTGTCTGTACTTGATGTAAAGAAAACTTGAGGACCTACCGTTTTATGTTAGAATATAAATTGTACTTGGAGTTGAGTCCATTAGTTTGTTTTAATCTGGTTACACTCTGAGTTATGAGTGTATGAGTTATTCACCACCCTTGGTCCTTCGATTCAAAGGGGAAGACTAACGGACGTAAAATATTTTAATACGTTTAAGGTGCGTGTCAACCAATCGTGACCCTGACATGAGGCTATCGAACTACTGTCTCTTTTTAATTAAACTTTGTTTCTTTTTGTCATTAGACACTTTTAGTAAGAGTCCAGGTCTCCTCCAGTCCTACCACGTCCTCCCGGGAAACTCTGACCCTTACGGAAAGACTATTTTGGAATAAAAAAGGTGTAGTCGATAAAAGAAAATTCAATACTCATTGACCCCTATCTTTTTTTCCTACTCTTCGGTCAAGATTTTCCCTCCCTCCGACGAAATAGGAAACAGTACCTTTCTTTTGTCTTCTCGTTCCTACCCCTTCTATTCTCTACAACCCTCTACCACCGTCCTTCGTCCCGTTGATAACAGGTTACGGAAGGAAGGAGAGTCCTTTCGGTTTCCCCAATAGAAGACTCGTGTCTCTTGACAGTACTAAAGTGTTTGAACCTTTTATACTTTTATCAAGTTTTGTCGACACGACCTCTTCACCCAACGGATCCACTGAAGTGAGTGTCCAACCAAACAGAACGGGTCGCACCCCTGGTTCCGATGCGAGTGTCGAGACATTCACATCGAGTTTGAGTCCATCCTTCCTGTTTATCCGTAGTGTATTCGGAGACGAGGGACGAATGGAGTTCGTATATGTCTGTAATAATTAGTTCGTACGGTAGGAGGAGTGACTCGACTCTGTCTCGGAGTCTTAGAAGTGTCACATAGTACGTTGGTAATGACTGACCAGTTCCCCCGTAGACTCTACTTTAGATCCGTGGTAATAACTCGTTTCATGTTCGGGTCGACACCTGAATTAAATTGAATTATCCCAAGGACTAAGGTATAGGTACCATTTAATATATAAACTGTGGGGATGGGACATTCCTGACCTATAAAACGGGGACTATGGACGAGACTCTGGAGGACCTATCGTGGGTACTCGGGTCTCGACCGTGGGAACGAGCTCGTTCAGTTCGGAGTTCGGGAGGTGGGGACGTTAGATGTACATATTCTGAGTAGGGGGTTGATGATGGCTAATATGTCTCTTTGGTCACTTAGGTATAGTCAGAACCCGATGTGTCAAGAGATGTATGTTCGAACTACGACCTGGTTCTATGTGATTTAAATTCGTCAACGGACCACTGAACCGTATTTTACGGTCTAGGTCATTTGATCGTTCAGTAGGACTCGGAAAGGCACTGAAGGTTCAAGTTCCTGGTATCGGACTTTCTCGTCTAACAAGGACCGGAGTTCAGAAGGTGATTTAGTAAGAAGGATTTTGTACGGACACTAACGGGACTTCGGGTCCTTTATAGAGGTTCCTACAGTTTTAGGTCGAGAGAGAGGTCTATGGGAGGAAGTCCCCTCGGGGACTGTCAGACCCCTCATTCGAATCTTGTTCCCGGAATAAGGGATCTCTAGGATACAGTGGGAGATTTGTCCCTTGGATTCTCTTAGTACAGACAATTTCATATGGATGGTACCAGGGTGGGTCTAGACAGGAGTCTAAAAGGACCCGAACGACCGAGTAATTACCCTGGTTTAGGGACCGGAACCGACCACCCCCACCCCCACCCCCCCACCAAATTAGTACTGATACTACTGTCTAAGGTCCTAGGATCATACATTCGGGACGGTTCAAGGTACTTTGGGAACTAAGTCAAGAAAGAAGCCTTAGGTCTCTAAGACTAGTTCAGTGAGAGACTCCAGGTCCCTTCTTCGGTGTAGGGTATTATCTTCTCAAACCGTCTTCTTAGTAGAAGGGACCCGATCTCCCTACCATTACCCCAGGGATTACTCGTCGGTCGTAGACGTCTATCATACTTAAGACCTGTGAAGTCGTACCTGTAAGATCATCGGGTCTTCCTTTCCTGGATTGGACCGATGACCAGAGTTCTCGGAAGATGGGATTATACTACGGTTGACGATGAAGTCGAATTAGAGTTCAAAAGTTATTAATCTAAAAAGTGTTCAATTCCGTAGTCCTGAGTCAGACTGGGACCGACGGTTGTCAAGTCGACTCCACTGTAGAGGTGTCTACGAGCTTTCCCTGTTATCCATGTTTATACCATCTTTCATCTGATAAACAGGGATATACAGGAACTCAACTGTAGTGTTGAGATGGTACATGATTGAGACTGAAAATGGTTTAACGAACTAAAGAGACTCGAAATCTACTTATTCCTATTTCACCTTTATTGTTATTCTTACATTCTCCGAGAACCTCTTCGGACCTCCAAATACACGGTTCACGACCTGTGCTATGTCCAGGAGAGGTGTTAGTATGGATGGTGCCGTCAGAGAACAGTTTCACAACTTAATTGTACCGTACAAACTTCCCAGTACAAGCGGTGTATTATCCATGAGTCGATATGTCTCTCCCCTTTTTTCATTGCTTATTTACTTACTCGGTCAGTACAGACAATGGTACCCACTCTCTTATAAGAAATTTTCCTCTGAACAACTGGTTCGTCAGTCGAATTTACTCGTCGTCGTTATAAAAGTAAGTGGAGAATCGACCTATGAAGTCAACTTTGTTCGTCACTGAATTTTAACAAAGACTTTTAGGTAGGTTACGTGAATTTTGACACTAAAAAAAAATGGATATTCGGTGTATACTTGTAATTATCCTGGGAGTCATTATTTTCAGACGGAAACTTCCCCTCTTCTTCAAGAAGTCTTTCACCCCCGAGACGTTTTAGTTCCATTATCGGAATAAAATTTCAACTTAAAGAAGGTTATTTACTAGTACGTAATAAAAATACGATTGAACCTCAATTTAAAAAGTTTGAATCTACATATATTTCTAAAAAAAAAACTTTTCAGTTAAAGGAAAAATCCGTGGGTGTTGACTCAGAAAGGCCTTGATTTCACCTGTAAGACTGTTACCAATTGACACACGGGGTCCCCGTCTCTTTTCGGTCAAGGGATTCCGCATTAAGACTGGCAGTATAAGTAGTGGTTGACAGATAGTCTCACTTTTTTTACATGTAAAAAGGTATTTATTGATAACTAGGAAGTCAAAACTCTCATAAAGTTTTACCTCCTTTCTTGTAAGGAATTTTCTTACTATGACTAATATGTGCACTAAACGAACCATTATGACAGTTGGACAAAAGACCGGGGAGTTTCCTTCCACCCGAGGTGACTGTAGTAGTATAGTACTCAGTTTACCAGGACCCAAGTTCATGGTCAAGACAATGAGTCATTTTCCAGATGGAACCCATTCCATGAATCGTGACGTTTCGGAATCAAAGAATTTTGAAGGGGATCCTTACGCTACAAGAGACAGGAGACAGACGTGGGACTACCTAAGAGAGAGTTGAAGATGGACGAGTCACGGGTCCCTCCGACTAAGACACCCCTCGTGGTGTCCAATCGGTTACCTCCTGTAGCCGTTCTCCAGTCCCCACCCAGCGACAAAGGTAGTCTCGAGAACCCTTACCAATGTCAATGGCACTCACGGAAACGGTGGGGAAAGGGTCTGGTATCGGGGCGACCTTTCTACTTTCGTCTGCAACACACATTTCGGGAATCGTCTCCGGACAGCACTTATTAGTCACTATCTATGGTGGGTGCAAACTTGGATTTTATTCGTTTACTACAAACTCTTCCCAGGTGCCGCTCAATTCTCCAACTAACCTTATTTCCCGGTGGTTCCGCTCCGCTGGAAAAGTTACTTCACGCTCCCCTACTTTTGAAAACCAAGATCGGTGAGGGGTGAGAGAAGTTCCTAGACACACGACAGACGAGTCGTATACGGTCAGGGGGAGACTGTTTTAGGCTCCCTTCCTAAGAGAGGACTTTTCGTCAGTGCCGTTTTATTTAAGTCGTGCGGGTTGTCTTGACGCTAGTCGCCACCATCCCTGTGTCTCCAAAACTGTAGACGAGACGGTTTCCCTTAGCTTTAACTCCGTCGGACCACTGTCCGGACGCGGTGTGAGGTCCTCACTGTCGACGGGACCTTATTCGGTCCCTCACTGAGGAACTTCCAACTCTTGCTCTTTTTGGTCTTCCACAACTATTCTGTATCTTACGACACCACCACAAATCACCGATTCAGCACAGACGGACGAACGTTGGGGTACCTGACATCAGGGGGTCTGAGGACACGGTACCCTAAGAGGTCCGTTCTTGTGACTTTACCCAACTGTAAAGGAAGAGGTCCCCAAGAAGGGTTTGGTCCTTACTTTGGAAACAGAGGGAGTAACCGTCCTCCGAAGAAATTCTGACTCGGTGGACCCTTCGGGTCTTCCGATGCATGTACCCGTATTTATGAACTCTCTCGACACTCAGTTCGGTCCCTAGCTCGTGAAACTTTGTCTGTGACCCAGTCGGGACTCGACTCCTCCAGGGTCAGAATCTAGATAGTGGGTTTCCGACTTCCTCGATTGGGAAGACTAGGAACTGGTTTGATGGGTTCTCTTTATCAGACCTCATACTTACGGACCAAGTTACCAGGAGTTTCATACCAAGATCCCGGTCGTCGTAATCGTAGTAGTCTCTTGAACAATCTTTACGTTTAAAACCAAGGGGTGGGGTCTGGATGACTTAGTCTTAAGACGTTCACCCCGGGTCTCTCGGCCCGAAATTATTCGTGAAGTCCCCTAAGACTCCGTGTAAGTTTAAACTCTTGGTGACAGAGTCATACCTACGGGATCGTGTCACACACACACAATCCGTAAGTCAGCACAGACTGTGAAACGCTGGGGTACCTGATAATCGAGTGGTCCGAGGAGACAGGTACCTTAAGTGGTCGTTTCTTATGACGTCACCTAACGGTAAGGGAAGAGGTCTCCTAGAAGGGTTGGGTCCCTAGTTTGGACTCAGAGGACGTAACGTCCGTCCAAGAAATGGCAGACTCGGTGGTCCCTACAATGATGATACTTAGTCACATCCCGACGAGGTGGGAAATGAACTTAGTGACGTGAATTATGAATGTGTAAATGTGGTCAAAACACTGTATCCATGGTGACCACCAGGATAAATACCTTTCATTTGATTCCGAGTCTCTCAAACGTCTCGTGGGGTTCCTGGGTGTCCGTCAGTTACTGTCTCGGTCTTTGACTCGATAGGACCGGAAGATGTACAGACTAGAAAAGTAAAAAGACGAGACGGAGGTATCGTTTCCTTCTATGTAGGAACATTCCATTTCACTTACAAAATTTCTCCATGTAAACAACTTAATTCACTTGGAAAAGACATTCTGTTTTCTCTAGTAAAGGACCTAACGAGTCACTTTGACCTTCGACGGGATTGTCCCTTGAGTGTATTTGACGTTCTACACGAAACGAGTGTCTTTTCGTGTTTCTCTATAAATCCTCTGTCTTTTACCCGACTTGGTTCTTAGACCGTCGGTCTATATACCGGTAGACCTTTCCTAGTTTGAACGTGTTCAAAAACTCAACGGGTTTATTTACAGAAGAAACAGAGATGGTCTTTTTTTTACACATATATATGTGTATGTATCCGTGTATGCATGTATACTGTTTCTTGAGTAACGGGTATTAATATAGTAGTTAATCCCCCCTATATTTAAACCTAGAGAATGGGGGGATGTTTTTGTCTAGTGTGACTTATATCACTTAAATTTTTTTTAATTTTTCTCAAAGATACTTAATGATAAACCTCACGCGATAATAGACGGTGATACCTCTTCCGTTACCGTTGGGTGAGGTCACAAGAACGGACCTCTTAGGGTCCCTGAGCCCTCGGACCACCCGACGGGCAGATACGCCAGAGTGCCTCAGCCTGTGCTGACTTCGCTGAATCGTCGTTGTCGTCGTACTTTGTGGATGTAAAAAGAGAGATGTGACTACTTTTGTTCCAGATAAAATTGGACCTCCCCTTTTTTTATGAGTTGTCTATAACTGGGATGTCACTAGTTACCGAATAATGATATAAAAATAAAAGAGTTAAACTTTTTGTGGAGTTGTATTTCGTTTTTCAGACTTTTAATATATCGTAGTATAGACGTGTTGTAGTTCGTCTCCTTTTCCTTTTATTTTTTATTTAAATTTCTCTCACAAAATTGAGAGATTCTTTGAGATTCACACCTAAATAAAAGTGTGTTCAAATGAATTGAATTATTACTGTAAACATAAATAAGACCCGTTATGGATCCCTTTGAAAAACACTATATATAGGAAAATAATTTTATACGTAAAATTATTTATGTATAATAATTTATACGTAAATATATATAAGTATCATATATATCCATATACTTTTTTTTACTGTCACTAATTGTTTTATAAGATTTGTTTATTTATAACTCTTATATGAATGAACTTTTATTAAGTATAAATAAAGTCTTGTAAGTAATTCAAATATAAAATACTTTAAGGATTACTTTATCTTTATTTTAAATAGTTATTCTTCCTCCTGTAATTATTGCTCACTTTCACGGTATATTTAGTTAGATTTCTTAGATAAACCTGTTAAAGTCTTATGGGTTCATCACTCAATCACTCAGACCTATCTCCTCGGACCCTCCGACGTCAGGTACCCCAGCGATTCTCAGTCTGTGCTGACTCTCTGAAGTGAAAGTGAAAAGAGAAAGTACGTAACGTCTTCCTTTACCGTTGGGTGAGGTCACAAGAACGGACCTCTTAGGGTCCCTGTCCCATCGGACCACCCGACGGCAGATACCCCAGCGTGTCTCAGCCTGTGCTGACTTCGCTGAATCGTCGTCGTCGTCGACGTCCGTAATTCAAGTAGAACGTATAGAGGTCTAGGAATCCTCACGGATCCTTTATCGTAATAGTAACCATTGTGATCATATAAAGAACCTAATTTAAACAAAGAATCCGACTCCACTGTGGTGAGTCTCCCTTGTGTTTACGTTTCCCTCGTTCAGGTCCTTCTCAGTCCTCACTCCACCCGACCCACCACTTTACCTCTTAAACATAGAAAAGATTCCCCCTGTCGACAAGGAGTCAAAGTACACTGACAGAGGTCCGTTTTTACGGTCAGGTCACAAAGGACTAAAAAAATTTCTTTTTTTTTTTCCGTTAATCTCTTTAGAGAGTTCAAAGTTTTAGACTTGTGTTCAGGTGTTAAACAGAAATTTGTGTTGAATGATCAGCCCCAAACTCATGTTAATGTTTCGGTGAACTTACATAAGGTCCTCGTTACCCAAATTACATTCTTAATCCTAAACGTGTTTGTTACCCGTTCGACCTCACCTACTTCAGTCCTTTCCGTGGCACCTTCAGGACCCTTCGAGGTCGGTCTCCTGTCCTTCCACCGGACCCTTGAGAAGGACTCAAGAGTTTCAAGACTTTTTTACCACCTAGGGTTTCCGAGTGTCCGTCCGAGAGGGGTCTCAGAGACCTTTGTAGGGTGTTCACCAGTGCCACCACCTCACCTAGAGTTCGGTGTCTCGGTGGTCCTTAGGGTGTAGACGGGTGTGAAGCCGGTGTGGGGAAGGTGGAAGGTCTAGGGGGTGGTCAAGAAAAGTAACCGTTAGACTTTAGGTTTGGTGTCTCCTTTCTCCTAGGACCCTGTACACGAAGGACCAGGTCCTTTCTCCCTCACTACAGTTCCAAAGGTGTCTGTTAGGATAGACCGTGACCGTATGTTAGCGACTATTCTCAAGTTTCTTGTGCAGTGACCCAACATAGGATTCAAAGGCAAAAGGAAGAAGGGAAAGAGGAAAGGAAAGAAAGAAGGAGGAAGAGGAGAAGAAGAACAAGTGGAAGGAGAAGAAAAAAACATAAAATTATGGTTCTTTTATGGAAGACTCACGAACAGTCCCACTCTTCTCGTATGCCAATATTTCCCTAGTGTGTTTTCTTAAAGCCCCCCTACATTTTAACAAGATATAATTTGTTTTTCGTTTCCTCTTTTCCTTTCTATATAGGTAAACTTACGTCTCAAGGTTTCTTATCGTTCCTCTCTATTCTTTCGGAAGGAGTCACTAGTCACGTTTCTTTATGTCCTTTTGTTATCTTACCCTTTCTGATCTCTAGAGAAGTTCTTTTAATCTCTATGGTTCCCTTGTAAAGTACGTTTCTACCCGAGTTATTTCAAGTCTTTACCAGACCTGGATTGTCTTCGTCTTCTATAATTCTTCTCCACCGTTCTTATGTGTCTTCTTGATATGTTTTTTCTAGAAGTACTCGGTCTATTAGTACTACCACACTAGTGAGTGGATCTCGGTCTGTAGGACCTTACACTTCAGTTTACCCGGAATCTTTCGTAGTGATACTCGTTTCGATCGTCTCCACTACCTTAAGGTCAACTTGATAAAGTTTACGACACTTTCACGACGTGAGTTATACGGTCGTTTAAACCTTTTGAGTCGTCACCGGTGTCCTGACCTTTTCCAGTCAAAAGTAAGGTTAGGGTTTCTTTCCGTTACGGTTTCTTACGAGCTTGATGGCGTGTCAACGTGAGTAGAGTGTACGATCATTTCATTACGAGTTTTAAGAGGTTCGGTCCGAAGTTGTCATGTACTTGACACTTGAAGATCTACAAGTTCGACCAAAATCTTTTCCGCCTCCTTTGTCTCTAGTTTAACGGTTGTAGGAGACCTAGTAACTTTTTCGTTCTCAAGGTATTTTTGTAGATGAACCCGAAATAACTGATACGGTTTCGGAAACTGACACACCTAGTATTATTTGACACCTTTTAAGATTTTCTCTACCCTTATGGTCTAGTGAACTGGACGGAGGACTCTTTAGACATACGTCGAATTCTTCGTTGTCAATCCTGACCTGTACCTTGTTGTCTGACCAAGGTTTAACCCTTTCCTCATGTAGTTCCAACATATAACAGTGGGACTAATAAATTGAATATTCGTCTCATGTAGTACTCTTTACGACCCGACCTTCTTCGTGTTCGACCTTAATTCTAACGGTCCTCTTTAGAGGTCTATACGTCTACTGTGGTGGGAATACCATCTTTCACTTCTTCTTGATTTCTCGGAGAACTACTTTCACTTTCTCCTCTCACTTTTTCGACCGAATTTCGAGTTGTAAGTCTTTTGTTTCTAGTACCGTAGGCCAGGGTAGTGAAGTACCCTTTATCTGCCTCTTTGTCATCTTTGACTGTCTGAAATAAAACCCCCCGAGGTTTTAGTGACGTCTAACACTAACGTCGGCACTTTAATTTTCTGCGAATGAGGAACCTTCCTTTCAATACTGGTTTGATCTATCGTATAAGTTTTCGTCTCTGTAATGAAACGGTCGTTTACAGGTAGATCAGTTCAGGTACCAAAAAGGACACCAGTACATACCTACACTCTTAACCTGATATTTCTTTCGACTCGTGGCTTCTTAACTACGAAAACTCGACACCACCACCTCTTCTGAGAACTCTCAGGGAACCTGACGTTCCTCTAGGTTGGTCAGGTAGGATTTCCTCTAGTCAGGACTTATAAGTAACCTTCCTGACTACAACTTCGACTTTGAGGTTATGAAACCGGTGGACTACACTTCTCGACTGAGTAAACTTTTCTGGGACTCCGACCCTTTCTAACTTCCACCCTCCTCTTCCCCTGTTGTCTCCTACTCTACAACCCTACCGTAGTGACTGAGTTACCTGTACTCAAACTCATTTGAGGTCCTCAATCACTATCTGTCCCTACGGACGGAACGACGTCAGGTTCCCCAGTGTTTCTCAGTCTGTGCTGACTCGCTGACTTAACTTGACTTATAAGATTAAGACTATCACCAATGTGTTTAGATACATACATAATTAAGTATCTTGACACATGGTTGTCTTCAGTCAAAACAGTATACTACCATTTTAATGACTTAAAAGTCTAATTTTGTAGTTCTTCATTCTAAATTTAATTACTTCATGTATATGAGACTCTATATGTCTTGAATATTTTGACTTGATATGATGGACCCCGGAATATCTTTCAGTCCTTATTCGTCTGCCATTTACCGTCTACTGAAATTTATGTAGTTCCTTATATTAGGTAATAATTATAGATCTACAACCAGAAAGTATTTCCATTTATTAGGACAAGTTTTGACCTGATCCTCGTACGCGTAATGTACTCTTCCATCAAGAGTATATCGTAAATGAAAACAAATCCCCTTTAGTCAGTTTTCGAGAATTAGGGTCAGTACTAATATTTTTCGTCTGTAACTTTTTCGTCATCTTTTGTTGTAAGTAAGACTGTTTTATGCCGAGACACTGACCCTTTCTTGTGTATGGTCGGTAATGTTACTCTGTTAATTTGTCTGACTGATTTGAGTTCTCCTTTTCGGTGAATGTTTCGTGAACGGTACGGATGGACGTATGCCTGAACCTATTTTTAGGTTACTTGTTTTTCTCTTTTTTTTTTAGACATAATGCAACGATGAGCGTATTTTTACGTATAACAAGTTTAACGAATTTACGTCTGTAAATTATATATCTTTAGACAAAATTACTAAACAGAATAGGTGTAGGAATTGTACACTACTGACAGAGTAGTCAATGAACGGTGGGAGGAGGGGACGTGGAGCGTTTGTAGTTCAGTTTTAAGTTGTGAACCAACTACATCTGTTTTAGAAAGTTAAGTTTGGACGGAAGAAGATGAGTATGACCTCGTGAAATGTTGCCAGAGAAGTCTTACAGTCACTAATCGTACGTTTTCGAAATAAATTAAAGAAATAAAGAAAAAGTCCCTTTTCTCCAATCTTTGTCGACAGTAAGTCCACTACTTATGTTTGACGGTCGGAAACTTTGTCGTCTACTTCATCGACTCCAACCTTACTTAATCGTAAATCTCTCGGGGGTGTGACCTAACATGGGACCGTCCCTTTACCGACAGGAAGAAACGTATAATAAAGTAATAATTTCATCAAGTCTATATTACGTGAGACGTTCATATATATGTCGGTTTTCAAACTTTGAAGTCTTTGTTTCTTTTCCGAAAAGAGAAGAAAGTTTTTTAGTTCCGAGTATATGTACTGACATTTACGTTGTAGGCCAGTTTTCAGTGTGTTATATTCGGAAAAATTTTTATTGTAAGTCCCCCAGTTCTACTAGAGTCCCAGTGGACCGAGAAAGTTGTCATTGTAAATTCTCAGAGGAGTCACGACCGGTGTACTATACAACTTTAGTTTACCGTGACTCCGGTAAACTAAACGTTGTATAATATTTTCCTTCTTATAAAAGTTTTTCTTTAGAGGGGTACCGGTGTTTAAGACAAACCAAAGTCGAAGTAATTCCAGTATAGGAGTCTCACGTCGCTCATAGAATGGGGAGAGGGGGGTTTTTTCTATTGAGAAGACACAAAGTCTTGTCGGGGCATACATATTCAGAATTGTTGACCTATAAATTTTGTTCGGTAATATTCAGTATACCGTAAATTATATATCTTATTTGAATAAGATTTTCATGTAACTGACTATGGTCTGTGAATCACTGTTCATTATTCACTGGAGGTTCTCATCCTTTCTCGACACGTGATAACCACGCGGGTGTCTTTTGGTCCTATGACTGTGATTAATTTTCGAGTAATAGTAACGGACCTACGGTTTACAGTTTTGTTTCCCAAAGAACTGGAATTTGTCCCGGTCTCAGTCCCGTCTCCAAGACTAACACTACTTCTATTCAGAGACAAAGGTATTATATTGTCCTGACTCAGGAGAAATAAGTGTTCTTGAAAGAAAACTTTTAGTCTTGATTAATGTTTTCCTTCGTAAAGGATACTCCGTCCTTCTTAACGAGAAGTCTCGGAGTTCACTCTGGTTGGTATGAAACAGAACGTTGATTTGGTGGTGGGGGTCGTCGTCGGGAAGGGGAGGTGGACGTGATGTGTGCAGGACGACAGAAAGACGTTGGGAGTGAGTGATGGAGGTGGGGGAGGGTCGGGACTGAGCCAGAGACAGGGGCGGCGTAGGGGCACCGAATGCGGAGGAGGAGTACCCGTGGTTATATGAAAGGGTAGGGTTGGAGAAGTGATCGGGGCAGGAATGGGTGGGGAAAGAGGTAGATGGAGAAAAAGTCGTGATGCGGGAAGGATGAAGCATAATAAATTACACATGAATGAATCGGACAGGAGAAAATGAAGGAATTTCAAAGGGAACCATCGAAGGAATAGTTGGAGATTCACCGTCTGACTTAGAAAAAGAAACCAAGTAAAGGAGGACGCGGATTGAGTTAGACTATACTACTGTTTTACCAATTTAGTTTCGTACACAAGGAGAGGGAGAGAAGCGGCCGACACTACCTCTTGTTCCAGGGGGACCGATAAAGGTCCTCCTCGTCCGAAGGAGTGACGGACAATGTCTTCCTTCCCGGTCCGTCAGTGCCTAGGTGATACTTCGGTCCCTCCGAATTCGTGACCCGGGACGTGAACACACTCACCCCGGGATCGTTAAAAAATAAACGTTATAAAACGTTATAAAATAAACGTAACAAAAAGAACTCCCCCGGGAACTTCGATATTTTTGAAGATCTGGATGTCTTGAACCTAGCCGTCGGGGACCTCCTTTCTCCATGGTTATAAATGACGATTCCTAACAATGGACGTCAAAAATACACGAATGACATAAGATGAGAGAATAGTCAAGTCAGTGAGTCAGCACAGACTGAGAAACGCTGGGGTACCTGACGTCGTCTGGTCCGAAGGGACAGGTAGTATTTGAGGACCTCAAATGAGTTTGAGTACAGGTAACTCAGCCACTACGGTAGACTGGTAGCGTAGGAGACAGTAGGGGAAGAGGAGGACAGAAGTTGGAAAGGGTCGTAGTCTCAGAAAAGGTTACTCAACCGAGAAGAGTAGTCCACCGGTTTCATAACCACGAAGTCGTAGTCAGGAAGGTTACTTATAAGTCCCAACTAAAGGAAATTCTAACTGACCAAACTAGATAGCCGTGTTCATTCCTACCTCACCGATTTTCGAACACATCATAAAAGTCCTCCATAAACTTCCCTACGGAATACTCCGGATCTCGTTTGTTCCTGTAAAGAAGTGACCAGTCGGGTCTAAGTCGTTCCTGTTCCGTGGGTCTTTGCCGGAGTGCAGAATGAATTTCTACTCGAAGAAAGGACAGAGTCCCGTAAACGTCAACTACAAGGGAGTCACACCTTGCGAGTAAGGGGTGTAGACACGTTCCGACCGAAGGAGCACTGGAAGTCAGAAGTTGAAGACACAGAAGACTCTCCGGGAGAGACTTTACCAGGGATGAAGTGGGTGGACAATGTCAGGTAGTGTAGGGACGTAAATACAGGAAGTACGTGTATAGGTAAAAACAACAATTCAGCGATTCACCACGGACTAAGAAACACTGTTGTACCTGACATCGTATGGTCCGAAGGGGCAGGAAGTGATAGAGGACCTCAAACGAGTTTAAGTACAGGTAACTCAACTACTCCGATAGATTGGTAGAGTAAGAGACAGCGGGAGAAGAGGAAAACGGAAGTATAAGTTTTACGAAAAAAAAAAAAAAAATGACTATATAAATAAATAACTTACAAACAAAAGGGGTGACCGTACATTCGAGTTCTCCCATCTCTGAAGTCGACAGAACGAGTGATACTGAATCTTGTTACGCACTGAGGACCTTTTCGGACACACCCACTCTCTTTCTTTCCTGCTTATGCACCTACCCTTCCAAACCACCTACGTCATGTTCAAGTCATTTTATAAATGTTTCGGATGAGATTAGCAGAAAATCGTATTGTGTCTCATGACATTTATCTTTTCGATTACGTTTTGTTCAGCCGGTTATTATATTTTTTATAATGACTACTCAAGTCCCCAGATTCGTGAACGTGAAGAGACTTTCTGATCTCCTTAAGTCGTGCTAGTTACTCTCGTTAAATTAACACCACCCCTCTCCTGGACTCTCTTGTGGAACCGATTGCTCCTACTCCATTACTGTAATCGTTTTCGACGACGACGACGACGACGATTCAACGAAGTCAGCACAGGCTGATACACGCTGGGGTGTCTGCCGTCAGGTGGTCCGAGGGGGCAGGGACCCTAAGAGGTCCGTTCTTATCACCTCACCCAACGGTAAAGGAAGAGGTCAATCCTTTTCTAGGGGTCCATTAAGATTATAAGGTGAGGTGTGAGAGTTTAGATCGGTAACACCCTTTAAGGACTTAAAGATCTTTTGAGATTTCGACAGATCACCTCATAGTATATAGAACCCAACTCCGACATAATAGGTCCTTGGGGTCTACTGACACAAAGTCGACCGATGTTGTCCCAACGGATCCCGTCCCCAGGGGTTTGAGACCCGGTGTCTGACCATGGAGGACAGTCTAGTCGTCACCGTAATCTAATCTTTATTTCACATGTTATGTATATTATACGAACTTAGTAGGGTTTTGGTAGGGGAGGTGGGGGTCAGTCACCTTTTTAACAGAAGGTACTTTCTGTACGAAGGTGAAGGACCACGTGTTTTCCAACCTCTGAGGACCGGATCCCTTAGTTTTTGTTGTTGTTGTTGTCTGGGTTCATACGTAAGGACCTGGAGTAGACTTTAACTGACTTAGAGTCTCCGTACGGACTTTTCAGTCATCTTATCCTTAGAAAGGTCCTCCAAGACTCTCCACCGAGATCCTAAACTTGTACGACCTACTGGTTTGGTCCTAAGTGTCTCTGAAATTGTCTGAACTTCTTACACGGAGTTTTCTGATTATGTACACTACGACTTCAAAGTATTAGAGTCTTAGAGAGATTCCATTCTTCTTCAACTCTATTTGTGTCCTAACTTTAAAAGTCACATTTCTTATCCGTTAGGACGGAACTTCCACACACACACATCCACACACACACACACACACACACACACTCTCTCTCTCTCCACCCATATCCTAACGATTACGACGTGGTTTATAGAAGGTAAACTAGGTGAGTCAAACTGGAGAAAAATAGTGGGACGTGGTTCGGACCTCCGACTGGATGTACCTGGTGTCGTTACTGGAGGTGACGGGAACCGAAGGCCAGTGTTTGTCCCTCGGGGGGTTGGGGGCGTTCTTCTGACTTTCTTCTCTCCTCTCACTCCAGACCTAAAAGCAAGGAACTCGGGAGAGTCGACCTCTAGACAGAAGTTGACTTCCAGTGTCCGGAAGATGTACTAAGGGAGGGAGGTCTCTCTAAGAAATAATTTAAGTTGTACGTACGGGACTCAAGGACTCGACAAAGGAATTGACATTTCACCTTTCTTATTACTATTATTATTAATATTATGGTATAGAGAAAACTCTAATACTCCTAACTTACTCAATGGTGGATGTTTCGTCAATTTTGCCAAGGATCTTAATTTGTGTACAAAGTATGTATACAAAATTTATTTATTTTTAAGAATATGGGTAACACGTTTAAAGTCTATTTAGGTCGTAGAAAATGTTTCTTTTCACCGAATAATGAAAATATTTATCGGTCCATAAAAAATTACCGGCTTGTAAAAGACGTCTTTAATAAAAACAGATGTCTCCCGATAATTTAATATCTGATACTGTAATTTTATTCACAAACTCTGTGACTTGGTGAGTGTTGTTATCTTTTAAAACTTTATGAAATCTCTAATTTTTAAGATTACAAAATAAAGACCCGACTTTACGTCTCTTGTCAAATCTTCTCCGTTGCGACCGTAAAATTACTGGGTACAGTCGGGGTAGGAACAACAGTGTCTAGTAGTGTCACACAAGAGACGAATATAATAACTTTCTTTGGACTTATTTTGAAGTTTGAATAGGTTTTTCCTATCATTAAAGGTCGCACCTATTTCTTAACATAATTTCACATTCCAAAGTTTTCGGTACTTCGGACTACAACTGTTGACACCGTTAAAAGTGACTTCCCCCTTTTTTCCGTCAGTACAATCTTCTTTTAAAGAGGGACTTTTTATGAGTAAGTTAGACAATTATAATCAAATTCTTAGGGTTGTTAATATAAACAAACATATTGACCGTAGCGTGACATTCTGTCGATTTTAATATCACTACAGTAAAAGGTGGAAAGCAATAGTAAGAGAGACACAGTAAATTAGAAGCTGAAATTTACGAGGAAACCCTAGTAAACCGTAAACTCTTATGTCTACCAGGGACTGAACGTTACAAAACTGAAAGGTTCCCATCCCTTTCGGTGTACGTAAGTCGTCTTAGGCACGAAGTTCAACACTAGAAAGGGACCAGCTCGCGATACACTACACTAGACGACGAGGTGTCGACCCGTCACTCGGCGTCACGGTCCCGTCGGTGAGCCAGGGCTCTCACTTGTTGACCATGGGCCTGCTTGACTGTTGGTAAGACCTGGATCTGTTGACGAGAGAAAAAAGGTGAAAGTCATATCACGAGTCGTCGAGTGTACTCGATAGGGCGAGAAATAATATTTCATCCAAAACACAATCTACCAAAGCGGGTTAACAGTCGATCAAATTCGTAAGACTTACATAAATTCCTTCAGACCCCCATGTGCGACTACAAGACATCTGATCCGTATAATTTACGTAAAATTTAAATTCTATAAAGGTTAAATACTACCGAAATTATCCTACGTTACCTCTACGAACATACCTGTAGACACAAATTTCTTCTTTCTACCAACGGAAAATTTTCCAAAAGACGATAGGCATTCTTCGTTCCCTTCCTCAACATGGATGCCCCCTCTTTCTCATTTGTCTCGGTTCACTACACTTACCAATCCTAAAGGACAGATGGACTCAGATTCCGTGCTACGGACGAGTCGAGTAAAGGTTAACGGCTTGTCACCAAGATTTACTTTCAGAATCGATACCGACTATCGACGTCTGGGGAACTGTTCTTGAAGGTCATTGACAGAGGAGGGTTCTTTACTCCTACTAGTCACCGGGTGTGGACGAGGAGAGGAAGGGTCTTAGTCCCTGACCAGGACGGCCCGTTCCGGGACCTGATAATTCTCAAACGAGTCAAAACACCTGAAAAATTTTTAATATATAAATAAACCGACACAGCCCAAAATCAACGTCGTGTACCCTAGAAATCGACACGGCACACCCTGGATCGAGGGCCTTGTCCCTAACTTAGACCCGAGGACGTACCTCTCGAGTCTCAGAATCGGTGACCTGGCGTTCCTTCAGGGAACACCACAAAAGTTTTCTCTTGTAAATCAGTTTACTAACCTTCAATACACCTTATGTAAATAAACAAATATTAAAAAAATTTAATAAACTTCAAGTAACTTTTGAAAAATGTTTCAGAGGGTTTTGACTAGTGTTTCAAAGAGGTTCCTTTAGGATAGAAGACACTCACAAAAGACCAACGAAGGACTTACGACAAGAGATAATCTTTTACAAATCCTACGATATTCTGATCTCCAATCTAGACAGTAAAGACACTGAAGGCACGGATCGTATCACGGACCCTGTACCATCCACTAGGTATTTATGTAAAACTCAGTTACTTTTACATTTCTCTTTAATCTCTACGACTTGTCACTATAGCCTGGGATCAGACTCGTTCTGTGCACCGTCCGTGACCTGGCAGTAGTCGAGGTAGAGGTCGTGACAATTTTCGGTCTACGACAAGTGTCAGAGTAAAATGTCTACTTTTGTAACTCCATTTCCCTTCCGCTCTTTGAGAGGATCCTAGAGTGTCGAATCTTTATCTTCTGGACCTCAACTTGGACCTGTCGACTTGAGATCTTAGATTCGAATCTTGGGGTGCCACTATTCTTACAACGATCGGGGATGAAAGAGAAAAGGGGAAAGGTTCATTTGTGAACTTTTGAGTCAGTACCGAAAGTGACTACCCTTTATTAAGATCCAACCGTTGGTTCAACCTTTTACTGAGATCCAACTGTTTCACGAATGACTATTCGTGCCGAAAGGACCGCCGTGATCAACACTTCCTACACGGACGGACACGCCCTCTGTGTCCTGTCCGTCCAACCTGGGGGATCATGGTAGGGACCCAGCCCTTCTAGGGGGACTTCCTCCTTTACCGTTGGGTGAGGTCATAAGAACGGACCCTTTAAGATACCTGTTCTCCTCGGACCGCCCGATGTCACGTACCCCAGAGTCTCAGCCTGTACTGACTGGTGTCGTGACTATCCATATTTTTAAGTTGTCAAGTAAAAGAGAGTAAAATTTGGGGAAGTACTTGGAGGGAATCTCCTGTCCCCTCGTTTCGTTTGGTTGGTATTAGTACGAACTTCACATTCTTTAATTGTACTGATCGACTTCGATTACCTTTGAAGGACAAAAACTTTTGTCCTTCTCACGAGAATTCCATAAAAATCTACACTTTTATTACGGTCTCATAAATAACGTGTATAAAGTTTGGGTCAAAACAATGTTTTACCTCTCGGAAGTCACTTGAACTCTTCTCCCCGAACCCTTACACCGGGTATAATTTAAAGCTCGAAAGGTACCAACTAAGTGTGTCTGTTGTAGGAAGTCTCGTACCGGGGTAAACCGTAGTCGTAGGACGTGAGTGTACGGAGTACATCCTACCACCCCTGAATCCCGGGTACAAACCCGAAATTCGGGGTTTGGTAAGGGTCGGTCCTTCCGTCTGTCCGTCCCAAGGACTTAAAATTAGAACCGAAACTGTGATTGGTCGGTACAGTAGAACCCGTTTAGTGAATTGATAAGGAACGAAACCAAAGACGTTCCAACCTAATCCACTGGGAATCTATGGTAGGTCTTGATTTTTATATCAGGTTAAGTGATGGAAAATTTCGAAAATAAGAATAATTTGAGATTTAGGATTAAGGATCTCTTCCCTTACCGTTGGGTGAGGTCATAAGAACGGACTTCTTAGGGTACCTGTCTCCTCGGACCGTCCGATCTCAGGTACCCTAACTTTTCTCAGCCTGCGTTGACTCACTGATTGTGTATGTGTGTTTAGGATTAATTAATAGATATATAACTTTTGGGGAGAAAAATCACGAAGTGTTCAAACAAATGGATACTTGTCTTCTTAAAACCATCCACTGAATCGTCCCAAAGAATCCCAAACCAATGAACCGTTCCGAAATTCGGATACTCCTGTCTTACGATTAAAACACGGATGAAACAGTACATCCGGTCGATGAAGACCTAGACTACTATACCACCCGTATTTTACCACTGTATCGTTGTAAGAACTCGAGAAAATCGGACACCGGTTCTTCTACATATTATAGGTACAAAGACGAGTTGGGTCCTTTAGATTAAAAAGAAAGTTCACGGTACTACGGTTGTACCTTTTACGTTCCATAGTATTCTTACCTGAGTCTAATTTACCCAGACCCCCGTTGTCGTGACTGATCGGTAGAGACCCAATTGTTCGTTTTACTTATTGGTCGTAAAACATCCCAACTAATGTATAATATTTTGGACCCTTAGTGTTTCTCCTAAAACTATTTCAGGTACTCTTTTGTCGTTAATAAAAGACGTTTATCATTGTCTCCAGGGTCTTTTTCTTTCACTGGATTGTACCCGAATTGACTTCCAACGTGTCGACACAGGTTAAGAAACACTGGGATACCTACCATCGAACGGTCCAAGGAGACGGATACCTTAAAAGGTCCGGACTTGTGACCTCGCCCAACAGTAAGGGAAGAGATCCCCTAGAAGGGTTGGGTCCCAAACTTAGGTCCAGAGGACATGACGTCCGTCTAAGAAATGACACACTCGGTGGTCCCTTCGAGTTACTTTCACAATCAACGAGTCAGTACAGACTGAGAAACGTTGGGGTACTTGGTATCGGGTGGTCCGAGGAGACAGGTACCCTAAGAGGTCCGTTCTCATGACCTCAACTATCGGTAAGGGAAGAGGTCCCCTAGAAGAGTTGGGTCTCTGACTTGGACCCAGAGGACGTGACGTCCGTCTAAGCAATGGTAGGTTCCTTGGTCCCTCTGGGATTTTACCCGTCTGTACCTTTGTCGGTTTCAAATCTCTGTCTAAATGTCTTGGACCTGTTCCAACTCAGATCTTGTCTCGTTTTACATTTATAAGGAAGTCTGTGAGGAATTACTTTGGCTCGAATTACTTTGTAAGAATCTACAGTTATGGGTTTGGGTAACATACGGGTCATTTCTGATAATACATACAAACAACAACGACAACAACAAAAACAAACCAACTCAGTACAGACTGAGAACACTAGGACACCTGACATCGGACGGTCCAAGGAGATAGGCACTCTAAAGGGTCCGTTCTTAAAACTTCACCCAACGGTAAAGGAAAAGGTGCCATAGAAGGGTCGGGTCCCTAGTTTGAGCGTAGAAGACAAACCGTCCACCTTGGAACATATAAATTCAATTTAATTACACTTTACACTACTTACATCAAGAATAAGGTTTCCTTTCCGAATAAGTAAGGATTATTTATGTAGAGGTATTTCGAAACGTAATCTTTTAAGGAATGTTTGAATACCGATGTATATATAAAGATCTGATCCACTCACGATAGATAAATAAAATTATTTTGAGATCATAGGTACTGTTCCTCACCCCTTTTGGTTCATTCGTTGGACTAAGGAATGTTTAGTGACTGAGAGAGTGAAGACAGACTCACACGAATGTAAATTTTTTATTTTTATTACGTGTTATCAGTCTACATGTCTATTCACGTTGTGGACATTATGGAAAGTCAAGACAGGGTAGTCACCGTCTATGTCTGTTGACTAAATTAGTCATAGACAAGGTTAAATGAAAGGTCGAATGAAAGTGTCGTTATCATGTCTTCCATTTCTCGATTTTTGGCATTGAGGGTACAACAGAATCCCGACTATACATTACACCTACGGAGTTCGTCTAAGTTGACACACTTGGAACTTCCACTTTCACTTACGTTACATAGTGGACGTGCTTTCGTACCGAGAAACGCTTTCGTACCACCGTCTCTTGAGTCAAGAAAGTTCCGCGACGCAGTCCTGTCGATCTGACGTTACACACCACAGTTCTACATCCAGTAGCGTCGTCACCGCCACGACGAGTCTGTGAGGTACAATCTCGATTTGTAAAAGTTCAATATAGTAGGAACCGACATAGTCAGAGACTGACCTGATGTATCTTACCTAAGACATCATCCGTTAGTTCTTAGAATTATTGTACGTGAGATGCGACGCCAAAAGAAAAAGAGACGAAGAATTTCGAGATGGGAGACCACCCTGATCAAGATTGATGAATAAAAAAAAAAATGAAATTTGTTTCGAAAATTTTACTGTCAGAGAATAGATTTCTAGGTGGGTGTCATGTAAAACCTTTTATATAGATTTCACCCATCTTTTTCCGTTCTAAGATGACTTTGCTAAAATATATAGAGATATATTCATATATGTATATATGTACATGTAATATTTGTATATGTATTTATTCCACTCAAAAGAATAAGTTTATGATATTATATACTCAACTATTTATAGATTCTATAACTTGTGATCCTCAAAAGAAGGATGTTATTACGTTTATCACTGTTATTTTCGTAAAACAATTTTGTGGATAAGTGACCTTAGTAATTTTTTTTCGGTTATATTAATAGAGGCTAGACCATTTCGGTACTTCGATTAAAATAAAGAACTCCGTAAGTCTTAAAAAGTTTATCTAAAAATATTACTCGGTAACGGAAAGGACGGTGGGGGGAAAAGACCGGGTGTATGTCTACTGTTTGTGTTGTTTGTCGTTCAATCTCGAAAATAGGGAAGAGTCCTTCTTTTTATAAGTGCAGTTGACCTTCTCGACTTTAACATAGGATGCCAAACCGAACCGAGATTAAAGGTGGAAGACACTACAATACGAGTGAAGATAAAGTAAGTTCATTAGAGAGACCGTACTGATAAAAGTATGTCAAAAGACCCCGACGTACTCATAAGTTTGTATGAGGAGGGAAAAAACATTTTTATTAAAGTTTTTGAAGAAGTAATAATTATTATTTTGGTCACTTTCTGTAAGGTCGTGACGAATATCATTTGAGATTTAAATTCGTCTTATCACTTCTACCCTTGGTCTTTCTCACTCTTTCTCTTTTGATTGTTTTTGGTTCTCCGATGATCAAGACCACCGAACAACTAAGTCTATACAACAAAATAAACAGTCTTCGGTTTATTGAATAGGTTTAAGTACCATATGGTGTCCCTGTTCTGACCCGGGGTCTTCATAGAGGTTTCAGTAAAGGCAATCTGAGTAGTCTCTACAGTCCTTGTGCAAAACACTGAGGGACACTTAGTTCGTGAACTATTTAACGCCGGGTATAGAGAGGAAACATAGAGGAAATTACTCCGCGTGGTCCTGTGGAACAAGTCTCCTGCACTAAGTTCTGTGTGTCAGTGTATCACTTTACGTTTATGACGACATGTTATTTACATTTTCCAGTACATTTGTGTCGTCTCCGACGACAGTGCAACACGTGTCTTTCTTCTGACCGTTTCGTGTAAGGTATGATACTTAGTGTTTAAAGACTTACTGGTCGCAAAGACCCCTGACATTGTCAAGTTTTCGGAGCATATGTTTCCTGACATGTTCACTTCGGAAGACACGCATAGGACGGTTTAAGGTTACCCCCTTTACAGTAAAAGGAAACATTTCTACTACTGAGTGTGTCTTGGCTACCCGTCTCAGTCTTTGTTCATTACGGAAAAATGTTTAGACCGAGAAACTACTAATTCAGCACGGTAGTCTTTTAAGGGACTTAAAAAAAAATAATGTCTTAACGTAGGATCACTAATCCGTGTCGTCTATTTAGTAATATACATCGGGGATAAACTCCGATTAAAAAGACTTCGATTCTAGTTAGACTCCGTCATTCATTCCACTCAAAGGAAAAAGAACCTAAATAATAGGGTTTCGTGGTGTTACGATATAATGTCTTCTGGTTTTTCATATTTCTTTCTTAAACCTTACCCATACTCAAGTCGGTCTCGACAATTGAGAGTATAAAGTTTTCCCGGTTTCCTTTTTGGGTCTTCTGGAATAGGAGACGACTTATGTCCTATACCTTTGTCTAAAAGAGACTTCTACCGGTATTTTCTGTCGCGACGGATCAAGGTTGATGGACGGAGTGCTTCTCCTCACTTATTCTTTTTTTTTTTTTTTTTCACGGTTGTGTTATATGTGTCTTTCTTGATAAATTAGGTTGGAAATTTATTACCTCAGACTCCTCCCTTCCGTACACCCTTATAGTTCGTATAAGGTCCAACTCCCACGAATAATCTAGCCATCGAAAGGAAAGTCGGAAGAAATGCGAAAAGTTTCCACAAATTACTGTCATTGAACACTGTTCGTCTCTTGTCTTACCTACTATCTTTTGTGTCGTCGTAAAAACGAAAGTAGACATAGAGAAGTCTAGTCTCTACTCCCGAGACTAAAGTCGGACCACGATCACGAACGACCTCCTCCTATTCCTCGGTCTTAGTTCTCATATAAACGGACCCAGAGAGACTCTCGTAAGACTAAGTCTGACTTCACGACTATTACTTTATGTCTAGAATCTATTTGTGAATAATTTTTCTAGTGGTGTTTTCTGGAAATCAATTTCCGGAGTAGCCGAGAAGGGATCAAGTATTAGTGGAATAAGAGTGAACGAACTATCTGGAATCTGAAAGATATACACACTATAAGTGGAAATGGAAGTGATCGTCGTAAAAATTCTAAAATATAGTGTACGAATTCAATTTTTTGTATTAAAATCAATATTTGGTTAAAATACTTTTGATTTTTATCGTAACCAGATTAAATTTTGTGCAAATATCGTCAACTTTTCTCTGTGTTAGATATCCTATTAGTTGAATAGTAACATATGTTATATATAATGAATTTTCTGGGTTTTTCATAACAAGTACTCAATCTTAAATGAAAAAAAGTACTGGATGGTAGAATTAAAGACAAGTGTGACTCGTGACTTTTTTTCTTTGTTCAAGTCTCTTTGTATTCTACTTAGTAAAAGATGAAAATGTCTCTAAGGAGAAAAAGAGGGGATCAGGCCCTTTGGGACTCCGTCTACCTAAAATTAACTCTTACCAGGATCTTTGGGCACCTCAGTTGGTGAAGTCCATAAAACTGTTCTGTCTCGGGACCTCATCCATACGTTCTCCTTTTTTTTTTTAATGTGACAAACTCGGGTGGAGTCTCCAGTTCTATGAAGAGTCGATAGAATGGAGGACCTGTCGAGACTCAATTATCGTGTAGGACCTTTTTAAATTCCCTAAGATATCGTTTAACCTTCGTCAACGGAGAGGATGACAACGGAGAGGTGTCAATCGGGACGGACTCTTGTAGTCCGAGACGGAGAAGTCCTTAAAATAAAGTCCTTTATAAATGAAGGACAGTATCAAAGGTGTTAAGTATGGAGATTTGCTTTACCACTCCCCTTCGTTTCCTTAGTTGTCTTTTCCTTGACAACCAAATCCAATAGTACACTTGGAATTCTTCTTGTAGTAAACGGTACCATTAAATAAGTAAGTAAGTTTATTATAAATAACTGTCGGAAGATATAAAATCTCCTATGTCATGATTTACTCTGTTTGGTTTAAAGACATGAGTATTTCGTGCGGAAGGACACCGTCCCTGTCTATTATTTGTCTAACTAGTTATATGCACCATACCGATTACCGTTATCCCATATTTCCGTTTCTGTAAAATTTAGGTCAAGTTCGACCTAAATCTTTTCCGTCTCCTTGGTCTCTAGTTGAACGGTTGTAGACAACTAAGTATCTTTTTCGTTCTCTCAAGGTCTTTTTGTAGATGAAGACGAAGTAACTGATGCGATTTCCGAAACTGACACACCTAGTGTTGTTTGACACCTTTTAAGAATTCTCTACCCTTATAGTCTGGTGGAATGGACGGAGGACTCTTTAGACATACGTCTAGTTCTTCGTTGTCAGTCTTGGTCAGTACCTTGTTATCTGACCAAGGTTTAACCCTTTCCTCATGCAGTTCCGACATATAACAGTGGGACGAATAAATTGAAGATACGTCTCATGTAGTACCCTTTACGACCCGACCTACTTAATGTTCAACCTTAGTTTTAACGGTGTTCTTTATAGTTATTAGAGTCTATACGTCCACTGTGGTAGGAATACCGTCTCTCACTTCTCCTTGATTTCTCAGAGAACTTTCACTTTCTCCTCTCACTTTTTCAACCGAATTTCGAGTTGTAAGTCTTTTGCTTCTAGTACCGTAGACCAGGGTAGTGAAGTACCGTTTATCTACCTCTTTGTTACCTTTGTCATTGTCTGAAATAAAAGAACCCGAGGTTTTAGTGACTTCTACCACTGATGTCGGTACTTCAATTTTCTGCGAACGAGGAACCTTCTTTTCGATACTGGTTGGATCTGTCGTATAAGTCTTCGTCTCTGTAATAAAATGACTGTTTCCAGGTATTTAGTTTCGACACTTAAAAAGGTCATCATTACATACCTACACTCTCAACCTGGCATTTCTTTCGACTCGTGGTTTCTTAACTACGAAAACTTGATACTACAACCTCTTCTGAGAATTCTCAGGGAACTTGACGTTCCTCAAGTTTGGTCAGTTAGGATTTCCTTTAGTCAGGACTTATGAGTGACCTTCCTGACTACGACTTCGACTTTGAGGCTATGAAACCGGTGGACTACGTTTCTATACTGAGTGACCTTTTCTGGGACTATTACCCTTTCTAACTCTCGTCCTCCTCTTCCCCTGTTATCTCCTACTCTACCAACCTACCGTAGTGGCTGACCTATCTGTACTCAAAATTGTTCGAGAACCTCAAACACTACCTGTCCTTCCGGACTGCACGACGTCAGGTACCCAGTGTTTGTCAACCTGTGTTGACTCGTTGACTTGACTTGTCTATTTCTATTTATCTCTTTCCTCTCTTTGTACCTTACCGGTCGACAACGATAAAATACATCCCTCCGATACCTTCTGACATGACGGTTTCCACTTAAAATCCATCTTTCGACTTCCTTCCTCCTCGTCCTTTCTTTCTCTAAAGGTCCACTATTCTCCCCTTCTACACACTGCGAACCCACCTCACCCACTCCTCGTTTTGTCGTCCTCTACTCGTTCCCGGAACACCTAAAACATTCCTGAACTTACTCTTACTCCTCAGTTGTGTCCCAAACTTCTTCTCCTCCCTGTACTAAACTGAATGTAAAAAGTTTCGTAGTGAAGTTAACATAACAACTTTTATTAGATACCCTCTGTTCCGGACTTCTTTCCTCTTCTAATCCTCTTGTGTCGTCATTTGGTTCACTCTTTACTACTACAAGTTCTACTGACCTGGTCTCTTCTCCCTCCTTTTACTACACTCTGTGCTAGTCTATAACGTATATAAACCTTCCGTCTTGGTTGTTCTAAAAGACTCTTTAATTTGTACCTTCCATCCCCTTTCTTCCATTTCCAAAATCGAACTTGACACCACAACCTCTTCTGAGAACTCTCAGGGAACCTGACGTTCCTCTACGTTGGTCAGGTAAGACTTCCTCTAGTCGGGACCCTAAAGAGACCTTCCTTACTACGATTTCGACTTTGAGGTCATGAAACCGGTGGAGTACGTTTCTCTCGACTGAGTAACCTTTCCTGAGACTACGACCCTCCCTAACCCCCGTCCTCCTCTGCCCCTGCTGTCTCCTACTCTACCGACCTACCGTAGTGACTGAGCTACCTGCACTCCGACCCACTTGAGGCCCTCAACCACTACCTGTCCCTCCGGACCGCACGACGCTAAGTGCCCCAGCGTTTCTCAACCTGTGCTGACTCGCTGACTTGACTTCCTTCTCGCCCTGACGGTACCTGACTCTTCTCCTTTTGACCCCCTTCCATACATACACATACAAAACCCCTTCAGTCGGCTCTTGAGTTAAGTCTTTAAGGTAAAACCTTTACTGTGTAAAGTCTACACATAATGTCTAGGTTCACTGTTATGACTCATCCGTCGACTTCCATGTTCAGACATTAAGTCTTTTTCCAGACTTTACTTTATATTTGAATACTAAATAGTCGTATAATTCGGGACCCAGATCAACTCTAGTGGTACTTACTTACAACTATACATTCTTAATCTCCTAAATCGAGACTCTGAGAAGTTATAAATTCCTCGTCACTATATTCCTTCTTCGTCTTCTTCTCTAACTTTTTCTCGTGACTCCATCCTCCCTAGGTCCGCTCCTTTAACAAGTGCACCCTCCTCGTGGGATGGCACAGTTCTCTCTTCCGACATTCTGTTCTCACTCCTTTTCGAAAAATTAGAGGTCGACGTTGGAGAGTGAGTTTTAGTTTTCGAAAACATCTTTATGGGAATATCTTCGCGGGAAAATATAAACATTGTGAACCTTCCATTTCATAAAATGAATCTAGTATAACTTTAAGACAACTATCAAGTACCAAATTTTACTACAGGGATTTGGTATACGAGTTTTATTGGGGGTCCGAAAATTTAAGGAATGACCTACTCCTTTAATAAGTTATTTTCCTTTAATAGAGTCACTGACACAATAATCCTTACATCGAATCACTAAAAGGTCTTTCTGTCTAATGGACTGGGTCTACCTATTAAAAGAATTCAGAACATGGTAGGTTCAACTATTTTTCGTCGAGATCAGTGTCTCATACTGGTAGATGGTAAAGGGACGACCTATAGTAAAATAACAGACCCCGAAGTTCCTTCGATATCTACATTACCTGTTTCTCATGGACTTTTCCAGTTCTGGGGATTTTCAATGGAAGACAGGTCACCGTATAAAATTCTTGTAACTTCCCATATATTCCCGTCTATCTGACATAAAATCTACATTACTACTTTATTAAACATTATGTTTTTGACTAAATGTCAGGTAGGATTTCCTCTAGTCAGGACCCACAAGTAACCTTCCTGACTACAACTTCGACTTTGAGGTTATGAAACCGGTGGACTACGTTTCTCGACTGAGTAACCTTTTCTGGAACTACGACCCTTTCTAACTTCCGCCCTCCTCTTCCTCTGCTGTCTCCTACCCTACCAACCTACCGTAGTAGTTGAGCTACCTGTACCCAAACCCACCTGAACCGTAACCACTACCTGTCCCTCCGGACCACACGACACCAAGTACCCCAGCGTTTCTCAGCCTGTGCTGACTCACTGACTTGACTTGACTTGACTTGTCGAAGGAGAAGACAAAAAATTTAGAGTATATATATTATATATATACACATAAATACCATATATATATGTGACCTGATGCGTTTCGTTTACCTACAACAGTTATTATCGGAGAAGGACACTGACATTAATTTACGAAACATTTGAAACTTTTATTTTTCGGACTGAATGATTCAAGATCTTATAATAAACTGAACGTAAAATCTTCAGGATGTATTTACACGTACTCAATTGATCGCTGCCGATTATTCAGTACATAACAAAAAAAGGATGGACAAGTGGAATTCTTATAGGTCCGTCTTCTTTCTCCTTTTTTTCTCTCACTCCTTCTTTCTTTTGTCTTCCTTTCTTTCTACCTTCCCTCCTCCCTCCTTCTTCCTCCCTGTTTCACACACGAATCTCTCTCAATTATCCATAAGCCCTTTTCAACTTTTTGTTTGTCAGGATCTGGTTATATTTCGTAGCACCCAAAAAGAAGAAGAAGAAGAAGAGAAAAGAACAAAACCGTTTCGTGTTTTGTCAATAATATTATTTTACGGACGTAGAAGTTATGAGACTTAACTCTCCGGTCCTTGTCATCGGCTAATCCACTCGTCTAAGTAGGTCAAAGTGTGTTATTAGTGTCTGTGACGCCTTGGACCTTGAGCCGCGAAGGTTGGAGGTTCTACTCGTCAAGACTGTTCCGATGAGACGTTAGTGTCTGGGTAGTCTTTACACGGAAGTCCACGATTTTCTGAACCAATTTCTTAGACTACTCTAAACCAGCAGAATTGGTAAAGTGCACGTTATAATCTGTAGGAGTATTTGACGTGTGTCCCTAACACGTGAGTGTCCCTGAAGTTAAACGTCGTATCTCATATACAATTATGCCTTCGTGACCCTATTTATTAACTAAGTAAACCGACAGAACACTTCGTGAAACGATATGGACAACGGTCAGGAAGTTGAGGCAGAAACAATGTCAAATGGTTCTAATAGGTACTGTGATTTATGTGGAATCGGAAGGATTGATTCCGAGTGATTGATTCAGGGTCTGACATGTTACAAGACCTATACGACAAATACAACGGTAAACGTTTATCGTATATAAGTCTTGTCGACCCGTCTGTAGTGTCGTAGACCTCGTCCTTTCTCGGAAATCCGTACGTCACTGATTGGTTCTACGGTTCCTTTCTTTACATTCGTAGTTGTTAAAGTACGAAAATATATTTACTGTTATTACGAATCATTTTACCGAGTTTACAAAGGTTACCAGAGATAGGAACTCTTAAAAGTTTTGGTTAGAATTTACAAAGACTTAGTTATCCTTAATCAAATTTAACACGAACAGAGTCCGTTTCATAACATTTAGTTAGAGGAGGATTTGTATGTACTCGTCGAATTTTAATGTAGTGTCCGGTACCGGTTGTTCACAACCTACGGTTTAGATTTATCTCATTTAGACTAAAAGTGATCTAACTTTATACATTATGTCTTTACCTGAAAATTTTACAGTACCTTTTATTGACGGAACGGAGATTATACGAGGAATTTATGGGTTATATATGGTGTCTAGTTTATCTGATCCTTTGGTCCAGTGTCATTTGTAAACTTTTGTTTTGTTTTTTGTTTTGTTTGGGAGAAATATCGCATGTCTTCAACAGTAAATTTGTCTGTTAACCTGTATTATAAAAAGTTTTTGACACCTTTTTGACACGAGGGATTAAAGTACACATAACGAGTGTTTTCCTTACTGTGTTATACCCTAAAAGTGAGAGTTTCTGGAAATTTCTCTACTTTAAATAATTTCAATTAATAATAAAAATTTATCCAAATGTTTATTTCCCCCTTTTTTGTTCATTGATAGACTTGTATATTCGCACCTCCTTGGGTATATTCTGTATAACGGTATTTTTTTGTTTCATTAGGGGGTAAAAGACCAATATGCATTAGAAAGATAAAAGTACTTAACGTAAGTAATGTGACGTTGAAGTAAGGTCTCCTTCAAGTTCTAAATCTCCTTTGCAATTCTTACACTTTATGTGAACTGTGGTGGATGTTACGTGTCTTGAGTATGGTGGAAGTCCGGATATATTCTTTAGTTGAGACCTATTTATAAACGAACGTATAAAATATATTTAGTGTGTATAGATTTAAGGTTTATATACTTATAGAAATTTTTCAAGGTAAAAGTTAGACAATTTTTTTTCTTTTTTGATTTACTTTCTCTTGACTTGCTAGTGTAAAGTTCGAACTCTTGCAAAAATTATTTTCATTTATTATTCGAGGATTTGAGGTCATGAAACCGGTGGAGTACGCTTCTCAACTGAGTAACCTTTTCTGAGACTACGACCCTCCCTAACCCCCGTCCTCCTCTTCCCCTGCTGTCTCCTACTCCACCGACCTACCGTAGTACCTGAGCTACCTGTACTCAGACTCACTTGAGGTCCTCAACCACTACCTGTCCTTCCGGACCGCACGACGTTAAGGACCCCAACGTTTCTCCGTCTGTGCTGACTCGCTGACTTGACTTGACTTTGTATAGACTGATTTCCTATAAGTCCTTTTTTTTTTTTGAGAGATCGTATGGAGATAAAACTTTTGTAATCGAGTTCAGTCTAAATGGTCCCTTATGGTGACAAAAGCTAAAAGTCACACAAACATTGTTAAATGTGATTGGGTGATAATAGAACACTTCGGGACTACATAGGGGACCAATAAGTGTGTTCCTTTCAATTTAATTTCCGACCTGAACGTAAAATTTCGGACCCCGTTCTCTTTCAACTCATCCAGTTTCTCTTCCTTTTGATAAACCAAAAGTTCCTTCCGTCCCCTTCCGAGGAGACAAGTTCGTGGTCGTCAACGACACTCCTCGGTTCGACCCCACTTGAGTTTTTCCTCAGAGGAAATAAAGTCATGTCTCTAAAGACGTCCCTGTGACCGTTATCTATATGTCTCTTTGGAGATCCTTACAGAGACGTCCCTAGAGTCCACACGAGTGGACGACCCCGTCCATTCTCCCTTCGAGACACCTTCAGACCCTGACTGGTCTTATTAACGAGAACCCTCTCCGAAACTAAAGGAGGTCCTTTCCTTCTATTTCGTCCACGGGTACCCCGGTCCCGTTCACTCTTGAACCTTATAAAAGATAAATAAAGAAAAAATTTTTTAAAACAAAGTAGTAAGTAACTTCAAAGAAGACGGGATCGACCAAATTAAATCCCGGTCACAAACAAATAAAAACAACAAGAAGAACTAAAGGACCTTCTTACTGTTTGTCAGATTTCTTACACTCACGGACGAAACTTAATTCGGGTGGCTCAGTCTAATGACCAACGTTTCTGTCGCCAATCCTTTGTCGGTCAAAACTAAGTTCAATCTTTCTCCGGGAGTGCCAAGACTTTCGTTACGTTCCTCGTTCCTCTTGAGTCGACATAAGAAACCAATGAATGTTCTTCCGACCTTATTTAACGAACAAACAAATTGTCGAAAACTTTCATCGTCTATTTAACGAAAACCTCTGATTTACACCAATACCCTCCAACTTGTTAACCTCAGTAAAGGTATTAGTCGTTAGCGACAACGACTTTAATCTCTCTTTTCATTCACTATTTATCTCCCTTTTGTACAGACCGTCCTTCGTAATAAGTTAGATTTCGGTAGGGTTTACCAATTTTTACATCGAATGTAATGTGAGGACACTAAAATGTTGTTGTGCCTTCTTTGCTTCTGGTGAGTTAAAGTGTCAAGGTCCCCTTTTGCTCCGAGAAAGACCCTGAAAAAGAAAGGGTCGTTACACAGACACTACGTAAGGTCTACCTGTCCGGAACTTTTCACTGTCATGGGTAGATAAACACTCTTACTTGTGTCCTTCTCACTCTCAAAAGTGTAGAGACACAGCGATTTTGTATTTGTGGCGTTTGGTGTTTACTCAGGTGAATTAGGTTAGACCCTCCTGAGGAATCTTGCTCTACGAAATAGTCAATAGTAGTTTCGTAGGTCAGATTAAGAGGAAGCGGGTTCAGAGATACTCACGTGTCCTCCGGTCCCGCGAACTACCTTACCTTTAAATTTTTTTTTTTTTTTGTTTTGTTTTGAATTCTGTCAAGAAACCTACTTCTATATGTCGACTATAAAATTACCCACCCACTGTGTTCCCACTTTGTGTAGTTGCCATACGACACTCAAGCTAATTTTATATTTTTCTAGAACTGTTTAACCTTTGTACTGGATTTAGATTATCTTACCGTAAATTTCCTTTCTTTACAATCTCGGACTTGAACCAACTCTTTCCGAAGACTCACCTATCTCCTCTACGATGACTCGTCCCCGGCAATATTCTTTCACACACAGCAAAACGATTAGTTAAGGTCTTCTTTCGTTGTCACCGACTGACATTCTTTTGTGGAATCGACTTGTTCCCCTCCACTGACGAGGAGACGGTCGAGCCGACTTCACGTCGGGCCACACCACCCGGACCGGGACGGCCATAGTGTTCCGTTCTCTCGGTACGGGGGGTTCCGACGCAGGAGGAGACCGCCCCACCTAGGGTAGAGGAAAGATTCGGTCGAGGGAAAGACGAGAGACATCAACTGAGGACGGAGGAGGACCAAGGCGGAGTGACCGTAAACGCGTGTGCGCCCAGACTAGTGTGTTTAAGGGGTTGCGGGACGTAATTAGCGGGACGGTGTCAACGGGAGAAGAGGGAAAACCGACGACTTGGAGGTGCCGACGGTAGACTGGGAGTGCAGAGACTGCAGAGGGTGGCTTAGACTGGAGATAAGAGCGACGAGGGGACCTTATTGAGACAAGCGTAGTGGATGCTTATCTCTTGTCTCGACCCGTGCGTAGAAGGAACCGACGATCCGTCCCAATTTGTGCCGACCGGTCGGAAAGACCTTGCGCAGAAGAAACCGGAGGACCAGCGTCGGGGGAGGCCCACACAGAGGAATCGGTGCTCTATGGACGAGAGTCAAAAGAGCAAAGTAAAGCCGCCACACACGACCTCCTAGAAGAATGAGGCAGGTAAGGAGCCCCAAGGGTCCGGGAAGGAGTCGCCCACCGCCCCGAAGGGACCCACCACTCGGACACGTCCTAGCCTCCCGGGGGACGCGACGGGGCGTCCCTTCCGGGGGGTTCCTCCGGGCGTCCGAGGGAGCAGACCCCGGGTGTTACCTTCTCGGCCGACAGAAGTACGTCGCCACGAAAGTTTCGCAATTGTTGTGACCTCTACAAATTCTTTTAAGACGGTATTCCTTCGTAAAAACTCGAATTCCTGGATCTTCTTGTCTCTGGAGGCTCAGGATGTTTTCGAGGGGTCTCTCCCCAGGACCTCTCCTACCTCCTGTGCGTTACCTCCCACCTCACTTAGCGACGGCGCCTTTGTGTTTCGGCGACTTGTCCTACCTTCTTTGCTCCGGCACCCGGGAGGCCCTTCCGACTCCCCTGGGCCCTCTGGTGGGGTGGGGCTCCACCCATCCCCCGTCGGTCGGGAAGGAAGGAAAAAAAAAAATTAATTCCATATCAACCAAACATTATTAAATAAATATTCGTAGTTCTAAATATTAAAAATTTCCGATATGAGGTAAATATCAATAATATTTTATAAAGGACATAAGGGACGTAACATGTCATATAGGAAGATCGAATAAAATATGGATTATAAAACACAGAGAATTAGGGGTGGGGAAACGAGAGGGATGGGAGAAGGGTGAAGTGTGATCATTAGTGATCAGTCGAGAGATCTAGACACTTAGACGGAGAAAAACAATATAAGTAATCCAAAAAAATCTAAGGTGTATATTCACTATAGTATATGACAAACAGAAAGAGACGGACGGAACAAAGTGAATTGTATTATGGGAGGATCAGGTAGGTACAACAAGGTTTACCGTTGGCAAGTAATAAAAGCACCGACTCATCGTAGGGTAACGCATATCCACGGTGCAGAAGAACGGGTAAGTAGACGATTATCTGAGCATCCGACAAACGTATAGAACCACTGACATTTATCACGAAAATAAAGGACAGGAAAGAATTACCGGTGCCGATGATAAACAATAAATCGTGAATCGTACACGGTTCTCTACCAAGTAAAACATGTTGACTGACTCAGTGGAAGAAAAGGGGTTATAGAGAGGAGAGAAAGAAGGAATCTTTGTCTTAGAAGTTGAGAATTAACCTGAGTGTCACAGGAAAATGGTCCGAGGGGACTCCAAAGTGAACCAGTCCACTGATGTAAACCGGACATTGATCTTCATGACCCGCATTCTTGACATGAATATAACTTTTCTAAACGTGAAGATTTAGAGAAGGTGGATTAATACTGTAAAATTTTGGTCTTTTCGACTTTCTTACTGTAACAGTTATGAGGACGACAGTGGTAGATATAAATGTTAACAATTGTATGACGACACAAACAAAGTACTGTATAGTGGATAAATAGGTAGGTAAATAGACAAAATAAAAATGGGTAAAGTTTCAACGTCTACACCCATGTGAAATCGGATTTTAAATAGAACAAAGTATACAAAGGTTGTAAGGGGACTCCATCAATACCAGTAAAGACAAAAGGTTTCTCATTCGTCTCCAGGTCTTCAGGTTCGTTAAGCGATCCCAGTGTGAGAATCATTGACTACTTGGAGTGTAAAACTTCAGTTACAGAGAGAAGTTTCAAGTTCAAAAATTGGACACTTAAAAGGTAAGGAAGTTTAGGGGGGGCGGAGGGGAGAGGGTTCCCTGAGAATCTCAAAGACTCCGAAACCCCATATTTCGTGGTAATTAAACTAGTTCTGAACCATACGACCCTAGGACAATTTCCTCTCAAGACTAACGAGTCAAGTGGAACTTTTGATTTTCTCTCCTCGAGACTGGGTAAACCTTTATTATGGGAACTCAAGATCCACGACGGAAACCCACAGTCTCTTCTCTTTGACATAAAACGTAAAGGTGAGATTCATAAAGAGAAACCCTTATTCGTTAAGGTAATTTATTTCATGGGGAAAGGGAGACTAATTAAACTTTCTACAGTCTTAAACTTTTTCGTGTCGAGAGAAAAGAAAGGACTTTAATTTACGAAATATGGATTGAGTGAAGAATATTTATTCTGGATAAATAGTATCTAGACGTCTGACAATATGTGAAACCCCAAATGAGTCGAAGGAAGATTACCTGTTTTAAAGACTTCGACGAAGAAACATAAAGTAGTTCTCACTACTTAGAGTCGGTGGAACTATAGTACCGGACCTTCGAGGGTTTCGTTAACCAAGTCGGTACATAAAATACTAGGTACGACACCGGTATTTTGAAAAGTCTCATTGTGAGTGTGCAAGGTTAGATGTATAGACTTTTGTTGTGCAAGCTAAACAACAAAGTCTCACAAAAGATCTCTGGGCCGACGGTCACCATGGGTTCCGTGACCCACCGAAGTGTTTCAGTCGAGTGACACGGAGAGCGACGGTTCCCGTCGTCTCGGGTCTCGACTGGCGTACTAGTAACGGGCTCAGTTTGGTCTTAAGGTAAATTGTTCGACTGTCCTCGCTGTCCTCGTGTTTTATCGTTCGTCTATGTACCACACCATAAACAGTTTCTATTTCTCGACTCGAACTCGAATTACAAAAGGCTTCCAAAACCCTCCGTAAGTCTAGTTGGCGGGGTTTGTCAAAGACAAGGAACTTGAAGAAGAGTGTAAAGAGAATAACCTTCAACGGCAAAACTGTGTAATTCGAAGCGAACCACCGTCAGAAAACTTCTATGGTCTTTAATCTCAGACACGACTAAAGTGACTGTACAGAGTAACCAGGTGTGTACATCAAATGACTTTTAGGATTCCCGATTTCGGTTTAAGTTAAGATGAAATAACAATATAGAAGAACTTCGATTTAAATGTGTAACGTGTGTCTATGCCTGTACAAATGTTATTCTGAAAGGTATTTTTGTGTATCGAAGTAATAAATACCAATATTTCTTTCGTCTCTTTCTAAATTTTTTGTGTTATAAAATTAGGTTAGTACACACGGAATAACGGACGTAATGTATTTTGTCTAAAAATTTTTTAGTTAGTATAGATAACGGTAAAATCAAACCAGAAGTCTCTCGCATGGTAGGGATATCAAAAAGATAGTGTACATCTCCGTTTAATTTAAACTTTTCTTTTTTTTTTAAATGGAAAGGACAAAAGAAGTCTTACACGTTTTCGTTGGTCACGTTGTACTTTATATCGTATGTAATCCTCTTAATTAAAAACCTACTCAGACTGTCGTGCCTACTTGACCTTCGAATACGGTCGTTTTTGACTTCTCTTCGATATAAAAAATTTTGGTTTATATATCTAAATCTCTTTCATTTAGGGGAAAATGAAAATAACTATTTAAGAATATTTTTACTTTAAAGGTATCGACGGTTTAGAGGCCAATCAGACTTTTGAGAAGTTTATGACTTAGTACACCTGTCTAGAGATCAACGCGAAAACACCGAACAACCTTGTTAGTGGGACGTCCCTTGGAAAAAACAGTTTCGCTTCAGAAGGTAGTAAGTCTACCGCGAAGAAAAGGGGAAAGAGGTTTTGAGAAATAAGTAAAACCGGTGGTACTAGATGACGTTCAAAACTTAAAACGTTTGTAGTCAGACTCACTCGAAAATGCATAGTAGTCGTATGTGGTTTGTAAGACTCCTTCTGAGTGGAACTGTGTCTGACACAAACGAGGGGACAGCCCATTGTCTCGTTAGAAATTACACACGGAAGGACTACGAGGAGTTCAAACACCGTCCCCACTTTTTTGAGGTTAACTCTAGTCAATATTGGCGTTTAGGGGTTGTACGAAGGTGACTCTTTCCCTTGACTTTCATGATGTCGAGAGACACTAAACCGTTGTCTCACTCACGAAGTCTCGACTTCAACCCCACGGGTCTTCTCCGTCCAAACCCCTTAAAGGAAAGTCTTTGTAGAGAATACATTCTTTCCGGTTGTTAGCGAATCTGACATTCCATAAACGTCGGTCTGGTTTTTTTTTTTTTTTTTTTTTCTAAAGTCACGGTGAATCGACGGACCTTGATACCGGGTTCCTCCGGACCCTCGGTCGGTATGCATTCGTAACCGACGACCGACTAAGAAGGAGCCCTACCAGGTCCTATGTTTGACACTTCATACGTGTGTGCCCTCGGTTCACGTTCCAGGTCCGGGGGACTCCTCGACCTCTTGCAGAGACCGTTCAAAGACCTACCACGGGGGTGACCGTGTAGAGAAAGTATTTGTTGACTCACATCCCCACTTTCTTCTTCTTTAGACTTATCGAGTATTGATAAGTTGAACGAAGTCGGAGAAGAACAGAGTAGAACGTAATCAGGGTCGAACCCCTCTGTGCCACCAGAAAGGACGGAAAGGCGGAAGTTGTATTCAACGAGGGAACTGGGAAATGAAGAGATTAACGGTCAGTGTCGAATCGAAGTTACGGTATATGACACTTCAATAGGAAACCTTAAGTAGGGAAGGATAACCGTACACGACCCCCCACCCTTTATGATCTTTCAAAGGACCTTCTGACTGACCGTACAACGTAATCCTTTGACCCGTTTCACAGGAATCGTTACTGAACACTTCCAGTAGATCTGGATTTGAACATGAAATAGGGAAAGATGACACGTAACCAGTCTACTGACAAACCTAGATTAATTAAATTAGTGGACATTATCGTAAACACTCCACCGACTATACCATTTGTTAGACAGATGTCACGTCCCCTGGACCCAAGTTAGGGACCCAGTCCTTCTCGGGGTCCTCTTCCCTTTCTGATGGGTGAGATAATAAGAACGGACCTCTAAAGGTGCCTGTCTCCTCGGACCGTCCGTAGATACCCCAACGTTTTTCAGTCTGTGTTGACTCACTAATTGTTAAAGTGAAAAGTATCCTATAGTATTAGTAATTTACAACTCGAATGATATAAATTTACTAAACTTAATATAACAGAACTTTTACATCCGAACTTTTAATACTTAATTCAACGACTGAATCCACAATCTTCACGATCATCGGGTTGTCCTTTGTTTTCAGTCTCTTTTGTTCTCGTCTTTCGACGACGAGGGGTGGGGCGGAGGAATTCCGACTCCCTGGTCTCCTCCTCCACGAAAAGTCGAGTGGTCTCAGTTCCCTGCCCCACGTGTCATTCTCGATCCTAATTTATTGGGGACACAAACAGAAGGATACCCGGGGGGACCACCGAGTCTACCGTTTCTTAGACGGCTGTTATGTCCTCTAGGTCCAAGCTAAGGACCCAACCCTTCTAGGGGACCTCTTCCCTTACCGTTGGGTGAGGTACCTCTTAGGGTGCCTGTCCCCTAGGACCACCCAATGTCAGGTACCCTAGTGTTTCTCAGCCTGTGTTGACTCGTTGATTGTGTGGACAGAAGGATGTCGTGTAACACCTAATTACCTTATTGGGTTCTTAAAATCACCGTTTGTGCCGTGTGTTTTGTGACAACACTCCAAAGTAAACAGATTACGTGATTCTTGTCTTGGACGACATAATGAGAATCATCTACAAGTTCCAAAGACCAGGGGAAACTTCACTGGACATTAAGAGCATCAAGTCGTTCTTCGTCTCCCTTAAGTATCGGAAACAAGGTCGATACCTATCGATACGGTTTTTCATGTTTTTAGTCGACCGTTTGTTCTATGAAAGGTCGTTCATCTATTACAATTTTATCATTCCAGACCTCTACCAAAACCTTACTTTTTCGTACGGTCTTTCAACCAATTTGACACCTTAAACAGGGGTACCTGAGACTAAATCATCTGACCCCATTTTAAGTCCTGGTCTGTAGGGTTCACTAAACAACATATACTATCCTTCTGGAGTAGAACACTTCGTGTACGTAACACTAACTTTAACTCCTTCTTTTCTAGGACTTAAATTAGAGCTGGACGTAAAAAATTTTGTCCGTCGGAAGACATAAGTATCCAGGACCGTAGACACCTCAGTTGGTGTAACTTTTATAAACTTTTTTTTAAAAAAAGTCTTTTGAGGTTTCTCATTTTGAACTTAAACGACGTACAGTCGTTGATAAATAACTATGAATGGTATACGCAAGATATTCCATCCTATTCATTAGATTCCTACTAATTCATATGTCCTCCTACACGTGTCCGATATATATGTTTGATACGATAAAATCCCGAGGGGTCCATTTCCGTTACCGTTGGGTGAGGTCATTAGAACGGACCTTTTAGGGTACCTACCTCCTCGGACCATCCGACGCCAGGTACCCCAGCGATTCTCAGTCTGTGCTGACTCGTTGAAGTGAAAGGGACAAGTGAAAGGACGTGACCTCTTCCTTTACCGTTGGGTGAGGTCACAAGAACGGATCTCTTAGGGTCCTTGCCCCCTCGGACCACCCGACGGCAGATACCCCAGCGTGTCTCAACCTGTGCTGACTTCGCTGAATCGTCGTCGTCGTCCATCGTATCACAATTTCTTTAGACGGACGGTTGTGTCCTCTGTGCCAACACTAGGGACTCAGTCCTTCTAGGAGATCTCTTCCTTTTCCGTTGGGTGAAGCCATAAGAACGAACCTATTAGGGTTACTGTCTCCTCGGACCACCCAATGTTAGGTGTCTCAGTCAGTGTCGACTCGTGTACGTGCGCGCGCGCGCGCGCGCGCGTGTGTGTGTGTGTGTATGTGTGTGCACGGTAAATTACATTTCCTGAACTCGTAGGTACTTAAAACCATTACTACCCCCAGGATCTTACTTAGGGTAAGTCTATGACTTCCTTTTGACATGTACTTTGTCTCAACCTTTCTTCACTTTCAAAGTTTGGTGACTAGTGTGTGTCATATAAATGTACTTTGAAATGAAAAGTTGATGTATACTTAAACACATGGTCCAACCTATATTTTACATGAAGAATCGCACCCAACATCTGTTTTTCAACCTTTCGGAAACAAGACCCCTTGAGTCCCGTAAGTGTAGTTCACTGTTCGTCAGTGTTCAGTAAAATTCGAGGCCTTGGTGGATTGTTCGAATCCTAATTTCCTGCCACTCCTCCTTTCCGGTCACCCCATCGTTGACCACATTTCTTGGCTCAATGGTTCTACGTTTCTTTCTCGTCAGTCACCCGACCTTGGTTTGAGACTGGGTATTAATCTCACTGTACGTACACCTTACAAATTACTTACCTAGTGCCTGGTGTCTCGAGACTGTTTATCATCTCTTTCGGATTTAAATTTTCTCCGAAAGGTAAAATTGATCGAATAATGGTCGGGGAAGAACCAGAGGGTCATTTAAAGGAAAGACGACCTTAAGAAGTACGAAGGAGTTTCGAACTAACACTAAAAAAAAAGAAATAAATAAAACCTTTCGGTTTCCTTTTTAACAAAGTCACACAAGAAATTTAATTTAAGGAGCTTCGTAAAAGGAACGGGTACAATTAATGTCGAGGGGGCTCCCCGATTTCAAGGTATATTGTGTGACATCAAGTCGAAGGGTTAGAGGGAAGAGGTTGAGTTCAGTGGTTAAGCGGGATGTCAGATCCGAGATATAATCATACATTCACTCTTCATGTACTGACTCCAAGAAAGTTGATATTATAATCTCCTCTTTTACACTAACAGTCAAGAACTCGTGTAGCTTGAATTTTACTTATCAAAACCGGGTATTTTACTTCCCCAATCTAATCTACTTGAGGCTCCAATGGGGAGAAGTTAAGTTTGTATGTGGTTTCTCTAAAAGTAAATTATAGACCTTTATGTCTCTTCTCTAGTCACCCTGAAACTACTCCGATTCACTAAGAGTAATCGTAATAGACCGAGCTTAAGGTCTCCAAGAGTTCTTTTATTATGTGCAGGTTATGTAAACTCGACAGTGATGTGATCTATGAGTCTTTTCCGTCAATCAAGTTCTTTTACATTAATGAAAAATTAAGAGTTTCTGTCGTTTGAAAAGTTTCACCGGTGTTACGTTAAAATTCAAGGTAGGGTGTTCTTGGTTAGTGCCTCTTTCTTTTTTTTTTTTAGCGATTCACGTTTTACATCAAGAATTTCCAAAAGTTTCAGACAAAAAGAGTTTATCCATTTTCGTTACCTCCCCAAACTACTAGTCTCAATCAGTCAGTAAATATTTCATCAATCTTGCCCTTTCAAAGAATCTTTGAATTCGTTTCCCTGTCTACTTGCTGAAAGACCCGGTTTAATGTATGATTTGTCCATAAAATGTGTACAACAGAGAAAGGGGGACGAACAGAGAAACTGCATCCACACAGGTAAGGGTAAAGTGTCTACCTTTTTACATCCGAGTCTTTGTTCACAGTTGGTCACAGTCTCAGTCTGAAAGTTAGGTCCATTATTAGATGGAGTGTAGTCCGTCGAACTTTGTCTTCTATCCAGACAATTGAAGTACTTACAGTTCAACCACTGGATTTTCGTAGGTGATTTCCCACGGAATTTTAAATGGTAGAGGAAAGAAAAAGAATTGGTCTATGTTTCTAGATCCGTCCGAGAGTGATCTTCTCTTTTTAGGAGAAGAGAGTCACTGAACTCGTAAGTGGTCGGAGTGAGGTTGCCCCCCGTCATCACTTATGTGTCTATCCCGACTTTAGGAGTGTTGTCCCTCATTCAGGGTGGTTCAGAGGTCGGGTGCAGGTCGAGAGGAACTGAGTACGAGAGAGTGACTACTCTAAAGTAGGGGAGGATCATAATTTAGACGGTCGTACTGCGTCAGTAGGTCTTATAAGTAGATAACTAGTTAACTAGCTAGATATCGAAGTGGAGACTCAAGAGGAAATCGGACGACTAGGTATAGACGTCACCGGATTGGTTGTCCGTGAATTTTAAGGAGTAAAGGTGACTTAAGGAGTACAAAGAAGTTCTTCGACGTGAATGTAGACTTTAGTCGTGAAATCATTTATTGTGGTAGTAAGCGGGTGAATTGAGAACCTCACAAGAGGAGTTGTCTGTCTGACTGTGCATGTTTCATCCTCGGTTTAATTTTTGTTTATAAACGACCGTGGTGTGACGTCTGGAGGTAGAGAACCGACTTTGTGACGTTATCTCAGAATAAAGGAGATTGTGCTGAAAGTAGCGAAGGTTGTGTAAGAGGTGTAAGGACGGTCACAAGTGAGCGACTTCTCTATGAAAACTAGTACAACGAGGGACGGAGTTATTACGTTGGTGCAGATCATTACAAATGGTCACCAGATATCGAATCGCAGGTTCAAGTGCCTACACGATTATACGTTTTTGATACAGACGTACAAAAAGAAACCTCTTCCGGGACTCAAAAGAGTGTCGTCTAAGGATTTCCCCTGTTACGAAGGGTTTTAGTACTTATTTTTCGTTTTTGTTTCAGTCTTTTTCTCATTTGGGGACCTTTAGTTGTCATTTCTAAGTTTTAGAATAAACGAAACAAAAAAAAAAAAAAACCTACATTCTTCGGTAAAGAGTGGGTTAGGGACGGTTGGCGAGGGTAAAGAAGAGGGAGTCTGGGTAAGAGTTCGATATGAAAGAAAACGTGGTAAAGGATGGGAGGAAAAAACAGAAACATAAAGGATCAGAGACATAGACCCGATAAGAAAGAGGTAAAAGACTGAGTCGTTCGAGTTCGGGAGTAAACACTCGACGGAAGAGTTACTTCAGGGGGTCTTGTCTCGAGGAAGAACCTGGCACTTGGGTCGAGAGATGAACGTGAATGTGTGACTACATTGATAAACAAATTTCCAGTCGGATGAAAAGGTGTGTACAGAGTTACCGTCTCAGACTTAAGGTGTCAGGGAGTTTTACAGGTGGTTTAATTAATTGTTTACGACGTTGGATACTATTCCTTGTTCCCGACTTTCAGAAAGTCTTGTGAAACTTAATTTTCCCGTCAAAATTCAGGACTCTTATGGAGACTTTCTTTATTGTATCATATGAACCTCTGTTATTATCTTTTACGGAACAAAAAATCATTATCTCAGTACTACAAGTAAAGTCTTCTCTTAATAACTTACTATAAAATCGTATAATATATAATTAAGTGAGAGTCATTTTTAAAAGTAAAAGCATCCTCTAACCGACTATTATCATTAAGAATACGGGTAAGTGACTTTCTCTTCGTTCGATAACCATCAACTATATATTTTTGGTCCAGTGACGATGACGACCGAACTCGTTTTACGTCTGTATGGATACGAATGTTTAGATTGTTCCTATTTCTTTGTAAAGGAGAGTTTAATATATACCACCTTTTTATAAAATAAGACTTTTTCCGGAGTGAAAAGTAGTCATTAAGAATAAACAAAGAGAAACTACTATAAAAGTGAAAAGAAAATCTTTTGACCTTCATAGTTCACTTTTCTTGTTACGTTACTTTTTGATTCCTCTTTTCGTTGTTCTACCCATTTCACGTTCTCTCTCCTCCTTCTTCACTACACTCCTAACCTTCTTCGGGTTCTTTCTTAGATCTATATTGGGTACCTTACTCAGCCCTAGGTCCCTAGACCCGTCTATCTGTGGAGATACTGACTTACTCTGTATCGAGTACAGGGGTAGCGTTCCCTGCTTTTCCTCGGACCGTCTCTCCGTTTGGGTCTCAGACTGTCGACACTGTTGTCACAACCCACCTCGGGTCCGTTTATCGTAACCCTACCCGGGTTGTTTCCCTTGTCCCTACAAGGTTGTCCACATCTTGTTATCACGGAGGTCTTCTACATTATGAGCCTCTTCCGAGTACCACGTAATCCCGGTCTTCCTTAGGACGAAGTGAATTAAACGACAGAACCCCTCTTTTTACCTACCGTCTTTCCAGTTCATTTTATAAGTTCCACAGTAGGACAATGAGTTTTACGAACGGGAAAGAGAGGAAGCTAGAATAATAAGGAACGAATGTCTTATTTTAGGTTGAGAACTCTTATCATGACTATGGAACTGGATGGTTCACTGGAGTGTCATGAGGAGAAACGAGACAGGAGAGTTAATGCGGACCTATACAAAAGACGAAAAAGGACAGACAGAAGAAACACGTGCCTTATGACGAGAAGGAAGACGGGTGAAGGACTTCAAGACAGAAAAGTTCGTCCCTCAAAATTTACGGATGTTGGAAAAAGAACTTAAAAGAGGAAGGTTCTTTGTCAAGAGGAATAAATTTTTGGTGTATAGCGAGACACCAAACGGGATATGTTTGTAGTCACACATAATCCCGACAATCTCAAGAGTATTAGTCCACCATTTGTGAACTTGTCGTTACTTCGACAGAATCATTAAAAACACGAGTGGTATCGAGTCTCGAACATCTCTAATCCCGAGATTGTTATAAATGAGTTCCTTACTTATTTACTTACTTCGATAATTTAGACTCGTCGGTAGTGTAAAGAATGGATAAAATCACAGATAGACGTAATAAAAACTCGCACAATGACCCCTTAGACCTCCCATGTAGTTCGAAGTATGATTCATACGACACGAGTCAGCGAGTCAACACAGGTTGAGAAACACTGGGTACCTGACATCGGGTGGTCCGAGGAGACAGGTTCTTATGACCTCACCCAGTGGTAAAGGAGGAGGTCCCCTAGAAGGGCTGGGTCCCTAACTTGAGTTCAGAGGACAAACCGTCCACCTAAGAATTTATATATATTAAATACGTATGATAACTTGTGATTCACGGTTTAGGATACGATTTAGGAAATGTATATAGTAGAGTAAAATAATAAATGTTGGTGGGTCAAATTAATTATTGATAATGATTAAGATGACATTTGTCTTTAATTGGTTCCGGAATTATCTCAGCTCACTGAACGACTTCCTAGTAAGTCTATCCTTTACAATAATGGTTTTAAATTTTTGTCTACTAAGGTTCCGGGTACCATGTCGTTTTTTAATACTCAAATCGAAATAAAACACCTGAAGTTGAAATGTTTTGAAAGAAATCTATATATGTGATTGTGTGTCGTACGTGTCACGTATAATTGAATGTGTATGATTAAGTGTATCTATATGTATGAAAACACAGGTACGTGTATGACATAAGACTTGTATTATAAGATTAAGTCGTGTCAGGGAACAGTTTCGTTACAGAGTAAAAATCAACAGAGTATTTTTAATAAAATACTCCTATTTTGGTCGCTTATTTCTGTTAATACATGATTCTACGTACGACGGTAAAGGATAAAAAATACTTACTCAGTGTATTTGGTCTCTAATCTTATGTTTATTTTACACCTTCTTTAGATACGGAATCGTTTTAGACTGAAATAGGTCGTCGTAGAGTAACAACGGTCCAGATGTCTTACGTGGGACTTGAAATAAGTTCTCGATTGAAACGTTGGGTAACCCCTCGGGTGGGTCTTGGGCCATACAAGTTCTCAGAAACCATCTCCATTTCTACCATGGTGTCATGGAGTGTACTCAAGTCGCCGACGGGTGTGGTCCGTCTTTGAAGAACAATAAGTGGTTTTAGAGATAGAGGAAACAAAGACCCATGAGTCCACCTGTAAAGACAAACGGAACGTCAAACCATCAGGACACTAACATAATAACTGGTTCTAATTACACTCTTTACACTCTTTATTTATTATTTCGGAAAACACGTACCAAGAGGTACGTAGACGGGAAGACGGGAAGACGGTCTACCTAAAGTTACGGGTCTCGTTCGTGTCTTCGCCGTTGTGACTGCCACTCTTTCAAAGGCAGCCGGACCTAAGGATCTCCTGACACCCACCGTCCAGATGGGGGTTTAGGGTAATCTCTAGTCGTTGAGTATTTGGAGATGACACACCTCGACTACTTTAGACTCCCGATAAACAATGTCGTAGATTGTAATAGGACTAAGTGTGTCGTTCAAGAGTTATCTGATTCACACGGGCCCAAGTTGTTAAAAATCAGGGTTGTCATAGAGTTACTGTAAAACATTTTATCTTAAAATTTTAAATCGTTAATCTGATGGTTTAGTATATGACCAATTGATATTTCTTTACATTCATACATAAAGTTACTTGAAGTTCGTATTAAGATACAATGACGGTCAGACAGGAGTGATTCTCAACCTTTCTAAAGACACTAGACGGTTCCAATTGACATAGTACGGTCGGAACAAGGACGAGAAACTATACAAGTAGACAACAGACTTAGACAGCAGAAGTTTATTTAGTACATCCTTTACAGGAGAGGGAATGAATGTCACGCGAAGAAACTGATACATTCAAAACTACTGTCTTCTTGTTTTCTCTCTGAAGATCAGAAAGGAAGTTCAGAAAGGGATAAAATAACGAAGACAATAAAAGACCTGCTGTGGGAGATGTAAATTGAAAGTCCAAAAAGAAAGGAGAAGTCGGAAACTTACAGGTGACTACATGACACAACTCAAATGGAGTACAACTCGGGTACCACAAGGAACCTAGGGAGGGTCCGAGACGTGAGTTCCAGGTGTAAACAAAACCCCGTCCAAAAACAATTTCACGGAGGAAGGAAATTTCAATCATGACACCGGAGTGCCGACGGTTGCGGGAGCAAACAGCTGTCAAGAGTCGTACAGGACGGGTGGGACGGAGCGATCGGAAGACTTTATAATCCAGAAACTGGTAGGACTGGTGTTTGTGAGAGTGAAAGGAGGTCTGACTGAACGTCCTGACCGAAACTCGTGAGACCTTTTCCAGCAAAAGAGTGGGAACACCATACCCCTCCCGTTTCCACTCAAAAGATTTTCTTACGGTGTCCTTCTGATAAAATTTTCTCGTGTCTTGCACCAAAGAGACTACGGTTAAGAAGAAGGGACATTTTATCAAAGGGAAACGAAGTCGTTCCCGTCCTTGTTTCACTGACTGGAGAAGAGACGACGGAAGGACGAGACGCTCCGAACGTCTGTAAGTTCATCTCTCCCCCGAGGAGAGATTAATTTTCAGAGATCGGTGTTTCGACTCTCTCTAACCCCCGTCCTCCTCTGCCCCTACTGGCTCCTACTCTACCGACCTACCGTAGTGACTGAGCTACCTGTACTCAGACTCACTTGAGGCCCTCAACCACTACCTGTCCCTCCGGACCGTACGACACTAAGTACCCCAGCGTTTCTCAGCCTGTGCTGACTCGCTGACTTGACTTAACTTGACTTGACTTGGTGTTTGAGGTTTTTAGTTTTATCCGTTTATTCACGTCAATACTGACGAAATCCTTTTAAGATAAATTTGTTTAATATAAGGATTTTACAGATTTAATCTCCAATTACAAAATGTAATTTCCGTACTAATAAAAATGGGTTTTCCGAAGAACTATAAAGGTAATTTAATCTTTGTAAACAATCAACGAATCAGTACAGACTGAGAAACACTGGGGGTATCTGACCCCGGGTGGTCCGAGGAAACAAGTACCTTAAGAGGTCCCTTCTTATGACCTCACTCATCGGTAAGGGAAGAGGTCTCCTAGAAGGACTGGGTTCAAAGTTCGGGTCCGGAAGACGTAACGTCCGTCTAAGAAATGACAGACTCGGTTGTCCCTTCGGGACGAACGTTACGTCCTCTGACCTCAAACTCGGGACTCAGTCTCTCCAGGGGACCTCTTCCCCTACCGGTGGGTGGGGTCATCGGACCTCTTAAGGTACCTGTCTCCTCGGACCACCCGGGGTCAGGTACTTCAGTGTTTCTTAGCCTGTGCTGACTCGCTGACTGTCTTTGGAAATCGAAGATTTGACAATCGGGTACATAACGTCTACCGAGAGTTTCGTAGAAAAGTCTTTCGTATAGAGGGATGATAACTAACATATCCTACTCAAAGTTACATATCTAAAATGTTACTAAAACATACTTTTAAAACTGTGTATAAATTTTAATATCAAGGATAGAGGGTAATGTAAAAGGTGAAAGACGTTGTCAGTTTTCTTCGTTTCCGTTGGTGTGAACTATCTGTGTGTTGGATATCAGTATTTCTTGCAATTTTTAAGTTCTATAGGTAAAGGTACAGAGTTCCATATACGATTCAGTGAAGTCAGCTAGGCTGAGACACTCTGGGGTATCTGCCGTCGAGTGGTCCGAGGGGGCAGGGACCCTAAGAGGTCCGTTCTTGTGACCTCACCCAACGGTAAAGGAAGAGGTTACGTACTTTCACTTTTCACTTTCACTTCAGTGACTCAGCACAGGTTGAGAGTCGCTGGGGTACCTGACGTCGGGTGGTCCGAGGAGGTAGGTACCCTAAAAGGTCCGTTCTCATGACCTCACCCCACGGTGACGGAAGAGGTAGTTCCATATACTCCGATCTATTTGATAAGGTCCACATCGTAGACCAAAACAAAAGGTACACAAAGTCAGAAGATTTGATTAATACTGTAATTAAAAGGAATTTACCGAATTATTAATAGATTTTTATGTGTTCGATAAAGTTTACGTGGTGGAAAACATTAGATATTTAATAATATTGTTTTGAGTACGTAAATGTATTAAAGGTTATGAGGCTCATGTCTCAGAAACTTTTTTTAGAAGTACTTTAATATTTATTATCCAGTATTGGATAGTATTAAATAATATTTGGAACAATTTCTAAAGTGTAGTGTAAAAACATACCGACACCGACAACGTAATTAAAGTCACTGAATCCAACAACAGACGAAAATTTTCTAATAAACCATCCAAACAAGTAAAAATTAAAATACAAAATCACTTGTCTTGATCTTGTAAATCCCCTTTCGACTTCTTACAATACCTCTAAGAAAGATGGTCAAGAAACCTTTTATTTTGTTGACAAAACACAATTTCTTAATGTCCTCGAGGTAAATTTCTGACATTAAACGTTTCTTAAAAAAAATTTTTTTCGAGTTTGTGTAATAGATTACAACTTATCATGGAATTCATTAAAATTTTCACGTCATCGTAAATTACGTAGATTATATTTTAATTTTGTAAAATGCGGTTTATTATTGGTAGAAGGTAGTCTCGGGAACCTTCTTTTAAACTTTCTTATACTATTTATGTTAACCTTAGATTCGCAAGAACAAATATTTCTTGAGGAAAACCGAAGTAAATACTTTTCACTTTCAACGAGTCTGTTCAGGTTGAAAAACACTGGGGTACCTGATCTGTCAGTTTCCTTAAGAGATCTGGTCTTATGATCTTATTCATCGGAAAGGGAAGAGGTCCCCTATATACGTTACTTTACAAAAGAAAGACTTCTAGATTCATTGAGTAAATTTTGTTGTCAGAGATAATTTGCATGGAAACTCTAACTATTAATAAAGTTATTACTTTTTTTTTCGTTATGTCTTGTATTAACCAGATTTAAAAGATCATGAAGTCTCTTGTACATATTTCTTTTAGATTCTCTAAACCTTTTCTTCACGTTTGATTTGGGTTTATTCATTTTAAAAATTTAATAATTATTATTTCTAAACCTCGTATTAAATTTACTTTATCTCTTATGTTATTCCCTTTTATTGTTTTGGTTTTTACCCAACAAACTTATTTTTTCACTGTTTTGAAATCAATTTGAGTGTTTTTTTATTTTTCTTTTGAGTTTAATGGTTATAGTCCCACTTTCTTCCCTGTAAGGATGACTGAAACGTCTTTTATTTTCCTAAAATTCCTTTATGATGTTTGTTTAATCTATTGGATCTACTTTGCCTTTTTAAGGATCTCTCTGCTTGTGGTGACTTTACTGTGTTTTTCTTTGACTTTTGACCTAGTCCGGACATACATTATTCAATTCGTTCACTTAGCTGTTAGGTTTACGGCGGGTGTCTTTTCGGGTCCGGATTTGTCTACATGACCACTTAAGGTGGTGTGTAGACTTCTTATTAATGGTCGTTAGGAAGTATTCGACAAAGGTTTATGTCGAATAAGATGTCTCAGTCACAATGGGACTGGGGTTTGATCTATGTCTATAATGTTCTTTGTTTTTGATTTTTGGTTATAAAGTATACTTATACCTACGTTTTTAAACGTTGTTTCATGACCGTTTAGTTTAGGTCGTCAAATATTTCTCTTAATATTGACACTGATTCACCCCTAAATTCCAACCGAATTGTATACTTTTAGTTGGTTACATTGTATGATATAATCATCTTAATTTCTGTTTTGGGTGTGCCAGTAGAGCTATCTATGTCCTTTTGATAGACCGTTTTAGGTCGTGGAAACACACTGTTTTTATGAGTTCAGTCTTTATCTCTCTTTAAACAAGATGGAGTATTCCCCATAGATCATTAAACAGTTTAAAAGCGTTTCTTTAGTAGAACAGTTAAAGTTGGGACTTTAAATCTGTACACATATTAGAAGTTACCAGTTAGTTCAGACAGTCAATATATAAATAACCAAAATTTCAACAAAAGAAAAAAAAATTGAGGTCTTTCCTGAGTTGTAAAGTTCAGTAAGTGTAACTTCTCCGTCGGTAAATTCTTATACAATATCCGACTTAATACAGGGGGTTTTCTATACAACCTTAGGATTGAGGACAATGATGTCTTATACTGGATCAAACCTCTATACCAGAAACGTCTCCATTACTTTAATTCTCGTCAGTAATCCTACCCAGACTTAGGTTATACTCAGAGGAATATGTTCTAGACCTGTGTCTACACGTGTACCCCTCTTGTGTATACTGCTACTTCCGTAGAAGATGTTCTGTTCCTTACAGTCGATAACGGTCATTGGGTGGTCTTCGGCCCTTTCTCCGTACCTTCTCTAAGAAGGAATCTCGGGGGTCTTCCTTGGTTGGGACGGCTTTGTGACTAGAGTCTGAAGATCGGAGGTCTAGACACTTTGTTATTTAAAGACAAATTGGTGTCAATCCAGGGGATGTATACTTACTCAAGATAAGACTCTCGTGCAAGTATTCAGGTCTAACGAGTATTGAGGTTGTTTCAATCAGATCGGTGGGTTCATTGTGTTAGTCAATATATCATGACATTATCCAAATAATTATATTATGAAAAGTTTACTCATTATGTACTTTTTATTTGTGTTTTTTATTTCCGTTGTAAAAATTGAATATCATATCAGGACACTTTTCGTGTCATCATATCATGTTGTCGACCGTGTGTCCCCGACCGGACCTCACTTGCTCTTTCTTCCCAATGACTGGCCTCCTCCCTCCTCTCCAATGTCGACAATCTCGAGTCCCCGACAGTCGTTATCCTCTGTCTCCCGTTCGACGTTACAGTGAGTTCGGACTATGACTACCGTCTCCAAGACCAAGGAACGGCCTAAGTCAAGATAGGTGTGAGAACTTTTGTTGCTAGGTCACTACAGACCCATCTTCAAAAAAAAAAAGAGTAGTCCCTGGATTATCGTGACCTCACGTATGGCTTGTCGACAACACTAAAAGCACATGGCAAGACGCAAACCCAGGACGCGGAGCTTTTGATTGTCGCGGAGGAGGAGCTTGCCTTGGTCGAATCCACTCACGTGATTTGCGTGTAAGTGTGGAAACTTTCAAGCGTCAAACTTCCAAGGGTACATCCCCTGAATTGACATGAGTGAAACACCATGAAACGATACCGTCGGGACCGTTTGCGTCCGTGTGTAGAGGTCATTTATAGATCAGCAACACTTTTAGTACCGTTTTATTCATCTCCATTTACTACAACTTAATTTTGATATCCGACTCTGTACTCCGTATACAGGCGGAAAAGGATTTGAACTTTTATAGTCTGTACATACGTGTTTTCCCTCAGACCACACGTCAAGTTTCTTGTCATTAACATGGAAACGATATCGTTCTTTCCAAGACCTTGTTTTCCAGTGTAGATATTGGTCCACTACCCCAATTCTTATAACTGCTCCTAATAAATGAAACATACAAATGTCAATTGTTTTCGTTCGTTTTGTTTGATCCTTTTTTGTAGTACTAATTTTCCTCTTCAAAGTAACAGCTCGTGGAGACGAAGAAGGACAGATAAGAAACAAGAAACCTGTAGGTCGTTATCTTGAGGGAGGATCGACCTTCTCTGGGGGGTGGGTGGTATACCCGAGACCACCTTTTCTCCGAAGTGAAGGGTAATTCTTCGGTTACCCGGTCCGCTGGTCTCCTTCCTGTTCCCCTAGATTTACGTCGGTTGACTTCGAAGGATGAATCGTGAGACTACGAGACCTCTTACGACCTTTCCATGTTCCCGTCGTTTCAAAAGAAACCTTCACACCTTTATGGTCGAGTCGGTTTTCGTTCGTAGGCGACCTCGACCTCGGTCGTCACCTCACGGGATTGGTCTGACTGATACCGAACTTCCTCCCACACACAACAGGATGGGACACCTCGTTAGGTCTAAAGACGAATCGAGAGGACGTAACGACGGATTAGTCATTTATAGGAAGGTGTAAGACGGGAAATTTAATCGGTCTCCGTTAAAGATCTCGAACTTTTCTTCTGCGCATACTCAATGATTGATTTTAATTGATATATTTGAGGTACATGAATTTTATCATAGGTCAAGGTGAAAAATATCCTTCCTTAGTAAACGTAAAGAATGGAAACAAACCTCTAGTAATTTTTATATACAATATTTATGTAAGACGTGTATTTTAAATGGTCCCTTCTTGTAATAATACTTTTGATTTACTACCTATAAAAAAATTGAAATTTTTTTTACGTAGTACATCCCTTGGAGTCTTAAACTATCCTGACATCAATAAGGGAATTTTAAGTTTAAACAGTCTGTAGGTGAAAGTTTTCCTTACGTTGTGGGGGACCGGTACTGATTGTGGACAGACGTGACTCAGGTATCTTTAAGTAGACGGAGTGTGTCTGAGCGAGTAGAACAGTTCGTTTGTTTTTAGAGTATTAATCAAAACCGTGTAGGTCCTGAAGGTCAAGAGTTTCATTATATGGTTTATTGGATTTTCGTGTGTGTGGACCCGAGACACCAGTCAGACGACATTTGAGTGCGTCCACTTCTGAAGTGGTGCCGTTGTATTCCAGTAGTTTGGAACACTCCGGTGGATAGAGCGTCATATTTTGGTTTAGTTTACAGACAAATCACGGTGGAAAATAAAAGTAATACAAATTCGATTATTCCTTGATCGATGTGCTAATCTTTATGGACCAATGATATCTCTTCAGTTGCCCTGTCTGAAAAAAGTTGTACTAACTTTTATAACAAATAGGGTCTGATCTGGCGACATCCTAAGTAGTACACCTGACCGTAAAACGGACGTCGGTATGCGGTAGGTAGTAACAGAAATTACTTAAAACATAGTTAAATGTTATTCGTGGTTCACGGTATCGTGACCATCTTAGTACAGTACGTTCGTCTAGTCACAAACTACTGCAAAAAGAGAAAAGGAAAGGGACACCTTTGAGTGGAAGACTTAGGTATATTCCTTTCAAAAGACTCCGAAGTCAGAGAGTCCACTACTCTCATAGTCTTATTCAAAGGGGTTTCGTTTTATTACTTTTCTTCTCCAGATTCAAGTACTTGACTTCGATTATTTATTTGTCTGCCTTTTTAGGTACTTGAACGTCCTATATTGATACGACGATTTGTATCGTCTAAATCTTAAACACCTTCTTTAAGGTGTACGCATTTTTTCCGTTACTCTACTGATTGTTAAGTTTTGTTTGTGGGGAAAAATTTTCTAATTATCGTTTGTACGAGAAGAAGAAAGGTTTACAATTACCAGATTAACTGAAGTCAGTACAAATTAAAGACACAATTTCTCTTTCTACATGTCATTTATCACTCTAGGTTCGAATTCAACAAACCTTAACTTGATTATTAAGTTTTATACAAATTGAACGGAGGAAATAGAGTGTTCCAAAAATGGGGTGCAAAAGACTGGGAGAACTTCTCAGACCGATTTGGGTGGGGAGAAAGTAGAGAGGAGGTTGTGACGGGTCTTTAGTCGTACGGAATCGAGTGCTTAAACACGAGTCGAGGTACCGAGAAGACGGGTATCACGTGGTTCGTTGGACGGGGGAACGAGGAAGGGAGGCAGTAACGACCTCCCTACGATTGACGTATGGCAAACGTACTTTTGACCCTGACCCCACCCTCCCACTTCTTATTGGAATAGACTGTGAAAGTGAGAGTTGGTATGGAAGACCTGTATGATTTAATTGAATTTGTAAGATTTTTATATAGACAATGATGGAGACATCTTTGTATATAGTCAAGTCAAGTCAACGAGTCAGCACAGGCTGAGAAACGCTGGGGTACTTAGTGTCGTACGGTCCGGAGGGACAGGTAGTGGTTGAGGGCCTCAAGTGAGTCTGAGTGCAGGTAGCTCAGTCACTACGGTAGGTCGGTAGAGTAGGAGACAGCAGGGAAAAGGGAGGGCGGGAGTTAGGGAGGGTCGTAGTCAGAAAAGGTTACTCAGTTGAGAAGCGTACTCCACCGGTTTCATAACCTCAAAGTCGAAGTCGTATACATGAATACATATATATGAAATGTATACGGATATATATTTGTATATGGATATTTGTATATATCCATATATATTTCATATATATGTATTCATGTATCCAGATATATGTGACGTACATATATTCATGGATATTTTATCGTATTTTATACCTATTCTTTAATGTACTGTTAAAAACTACCGTCTATGAATACTTTTCTCTCCCCTTAGCCAAAGGTGTACACATTTTTCTCTATTTTCAATATTCATTGTAGTGTATACGTACTTTAATTATTACATTTTACAATGATACTTAATTCGAAACAATTCCTCAAGTACAAAAACGATATTATACTAAACGAGGAACTATACAATGACAAAGTTTAATTTTTGTGTTACAATCTCCTTTTATTATAATATAGGTTTACAATTATTTAAGGTAGTCACGATACTAACTATTTTCATAACTCTGTTGTTGTTGTTTTTACTTACAAATTGTTAATATATTATTACCTAAAAGAAGTGTATTTTATCTACATTTACACTTAATTTTGTCAGAATCCAAATTGAGTCGAAAGAAGTGTCAGGTTGAGAGTGTAGGTATGTACTGGTGACCTTTTTGGTATCGGAACTGATCTACCTGGAAACAACCGTTTCATTACAGAGACGAAAAGTTATACGATAGATCCAACCAGTATTGAAAAGAAGGTTCCTCATTCGCAGAAAATTAAAGTACCGACGTCAGTGGTAGACGTCACTAAAACCTCGGGGGGTTTTTATTTCAGACTGTGACAAAGGTGACAAAGGGGTAGATAAAGGGTACTTCACTACCCTGGTCTATGGTACTAGAAGCAAAAGACTTACAACTCGAAATTCGGTTGAAGAAGTGAGAGGACCAAGTGAAAGTAGTTCTCCAAAAAATCAAGGAGAAGTGAAAGACGGTATTCCCACCATGGTAGACGTATAGACTCCAATAACGATAAAGAGGGCCGTTAGAACTAAGGTCGAACGCGAAGAAGGTCGGGTCACAAAGAGTACTACATGAGACGTAGATTCAATTTATTCGTCCCACTGTTATATGTCGGAACTACGTGAGGAAAAGGATAAACCTTGGTCAGACAACAAGGTACAGGTCAAGATTGACAACGAAGGACTGGAAAACTTGACACCACAACCTCTTCTGAGAACTCTCAGGGAACCTGACGTTCCTCTAGGTTGGTCAGGTAAGACTTCCTCTAGTCGGGACCCTAAAGAAACCTTCCTTACTACGACTTCGAATTTGAGGTCATAAAACCGATGGAGTACGCTTCTTAACTGAGTAACCTTTTCTGAGGCTACGACCCTCCCTAACCCCCGTCCTCCTCTTCCCCTGCTGGCTCCTACTCTACCGACCTACCGTAGTGACTGAGCTACCTGTACTCAGACTCACTTGAGGCCCTCAACCACTACCTGTCCCTCCGGACCGCACGACACTAATTACCCCAGCGTCTCAGCCTGTACTGACCCGCTGACTTGACTCACTGAGGTAGTCGTTTTGTCTCCGTTTTCAGTGGTAATCATTTTAATTTTACATATTCTACTAGACTATTGTAAATGTTATTTACACTCACAATACTTTACTGATACAGGAGGACATATGACTTCGGGATTGGGAGTTGCCCTTCCACAAACCTCCACCCAGAAACCCCTCCATAACCCAAATTTCTTCCACTACTCACGTCTGGGGGTTTCCCCAGTCACAGTAATATTCTTCTCTTTCTTTGGTCTCGACAGCAGAAGAGGGTCGAGAATACACTCCTGTGTCGTTCTTCCGCGGACAGACGTCCAGTCTACCTACCGATTTTTGTAGTGTTGTAACAATTCATTCATAGGAGACTAATTTTATTTAATTAATTAATTTTCTCTTTCTTTATGGAATACTCCTTGGTTTTGACGGTCGTGGAACTGGGTAAACATGAAGACTCAGAGGTCTCGACACTCTTTGTTTGTAGACCACAACTTCGGTGGTCAGATACCATAAAACGATGTCCTCGAACTCGACTGATTAAGTTACTCTATTTTTTTATAAAAATACAATTAGTGAGTATTGATAATATTTGATCCATGTCCTTTAGTCTATCTTTTTTTACAAAAAATCCAATATTTGAATTTTAAGGGTTATGTTTTTTATATTGACAGTCATTCGGTCATGTTTTTAAAAATTCAGAATAATTATTCGTATCTTCATCTTGAATTTATTCAATAAAATTGGATATTGAATATTGAAATGGAATAGTTTATAGTTTCTGTGTTGTTTTTATATATGACAAGTTCCAGTTAACAACAATAAGTCAACGACTCAGTACAGACTCAGGAGCTCTGGAGTACCTGACGTCGTATGGTCCGAAGAGACAGGAGGTGATAGAGGGTCTCAAACGAGTTTAAGTACAGGTAACTCAACCCCTACGATAGATTGGTAAAGTAGGAGACGACGACGGAAGAGGAAAACGGAAGTTGGAAAGGGTCGTAGTCCAAGAAAAGGTTACTCAGTCGAGAAGGTTAGTCCACCGGTTTCATGACCTCGAAGTCGATACCGTAGTCGGGAAGATTTCTTGTAAGTCCCAACTTAAGGAAATCCTAACCGACCAAACTAAAAAAACACCAGGTTTTTTGGGAATTCTCAGAAGAGGTCGTGGTGTTAAGTTTTCGTAGTTAAGAAATCGTGAGTCGGAAGAAATAGTAGCTTTAGATACAAACATGTACTGATGACCTTTTTTGTATCGAAACTGATATACCTAGAAACAGTCGTTTCACTACAGACCCGAAAGATCCACCACGAACACCATTTCTTGGGTAAACGGTTACGTCCTCTACCAAAGTCAGGATCCCAGTCCTTCTAGGGGACCTCCTCCCGTACCGTTGGGTGAGGTCATAAGATCGGACCGCCTCTTGGGGTACCTATCTCCGCGGACCGTCCGATGTCAGGTACCCCAACGTTTCTCAACCTGTACTGACTTCACTGAATCGTACGTGTGATCCAAACAGTATCGAAAGGAAGGTTCCTCGTTCACAGGAAATTAAAGTGCCGACGTCAATGGTAGGCGTCAATAAAACCTCGGGTCCTTTTATTTTAGACGGTGACAAAGGTCAAAAAGGGGTAGACAAACGGTACTTCACTACCCTGCCTTACAATACTAGAATCCAAAAAAAAAAAAAATTACGACTCAAACTTCATTCGAAAAAGTGAGAGGAGAAGGTGGAAGTAGTTCTCCGAGAAATCAAAGACGAGTGAAAGATGTTAGTCTCACCATAGACGTATAGACTCCAACGACTATAAAAAAGATTGTTAGAAAGGTCAGACACTAAGTAGGTCGACCCGTAAAGTGTGCTACATAAGACGTATATTGAAGTTATTCGTCTCACTGCTATATGTCAAAACAGTATGAAGGAAGGGTTAACACTTGGTTAGGTAACAAAGTACCGGTCAAGATTGACAACGAAGAACTGGGTGTATGTCAAAAGAGTCCTCTGTCGATTCCACCAGGTCATGAGGGTAGAGAAGTTCTTAAAAGGTCAAACAACATTAGGTGTGTCAGTTTCGAAAAACGTTTCAGTTACTTCGTCTTCATCCACAAAAAGACCTTAGGGGAACGAAAAAGATACCAAGTCACTTACAACCGTTAAACTAGAAACCAAGGGGACGGAGAAGTTTTGGGTCGAACACGTGGCCCTTTAAGAACCAAGTGTATGACAACTTTGGATCGAACTTCCTAAAACTCGTATTGGAACGATCGTACACTTTACTCACGTCAACATACCATCAGACTTGTTAGAAACCATAATGGGAAGAAACCCTAACTTCACTTTTGACTGGAAAAGGTCAGGACATCGGTGACGACGTAAAAAGTCTAAACTCACATCGTAAAATTGTCGTAGTAGGAAATCATAAAATTTATAGAGTCGACCTTAAGGTAGTGGAGATGATCGAAACAAGGGAGGGAGATGTAAATGAAGTGACTAAGGTTTCTACAACTACAAGTTAGAACAGTAGAGGACGAACTGATGTAGGTTAAATAGAACTACATACTAGAACGGACCTCTTAGGGTACCCACTTCCTCGGACCACCCGACGTCAGGTACCCCAGCGATTCTCAACCTGTACTGACTCGCTGAAGTGAAAGTGAAAAGTGAAAGTACGTAACTTCTTCCTTTACCGTTGGGTGAGGTCACAAGAACGGACCTCTTAGGGTCTCTACCCCATCGGACCACCCGGCGACAGATACCCCAACGTGTCTCAGCCTGTACTGACTGCGCTGAATCGTCGTCGTCGTCGTACTTGGATAGTAAGGTCCAAGGATACTTTATAATAACAAATATCCCAACCTGAACGGAAAGTGGTGGTCCGTGTAGGTGTTTACTCGTAGTAAAGACGAAATCGGGTCGGTGAAATAAAAAAGACCTTGATAATCATAATTATTAAAAGAAGACGAGAAGGGGTTATCGTATTACTTGTGGAAGACTGGACCCCCGAGTAGAAGACCAGATTAGTAAAAAACGGAAAAACATGACAAGTACCCCAAGAACGTCGTTCTTATGACCTCACCGAACAGTAAAGGAGGAAGTCACTTGGTACTAAACAGTCTTGACACGTCATACTGAGCAGACAGGACCTATCGGGGCGTACTATGTCGAGTCTCGAAGTGACGTAATGAGTTCAGGGAAACGGTACCGTTCCGACACTAAGTCCTTCCCCTAATTTCCATTTATTTATTCTACACGATTAAAGTATTCGTTTATAAGAACTTTTTTTCGAAATATTTCAGGGTACAGACAATGATGGGAATCCCCTCGGTGATAGTTCTTTTCTCTTTTAGTCACTCCTACACCTCTTTAACCTTGAGAGTACGTAATAACTACCCTTACACTTTACCATATGAACGATACCTTTTGTCATATCTTCAAGGAGTTTTTTTAATCTTTTGTCTTACTAGTGCTTTAGGTCTTTACGGTGAAGAATACCCATATATTCTTATTCTTAACTTTCGTCCTAGAAAATCTTTATAAAAGTGTCGGTCCAAATAACGACCGATAATAATTGTTAATAATTGGTATCGGTGTTCCACCTTCGTTAGGTACACGAGTACCTACCTACTACCCGATTTCTTTTGCATCATATATGTTTCTTAGTGTATAATAAGTTTGAATCTTTTCCTCCCTTTAAGACTGTGGATGGTGCCACACCTACTTAGAATTGCTATAGTGCGCTCTCTTGTTCAGTTAATATTTTCTGTTTAAGACACACTAAGATGAAAGTCTGCAGATTTCATCAGTTCGAGTATCTTTGTCTTTCATCTTAACACCAACGGTCCCCGATTCCCCTACCCCTTTTACTTTCAACAAATTACCCGTGTCTTAAAGTTGGAACGTTCTGTTTTTTCACAAATTCTTTGGATGACATGTTGTTACATTTATATGAATTTTGATGTCTTGACATGTGAATTTATATCAAATTTTCCATTTAAAATACGAATAAAAAATGTCATTTTTTTTTTTTTGTTAGAATACATGTAGAATACAGAAACTATAATATTAAGGTGTAGATCTTTAAATTATCCCTCTGTATTAATACTCACTTCCATTAGGTTTTTTTTTTTTTAATTCTTTTTCTTTCTTGATACTTTGTATGTGTTTCTGTACCGATGTTCTGAGAAGTGGAATTAAAGTACGTGTCACCTTTCTCTTTCGTTATCAGGTTTGTGAGTTAGATTCCCTTCTCAATTCATCTGATACCATCTAAATATGTTATTTTATTTGNAAATGTCATTTTTTTTTTTTTTTAGAATACATGTAGAATACAGAAACTGTAATATTAAGGTGTAGATCTTTAAATTATCCCTCTGTATTAATACTCACTTCCATTAGGTTTTTTTTTTTTTAATTCTTTTTCTTTCTTGATACTTTGTATGTGTTTCTGTACCGATGTTCTGAGAAGTGGAATTAAAGTACGTGTCACCTTTCTCTTTCGTTATCAGGTTTGTGAGTTAGATTCCCTTCTCAATTCATCTGATACCATCTAAATATGTTATTTTATTTGACGTGGGGAATCTTTACTATAAATTTTATTAACGTATCTTTTTCTTTTTACGAGTATTGTATTATAATACACTGAAAGGATATTTGAACCTAAACAAAATAATAAACATCCAACTCTTCTCGTCCTCCGATAAAATTTTGATTGAAAGAGCCATGTCCGTAAAAAAACATGAGGTGTCTATACGTAAAACAACGACAAAAACAACAACAACAACAAAAATTGTTTAACTTTCAAACACCGTTGGGACATAGTTTTCAGATAGTCTTGGTAAAAAAGTTGTCTTTAACGAGGGAAACTCAGAGACAAAAGGTAAAACCATTAAGAACGTTATAAAGTTTGAAAAGGTAATAATAATAATCTAATACACTAAGTGACGTCCGAGTCCTACCAATTATTAAAATCGTTATTTCATAAAAAATTAATTTCATACATGTAAAGATTTCTGTATTACGATAACATGTGAATTCTCTACTGTCCTCTTATGTTTATGTAAAAATATACGTGATCCTTTGGTTTTTAACTTACACTGAGTGAAATAAATTTATGAATCATATAACGTAAACGGACCTTGTGTTGGGTATCATAGAGGTTCCATACATGCGGCCACACAAAAAGGACGGTTATGTCTTGGGACACAAAGTTTGGAAGTTTGTACGCAGTAGATATCCAAAGTACACCAGTGATTAGTGTTCGGATAGAAAGTAACAACGGTATGTGACAAGTCAAAAACGAAAAGTTGAACAGTGTACGTAGACATAAGAGAGGGGTCATTCTAGCATTTCAGAAAGTTCCTATCTTGAACATCGTCACATTCGTGACAAGGGACTAACAAAAGATTATGATAGGAAGATATTGACTCACTTCGAACATGTCCTCTTTCGTTCGAGTTCCTCTTCCTTATGTCTTATAATTTGGTTGTTTACATTTGACGTATTGATGATACATGTTCTGTTCCGGTCAATGATTTCTATAATATTTGTTATAGAAATATAATAACAGTAGAAGTTTCTCAAATGATAGAACAATACCTTCTATATGTGTGTGTTACCTGTTCAATTTGGGACTCTTCTTGTACGTTAAATGTAATTTAACGGTTCTACGTTATTTTATTTAATAACTAAAAAAAAGGTATGAGTCACATACTTTTATATTACTTTACCAGATTTTCTTACATTACTAAAAGTTTTACGAAGAGACATGGGAACCGACAAAACAAGTGTGTGTTTTAGACTCCTATTAATTTTAAGTACGGTTAAAACCTTTCGATCCTTGTTTGGTTTATACACTTTTAGAAGATTCTGAACTTTTTGTTTTAAGGGTGTCCCTAAGTAATTTTGACATGACAGTTGTTTATAGACTCAAACTTAAAAATTGAGTAAAACACCCGTCTTTTTTTTTTTTCTTCTTCTCCCTTTCTTCTTTCTTCCCTCTGTTTTTTCCCACCCTCCTTCTCTCCTTCCCGTTCGTCCTTCCCTCTGTCCTTCTTTCCTTCTTTCCTTACCCCCACTCCCTTTCTTTTATTTTTTACGGACGGACAAGTTAGTCCTAAAGTGACGCAGTGTGGTGAATTGGCTGGGTACTGGAGGTATCGCGATTTAGATGACCATAAGAGTCAGAAGTCGATAGAATAGGGTGTTGTCTTAAACTGTGGCACTAGTAAGGGAGGAGGTTTATGAAAGAAATGGTTCTGTGTCGGAAAGAAACCAAAAGATTAACGTAGTGACTGGTGAAGAAGAAACGTCAAGGGTTTGAAGAGGGACTGACGAATTACCACTTTACGGGGACAGACGAAAAGACCCATATAGGGGTGAGGGATGGTGGAGTGGGGCTGGAACCACAACAGACAACAGTTCTGAATGGCGGATGAACCGTTGTTGAGAGTTTAAGATGAAAAACGGGTCTGAACAGAGGACTGAATTATAGGATTGAAGACATATCGGACGTCAACACGCAAATTATCAGAAGAGTTTGAACTGTTCAGGTATGGACTTAAGGATTGGGTTTGAATTTTTGGACAAGAAGGATACCGGTAAAGGTATCATTCACTATCGTTGAGGTAGAAAGTCTACGAGTCTGGTTTGAGGAACCTCGGTAAGAATTGAAGAAAGACAACCAAGATAGAAGTTTTAAACCAACCAAGATGGAAGTTTTATGCCTATTTTGGACTTAAGGAAAAAGGTGAAGATAACGATGAAGGGTAGGACTAATTCGGTTGGTGTTGAGAGTAGACACAATGACGTTGACGTAGGTCCAAGATAGGAACGGTACGGTACGGATGTTCCTTCTCGGTCTTTTAGAAGTCTTTAAATTTAACTTAGTACAGTGAGGAAGTGAGTAATCCTACTGTGGTGGATTACCGTCTTTCGCTTCCCCTTGATTTCTCGGAGAACTACTTTCACTTTCTCCTGTCACCTTTTCGACCGAATTTTGAGTTGTAAAATTTTGGATTCTAGTATGTAGTCCAGGGTAGTGGAGTACCGTTTATCTACCCCTTTTTTAACTTTGTCACTGTCTGAAATAAAAGAACTCGAGGTTTTAGTTATACCTGCCCCTGACGTCGGTACTTTAATTTTCTGCGAACGAGAAACCTTCCTTTCGATACTAGTTGGATCTGTCGTATAATTTTTCGTCTCTGTAGTGAAACGAGTGTTTGAAAGTAGATCAGTTTTGATGACAAAGAGGTCCTCAGTACATACCTACACTCTAAACCTGGTATTTCTTGCACCTCGTGGGTTCTTAACTACGAAAACTTAACGTCACGACTTCTTCTGAGAACCCTCAGGGAACCTGTCATTCCTTTAGTTTGGTCAATTAGGATTTCCTTTAGTTTGGACTTATAAATAATCTTCCTGACTACGATTTCGACTTCAAGGTTATAAAACCGGTGGACTACGTTTCTTGACTGAGTAATCTTTTCTGGGACTACGACCCTTTCTAACTTCCCTCCTCCTCTTCCCCTACTATCTCCTACTCCACCAACCTACCGTAGTGACTGAGCTACCTGTACTCAAACTCGTTCGGGGTCCTCAACCATTACCTGTCCCTTCGACCCCACGACGTCAAGTACCCCAGCGTCTCAGTCTGTACTGATTCGCTGACTTATTCTTGTTGAGGAAACGAGTTTGTCGAGGTTTCCGAAGGGTAATATCATACTAATATCAATGTATATCGGTACCAACTTTTCCGGGATATATTAGACGGTTTTGGAAGATGAAAATGGGATTTGTCGGTGGAATAGAGTTCTTTGAGTAGAAATGAAGCAAGGGACTCGAATAGGTGTTTCTAGAGGTCCCTAGAGGAACGGACGAGGTCGACTAAGGATGAAGTCTTTACTAGGAAGGGGTCTAATAGAGGAACCAAGGGAGGAAAGGGAGGAAGTTCAGAGTTTAGAGAGGTGGAGTCACTCTTGAAAAGACTGGGGTACATCATAAAGTATGACCTCCGGTGGGTGACCAAGGACTTAGATAAGATAAAAAAGGAAACAAGTATCGAAAACAACCAAAACTCTTACGATATATTAGATTTAGTAACTGTTTAGACACCATGACACACAATATGTCCGGGGGGATGGGAGTACGATTTTATGGTAAAAACACTCCAGTCCTGAGAGAAGGACAAGCAAACAAAAAGGTGACTACGTAGGGGTTAAGGGTGTCGTCAGGAACCGTGGATCATCTGTGACTTACTTACCCGTACATATATTTTGTTTTATATCACTCCTTGTATCGTTGTACTCTACCTTCTCCGATCAGACACGAAAATTCGGGCTCAATATTAAGTACTTTAAGGTGTCTTGAACAAGAATAAGTATCACGATATACACCTTTTTTATAGGTAACATGGTTTACTATTTTTTGGTAGTGTCAAGTGTGTACGTATAAGTACGTCGTCATTACTATGGTCTTTTTCTCTTCGTCACGGAAAACAAGTTGTAATTCATCCATTTATTGTAAAAGGGGGTTTCTTCGTCTGTTTTAGGAGAGACTCTTTCCTAATAATAAATTATTTCTCTGAGGGTCTCGGAGAGTTACAATAGCATAACCTTTCTTAATGAGTAGTACACGACTTTCTCCGTAGATTAAATCCCTCTAGAATAAATGAGTATCTAACAAAACAGTATCTACAAAATTTAATGTCAAGGAATTTTGAAGTCCCGTTTTGTACCAAGTTCAAATGGTGCGTCTCGTCCTCACCACTGAAGGCTTAGGTCCAGGGTTGTTATTTTCGTAAGTCCTATTCTCCGAACATGACTGTGGCACATTAACACGTTTACAAAGACGTTAAGTCCCACCGACGAACTTTAATTAAAATAAATTAAAACAACGAACAAGGAGAACGATATATCAATATTGGTTTCCTGTACTGAACGAGAACGACAGACCCAGTGCGATGCTCATTTCTAGTATTTTAAAGTTATTCGTTTACCGATTGCCCTCTACGTCTCTACACACACATAGACTGACCTTGAAAGAAAAGGGAAGACGGAGACTTCACCACACGGTCGGAGGTACCCTACGTCCGGTCGGGTCCTTCGGACCTTTGAGTCGTGGAGGTAAAGGACAGGGAGTCGCCGAACCTCAGTGTCTTCTTCTTTCTCCCCTCCGGCACCGTCTCAGTCGAGTAACGGAAACAGTCCGGAGTCACGTCTCTTCCTCTCTCACACCGACTCCTGTCCTTCGGTAGTGTCTCGTGGTCCGAGGTTCGGGCTGTGCGCGTACAGATAGACAGCTGGGGTTAAGCGAAACGACATGCCGTCTTTGATTGTGTTTTGATCCTTCGTTGATATGAGGTGTTTACAAAATTTCTTTATTTTCTCGCATAGATCTGGCTCATTTACACTCCTTTGGTCGTTTATTCTTTTTGTCCCCGAAGGTCCATTCCTCTGGTGGGTATTCATGGTTGAGGTCACACATGGTCACCTCGTCTGTCGGGGAAGAGAAAGACTAGATCCAGTGTTTTGCGTCGGTGGACTGACCAGGTTCTGAGTCTCCGGACCAAAAGGAGAAGTGAGAAGGATACCTACTCAAAACAGATCTAAGTCAGAGAAAGTCGGAATAGAAGAAATGTAGAATTTATTTTCTCGACTTATGTTCCAAAAAAGGACAAAGTGGCAAAGGTCAAACTTATAAAACACTGAAGGACTCTGTTTAGTTTACCACTACGAGTTCTACCATCGAGAGAGACTATTGTGACTACTTTACTTTCTCTTTCTGTAGTAAGACCCGTCATTCGTTCACAAGGACGACCATAAGTTCTTCACGATTGGTATACTAGTCATAATCGACTGAAGGGTAAGATGGGAAAAAAGGACAAGACAAATGAAGGATCTTGTCTGTAAATAAAACGGTGATATAATGAGTGATATGACGAGACATTAACATATTGGTGATACTCAGGTGACTCTCGTTTCTGGGGAGGTAGACGTGGTACACTATCCGTGTGCCATCTGTGGTTGTGTACACGTGGTCATTACTTCAGAAACATGTGTGTATACCTGCACATATACATGAATACGTAAATCCGCCCTTCACTTAAAAACATTATACGATCACAGGACCGGTAAAACGGAACGATAGAAGTATTACCAGGGGTTCGACTTCATGAAAGGGATGGGACGGTCTGCAGTCTTCTCGTAGGAGACACTGATAGAAAAGTCTTTTCACTTTCCTGTAGAGGTCTAGACTGTTTACCCGGTTGTTTTAAGAGGTGACCTCTGGAGTTCCATCTTTACTCTTAGACCCAAAGTGAAAAAGAAGACTAAAAGAAAGAAATATTGAAGACTGGAACTGAAGTAAGGAAGTACATATTTGGTCCCAAATTATTTTTGGTCAGATTCTTTAAGTTCAATTTTAGTCGGACCCTCGACTGTAATTATATGAGTAATAAAGTTACTTTAGTCTGTACAAATATCTCTTGGATAGTAAGGGTCCGTCACCTGAACCACCTCACCCACCACCCTTATTTTGTAATTGGTCAACCTGTATCATAGAAAGGTGTGTCTTGGGTCCCTGATCATTCCCCGTACTTGTTCAGTGTCGTGTCCATTTTTCCATGTACTACCCTTTCCCCCCCGAAGGAACCACCGAGTCCACCATTTCTTATACGGACGTTACGTCCTCTGGACGTAAGTCAGGGACCCAGTCCTTCTCGGGGACCTCTTTCCTTACCGGTGGGTGAGGTCATAAGAAAGGACCTCTTAAGGTACGTGTCCCCTCGGTCCACCCGATGTCAGGTACCCCAGAGTTTCTCAACCTGTGTTGACTCGTTGATTGTCAATGAATGAATATATTTAATATATATTTAAAAGTTCACTTTTTACTGTTTATTGTATGTTCCCTTGAGGGTAGTCCGATAGTCGACTAAAGAGTTGCCTTTAAGATGTTCGGTCTTCACTTGCCGTTCTATATACGTTTGACTACTTTCCCTTCTTGGATGTCGGTTCTTATGAGATGGGTCTTTTGGAGAGGAAGTCTAAACTACCTCTGTAGTTTTTGAAAGGTCTGTTGATTTTAAATTCTCTTAAGTCGTGGTGGTTTGGTCGAAATGTTACTTGTGATTTCCTTGAAGAGGTCCGTCCTTTGGTCTCTTCCTTTTCTCGATGGATGTCTTTTATAGGTTTTGTTATTTCTTTGACTGTCAGTCAAGTCAAGTCAAGTCAGCGAGTCAGCACAGGCTGAGAAACACTGGGGTCCGGAGGGACAGGTAGTGGTAGAGGACCTCAAGTGAGTTTGAGTACAGGTAGCTCAGTCACTCCGGTAGGTCGGTAGAGTAGGAGACAACGGGGGAAGAGGAGGACGGGGGTCAGGGAGGGTCGTAGTCTCAGAAAAGGTTACTCAGTCGAGAAGCGTACTCCACCGAATTCATGACCTCAAAGGCGAAATCGTAGTAAGGAAGGTTTCTTTAGGTATATATGACTATTAATGGAATTGATATTTATCTAATTTACGTGGTTCGTTTTCTGTATCTGACCCACTCGTCTACTTTTGTAGACGTACATACATGAAGGTGATTGGTGTAGTGAGACGGGCTTTGGGGTTTAATATGTATTCATAAAAATATAATAATTAATTAGTACGAGGGTAATACGACCATTAATATTAATAGAAAATAAAAAACAGACTAATAACTAACACTTTTGACTATTTATCGAAGGAGATAACACTAATACATTGATAATGAGTGAATTATGGTAACATAGTACTAACCAGTTGTCTTTTTACTATTTTAAGATATAATGGTTTTGATGGTAAATTATCTTTGTGGATGTTAGTGAAAAATTTTAGGTCTATGTATAGTCTTAATAGAACCTTAAAAAACTTTTTATGTTTACGGGTCCATAACGAAAAAAAGGTCTCGAGGTCTACAAAGATTACTCGTCGGAACAAATTTTTGTTGACCAATATACTTCTAGAAAATGAAAAGAGATCGAACAAAATGAAAAGGATAAAGTATAAGTCACGAGGGTAAAGTAAATCAAATACAAAAGGTTAACGAGGCAGAGAAAAAGAAAAATACTACATGAAAGAGTTCTGAAATAGTTTACATCATTTTTTCGAGAATATATTTATGTATACATTTATACATATTATATATATAACGTCTTTTAAATGCTGAAAAACGAACTGATTTTTTAAACACTGTAAAACTAAGTGAACAAACTGAATCATATTTATCTTACGATCTAAAGATTAAAATTTTTTTATCTATATGTTGTTCGTTGTTTCCAAATGACATACCGTGTCCCCTGATATCAGTTATAGAATATTATTGGATATTACCTTTTATTAAAGTTTTTATCACATACACATATACATATCGACTTAGTGTTTTTTTATTATTAAGATGAAAAACTTTGAATCATTAGAAATAGAAAACCGATCAAAAGGATTTACAGGATACCTGTAGATTATTGTTACATAATTCATGTTTTAAAATTTATATAAACACATCCTATATTTTCGTTATATGTATCTTTGGATGTAAATTTAATAACTGTAGTAAATTATACGATAATTAAAAAGACGTGAACTTTTTATGAGAGTCCTTTTACAATTATCAGAGTGATACTAATATATGAAAACGAAAAGGGAATATAAAGAAGACTAAAAAAAGAAATACATAGAAACAAAGAAACAACAATCCACAGATTACCAAATACTATAGATAGAAGAAACACTTAACGTGGAAAATAGTAATTTTTATAAGTAGAAACAATGTAAATTTTTATTTATTCATTTAAATGAAATTTTTCTTTTTTTTTTCTTTTTACCCCATTACACCCCCCGGGATAGGTCCTAGGGTCCATCCCTTTACTAAAAAATTTTGTCAGTCTCGTACAAGGAGAAGAGTTTGCAGGGTTATAAAGAACGACATGAATCGTACTTTCGGGTGTACATGTCCCTGGTTGTTTCGGAGGACACCAGATCCGGGGTTGGTGGAGAGACTGGAGTAGGAGAGAAGACGTCGGGGACAAGCTGAGGTCGGTGAGACCGCGGGACGGTAAGGAATTTGTGTCTTCAAGTACGGAAGGAGTCCGGAAACGTGAACCGAGAAAGAAAACGAACTTTATAGAAGACGGTTTGTTGGAGTATTGATCGCGGCGAAGGGGAAAAACAAAGTACATTCAGGATTGAGTTTACTGTGGAGGAGTCGATCCGGAAGGGACCGGTGACGCGGATTGGCAGCTGTAGGGATGTGTGGTTGGGAAAGAGGACGAATCATGAGTAGTAATGGTATATAAAAGGACAAAGATCGGACTGAGAAGGTAATCTTCACAGTAAGGTAATCTTACTGTCTTCCCGGAAAACAAATAGAGTGATTGACGTCATAGGAGTCCTGGATCTTTGACGACCGTGTAGCGTCCATGAGTCAGTTGTAAGACACTTACTTATTTACGATGCTTTGTGAAAGGACTAGCTCACTAATTGACTTTTGACTGGACTTTAGACTTCGTGCCTCGACTTAATAGGACCGAAAACGCTCGTACCCTCACCCTCCTTTTGTTCTCGTAAAATGTCTGTCTCGGGTCGTACTTGTCAGAATCTCCATTCTCCTTCTTTTGCACAAACTTCTTGTAATTCTGAAACAGTCTTGACTTCGGACTTCCGGTTTCTCAATCGTTCTTTACTTCTCCACCTAGACCTGTTTCTCCGTCCCCGGACTAGTCCGTCCCGGAGCACTCGTACGTTTGTTCAGAGGTGAAGTGTTCTCGTCGCCTCCTATAAGCTCCTTAAAATTACTCGTCTCACTACAGTAGACACTAATTTTGGTTTCAGTAGTACTGACCTGTCCTCGTGTTACCTCCGTCCCTCCGGTCACTCTTCCTTCCGACCCCCTCGACATACATGGTCTCGTCCCACTCCCGTGAGTTCTGTTCGTCTTTACAAGGTCCCCGTTAACCTTCCTGAACCATTAGCTATGTATATACTATATTTATTACATTCTAATTAATGTATTAATATTTAATATGTATTATTTATTGTGTCAACTGGGAACCTGTTACGTCGACAAATCCCCGTATCTGGGAGGTGGGTCAGGTTCTAGACTCACATTGACATGTCTGCCGGGAGGTGTGTGTGTGTAGTGGTGTATGTGCCAAGGTGTAGACATCTAAGTTGGTCGACGTTCAGTACGTCATGACATCATTCATAAACAACTCTTTTAAAGTCCATCAAGGTTGTGTCCAACAAATTCCCAGTTGACACATAAAGATCCGAGTTAGCACCTCTTCTCCTATTCTTTTTCCCTTCTTTCCTAGTTTCCAGTTCAAAGTCACAGACCAAACTCACTGACCCCAGTCTCACACCATCATAGTTCTACCGGTACAAGAAACTGTTCATCCCAAGACAAAGAGGAGGGGAATTGAGACCCTTCTTAAACACTGTAGCAATGGTTGGTTGATCTATACTGTCTTTACTACAACATAGTCTGACCTTCTCTGACCTTCGAAGGTCAGAACCACAGAACCTAGAGTCCTTGGTTCCAAGGGTCTCCCGTTGGGTCGACTCAACGGTCTGGTGTCGGGTGTGGTTCACCAGTCCGTACACTCGCTTTGTACGTCTCGACCTAGGAGGGTCGGACAAACTCGGTATGGTCGACTATGTACATCCCGTCTCTGTTCAGAAAAGAGTCCTCGGGACGGGTTCATCGTTTAAGTACTTGTTTTTATATTAACTATGACAGAGTTCGGTTACAGAAAACTCCACCAAACAATGTATCGGTACGACGACGATGACGACGATTCAGCGAAGTCAGCACAGGCTGAGACACGCTGGGGTACCTGCCGTCGGGTGGTCCGAGGGGACAGAGACCCTAAGAGGTCCGTTCTTGTGCCTTCACCCAACGGTGAAGGAAGAGGTTACGTCCTTTCACTTTTCACTTTCACTTCAGCGAGTCAGCACAAACTGAGAATCGCTGGGGTACCTGACGTCGGGTGGTCCGAGAAGGTAGGTACCCTAAAAGGTCCGTTCTCATGACCTCACCCCACGGTAACTCCCTCTCTTACTCTACTATTTGAACACTAAATAGTCTTACGTTAGTGTGTGAAGTACGTTTATACTCGTCTTATTTCCTGTCTTTACCATACCTGGATTGTCTTCGTCTTCTATAATTCTTCTCCACCGTTCTTATGTGTCTTCTCGATATGTTTTTCTAGAAGTGTTGGGTCTATTACTACTACCACACTTGTGAGTGGATCTCGGTCTGTAAGATCTTACGCTTCAGTTCACCCGGAATCCTTCGTAGTGATACTTGTTTCGATCACCTCTACTACCTTAATGTTGACTCGATAAAGTTTAGGATTTTCTACTACGACACTTTCACGACGTGAGTTATACGGTCGTTTAAACCTTTTGAGTCGTCACCGGTGTCCTGACCTTTTTCAGTCAAAAGTAAGATTAGGGTTTCTTTCCGTTACGGTTTTCTTACGAGTTTGATGACGTGTTAACGTGGGTAGAGTGTGCGATCATTTCATTGTAAGTTTTAAGAAGTTCGGTTCGAAGTTGTCATACACTTGGCACTTGAAGGTCTACAGGTTCGACCTAAATCTTTTCCATCTTCTTGGTCTCTAATTTAACGGTTGTAGACAGCCTAGTAGTTTTTTCACTCTCTTAAAGTCTTTTTGTAGATGAAGACGAAATAACGGATACAGTCTCCGAAACTGACCCACCTAGTGTTGTTTGACCTTTTAAGAATTTTCTTCCTTTATAGTCTGGTGGACTGACCGGAAGACTCTTTAGACATACGTCCAGTTCTTCGTTATCAATCTTTACCTGTACCTTGTTGTCTACCCAAGGTTTAGTCCTTTCCTCATGCAGTTCCAACATATAACAGTGGGACGAATAAATTGAATATACGTCTCATGTAGTACTCTTTGCGACCCGACCTACTTTGTGTTCAACCTTAGTTCTGACGACCCTCTTTATATTATTGAAGTCTATACGTCTATTATGGTGGAAATACCGTCTTTCACTTCTTCTTGATTTCTCGGAGAACTACTTTCACTTTCTACCCTCACTCTTTCAACCGAATTTTGAGTTGTAAGTCTTTTACTTCTAGTACCGTAGACCAGGGTACTAAAACACCGTTTGTCTACCCCTTTGTCACCTTTGTCACAGTCTGAAATAAAAAACCCCGAGGTTTTAGTGACGTCTACCACTGACTTCGGTACTTTAATTTTCTGCGAATGAGGAACCTTCTTTTCAATACTGGTTTGATCTATCGTATAATTTTTCGTCTCTGTAATGAAACGGTTCTTTTCAGGTAGATCAGTTTTGAAACAAAAAAGGTCATCATTATATACCTACACTCTCAACCTGATATTTCTTTCGACTCACGACTTCTTGACTAGAAAACTTGACACCACAACCTCTTCTGAGAACTCTTAGGGAACCTGTCGTTCCTCTAGGTCGGTCAGGTAGGATCTCCGATAGTCGGGACTTATAAGTAACCTTCCTGACTATGAAACCGGTAGACTACACTTCTTTCACTGAGTACATTTGCACTGAGTAAAATTTTCTGGGACTACGACCCTTACTAACTTCCGTCCTCCGCTTCCCCTACAGTCTCCTACTCTACCAACCTACCGTAGTGACTGAGTTACCTGTACTTAAACTCATTCGAGGTTCTCAGCCACTACCTGTTCCTTCGGACCGCATTAACATCAGGTACCCCAGCGTTTCTCAGCCTGTGTTGACTCGCTGACTTGACTTGACTTCACTTTGTGTCCCGATCCGTCAGGACCAGGGGGGTTGATAAGGATGAGTCGCCCTGTGACATCCTTTCGTCTCACGGGCGGTCACACCCCAGGTGACGATGAAACCCCACCAGAATCTTCCTCAATTAAGCTTAGGTTTAATTGGTCCTTCCCTTTGTCTCGTATAATTTTTGAAATTCTAGTGTGAAAGTAAAACAAACTTGGTGGCCTCCTTTAGGTTAAAGTTTAATTATATTGTTTCGGTCTCTGAACGAAATTCTTATAAGGTAGTCTAACGTTTCAAGTCGAACCCCGTCCCGTATGACCTTGGGAAATTACCGATGAGACCATTTCTGTAAGAAAAGTGAAACATTCCCTTGTTTTCTAATTTACTCATGGAGACCTTAACAGATTCAATAACCACCCGTGAGAGGGACACACTTCGACCTCTAGTGATTCCATGGTCTAGTTATAGTCTCGAAGTACAGGCCCCGGCCAGGTACATACACTAGCTACGCCGGTCTGCCCGTTCCCCTCGTTCGTTGAGACGGAAATAAACTTGGTGAAAAAAAAAAAAAAATTCAATCAGTCTACATCTGTCAAGAAAAATTCGTGACCCTAAATCTCAACCTTACACCTACCCTAATTTCGTCAAAGTAATGTCCTCCTTCTTCGGGTCTCCCTTTTTCCGTACTTTTTGAGTCGCTGAAGATTTTAGCCTATAGGAGACTGTCCGAATGGTGTCTCGGTCTTTCGTGGAGTCATTTGGAGTTGGAGTTCGAGACATTTGAGTCCATAATAAAGATAATAGTAGGATTAATGGGAGGAGTAACTTTTCCTTCTTTTGTGTGGGAGTGACGTCTGTATTACAAGTTTATGAACGGGACATCGAACTCTTCACAATCCATCCAGAGTATGCAAAAAGTACTTGGATTGAATCTGAATAGGTAAGTCCGACAATTAATGATCATAAAGAATTTACATTAATGTCAGAAAAATCCTTTACCCAACAACGTGTAAAAAAAAAAAAAAGGTAGGTCTCTGTGTTATCTCTCAGATTGAGGAAACACCACAAATTTTGTACACTCAGCTACTCATCCATTCACCAAGTTTCCTTTTTCTTCACGACTCTAGTAATTGGCACTGAGTCTTGTACGACCCCGGAGATAAACCACTTTCGTTTGCTTAAGGTCTATGGAGGAGTCTTCTTTTACACCAGTAAAAGTGGCAAAGATACTAGATCAATTCTCCCGCACTATCATAACAGATTTTAAAGTATCAAATACCATAATAAAGGAAGTAGATAATGTATTCCAGATGTATTAACTAACACTGAACTTATATCGACGTTCTCGTTAAAATAGAAGTCTCTCCTTAAAATTTACGATAAAAAAAAAAGAATTCTTTTACCTCTACTACGTTAGGTTGGACAAAGGAAATCACCGGACTTTAAAATCTCCTTCTTAATGACGGGATCAAGATGAACTCTCAGACTTGAAAGACCGAGAAACCCCACTAAAAATAAATAGATGAAATTTCCAAACGGTATAATAGAAAATTTGAAATTTGATAAGTTCGTTTATCGTAAAAGACCCTCCCTCGCTTCTCTTCTATACCTAACCATTCTCCTCATTTAGAATACGGACAGTTGTGAGGTTCAAAGTTTGGATAAATCTTTCAATAAAATTTCTAAGTGTACACAGTATTTCACCAATAAGTCGATAAGAACACGTACAATATATTGTCGGTATGTTGTACGAAGAAGGGAAGTCCTTTAAGAGAGAGTTTATTACCAACTTTCTACTAGTCAACCCAACTAGTATTTCAGACCAAACCCAAAAGAACATTCTACCATATATCTCTGTTTTTCTATTAGACCATAACTCTTTTATTTCTTCACTTGTAAAGTTTGTGACCTCCTATTCATTTTTTGTTTTTTCAGAGTCACTCTTATGTACCAGATCCTATCAATACTTTCGTAGTTAGTAAGTATACAAGTGAGCGATTTATAAATGTCACGGACGGTATACGACTACTGTCCCGATTCCAGACCTTTCAGTCACTGTTCGGTTTTTATTCTGTATTCGGACCGTTGGACCGTGGTAGAGATTCGGACACCCGAGTCCTTCCTCGTTCCGTCGGACTCGAACTTCGGAGTGGGACGGGGAATTTTTGTTACCACGGAAGATCCCGACACCCGTTTGAGGAATTGGAAGGACACGGAGTTATAGGAAGGGATATTTGTCTCTATGGTTCACACGGACGGAAAACCCTGACAGTCCTTCTAATTTACTCGATTAGGTACTTTTCGTACCGTTTAGATTCCCGATCAGTTTACGTTCCGCATGAAGAGTCTTATCCTTTGCTCCCTCCGGTCCCTTCTCCGTCTGGTTTCGCACCCTTGTACTTGACCCAGTCTTAGGATCCTCGAGGGGGGTGCGTGAAGTGACTACATCTATATCGTGAAGACCAGGACCGAGGTCTTCTTCCCCGTCCCTCCAGAGTCGATTGTAAGGATTTCTTACAGGGTACCGAGAGTTTGAGTTCTACGTCCGGTCACACGAGTCTTGTAGTGACGTCTCACGCCTGTTCGAACACCGTTAAGGTTTCGGACAGCCGTGTCTTTGACTCGTTTTTATACGGGATTGAAGAACAACGGAGTAAAGGCTTTGGCTTGTCGCACTCTCAATGGGAGACTGACAACGGGTTTCTCCGACACACACCCCATACCCGGTCCCTAATGGAGTAAGTTAAGGTTCGTTGTTTGGGACTCTATTCTTGTCTCTCAGAGTAAAATATTCGCTCCTCTGACTCCGTCTCCTTCCACTTCTCGTAAGTGGTTATGACATTGAAAAAACGAATTTGGATCTCTAGCTCCGAACAAGGTCGTCTCAGGGATTCGAACTTCGAGTTCTCTACCACCTCGAGTGTCGAGTCTTGAGTCTCGGGGTCCCGGACTATAGATCCTACCGGTCCGTGTACTTTTCTGCCCCTAAATATTTTCGTGGGTCCGACCGACCAAGGTTTCGGATGTTAGGGTCGTCCTCCTCTCCCGGATCGTACCCAATTGTAAAAGGAAAGGTAACGTTAACAGAAAGTAAGGACTATTTCTTAGTAATGTCCGTTATACACAACATGGGGAAGGGACGGGTCTCGTCCTCTAGATCTGGGGATCTGGATCTGGATCCGTCCTCTGGATCGACCCCCTAAATGAGTGTTCTTGAACGTGTGTCTGTACTGCGTCCGAATAATACTGTTTCCAGGACTCCTTAGAGTGTCTAAAGGTCGGGAGGTCCTGGTGGGTCCGTCCCTCTCCCCGTAACACTGACGTCAACGGGTGTGACCCACCGACCCACCGCCATCGAGGGTCGTTACGTCCGACGAGACCGGGTCCTTTGAGTTGGGACAACACCACCCTCAGCACAAACAAAAGACTCCGGTTCAAGTCTCAGTTATTTTACGTTCCGAAATGTGTTGTACCCAACCTACCAAGGTGGTCGAGAAAAGTCAAACAGAAATTTTTAGAAAGACTTTTATTTTGAAATATTAACACCGAAGAGTAGTGACAGCTAACCTCTCTCCTCCTTGCTCCGATTCTCTACAAAATTGGTACCTCGAAATCTAATTCACTTACGTACTTGATAAGACTTGGAAGTCATGACGACTCGTCTCCCAAACTCCCTAGACGGGAGTGGGAGAAACGTCTCCAGGTACACAAAGTCAATACAATCTACGTTAATCCGTGTCGAGTAGAGAAAGTTTAAGTGACCCCTAAGTAATGTACTTGGGAACTTCCAAAGGGAAAGTTTACTGGTATCTAAAAGATAAGTTTAGTCACAAGTTAATAGTGAGATTGAGACGAGGTGAGGACACAGGCACCTTCGACTGCTGTACTCTTTACCCTTTTGTTTTTTGTGCTAAGAAACTTAGTTGTGTCCTTTTTGTCTTCTCCTCCTTTTGTCAAAGTGTCGTCTGGTCCATTAGTCTTCGACGGGAATCGTCGCTTCGGTGGTCGGAGTAAAGGTGTAAGGAGGTGGGTGTCGGACCCGGCTCCATTCTGTGTGTCTAACAAAAGAATGCTGCCGCTCCACGTGGGGAAGTACTGTGCTTCGGAGAAAGGGTCTACGACAGTGTTGTGACTTTTCTTTAACTAGGACAAAGAGTAACCTTCACCCGTACGATGATAGATATCTTTAAGAAGTCAGAACGAAAGGTGGTCAACTGTGTTTCGAACACATAAATAGTAAGGTTTGTTTTTTATGTTACATACGAGGAGAGGTACTCCGGTCTTTCTCTCTCACCAATCTAAAAGTGTTTAACTCAAGGGTTCCTCCGAAAAAAATTTTTTTGAGTGAACACTCTATGTGTGTGTTTGAGACTCCGAAACTTCCTTTAATTTTTACTGAAAGTTCTTGGAGATAAACGTCTAGGTACATATAATTTTTAATAAAAGTCAAACAAAAAGTAGTAGTCTAAAGTGTTGTTCTTAGAATCGAAGACACGTGGAAATTTCGTGATTGAACGAAATTTTTCTTTCATCTTTGCGTGTTATTGGTTAACAGAAGACTTAGGTGATATGAGACATATAGGGTGTTAATTGGGTTGTTAGACACTACTTTCTTATTACATTGGAGTAGTACAAGCGAGTGTCACGACTCAGTACCGAGGTACTCTCCTGAATGTTTCCTCCGAATAAAGAGTAGGAAAGAGTCAGTCCAAATCGACGTAATAATGCCATAAAGTGGGGTGTCGGAGAGATAAGAGGAGACTCAGTGACAAAAAGAGAAGGTAATGAATTAACCTTTGTTTCATGCAGGGGGAGTTTGTAGTTTAGATGTACACATGTACGATACAGACTTAAAGTTTTGACCATTTACAGTTACAATCACTCGGTTAGACTTGTAAGATTTTCTATCCAGTTCAATTGTTATAGAATCTTCTTATAAAAAAGGAATATAATCCAGTTTCTAATATTTGTAATTGATATATCCATTATCTACAATTTATATCAAGTACTTATTGAGTAAAAAAAAAGACATTTAAATTTGTCATTAGTCTTACCAAAGAATGATCTAAGTCTTACTGTAGTAAGTACGGAAATGACTATATAAGTTATGTATAAAAGACCCTTGACTGATACGTGTTTCAAAATACCATACGTTAAGTGTACTTATTCTATTTTTTATACCGAGAGTCTCGGGTAGTCATGTTCTCTATATTTATATTCATTGTCCTTTAGATGTCTCGTCACGGTACACTTTTAGTCTCTCTCCTCTATTGTAGACCGACTCCGGGTACATCTTTCGAACACACCCCCCGGTGACTACTTGCATCCTAAACCACTTGTATTTGTCAAGAGGTCAATCCTCTTATCCATAGTCCTATTTCGTGACTTCCACTCTTTCGTGCCCGACGGATTGGTTTCGTCGGTTCAGGTCCCCCCGTAAAACCTTGCTTTCTGATCTCAAACTCAGGTCTTCCCGTTCAATTCAAGTTAAGTACCTCCCGGAACTTTTGGTTTGGTTTTAAGGCGACTAACTATTGTTCCTATCTACCACAAAAGTGAAACCGGTTTTGTGACAAATTTTTTATTTTCGTAATCAGTTTATTTAGTGATCCGTATTGACTCTTACGAGAAAGTCGTTAAAATTTACGAGACTAGTGAATGTAGTCATTTGCCTCCGTTTGATATACCTAAGTACTGACATACGACGCACTCACTCACGTTTCGGCGAAATCAGTACAGACTAAGAACCGTTGGGTCACCTGACATCGGGCGGTCCGAAGAGACAGGTACCCTAAGAGGTCCGTTCTCATGACCTCACCCGACGGTACGGGAGGAGGTCCCCTAGAAGGACTGGGTCCCTAACTCGGGTACAGAGAATGCAGAGGACTTGGCCGTCCACCCAAGAACTGGTGATCACGGTGGACCCTTCGGACCAACATGCGATCACCCAGACAGAAATAGAGTACTACAAAGAGAAGTATCCTAAACAATAAAAAGTGACTTTTTGAGCGTTAAGAACATTGAACAGAAATTTCCGTAGACTGTAGTTTGTTGTATGTGTTCTCTCCCGTCTGTGAGAGAGTCTTCTTCTTTTTGTATACGGGGTTCATTGGCACGAACCTGTGCTGGTTCCGGCCGAAAGTCACTACGTCGTAACTACCAATTAGAACACGCTACAGAGTCTAGGACGGAAACTCATGTTTACGGTACTTCCGGTTTATTATAGACATCTCGAATTTCTACCTAAGAAAGAAGGGGAGAGGTTTACTTCCATACAGTTTGTCGTTACGAATGTGTGTAAATCGACACTCCGTTCGGGTTTCGTTGTACGGATCTGATAAGAGACACTGAAGTGGAACGTGGTACGAAGAGAAAAGACTTACTGGACACGTTTGAATACTAACATTCATACAAATATTTTTACAAATATTTACATAGGTGAGTTAGGTTAGAGTTAGGTGAAACTCTATCCGTTTGATAGACCGTATTATTCCGGAACTGGAAATTGTCTAACAAAGTTTAAGTCGTCAAAGATTTGGTTAGTCCCAACTTGATTAATATGTATGCCATAAGGGACCACCGAGTCTCCCATTTCGTAAACGGACGTCACACCCTCTGGACCCAAGGTAGGGAGCCAGTCCTTCTAGGGGACCTCTTCCTTTACCGTTAGGTGAGGTCATGAGAGCCGACCTTTTAGGGTACCTACCTCCTCGGACCATCGGTGACAGATGTCCCAGTGTTTCTCAGTCTGTGCTGACTCGCTGAAATGAGTGAGAGTTAATTTGTGTATAAAATTTATCAAGAATGGTTAATTTCTCGTGAAAGGACCACCGAGTCTACCATTTCGCAGACGGACGTTACGTCCTCTGGGCCCAAGCTAAGGACCCACCCTTCTAGGGGACCTCTTCCTTTACCGTTAGGTGAGGTCGTGAGAACGGACCTTTTAGGGTACCTGCCTCCTCGGACTATCCGATGTCAGGTACCCCAACGTTTCTCAACCTGTGCTGACTCGCTGAAGTGTGATCTGAAGTGTGTGTGGTTAATTTCGTTGTTATAGTTGCCTAAAAATGATATGAAAGAACTTATTCAATTGTCTTGTGTTAGTGAAAGAAATGTATACCCACGTAAATACCATAAAAGGGTAAAGTTTAGGGTAATAAAACCACATTTTGTAAGGTAAAGTAAAAGTTAAGAGTTATTCGTTAAATATTTCCGGATATGTCCTGAACGGACCACTGTATCATCTACTCTTAGACGGACGGTTACGTCCGTTGTACCCAAGTTAGGGACCAGGTCTTTCTAAGGTGTACGACACCTAGTCGATTCGGGAACGGGGTGTTGACGACTCGGGTGTGAGATGTCGGACACACGGTGGTGGCACCTTCAGACGTACGAGCTCCCGGGAGCTCGACGTTGACGCGTTGGACACTCGACGTTGATGACTCCGGGTGCGGGGGTCCCGGGCACGAGGTGTTGTTCCCCCGGGTGCCACTCTTCGGGTGTTCGGTGTTCCTTCTCATCGGGGACGAGTGGTGTTGATCTCTTTCGGGTACGTGCCGTTACTTCTGAGTCACGTCGGTTTTTATTCATTTACCTACTTATTCGTTAAAAAGTTGTTAATTTTTTTATTTATTTTCGGATATGTCTAGTGGTTTCTAGTCTAATCTAGATCGTTTTCATTTACATCACTAACTGGGTGTATTGCTGTCAGTCTATAAACCTATGATAAAGTTTTTACTCAGACTTTTCTCTTTTAGTTTCCTTCAACTCCCCAAGAAACTCACCTTTCAGTATTAATTAAATCCACATTGTCCTACTGAGTCATTTCAATTTTATTACCATTGTATAAGTGACTTGAAAATGATACACGGTTCGTACTCGACTCGTGTGACATGTATAATTCAACAAGGGTTTGTACGATGAGAAAGAATTTTCGTACCACTGTCATTGTTATCGGTCATAAGTACCTCACAAACGATTGACGATCTGTGATGTCATTGTAATTTGGTAACATGAACGTGATAAAGTACTATAGGAATATGGTTAAGTTACTGTCCGTGAATCATACGGGTAAAAGGTCTACATCTTTGACTCTTTGTTTCTCCGAATTACTACGTGGGTTTTGATGTATGCAGTGATCGGCAAAAGGGAACACTTACCACTGAGACTTTGCCATCTGTCCGTTGGACCCAGGGATAATCTGTAGTACGCTTTATTTAACAGACGATAAAGAATAGGTAGAGCTACGGAATGGGTAAAGTAGAGGGAGGTCTCTTGTGTCGATCAAAAGGGTCAAGGGAGACACCAACCTCACCGGGACACTGATTCTAGACGAGTGGTATACCCAACGCTCTCTTTCACACTTCAGACGAAAGTCTGTCCGGGTATTTCCGGACGGTACTCTGTGAGGTAAGAGAGAGAAGGGGAAAGACGGTCGAACCACAATTATGGAGCTGACACCTTCGGCACACCACCGCTCTTGCCTCGGAAGGTCGTTCGAGCCGAGGACTCACCGACGTTCTACGTGAATATGGGAGGAGGGTTGACGAGGAATCAATTATTGACGATAAGTCAAACTACACTTGGTCTGTATTTTAAAGTAACATAATCAATAATTCTAAAATCGTAAATAATATTACAGGGCATAAATGAAATTATTACCTACACGGGACATAAAATCTATGAATATATTTACAGTCTATGACGAAATCGTTACTACGTCTTAGATTAAAGAAGTTTACAAGAGAGAACAACTCTTTCTTAAACGAAAGAGATGGTCGACATCGTCTGTCTACGGGACCTTACCGAAAAATGGTAAAATTTAATGGTGACATTTAAAGTAGTTATTCTTCTATGTTCTATGTCTTTCTCCCTCTGTCCGACTGAGTCGGGTGGTGGGGAGAACTCCACTGTCTGCCTGTGCCGAGACCACTTGTAGTAAGGGGTATCACGACATCCGTCGAACCGGTAGTAATCACCAAAAAAAAAAACCCCCCCCACCCCATACCTCCCCCCAAGGATGCATATGGAAGACCTCAGAAACTTTCGATTACCATGGAAAGAGATTCGAAACTAGAAAGTTGTGAAGGTTCTCAAAAGTTCTGAGCATTAAACTTCATACTTCGGGGAAGACCAAGTCTTATGGGTCTTTCCAAGGACAAAAAGATTACTTTGAGACTCCCTATGTTACATTATAGATGAAGAGTTACGTTACCTAGGAATCGGTAACGGTAATTTCCATAAAAAGGGACGAGGTTATGTAGAGGGGAGGTTTCAAATGTCATTACCTGAAGTCTGATGTGTCTGAAAAATATAATTTGAGAATGAAAGTTGTTGTTGGTAGTTGTCGCCTGTCCGAAGAGTCTCCACACTGGACACGTCAACGAGTCCTGAGACGAGTTTTTCCGAGTGCGCACACAATTGCGAGAAGCCACCGGAAGAACTTCAAGAACGATTGAAAACCTGTTCCCCGAGTGTAAAAGTAAGATGTGACCCGGGATGTTTAGTGTATCGACTAAGTCATGGTTACTGTCATAAACTTGTTCTTAGTACCTTCTGCATATTGTTTCTTCCTTTGCGTCCATGGAAACAGGGAAATCAAAGATATCCCGTTATACCTTTGTTTATTTCTTTCGTGTTGGAACATAGATAGGAACTGTAGAATTGTACAAGTTGTTTGACAGAACATTAGTACCATAAATGACACGGGTTGTCGTCTCCTTGACATTCTTACACTAGGTAGTATCCAACATTTCTTCTGTGTCTGCAGCTTAAAAGACTACCTAGAGACATACACATTCTCACCGTAAACCCTTTTGTGGAATTACTAAAAGAAAGGGTGTCTTTATGTCTGAACTCAGGGTCTGGGTTCACCCTGTCCTCATCCTAAACTCTCAAGTTCAGAGGACGTATTATTTTATAATTCCTAAACCAAAAACATCGTCGATTACCATGTTGGTACCTTGAGACCTTATCCTATACACCCTCTCTCTACCTGAAAGGGTTGTACCGTTTCAAACCTCTGACTTCTTACAGGAACCCCGTCTCTTGCCGATTGTGTGAAGATTCTTGTCCCGACAGATGTAGACTTGACTTGTACAACAAGATGCAAATCTGACGTCGTTGGTTTAGGACGGGAGATAGAGGAAGAGGTGACGATGGTGGAAAGAGAGGTACCGGATTGAAATTCCTTTTTTAGTTGACACTCGCTGGAATGGTCACCCCTAGCACAACAATAATCAATCACCACAGAAGGGTTTCGCAACTACCGGTTCTGTCCCGTCTTTTACTGGTCGTCGGTACTTTCCGTCGGGCCCTCGTCCCTAAATCTCGTTTTATACTCTGGTGTTGTAGCCCCGAAAACCTGTGTGACCTTTACAATTGATGTGACCTAGAGAGAGTCTGAATTGACTCACCTCCGAATTCGGTAAAATAAACCGATCTGTCCCTTTACAACCGGAGTTTTAGGTTTTCCTGAACCTCTATAGGTTTTGTATGGTTATAAAGGATTTTTACCTTAGAGTAGACCTTTACTATCCTTTTCTTATATGCCTTCTTTACTTGTACTTTCTACCTATTTCTTCAGATCGAGTTCTACTTAAGTACTTTATTGAATGGTTTACCTCTAGGTTCGTTCTTTTCCTGAGGGTGATGGAGATCGTTGAAGGGACACCGATTCTTAGGGTAAATGACCTTAAGTCGAAGAAGGTGTTCGTATTCTGAGTGAAAGGTTTACACGATCTTTTTTTCTAAGTTGACTTTGTAGTAAACGTGAAGTTTCTCTTACAGTGGACCGTATAAAAGTAAAGGAACTGGTCTTTGTTTTCATAGTTAAATGTTCGTAGATGTGAAGGTCTTAGTTCCACATTTCGGACCTCACTCACATAGAAAGGACAATTGTCTGTTTATTTTTCTACTGGGAGGGGTTCTTATATTATAGTGTAGGAGTAAGGTTGATAAATGTTCCATCGTTAGTTGTGACACGGAGTTAAGTGGTCCCAAGAGGTCCTTCAGACATAAACAAATCCTCGTCTTACCTCGAAGAATCTTTTCGTAGGTCATCCCGGTGGATTCGTGTCGGGGAACTTCTTACGTGCACTATTATTTTCAGTCTAACGAGAGTTAATATATGTAACTGTCGAAGGTGAAGTGTCTCGGGACTTTAATGACAGTCCCTTTTTTTGTCAGAATCTTTTTCTATTACATCAAACTCTCTGCCATGTAAATAAGGAATTTTAGTTTGTAGAAACTAAATTGATGAAAAGTCTAAACAAGAACTGTTACAACGTAATTGTGGCATTGGATTTCGTTTAAGTATAAATAGGTTGTATGTAAGGTACACTTTTTAACGAATGAGAGATCTATTTGTAAGTCCGTGCGGAAGGGTGGGTGTAAATCCTTTGGTCTTAGTAATGAGTATGTTCACATGTAGTGTTTGGCACTTTTCGATTGAGAAATTTTTATCGGTTTATATATTATGATCACCCCTGACATGACAATAATTTTCTTATGTATACGTCATAATGTCTAATTAACAACAAGAGGACCTGCTAAAATACGAGTCCAGTTAAATTATTTAAACTTATACAGTAGATGATTTAATACTTAGTGGTTCTTCTGGATGAGTGGGTCTTTAACAAGACAACAAAGTTTACGTTGAAATTTTTTTAGTAGTAGAGTTCGTGACTCTTCTAATTTAATGGACAAAAAATTAAAGTCGTTCGTTACCTCACACAGATGGACGACCTAGGAGACGGTTGACTGTCTGTTTTCCGACTTCCCTCACGTGAAACCTACGACAGTTAATTCCTTTCCACCAAGTAATTAGAAATGACAGTTGCGGACTTAAGACGAGACTACCGAGGATGTCATACGTCAGCCAACGAACGTAAAGTTTGGTTCTGGGTAGGTCGATTTAAGGGGAACATCTTTCTATGAACTCGAAAAGGACCAATTGACAATTCAGGTAATTTTTTTTCCGATGACTGTACCCAAAGGGACCACCATGTTACCTATCCTTAGAGGGACGATTACGTCCCCTGTGTCCAAACTAGGGGCCAGGACCTTCTAAGGACCATGACCAGGTGCACGGTTCCCGTTTATTTCGGACACACGGTGGTGATGACTTCGGGCACGTGAGATCCCGGGTTCTTGGTGTTGATGACTCGGGACACGACGTTGACGACTTCGGGTAAACGGATCTCGGGTACGAGAGGTTGTTCTCTTCGGAGGTGTCACTCGTCGGACGCGTGGCGTCGTCTCTCCTCCGGGACGAGTGGAGTCGCGCTCTTTTGGACGGGCACCGTTACTTTGGGGTCGGGGCAGTTTTTGTTTATTTGATGTGCTTTTGGAATTTCTCATTTTCATCGATTATTATGGAAAGTTGTACTCCCTTTATAAAACTTTTCAAAGACACAAGCAAGTACGTTATATGGTAATAAAACACGGATAATACACGGTCCTTAAGATGTGTTTCTAATTAGTTTGATGTAGTTTCTTCTTGGTCTGTAGTTCCTCGTTAAAAACCTTGGACTGGAGATATGTATGGGATTCTTCCCGACTTGAAATTTTATTTTTTAATACCGACGAAACCTAGGAATCTTTTACTTTTCGACGTTCATGTATAAAAACTCTTAAACGACGTGTAGTAAATCTGAAATTTCTTTTTCGTTTCGATATGTTTAGATCCGATCTAGACCTGACCGAAATGGTAGTGTTCTATCAAGTCAAGTCAAGTCAATGCGTCAGCACAGGCTGAGAAACACTGGGGTGTCTGACGTCCTGCGGTCCGAAGGGACAGGTAGAGAGACCAAGGAGCCTGAAGAGATTTTGGTCGAGTAGTGTTCTATTAGAAATTAATTTGTACTTTTCTTTTGACTTGGCTCGTGTCCCATTACACACTTAGTGGAGGTTAAACGAATTAAAACGATATATTATGTATGCTTCTATGTAAATAATAACGGACAATATAATAATTAACGTTAATTTAAAATTTATTACTTACTATAATTTTCTAAACTTTGTTCATAAACACCTTTCTCATTAAGACCTTAAGGCCGTCGGACACCTCTACCGACACTGATGGATCAATCAAAAGGTGATCTTCTTGATTGAGACCGTTTGAAAACTATAAATTCACCTTCGAAACAGTCACAGGTTGGTACTCCCGTGTTTGGTTATTCTTCAAATTCACTTCCCTTAAACTAAGTCCCTCGACCAAAGTTTTCACTACCCTTTTGCTCTTTCGGTTTATTCTTGACTCCTTGGATCCATGACGTTTTTCGTCCTTTGTTATTCCTACGTCTCCTCTCCCCCACTCTGGAGGCGAGTCCCTGGTCCCAGTGTACCTCCTTCAACAGAAAGGTCCAAAACGACCGTCCTCTATCGCGGCACTGCAGTGGTACCCTCTGTCCTGTTCGCTTTCTTTGGGGACCGAAGAGGAACGGCGTAAGAGTGCCGTTACGGAGGACAGTCGGTTTGGGTCCTCTATCGGCCTGCGCCTTCCGACCCCTGAAGTCGGACACTATGGCTCGTGACGTCCTCTACTATTCTTACGTACGGGCAGGTTGTCCCGGTCCTGTGGTAAACACGGAGACAGATATGCTTCGCTAACCGGTTTCAGTGTTCAAGAGCACAATACGCTGAAACCATAATTGGTACTCTGAGTATTAGTTGGCTTTCATAGTCAATTGAGGACATATGGACTTCAGGAACACTGAATCGTAAGAGGATCCCTTTAATGTCTAATAGTGTTACCACACTAGCGAGTGGATCTCGGTCTGTAGGACCTTACACTTGAGTTCACCCGGATCTTTCGTAGTGATGCTTGTTTCGATCACCTCCACTACCTTAAGGTCAACTCGACAAAGTTTAGGATTTTCTACTACGACACCTTCACGACGTGAGTTATACGGTCGTTTAAACCTTTTGAGTCGTCACCGGTGTCCTGACCTTTTCCAGTCAAAAGTAAAGTTAGAGTTTCTTTCCGTTATGGTTTCTTACGAGTTTCATGACGTGTTAACGTGAGTAGAGTGTGCGATCATTTCATTACGAGTTTTAAGAGGTTCGGTCCGAAGTCGTTATGCACTTGACGCTTGAAGGACTACAAGTTCGACCAAAATCTTTTCCGTCTCCTTGGTCTCTAGTTGGTTGTAGAGAACCTAGTAGCTTTTTCGTTCTCTCAAGGTCTTTATGTAGATGAAGACGAAATAACTGATACAGTCTCCGAAACTGATATACCTAGTGTTGTTTGACTTTTTAAGAATTTCTCTACCCTTGTGGTCTGGTGGACTGGACGGAGAACTCTTTAGACATACGTCCAGTCCTTCGTTGTCAATCTTGACCTGTACCTTGTTGTCTGACCAAAGTATAGTCCTTTCCTCATGCAGTTCCGACATATAACAGTGGGACGAATAAATTAAATATTCGTCTCATGTAGTACTCTTTGCGACCTGACCTACTTCGTGTTCGACCTTAGTTCTAACGTCCCTCTTTACAGTTATTGGAGTCTATACGTCTTCTGTGGTGGGAATACCGTCTTTCACTTCTTGATTTCTCGGAGAACTACTTTCACTTTCTCCTCTCACTTTTTCAACCGAATTATGAGTTGTAAGTCTTTTGTAAGTCTTTTGGTTTACCGTAAACCAGGGTAGTGAAGTACCGTTTATCTACCCCTTTGTTACCTTTGTCACAGTCTGAAATAAAACCCCCCGAGGTTTTAGGGACGTCTACCACTGACGTTAGTATTTGAATTTTCTACGAATGAGGAACCTTCCTTTCAATACTAGTTGGATCTATCGTAGAATTTTTCGTCTCTGTAACAAAACGGTTGTTCAGACAGGTCAGTTTCGATACTAAAATAGTCATCATTACATGTCTACACTCTCAACCTGATATTTCTTTCGACTCGCGGCTTCTTAACTACGAAAACTTGACACCACAACCTCTTCTGAGAACTCTCAGGGAACTTGACGTTCCTCTAGTTTGGTCAGGTAAGATTTCCTCTAGTCAGGACCCACAAGTAACCATCCTGACTACGATTTCGACTTTAAGGTTATGAAACCGGTAGACTACGTTTCTTGACTGAGTAACCTTTTCTGGGACTACGACCGTCTCTAACTTCCACCCTCCACTTCCCCTACAGTCTCCTACCCCACCGACCTACCGTAGTGACTGAGTTACCTGTACGCTAAGTCACTCGAGGCTCTCAACCACTACCTGTCCCTCCGGACTGCACGACGTCTGAAATCCCAACGTTTTACAGTCTGTGTTGACTAAGTGACTTGACTTGAGTTGACTCCCTTTAATGTTCTGAATTCAGATGGGGTCACCATATCTAGATCTTTGGTGTTGTATAAAAACTTTTCGTGTGACCCTAAAATGTAAGTTTATAGGTAATCGTCTTCTCCTATATGGAAGCCTTAGTGACAAAAGGGTCCATAGAAACCATCGTGACTCTAACAAGGTCGACTGTGTAAGAGGTCAAAAATCGATTCAGAAAAGTCTCTTCCGTTACCGTGGGGTGAGGTCATGAGAACGGACCTTTTAGGGTACCTGCCTCCTCGGACCACCCGACGTCAGGTACCCCAGCGATTCTCAGCCTGTGTTGACTCCTTGAAGGGAAAGTGAAAAGTGAAAGTACGTAACCTCTTCCTTTACCGTTGGGTGAGGTCACAAGAACGGACCTCTTAGGGTCCCTACCCCCAAGACCCCGTCCACCCGACGGTAGATACCCCAACGTGTCTCAGCCTGTGTTGACTTCACTGAATCGTCAAACTAAGATTTCTGTCCCAGTGTTCCAAGTTATGGGTGATAAAGACACATCCCTTCTCTTCAGACAGGTGTATCATAATCAATAGATCTTGAAAGATTGTAGAATCATGTCTTTCGTTTCGAATTACCATGTCGAAATCCTCTATCTTAACAGTATATACAAGTTTTACTCATTTTTATTATTAGAATTTTCAAAATATCATATTTTTCTTTTTTGAAATTATTTAGGTACATTTTATTTATACGAGTTATTTAGGTATATTTTCGTACAGAATTAGTGGTTCATTTCCATAGTATAGATCATAAATACTTTGTATAAATTATTACTTCGAATTTTTTAACAAAATCTTATGGACTTACTATCATAAGAGTAAGTATAAAACCTTTTACTTTCGGATTCTTTTCTCTTTCTTGAGTATATATAAACACTTTGTGTCATTGTATTAAAAATCATATCGAGGTGGGGAGGACTGGTATCTTTAGTAAATCCTTGAATAATTTTTACGTCCAAAGAACCCTCTTTTACCATTTAGTGTGAAATTTGGTTAATGAACCAACTTAAATTGTCGTCCTTTTTATTCAAACTCCATACTTCCGTCCAATTGGTCCTAGACTTAGGACCGAGAGTTAAAAGATCGATGTACTGTAACCCGTTCAAAGAATTTAAGGACCTCAGGACCAAAAAAGTAGGGATTATACCCCTATTGTTAACAAGGATAAATTATCCCAACAACACTGCTATTCTACCTGTATTTGGTAAAATCGTCATAACACACTGTTTACAATATACAAGGTATTTACAGTAATTATAATCTTATAATTCGGTCTATACACAAAAAAGATGGAGAGTTAGACCTTTGTATAAATGGATTAACTAACAAAAGGTCCCTATAGATGAGGGTGAGAATCGGACAGGTTATACGAAAATACGACAATATTAGCCAGTCAACGTAAACATTATATAAACGATTTTAATTTTAAAAGTCGTTCTTAAATCATATTTTGTCAGTGGAAGTGTTGTGGACATTCCTAATAAAGAAATTAAGAAGAAGTGGCGGGGGGTGGGGTTTTGAAATATTTATGTAAGGTTTGCCAGAAGTAGTCATACTAGACCCTCCTCTAGTCACCCTGTCCCGTAGACGTGACTTTATACGGGGGTCGACGTTCGCGCCGCACACATTGCTCGGGTGCATACAAACGTGCCCGCGGCACGTGCACAGTGCACACATCCTGTGTGACGACGAGTAGTTCCGGGAGCAAAAGAAGGACTCCTGCGACCATACTATGATCCAAGTGCCATCTTCTGTGACCATTTATTAGGCGCCCGTCAAACGAAGACAAAGCGACTGCAGAGTGAACTTCGGTTGGGAACCTCTTTCACCGGTCACTTATAAAATAGAAATAGTCCTTGATCCCACAGCAAAGTAGGTACTACTTGGATTTGTACATCAGTGGCGAGTAGAGATACTTTCCTACCCTTTACCATACGTAGAGTAGGGGAGTGTCACTCTTTCATAAACACACAAGGTTCTAGTGACGTCTACCACTGACGTCGGTGCTTTAATTTTCCACGAACGAGGAATCTTCTTTTCGATATTGTTTGGATCCGTCACGTAATTTTTCGTCTCCGTAATGAAACGACTGTTTCCAGGTTGATCAGTTTCGATACCGGAAGGGTCCTCAGTACATACCTATACTCACTCTCAACCTGGTATTTCTTCCGACTTACCGTTTCGTAACTACGAAAACTTAACGTCACAATCTCTTCTAAGAACTCTCAGGGAACCTGACTTTCCTCTAGTTTGGTCAGTTATGATTTCCTTTAGTTAGGACTTATAGAAATCTTCCTGACTACGACTTCGACTTCGAGGTTATAAAACTAGTGGACTACGTTTCTCGGTTACGTAATCTTTTCTAAGACTACGACCCTTTCTAACTTCCGTCCTCCTCTTCCCCTACTGTCTCTTACTCTACCAACCTACCGTAGTGACTGAGCTATCTGTACTCAAAGTCGTTCGTTCTACCACTTCCTGTCCCTTCGGACCGTACGACGTCAGGTACCCCAGTGTTTCTCAGTCTGTACTGACTCGTTGACTTGATGTTGTAAAAACACAACAACAAATTTGGGTCCAAACCAAGAGTATACCTTTACACGTTGAGTAACTATTTTTGGGACGGGATTTCACAACAAGTGAGGACGGTAGAAGAGGATGTCAGACACGGGCGGGTCTGTCTCCCGTCTCTGGTCGGGTCGACCCTGAGTACCAAGGTAAGAGTAGAACGTTTATTTTTCCTCTAGAGACTACAGAGTAAAGTGAAACCGTCCGATGTGAAGTACCGAGAGTGAGTGGTCGTGGACCCCAGTGTTATCGTAGTACACGTATATACGTACAGATCCAGGGGTATCTGGAACCTCAGGACGAACCGGTCGTCGTCCTCTCAGTGGTTATAGGTCCCCCTTATAAGATTCTCCATGGTCTACCTTAACACGTAGTGTCCACCGAGTCACCCATTTCTTAGGCGGACGTTACGCCCTCTGTGTCCCTTGTGCTCAAGTTAGGGACCCAACCCTTCTAGGGGACCTTCTCCCGTACAGTTGGGTGAGGTCATAAGATCGGACGTCTTAGGGTACCTGTCTCCTCGGACCACCCGATATCAGGTACCCCAGCATTTCTCAACCTATACTGACTTCGCTAACTTGTACGTGGTCTGTCTCAATCGGGAAAGCTTCCGGAAATATGAACTTCCTACGAACCAAGTTATGTTTTAGGTGTGATCACTCGGGTGGAATCCTCCTTTTCAAACTCAGACAGGAGTAAAGACGAAAGAACCGCCCTTTCTCCGACTCTAGCAGAAGACCCAAAGTAACATTTCAGACACGACCAATAAGGCATACGAAGGGACGGTGGACCCGATCTCCTCCGACTGGGTCCGACTGACGTAAGAGGATCGGTGGAACGACAGACCGAAGACTGATACGTAGTCGTCCTACAGTCTCCCACCCTCCTCTCTCTGGTCCACAAGGAAGGGACAGGTGTGTAGAGGCCACTCCATAGAGTCAGCCATTGACACAAAGAGGTTGAAATGATTTGTAATGTTAATGAACTTTTGGAAAATTTCTAGAACTATTGATGTGGTTTCTAGTTGATGTCTCGTTACTTTAGTCTTAGAGGTCCCCACCCTGGATCCACGATCACACAAATTTAAAGGAATCACTAAGGTTATTCCTCTCTTCCACCTTCTTCTGTCGAGACGACCCACGGGATAGGAGGTCCCAAGATCGACAGGGACCCGAAGTCGTTGTAAAAGGACACTGGGATTTCCCGGACGTAGTAGTCACGAAAGTTGAAAATAAATCTCTTTTTCTTGTTTTTTAAGTACGTTTCCTTAAATATATTCTCTCTAATTCTCCGTAGCTTAGGCACGAAATAATAATCATCATAATCATAATAATAATACACTATTTAGGTGTACTATTAAGATGGGAGTGAGGAGTAGGGGAAAATACCTCGTTCCACCCTCCTAATGGTTCTGTGTCCACGGAACGAGTACCACTCACACTGTTGAGAAAGGGTCGGACTCGCGTCTTTCGGTACGACTCGCAGGGACGGCCAGCGGCCCAACCTTAGACGAGAGACACTACCCCGGCGAGACGTGGAGACACACGGATTAACGTTGGACACGGATACGGGAGGTCAGAAGTGACCGAGAAAAACTACAAAAAGTCGTCTCAGAGGAGTTTCATCGTCCTACCTTACGCTTCCATTCGTTAGTAAAGTGTACTTTTCTCCCGCCGGTTTAGGTCCACCCCCAAGGACGACTCTACAAGGGAGGTTCCGTCACTGGTGTGTCGGATGCGTTTGTGACTGTCGCTTTCCGGAATCTCGGACACTACAGAGTGAGGTGGTAGGTTTTCTTTAAACTGACAGAAAAATTTCAGAAAGGGGGTCCACAGAGGAACCTAATCTAGGAGAGGTAGAGGCTCATATCGGGGTACGATCTCCAAAATCCAAACCAAAACAAATAAACGAAGAGGACGAATAGTCAAATGCTAAAGATAAAAGAATAAGTCGACGTCTTGAATTGTTTCCCAGTACCACCCTTTATACTAAAGAGACTTTACGAAACGTCTTTCTATCCAAGTAATTTCCTTATCAGAGTCTGCATACCCGTCCACTACTACCTGTTTAGTATAGAGGAATAGTTATTTTACTCCTATGTCCTCTTTCAGTGGAGGTTCCTTGGGAAAGGACTAAATTGAAAGATTTAAGGGAGGATAAATCATGAAATCTTTCGACTTCTACTGAAGATAACATTTGGAGTCTGACAATAGGTTCCAAGCTACATCTACTCAGAGTACTTACTATAGATCTCTGGATTGATAGTTCATTACCCGTCGACTCTGACACGGAATCTTTTTGTCTTCTGTGACCGTAAAAGGTTTACTTCAGTGTTACATTCTTTTTGAGAACTGGTGCTTTTTTTCAGAGTCGTCGTCTTTATTCCAATGGTTACCAAATCCTTTCTTTTTTTAAAGAACCTTGGGTGAGGTTACCCAACTATCAACGGAATTTGAATCAAGATGTCAATAAATGACGTATATAAGAGACCTTATAAGTGATACTACCTATTTGAGTTCCAGTCGACTCCCATTCGTCATCTCATTATTGTCATTAAAGTTGTCATTATTGAACCTGAATGACTCACATGTGTCTATGTCCATGACAAATCTATTCGTGAGATGTATTCAGTTTAGTAAAGATTTCTACGTCGAAAACAGAAAAGGAATGTCGTCATTAGTCCTACTGCTACTTCTACTACGATTACTACCATTAATTTTAAATGTCTCACGAATGTTAAACGAACCGTGACTCCGGGAAACTTTATCATGATATATCTCCACGATTAACAATCAATAATAAATTAGAATAACTAAATGGACTTATGAGAAAATTTAGTCATGAATTAATAGATTGACGGAAGAGAGGAGATTCAGTTTTAAAAGTAAAATGAGTAAATTAAAGGGATTGTGGAAACTCCACCCATGAGTTTAGTAGTGGTACAATCTATTTATTTGATTTCGAGTCTGCTCAAGACCCTATACAACTTCCAGTGTGACGACGACTCATCTCGTCACTCATCTAAAGGTGGGTCGTGACAGGAGTCTGTTCTCGACATGACGTAGCGGTGTGGGGGGGATCTGCTCGCCACGTGTCGTCGGTGTTACTAAGGTGGGGCTGTCCGTCCACGTAGTTATGTCAGTTGTCCGTGACGGCGAGACACGAGACCCATCAATCTTTTATAGGATGTCCACCCTACAGGTCGTCGTCTAAAAAACCTAGATCTACGGCCCGGACATTCTAAGATTCTAGGTTTTCAAATGGGTAGAAGGATTCATAGTTCGTACATCAGACCTAGGTCTGACGGAAAAAAAATTGAGCTGAAGGAAACAATAATAAATACTGACACGACTCAGAAGTAACGACGCACGCCCCCGAAAGAGATCGTCGTCAGTCACCCCCCGATGAGAAGTAACGCCATGCACCCGAAGAGTGGCCCGAAGAGAACGGCGCCTCGTGTTTGAGATCCGTGTACCGAAAGTCGTCAACGCCGCGAACCCGAGTCGTCGAGGGCCGTCCGAGATCCCGCAAACCCGAGTCGTCGACGTCCGTCCGAGAGCCCGCGAACCCGACTTGTCGACGTCCGTCCGCGAGCCCGCGAACCCGAGTCGTCGACGCCCGTCCGAGAGCCCGCGAACCCGAGTCGTCGCCGGCCGTCCGAGATCACGCGAACCCGAGTCGTCAACACCACGTGCGTGCCCGGATCTACGAGGCTCTACACACCTATGAAGGGTCTGGTCCCTGACTTGGACACAGGGGACTTCATAGTCCGTCTAAGGATAGATGACATGGTGGTCCCTTCAGGGGTCTAGGGTACAAAAAGGAAAAGAAAAAGGGAATGGTGCTTTAGGGTGTCCTTTAAAAATCTGAAACTGTAGTAGAGTTTCTAGGGATGCCTCCCGTTAGTCTCTTTTATTGTTAGATTCTTAAGATGATCATTTACCGGGTTACCCATTAACGGTGGAACAGAGTGGGAGCAAGTCTTGAAGTGAGTCTGAGAACGAAACTTAATTGGTGAAAAGGGTCGACATGGGAAACCCGGATAGAGAGTGGGAAAACGTATACGGTTGAGAGATTCATTGTCCATTTTTATTATTTTTACATAGTATACTGACAACTATTGTTTGTAGGAGGTTCACTCCAATCATGTATTTTGTTAAGGGAGAACTAATTTATTGAGATGTCTCCATGACAATCAATAATTGTACATTAAAATAACTGGAATACACTTTTAAGGAACTTTAATCATAAATTAATGGACGGAGGAAAAGAGATTTAGTTTTTAAAGTGAAATGTGTCATTAATGGATAATTGAAACACCGAAAATTACGTCAAAATCTTTAATACTGATAAATATTGAACATAATGTAAGCTCGTACGTACACGATTCCGTCACAAGGTTTCACTATGGAATCGTCTTTAAGTTGATGTCTCTAAAGGTACTAGGTAACACTTTTTCTTTGTAGAAACTCTCAATTACCCGTGGTTACAATCCAACGAAACTTTACTTCGTGGCTCCTTCGACTTCTCGTCGAGGGACTTATATAGTTATATTAAGGTTGTCTGTCGATGACTCACCGGAGTTAGACGAGTCGAGACAGTCTACTACTCCCTGGTCCAGTAAACGGTCCAGTAAGTCTCGGACACTAACGTTCTCTGAAGTACTTTCTGTCCTCACTATTTACATTCGTAAGAACCAGTTCCCTGTCGTACACGTCTTAAACCTTAGTCCTTACTTTGATCGTACACACCTCCAGTCACTCTACTGGTCGGAACGTCTTATTTCTGTGTCTGTTCCCTGTTACTAAGTGTCCTAACTGAACCTTTTATAGTCTTACTCGTTTTCTCTATGCGTCAACTTACTTAGGAGTCATTCTTTTACAACCCCAAATCTCTTGAGTAAGACTTTCTCTTTAGACAGATGTGGACGACGAGTATAACCTGACCTCCCCCTGAGTTTATTTATAAAAATCCATTGATCACTGTTAGTTCGAAATGTTTATCACCGTTAGTTCGACTCGATTTCGTGTACCGTAATATATTATACTTCTGATTTGACCCTGTAACCTTTATTATATGTTCGTGTGGTCTCGACTCTCCATCAGGATAAATTCATAGTAATAGTCATGTCAATACCACCTATGTCACCACGGTAGGTAGGGTATAGTTGACAACAGTGAAGCGACAGACCCGGAAACGATGAGTTCATACCTGGAATCTGTTTGTCACACCCGTAGTAACCCTGAATGACTTAGTCTTAGATGTAAAAGTGTTTTAGCGACCCAATAAGTACAGGTGAAATTTCCGAATTCTTCGTAATCGGTTGACTTGGTCTTTAGTTTAAACTCTTTCGTCGAACAGTTAGATTTAAAGATAAATTATTCACGTAACGGCTCAAAAAGTGTGAGAGTAAAATGTCAACATTATCTTATCTTTTTGTCCTTTGTTAGGTTAAAAATGACACCCACGTTTAAGTTAACCTGTGTAAAACACATAAATCTTAAGATGGATTTGTATATTTATTGAAAATGTTGATCTAAAGGGAAGAGAGAAGACTTACGACCGGAGACAAAATGATTTGAAAATAGAGACAAAATGATTTGGAAATAGGTTCAGTTCATCTCCACATAGAAGATTACAGATCTGAAGGACGGGTTAAAATGGTTCAATTTAGTCTATTAATTCGAGCTAACTTAGAACACGTATAAATAAAATTAATTTAAGATAAATTGACGGTGGTCTGTCGTAATGATCCCTTTTTAGGTTTAATTTAGACTAGTTTCCGTTGAACTAATCCAACGACCCAAACACATGTATCTTCATCATTCTCCGTGTCTTTTCCCACATTCGGGTCCGTAGAAATTACTTTGATACGAATTACGTTATTTTGTCAGAGCCCTGTAAATCGTCTTTTGATATATCTCACGTTACCCTAGAAACATAGTTAAGACTTCAGAAAGAATTCATTTCCAAAGTATAGTTCAAATCTTTATTGTAAAATTTTATAATTTCTGTGAGATGTGTTCCACTACCGAACCTGTGTGATATATAAAATAAATGTATGATTGACAACTTTACTAAACTTTAAAGTCTATGGGTGTTGATTATATCAGTCACTTGATATTTTCCTATATGGTATTTTCTATTATAGAAATTTTTATAAAAGTACAAGAATTACCCTTAACTTAGAGAAAAGTTCGATAGTTTCTATTTAATTTCGAACATCATCTAAATTTTTCTATAATTGTATTGTCAGAATGTTCTTCGGTAACAGACGGTCAGTTTAGGTCTCTATTCTTAACTCGACACGGAATAAAATTTTTGAGTCTTTCTAGTAATTTTTAGACTGAAGAAGGAATTGACTGAGTAACATAGATTCACAGTTCCCAATACGATAAAGTAATCTGATGACTTATGTTACCACAAACCTTTCTAAGGTACTCTTGACGTTATGAGACTCTACTTAAGTGGTACTTAATGTTACTTCGAATTTGAAATTCTCGGGAGTAAACGTGATCAGGGAAAATTCCTCGACCTATCCCGGGATCGTTACAGAAGTGTACTAGTTAAAAAAAAAATTAATCGTTTTTTTTTCTTTTCTTTTCTCTCTTTGTCAATACCATTTTTTGATTCATGACACCTATTAGCTCAGGTTTTCATACTTTCTAATCAGAGACGGGATTTTATAATATTGAGTAGTATTTTCTCCGGACTTCTTCAAAAAAAAAAAAGGGAGGTTTAAACTGGTGTTAAGATTGTTACATATTCTGTTATAACCATCTCTGAAAACTTTACTCCCTTAGAAAAGAGTCGATAATTAAAAAAAATTATAGTAGTTGAATTTCCTTTCTTACTCAAATTTATGGTGAAGTATTGTATAAAAAAAATAAATTCAAAAAGAAGAGAGTTTCTCCCGATTGGAGTTTACAGTAATTCAAAGTCAGGGGTGTTTTGGACTTAAGTGGAGAGTTAATCTATGTCCATTAATAGTGACTCATTGTTTATGAAAAAAAAAATTGTATCGTAACCATCACCTTTTACATTAGATAAAGTAGAGGTAACGTATTTCCCCTAGTCTAGTTCAACACCGTGTTTATTAATTTGTATTTTACAGAATTTTATCCGTCAGTTTCGTTAGTGTGTAAAGTGTACAATTTAGATCCAGATACCTGGAGGTCACAAGACACTCAGTGGCCAATTCATGTGGTCAACTCATTATATTTTGAAAGTAGTGTCCGAGATGTTAATTGTTTCGAGGGTGTAGGGGTAAAGGATGTTTAGTTTAAGTTCTTACCCATAAGTTGTCGTTGATTAATAACGGATAGAGTGTCATTAAATATTAAAAAGATTAATACCTTGTCCGACGAGAAAAATACATTTTCTATTAGGATGAATACACTGGTGTCGAAAGACGACCACTTCTGTCTACACGACCTTTCGGTAGATGTGCGAGGCTAACCGCGGGAGAACGTGGGTTTCTGTTTTCCGTCCTACCACTACTCCAAATTTCACAGGAAGACCCCAGTACTTGATCCAATTTTCGTTACCGGACGTCTTCATAACCGGGGAATTAAGACTAGAGTAATGAGGTCCTAGAGTTCGTTTACTCGTTTGACGGGTGGAACGAGTTCTCTGTCTTTTGTGTCTTGTATAGGACTTGGTTGTCTTTGTGTGAGACTCCCTATTCATTCACCCCAGGTAAATTAATATCACCACGAATGACCCAGGCAAATGTGAAAGGAGTAATGAATAAATTAAGGCAGTAAAGAGGGTGAGGTCGTTTGTGGGGTGTTAATGTCCGAATGTGACGAGGAATGTCTACAGACTTTTTTTTTGAGTATTTGTGTATGAACCGGTGATAATATCATGAAGATAATTATTTTTCAACGAAGAGTCTGTGAGCGTTGGTGTCATTGAGGTAGTTACTGGATACGAGTAAAAAAGTCCATAATTGATTACTTTGTAAATTTTTATCTCTTTTTCATGACAACCTTTTGGTGTCCACTTGATTCGACACCCAGTCCTATCCTTCATTATTGGACACGAGAGGTAAAGAGAAATAACGAAAGGAGGTACAAAACAAAAAGAAGGGGAGGAACGAAACTGAGATATGTCGGGACGGAAGACGGAGGTTTAAGGTGGAAGTAAAATGTCACAGATACTCTTAGTGTTATATCTGTCTAAATCCATTTACCAAGAGTTGCTCGGTGTCTGTGTGAAGGTCATTTGAGTCGGACCCAAACCCTCCGTGGATTTTGGGTTAAGAGGTAGTTTCGTAAACCAATGATTTTGTTGTTGTTGTTTTGGTCAAATGGATAGGAAAGGTTAGAGTAAAGGAGACCCGAGTAAGTCCAGTGTTAAAGTAAGAACCAGACGACGAAATATAAACTTTGATCAGAGACGAGTTGGGTGGGGATTTGTGTGTGTGTGTGTGTGAAGTCAGTCTTATTAGAAACATTTTCTCATTTCGTAAGTCAGAGGAAGAACGAATTTCGCTATGTCACTGGGGGAACGATAATAGATGTCTTATTCTGGGTTCTTAGACTGACACTACACAATCAGGAAGGTGTTGGTCCGAGGGGATGGGGGACGTCCGTGTAGAGTGTCGAGTTCGAGTGGCCCGGGGGTGTAATCGGTATGAGAGTACTCCGATTGACGGAAGGGACCACCGAGTCACCATTTCTTAGGATGAAGGTTACGTCCTCTACACCCAAACTAGGGACCCAGTCCTTCCAGGGGACCTCCTCCCTTACCGTTAGGTGAGATCATAACAACGGACCCTTTAGGGTACCTGTCTTCTCGGACCACCCGATGTCAGGTACTCCAGAGTTTCTCAACCAACGTTAAATCGTTGATTTATCGTTGATCGGTGAGAGAGAGTAAGGATGGAGGATTCATGAAGGAGTCCAAAATAAGAGTCGACGGATCTAGTAAAATTCGGTAGAAAATCCTGAACCACGTCCCTCAGAAGAACTCTTCGCAGACTCTACGGGGCCCGACGTGATTCACGAACAGTGGACAGGGGAGTTATGGGTAAAGAGGTGATATCGCTACAAGTAGTCTAGTATCTCTACGATGAACACAAAGTACGAAGAAATCTCTCTGACTCAGTACATTCCCGTCAGATGGTGCGACATCTGAAACTTGGTTTCGTCCCGGAGTGAGTCTGATGGATTCCTATACAAACAACTTATCTTCTCTCATCTTAATTTGAACCAGGTACAGTCCTACGATCACCGAAGGGTTGGACCCCGTAATACTTACCATTCGTTCGGAGGTCCACTTGTTTATAATAAAGGGTAACGAAGGGACGGGTGTAGCCCGTCTGTGTACCATCACGTCCCCAGGACACTGTGTCGTGACTTCGTACTGGAGTTCGACCACCGGTGTCTCACACTCCACACGATGTCTCGGTGGAGGTCCCGTGCGAGGGTTTAGATGACGATGGTATACGGGAGACTCTCCTCCGACGACGTGTCCGAAGACCTAAACGTTTCCACTGTTTGTGTATCAAGGGGAGGGTAGGAGATCATTTGAAGACCTTTCTGACTGGCTACCCTAAGGTACAAAAGTGGAAAGTGAGGGAGGTCACGGGTGCCGTTGAACAGGGGTGGGAAACGTTAAAGACGGAGTGTTGAGGAGATTACTTCGACAAAAAGGATCTCGATAGTCACTGGAGGTTTAGTTTTGCTGACAACTACAGAAAGAGAAAGACTGTATGGAGAAAGTGAGGGTTCGATGAAATACGGAGATATTGTGATGTAAAATGGAGAATTGACACGTGCAAAAACATATGTACTGTAGAATTACTTCCGTTAGTCTAAAAGTGTAAGTGGTGGTATTGGGACATTAAGGATACTGTTCATTTACAAAGAACTGAGTCTAATTGGGACCTTATCGAATAGGTTTCTATTGTGACACAGGGAAGTACCTTCGGTAGATGGTTCTTGAGAGTTGAAATTATTTGACTGGACACTTACCCTACTCCCCTCTAATTTATTTTAAACTATTTTATGGGGACTACGAGAACTTTGACAGGAATATAAAGTATCACTAATAAGGTACAACTCCTGGTTTCACGTAATCGTTGATTTGATTAAGGTAGAGGGGTTCCCGATGTTTAAGTGACCCTTCTATTTGGACATTAGACTATATTTCGTAAGTCAAATCCACTGAGAACTCCCTTTTACTTTAAGTTTGTGGGTCCTCAAGGTTTTGATTTGTTTAGTATTTTTTTTGAATTTTTTAGTATTCGGTAAGAGAAATTGAGAAAAAGAGTTACTGTTAAATCAAAGAACACATAAAGATAACGAGGGTTTCTGTGTCAGTGAAGAAAAGGATCTTTCTTTCAAAGACATTTAATTATACCCTGGAGTAAAAGGTTATCGTACAGATATACATATATCTAGATTAAGGTTGGCTCTGTACGAGACGACACACGTCATTAGAGAAGTCATACTCCTTAATAAGTCTCCAAGGTCGATGTAGATCTGGTCTTATAAGATTTCGGACAGGTAGTCAAATCCTACGGAACGTAATAGAGTAGAGAAGTAGCCTTCTCTTGATTTATCGAAGATTTTACTGTGACCCGAAGGGACCACCGAGTCTACCATTTCTTAGACGGACGTTACGTCCTCTGGACCAAAGTCAGGGTCCCAACACTTCTAGGAAACCTCTTCCCTTACCGTTGGGTGAGGTCATAAGAACGGACTCTTCCGGTACCTGTCTCCGTCGGATGTCAGGTATCCCAGTGTTTTTCAACCCATACTGACTCACTGATTGTGAAAGTGAAAAGCTTTACCGTACTCCCACGTTTAATTTGTACGATCAATTGTATGTCAACTATGTTGTCACTGTTTGTTTTGAGTTTATAAATTACGACCGACGTATGATTTAGAAAGAAGTGGACGTCTTTCAGATGTTCACATACAAAGGGGTACTCAATTTAAACATTTCCAAACTATAAGGGACTCTTACTTCTCTATTTAACCGGGACACGGACAAGTTTACCAAACGTAAAAAAGGTAAGGTTTGAGATAAACGTAAAGAAGTTTTCGTACGGAGTCTTACAAAGGATGAAATAATCCGACTCAAAGTCTTGACAGTATCTCGAAGTTTAGTAGGTACATGATATCCGTACTCTACAAGTGGAAGGGTAGAGACCCGAGAAACGAAAGAGTATATTACTTAACGTTTGTCTTAACGTTGTGGGATCTACAGATCTTGCCTCTTCCGTTACCGTGGGGTGAGGTCATGAGAGCGGACCTTTTAGAGTACCCGTCTCCTCGGACCATCCGACGTCAGGTACCCCAGTGATCCTCAACCTGTACTGACTCGCTGAAGTAAAAGTGAAAAGAGAAAGTACATAACCTCTTCCTTTATCGCTGGGTGAGGTCAAGAACGGATCTCTTAGGGTCCCTGTCCCCTCGGACCACCCGACGGCAGTTAACCCAACGTGTCTCAACCTGTGTTGACTTCACTGAATCGTCGTCGTCGTCGTCGTCTACGGATCTTTATGAGACATAAAAATTTGATACCGAGAGGAAGGATATAGAAAAAATGTTTAATCACTATAAAGTAAGTCTCTGACACTAGGTATTCTTTGGATTTAAAACTCTTAGGTTGAACCTCTAAAACGGTTCTTTCTAAGGAAGAGGTACTAAAAGAACGGAGGTCTATTCGATACTATTTTCTGTTTACGGTCACATCCCCAGTCCTCGGATAAAAATACCCGTTACCCTGAAAGTCAACGACTATAGAAGGGACCTAAAATCATTACTCACAATAATGGGTTGTTCTCTCCTGAACTCGTTTCTATACTTTATTACGGACGACACAGGTACGACACCAGGTACGAGGACGTTCTGTGGGGACCGTACGGTGTCAATCTCAACGTCGTAGTTATGTGGAAATTACCCCCTACTGTTAAATAGGTAATCTTTTGTAAAACTGTGAGGTCACCATTTTGTCACCACCTCAGTCCTCATTCTGGGTTTATCTCAACCTCTTTACTTTACATCTACTACTCCTACCAGTCGACCCTTCCTTTCCCTCTTTTTCAAACTTAAGTTCATTTTTCCTGCACCTCTTCTTGTTTCTCTTATGCTATAAAGTAGTTGAGTCTCTGTCGTCCTGGTGGGTTAGAATTGTAGACACATTGATCTTCGATTTTTATGTGACCCCCAAAGTATCAAGAGAGGCTCACTAGTCTCGTAGATTTGACCGTTTCTCCCGACTGGTCCGGTCTCACCGTTCGCACGAATAAAGTGAACAGTTGAGACAATTTGTCCATCTCCAACGGACCTAGTACTACAACTCTTAAGACTCCGACACGGAATCACATGTCTATCGACCAAGGTGTTTCTTTGTCCGACACTACCTATTCACTACAGACGGACTCTTCCTCACTTATAGATGTCCTAATGGTACTTAAACGGTAGGGGTCGGGTCCGACAAACCTAATTCGCTCTGTTAAAATCTATTTACTAAATGGGTCTCCATTCCTCAAACTAACGGAGTCAGACTTTAAGACCGATTCATTAGTTGAGTATCTTAATGATTTGTACTTAAACCTTAATTTTTTTTTTACTATGTCTACTAGAATAAATGGTTTATCTTTACCTAAGTGTCTGGACCTGTAAGTTAAATACCAATGTTCCCCCCCTTCCACTAGTCCCTTTTTATCAATCCCTCAAACCCTGACTGTACATGTGTGACGATGTAAATTTTACCTATTGGTCGTTCCTAGATAACATTTCGTATCCCTTGACACGAGTTAGAGGATATTGTTGGATTAACTCTTCTATTAAACTTTGTCTTACGTATGTATGTATAATAACTTGAGAAACAACGTGTGGACGTTGAATGTTGTTCCAATTATTTAATCTGAGGTTTTATTTTGTTTTTCAATTTTTGTCCCTCGTAACAGTCAAATGACTATTTAAGATAAGACTTTATTTCCCTGTTGAAAAAGAAGGTAAAATAAGAGAGGTAAAATATCTGATACTTCTACGGAATTCTTTTAGACTTTCCTCTTTTTATGATCGGTAAAGATATCCCATCGATGTCTCTTTCGGTCGAAATATTTATCCAATGGCATTAGTTCTTATATACCCAACCTTCACACGAACTCTCAGACACACACATTTAAGAAGTAGGTCGCGATCTTTCGGGTAATTCACTTTGTTTTTGTTAACTCACTATTTGGAATTTCCTCGTAACAAAATTGTTGTCACTAGTCAAGACAAGTCAAGTCAGCAAGTCAGCACAGGCTGAGAAACGTTGGAGTACTTAGCGTCGTGCGGTCCGGAGGGACAGGTAGTGGTAGAGGGTCTCAAGTGAGTCTGAGTGCAGGTAGCTCAGGCACAACGGTAGGTCGGTAGAGTAGGAGACAGAAGGGGAAGAGGAGGACGGGGGTTAGGGAGGGTCGTAGTCTCAGAAAAGGTTACTCAGTTGAGAAGCGTACTCACCGGTTTCATGACCTCAAAGTCGAAGTCGTAGTAAGGAAGGTTTCTTTAGGGTCCCGACTAGAGGAAGTCTTACCTGACCAACCTAGAGGAACGGTAGGTTCCCTGAGAGTTCTCAGAAGAGGTTGTGGTGTCAAGTTTTCGTAGTTAAGAAGTCGCGAGTCGGAAGAAGTGTCAGGTTGAGAGTGTAGGTATGTACTGATGTCCTTTTTGGTATCGGAACTGATCTACCTGGAATCAGCCGTTTCATTACAGAGACGAAAACTTATACGATAGATCCAACCAGTATTGAAAAGAAGGTTCCTCATTCGTAGAAAATTAAAGTACCGACGTCAGTGGTAGACGTCACTAAAACCTCGGGGGGTTTTATTTCAGACTGTGACAAAGGTGACAAAAAGGTAGATAAAGGGTACTTCACTACCCTGGTCTACGGTACTAGAAGTAAAAGACTTTCAACTCGAAATTCGGTTGAAAAAGTGAGAGGAGAAAGTGAAAGTAGTTCTCCGAAACATCGAGGAGGAGTGAAAGACGGTATTCCCACCATAGTAGACGTATAGACTCCAATAACTATAAAGAGATCTCGGTCTGTAGAACCTTACACTTCAGTTTACCCGGAATCTTTAGTAGTGATGCTTGTTTCGATCACCTCCACTGCCTTAAGGTCAACTCGAGAAAGTTTAGGACTTTCTACTACGACACTGTCACGACGTGAGTTATACGGTCGTTTAAACCTTTTGAGTCGTCACCGGTGTCCTGACCTTTTCCAGTCAAAAGTAAGGTTAAGGTTTCTTTCCGTTACGTTTTCTTACGAGTTTGATGGCGTGTTGACTTGAGTAGAGTGTACGATCATTTCCTTACGAGTTTTAAGAGGTTCGGTCTGAAGTCGTTATGTACTTGGCACTTGAGGGACTACAACTTCGACCAAAATCTTTTCCGTCTCCTTGGTCTCTAGTTTAACGGTTGTAGGCGACCTAGTACCTTTTTCGTTCTCTCAAGGTCTTTTTGTGGATAAAGACGAAATAACTGATACGGTTTCGGAAACTGGCACACCTAGTGTTATTTGTCACCTTTTAAGACTTTCTCTACCCTTATGGTCTGGTGGACTGGACGGAGAACTCTTTAGACATACGTCCAGTCCTTCGTTGTCAATCTTGACCTGTACCTTGTTGTCTGACCAAGGTTTATCCTTTTCCTCATGCAGTTCCGACATATAACAGTGGGACGAATAAATTGAATATACGTCTCCTGTAGTACTCTTTGCGACCTGACCTTCTTTGTGTTCGACCTTAGTGCTAACGGCCCTCTTTATAGTTATTGGAGTTTATAGTTATTGTTGTCACTATCGGAATAATTTTATATATAGTTAACATTAAAACAAAGTCAATCTTTTCCGTTCCCGTAGGGTCCGCTTCGATTTCACATCTCTTGGGTGGACGGTTACGTCCTCTGTCTCTACTCCGTCAAGGGACCCAACACTTCTAAAGGGACCTCTCCCCGGACCGTTGGGTGAGGTCATAAGAGCGGATCTCTTAGGGTACCTGTCTCCTCGAACCACCCGACGTCTCTCAACCCTGCGCTAACTTCGTTTGATCGTGCTTACGTCTTTTCCGTTTTCGGGAACAAAGTACACACGGATCACCCCACTTTCTAGTGCGGAGTAGTCGTTAACAGTTTAGTAAACAACTTTTTGGTAAAGAAGTGTAAGTCGAGGGGTATAAGAAGAACGTATCTTATTACGAAGGACTCTTATCTTAAATCACTGTATACGAGGTTTCTCTTGGTGTCTCGGGGACCTCGAGTAATTAGGACGTTGGAAGATACTCTACGACCGGACTTTACCAACCTCAAGTGAAATTTGGTCTGACTTAAAGTTTCGTTTCCCGAGACTCCACTGTTTGTCGAGTAATTAAGTCTCACATTAAGTCACTGTCCTCTTAACAAAATTTACGTGTTAGATTTTGTTAAATTTAAGTGTAATACTAATATTCGTTTTTGATACGTGAAGTTTAAACTTTAGACCTATACATTAGATGGCTATTTTGATTACTTGTTTTTAAATTTTTTTCTCCCCTGACAGTAGAATGGTTCTTTACGATTAGTTGGACGAAAAACTTCACACGAAGTAAACGTAGTATTCGTAATAATACTTTTAAGTTGTAATACGAAGACACATAACGTAACATGACGAGACGACTTGTAGTTTTTTTCGTCCGTTGTGAAGGAGTTTCACTTATTTTTACCTTATTTTTTGGTACTAGTTTCTATTGAAGTTAAGGAACAATTAAGATGGAATTAAGGTGAGGACCCTATTCTTCAGGAGAAGTATTCAAAAGAAAGGACATTGTTTAAGAGGTCGTTCGAAGACCAGGGATTTATATAAGGGTTTACATTACGTACGTATTTATTTGTACTTAGTTTAAACGTAACGAAGATGGCATTTATACCGTCGTGCAAGTATTTGAGTAATCTCAAGTGACACCTTTTTTTTTTAGTAATACGATCGTAATCTTGTACCCTTAATTGAAAATTTTAATTACAATGTCTTCAACAAAGTGAGACAAATTCTTTCATTGGTTATTGTTTACTAAGTGATCATGAGAGAAACTTACAAAAGAAAACAGATTTTAAATTTTTTATTAGTAAAGAAAGTCCTACAAGTACCACTTTTCAATATTTATCTACAACAGATCACGTAGACACTAATATATGGTTAAATAAATAAAAGATATTTAAATGTCGTAGTAAAAGGATTTTTAACTCTGATCTTTTTAGTTCGTACTTTTCAAAATTAATAACAACGATTAATAAAATTGACTTCTTACACGGTTTACCATTACTTGTGGAATATTGACTTTAATTTAAATTAATCTTTCAATTTAAAACTTTTTAATGTACAACTTTCCACTACACGTTAAAAAGGGGATCTTTCATATTTCGGATAGAGTATAATCTGTTATACATAAATCAAATAAAAAAATTCACCTGTAAATTTCGGTAAAAAAAAAGTCGTTAACTAAAAGAAGTTCTTTATAAATACGTAAACATTAATTTTCAGATTATTATAATGTAATATAAAACTAATGTAGTTTGTATAAAACACCGTGAAGGATCAACTTTATTAATAATCGGTATCGGGTAACCATACATAATTTGTGTGTGTGTGTATGTGTATATGTGTGTTCACATTTTCGTTCTGAGTCTGACTCTTTTTGTTTTGGACAAAGTTATTATTGTCAACGACACTTTAAGAGTCCAAGAGTCTGTTAATGAACCACGGTTCACAGGGACAAAAATAATAAAGATTTTTTCCAGTAAATTCCCCCTTCCTCGTAAAATCATCGAGTTTTCAATTGGTTTATAATGACTAGCTCTGAGTGAGGATATCATTTGGAGATAATGAAGAGACTGTCTAGTTTAATTTAAGACGAACCGCTTCCCGACCCTGTGAGGAGAACCAACTTCGTTACGACGAGAAAAAATAAGGACGTCTCATTTATCGGAGTTCAGTTTGATGAACGGGACTGATTACTAGTTTGTATAGGTTCTTAAGACATGTTCTTTACGTAAGAAGAGAGGAAACTTCACGTAACGACCCTCTCATTAAACCAAACGACCTCTAAAAGGAATCTTGACGTTTTCTTTAAAGAACCGATTCGTATATTAGTTCGATGGCTAAAAGAAAGAAAAAAAAAAAAAATAATTTATAGAAGGACACTCTCCCACATGTGACTTATTTGTACACGGAGTTTCCTTACAGTCTTACCACGTGATGACAGAGAAACGACTGACTTTTTTAGAGTCGTCATAATCCAATTTTTGAAGGTAGTCTTCTTATGTAGTAACACTGGGTAAAGTAAGTCAGTATATTAGAGGAGGGCTTTACGGTTTCACGGAGGTTATATAATTATAGTAATATTGATCCGTCAGTCCTTATATGTTTCTACTTATACTGTGTGTTGGACAGGAGTTTCCTGAATGTTTGATCGTCCTATTCATAATGTCTTTATTAAAAAATTTTGATATGTTTTTATTGGTATTTCAGTGTTACACTACCCTGAAGGACCCACCGTGATTACCATTTCTTGGGAGGACGGTTACTTCCTCTACATTTTTTTACACTCAAACTGGGGACCCAACCCTTTTAGGGGACCTCCTCCCGTACCGTTGGGTGAGATCATAGAGAGGACCTCTTAGGGTACCTGTCTCCTCGGACCATCCAATGCCAGGTATCTCAGTGGTTCTCGGTCTGTGTTGACTTCGTTGAATCGTGTGTGTGTGTGTGACCTACACTGTTCCGATAGTATTCTTACGGTGTTTTATTTACGGTGTCCGTAGACTACCCTTTCTTAAATTTACACCACTTCTACCAATCGTCTCCAACAAACTACTAGTAATGGTAGTATACTCGATCCGTCCGTTTTTATCTATACTAAAGTTGTCCATGCACCACAGACACCTCCGTAAAATCCGGTTCCTGTTTCCGTCTCTCCATCCGAGACAGACCTGTTATCTCTTGTCAAGTTTTGCTGATTTCGTAATCTCTCCTGTTTCCTGTCCAAATTCTTCCGTCTGTCCCGTCTCGTGCGGCTTGAACTTACGTCTATAGTAAGCGTCCCTCACGTAGCCCTCGCGGATAATTATAAGGTTTTCCTTATAAGAGGACAAGGGAAACTGTCAACAGAACCTAAGTGAGATTTATGTCAGTAGTATTCCTGGTCAAACGTACCCAAACAGACGAATATGAAAACAACTCTTTTTCCATACAAGGAAAACAGACCTTCATATATTGCGGATCGGCCCCCGCCCCCGCCCCCCCACCACCTCCTTTGTCCTAGATCCGGTCCGTCAACCATAGGACTCCTCGATAGAAAGTTAGTCGGAAAGATTCGGTCTTGAAACGGAGGGTCTGATGACTCGAAAATCTCTTTTTATGTAATACGACGGTGCTTCTGTCATACCTTATAACTCTTAGTCCTTACGGTAAAAATTGAAGATTACGGTCTTGTTGAGTAATAGGTCACTCACTTGGTACTTCATCTTTCGGTCCTACCAGAGTCTTAATCGTAACTCTAGATACGTTTCCTCCTTCTAGAGATATGTTCCCTCCTTCCTATATATTCTCCGTTTCTGTTACCTGCCCCGTCCTGTCGAACCACTAAACCGTCACCACCGTAACCATCAAGGGTCTCGTGTTTCAGTAGTACCGTACGGGTGTCAAACTTTTGACGAACGTCCGACTTTCGTAGTTTTATGTCCCGAGACTCCGATTGTCTTTCTGCTGATTGTCCCTCTTACCTTCTCTTATACACGTCTATTCTTACACATATTTCCCTTGTCACTCTATCATTTCTTCAATTGTTCTTCCTCGCTTTTTCTCAGTCGGGTCCGGTTTGTCTTCTCAACCTAACCATCAGGGTTGCTTTATAAGATTTCGCTTGTTTTGACCAGTCTTTCTTTTCTACTTTTTGACGATCTAGTTTAAATGGTTAACGGAAACAGATTTCCTTTACTATTCGTTCAGGTTTGAGGCCATCGTCTGAATCTCTCACACAACTCCAATCAATGCCCAGATAATGTCCTGTCTAAATTAAATAGACGAAACGGATGTAACATCTTTTCCTCTTTCCTTTCTTCCTTCAGTATAGTCACTAGATCATTATATTACGCACACATACACTTATACATATAAATAAGTAGTTAATATAGATACATGATTGTATAACCATTTAATATATACAATACTTTATGTATAAAGTATTATGTTTAAATATTCCTATTCTTTTCAGTTAAACTTCTCTTCAAGGTTATAAAGGAAACCTTCGGTTATTCAACCTATTAACGAAAGAGAGGGACGAGGTTGGTATTACGTTTTTCGAAGCTAAAAGTATAAGATATCCGTGATTTCTTTGTTCTTTTCAAATATTCGAACATACTCTACTAGTTCACCAACAAAATCCCTTTAAATCGTCCCCCTAGTCTCAACCCTACCATTTTCCCTTCGATTCTACCATCTGGTCTTCGGTCTCTCTTCCGGTGTACCTGTCAGTACCATCCTTTACTATATCCGGACCTAAATACACAAGTACCATGACTGCCATTCAAAAATAAAGTTAAGGTTTCTTTCCGTTACGGTTTCTTACAAGTTTGATGGCGTGTTACCGTGAGTAGAGTGTGTGATCGTTTCATTACGAGTTTTAAGAGGTTCGGTCCGAAGTTGTCATGCACTTGACACTTGAAAGTCTATAAGTTCGACCTCAATCTTTTCCGTCTCCTTGCTCTCCAGTTTAACGGTTGTAGACAACAAAGTAGTTTTTTCGTTCTCTCAAAGTCTTTTTCTAGCTGAAGAGATAACTAATACGGTTTCGGAAACTGACGAGTCTAGTGTTATTTGACACCTTTTAAGAAATTCTCTGTCCTTATGGTCTAGTGGAATGGACGGAGGACTCTTTAGACATACGTCCAGTCCTTCGTTATCAATCTTGACCTGTACCTTATTGTCTGAGCAAGGTTTAACCCTTTCCTCATGCAGCTCCGACATATAACAGTGAGACGAATAAATTGAAAATACGTCTCATGTAGTACTCTTTACGACCCGTCTTCGTGTTCGACCCTAGTTCTAACGTCCCTCTTTATAGTTATTGGAGTTTATACGTCTACTGTGGTTGGAATACCGTCTCTCACTTCTCCTTGATTTTTCGGAGAACTACTTTAACTTTCTCCTCTCACTTTTTCGACCGAATTTTGAGTTGTAAGTGTTTTGCTTCTAGTACCGTAGACCAGGGTACTGAAACACTGGTGAAGGGATCACCAGCCAGGTCCCCAACCTTCAAACGGACGCTTACACCCCTTGCGTTCAAGTTAGGAACCCACCCTTTCTAAGTGACCTCCTCCTTTACCGTTGGGTGAGGTCAGAAGAACGGTCCCGTTAAGGTACCTGTCTCCTCGGGCCGTCCGATGTCCACTACCCCGTCATTTGTCGACCTGTGATGACTCACTTATTCGTGCGTACGACCCTACTAGGGTGTACGACACCCCGTCGATTCGGGTACACGGTGTTGATGACTCGGTTACGTGGCATTGGTGACTTCGGGTGCGCGGGTTTCAGGGCGTGTGGCGTTGATCTCATCGTTTGGGAGTGATGTCGATCTCTTTCGGAAGCACGTCGTTGTTTCAGGTAGGGTCTGTTTTCGTTTAGTTAGTTGATGAATTTATGTAAAATTTTTGTTAATATCTTTACAGAGTACCTAACATCCTCAGTAAAAGATGAAATTAACGTGTGTCGACCAGACTAAGTTTTTTAGTCAATTACAGGAGGAACTTCGATGATATAGACAGAACCATCATTTCGTAATGTTTCTTATTGTTACGTGTAAAATATGAAAGGTTCCACATGATATTTGTCTTGTCTTTTCTCGTGGTAGTCTTTTTTTTTTTTTTGTCCAGAGTTAAAATTCTTTTATAAAGATTTATACTCACAAAGTCACTTTACGGGTATCGAGTACTAATGACGAGACCCCTCTAATATTCTTTCCATGAATTTTTTTTTTTAGTTATCTGACAGAATTATAGGTCCCCCCTTTTCACTGTACTAAAGATAAGATATTTTGTGGTGGGTTTTCCTTTCAGAATTGTAATTGGAACTCATTGTGGGTCTAGTACCTTGTAAAGAACTAATGGATCTTCTACGTAAGAGAAAGTACCGCAGAATGACATTCACCGTCCGTTATTCTGTTTTAAGTTCGAATGAATATTAGTAAGGTAAAGTTCAAAGTAAATAATGTGACGTAATGTTATTGACGGAACTACTCCTCACCATCTTGACTTTAAGTTATCTTGTAGTTCTGTACAGATATACTAGTGTGTTCTTTCGATATAATATCACAGTAAGTTTATATAATATACACCGTTCCCGACGACACAAAAAAAAAATTTAGAGGTCACCTTTACATTAGTGTCCACTAGAGGTTATGAAATTCGAACCATAACTTTCAATCCCCTTTACAAAGTTTCTATAGAGTATAGAAACAGAAAAAGTACTGTCACTTTTATGATCCAAAAGGGAACCAGGAGAGTCCTCACTTTTCAAGGGTAGTCTTTTTTAATGTTTCTTTAATCAAGTAAGTGAATTAGATGTAATTATTCCCTTAAAGAGTTAGTTTTGGAGACCAAACTAGCGGTCTGTAGAGTTTCCTCACGGAAAAATTAAAGAAGTAATAGAAACACTATTTCAATAGGATGTCTTTTGACCAGTAAATTGATATTGGTTAAGAGACAAATACATCAACAAAGTTACATACCTCTAAAGTTACCTTTATAAATATAAACAGTTTCCTTTTGTAAATCTCATATACGTTATCTCTTTTGTTTTAATCTTATTAAAAAATTTCGTAAATCTCAGTAAACACCAAAACTGGATTTAAAATGTTTACTTAAAAAACTTTATTATAGTGTTTTAAAATAAAGTACGTCATTTTCTTCACTTTGTAGTGATACCTTGTAGACTGCTTCTGTTTAGTAAAACCGAATAAAGTTTTACGTCACAACAGTGTCTTCGGAACATGAGAAATTCGGTACAAGGTAAGAAGTAAGACTTTGGATAGTCTTAGTTCTATTTTATAATACCCTCTTGGACACTACTCGAAAGTCTATTCTCGCTTTTGATCTCACTTTTCCCAAAGAATTCGAAGGTTTTACTGGAAGGAAACTCTCTTGGACAATTGGAAATGTCACTATCTTGTAGTTATAAAAATCCCGGTCGAATTGAGGTAGTAAGAAAGAAAGAAAATCAAAATTACAGGACTGACTGGTCTCTTGACCAACGTCCGGAGAGGGGTCAGAGGGACCTGTGTTTACTTGTTCATATGTGTCTCCTTTGGAGCTCCCCGTTTTTTTTTTTCATCCCCCATTCAAATTTCGAACCAGTAAACTATGTGTAATGGTATACATTTTGTCTATCGATCACCCTTCACGATATATTGGGTCCCACGAGTCGGGGTACGAGACACTATTGGATCTCCCCACCCCACCCTACCCTACCCCCGACGTCCCTCCAAGTTCTCACTCCCTTGTACGCATATGAATGTCGACTAAGTGTGACAACATACCGTCTTTGGTTGTGTCGTAACGTTTCGTTAATAGGAGGTTAATTTTTATTTAATTTTTATTTTCCAACCAGTACACTGGCAAAGTCCTTCGAATCAAACTTTAGTTCTAAGATTCTCTAAAAAAATATAGGGTAAATGAAGTTTCGTACTCGGGAGGTCCTCGTGTGTCTCCCCACTCATTGTCTGCGGGGACTCTTCTTTGTAAAAGGGATGGGTGAAGTTAGACTCCCGTGTCTCTTGTTTCCTATACACCATCAAACCTCTGACTTGTGAACCTATAACTCTTAAAGACTAGTTGAGAATAGTGTCAAAATCTTTTGAGGACGAATCTCTATATTAGTTTTAAGTCGTCCTCTTCTTTGTGAAAGGATTAAGTTGTTCTGGGTATATTTTGTTTTAGGTCGAAAGTCATACCTAACATGGTTTTGTGACCGGAAAACTACTACCGGGTGGTCGTCGTAAAATTTGTCGGTTCCGGAGATCCAGTGACAGTTAAACCCCCTGTACGAATACCCAGTGATGTTCTCTAATCTCCTTTTGAATGAATCCTTGGTTAAGACTCACGGTAGTCCGGTCCTATTTGTAATAAAATACCCTTTACCCTTTGGAGTTCACTGGGTTAGGTATATGGAGCGTTCACACACAGCTGACCTCTACTCGACTGTCGGTAGTGTTCGAGTATAACGAGACAGAATATGCGACCGTAAGGTCTCCGTTACGTTGAATTCTGCGTCCGATTAACAGGTTACGGAGGTTTCGTGAGTCGAATTTAGTCTAAAAATTTGTGATAGAGAGCAAGGTAGTCTGAGAACAAAATTTCATAATCCTTCGGTCTTCCTCAAATTCTAGTGTTTCTCTTCACGTTTAGTTGGATGTTGTTTAGTAGATGGTCCACGGGACCTTCTCTTAAAATAACGAGGACTGTAATTGGTAAACGAATAGTGACTGTGATAGGAGAGACACCTATTATACACCAATCGGGGGAGAGTTTATCCTCACTGTATGTCCTTTTGCATCGGGTTTGTTGGGGGTGTGACGAAGTCCCTTTTTCATGTGACTTTACTGATTGGAAAGGGTTCCAGTAGTCCGGTTCTTTACCCAAGAAGACAAAGTTCTGTCGAAAGGAGGACTGGGTGTCGTGTACCAAAGATAATGACGGTCTGGTACTGGCGTCTCTGTAAGGTTTAGGGACACTTTTTACGCTAAGGTACAGAGAACGAGTCGACATACAGTGTCTCCTGTCAACTCCAGGACCGTCTGCTGCTCCCCCTCCCGACCGGGAACACTAAATTAAGTACGATAGGGAAACACACTATACTGACCCAGACATTAACTCTGGAAGAGTGAAGACCAAAGGGAGAAAATAGAATGTTTGGTGAATGACGAGTATTCCCTGTCACTTATGTGACACCACAAAGTACAAATTCGAGAGGTTTCTACACTTTGTCAAAATAGTTCCCACTGTTGAGACGGTAAGTGATTAGACGAAAAGTTTTTTTTTAAAATATTCCCTCTATTTTAGTTACATACGGTAAATCAGACGTAATTGTGTCGTTTGTTATAAGAGAGACTGCTAATTCGTTAGAAGACTTTAATAAAACTTGTCTATAAATGAACATCCATAATGTCAACGGAGTCTTGTAATTATTTCTCCTGTTCTTAATCAGTTGATTATGTTCTATAAGGTGTTCCGTGGAAATTAGGTAAGTCTAATCAGTCTGAAAGTCATACTTGTATTATTACAAGACGGAATAATCTAAAGTGTTTACTGTAAAGGAGTCAAAGATTATATTGTATTTTACATCTTGATAACAGACCAGAACATTTCCTTAAAGTATGTTAATTAATACTCAAAGATCGTATGGGATTAAAATGTCGTCGGATAAATGTCGTAGAGAGACCCGTGACTTAAATTACCAAGGACTGTTTTCTCCACCCATTTTTTGAATGTATGTGTGTTTATAAATGTGTTGTCTTCGTTTATTTGTTCCATAAACGAAATGTCACTTTAGGACGGTCCATCCCTTTTTTTTCGAAACTCGGTAAAAGGTTTGAAGTAAGTAATAAAGAAAAACAGAGTATCATAATTGAATCGTGAAAAGGTCACACAGCAAAAGTGAACAAACGAACGAACAAAACCGGTATCAGATATCAGAAATAAAATAGGAAGCCCCCAATCAAGGAAGAAACACTAGTAAGACTTATCTTACGAAGTACCTTTGTTGACGTATTGTTGTGAGGGGTTCCTCAGTCTTACACATATAAAATCATATACGTTTTGTGATTAGTTTTATTTGAGGACCAACTCATACTATATCCCTTTAGGTAGATATAGTACAAAGGATACATTTCGTACTCTTTGACGGTATGGTTTTGTACCAAAACGATTAATTACCCTTTTTTGACTAGGTTTAATAACGAAATAACTCGACTGACCGGTTAAAGTAATTTTTCACCAGAGAGAATAGAGTCCCGAAGGGACCACCGAGTCTCCAATTTAGCAGACTGACGTTACACCCTCTGGACCCAAGCTAGGGTCCCAACCCTTCTAGGGGACTTCTTCCTTTACCGTTGGGTGAGGTCGTAAGAACGGACCTCTTAGGGTACCTGTCTCCTCGGACCACCCGATGTCAGGTACCCTAACATCTCTCAGTCTGTGCTGACTCGCTGAAGTGAAATTGAAAGTGAAAGAATAGAGTTCATGGGAAAACATCACGATATAGTTTGTGTGCTAGAACCCTTAATATTTCCGTTCGTAAAAATTGTATGTCAATTCCGGTCTGTGTAATTTTTTTTGTACGTGAATGAATCTCCTTTGTGTAAAGGTTCCGAAACAATGTGTAGGTAAGTGTGACGTTAAACGATTTATTGTTCTTATGATTTTTCAACTCGACGCAAACAAAAATTCCTATATGGATCAATAGTAATAGGAGCGAGCCCCGAGGATTCGTGTGTCCTTAAAAAGGTAACGACATCATTCGAATAAAGAATTAAATATATTGTTAAAGGGCAGTCTATTAGTTTTACAGGATGACCATTCAGAGACAGAACTACTTCTTTAGGTGAGTATTGGATAAAATACCAAGAACCCTTCTACTTCGAGTAAATTTGTCAAATTAAAATAAAGGATCTATAATACGTATATATTATTTGTGAAATGTTAAATCGGAAATCCTTAGTTATTACTTGTTTTCCATTTTAAGTAGATGGAAATTAAATGTTTGGTTAAGTAGTGTAGAAAGATTAATTAGTATCCTAAAGATAAAGGAGAATAGCAAGATTTTTGAAATACTTGAGATATATTGTGTTGACGTAAAAAGTGTTAGATAAAAATAAATGGGAAAGTACTTTATAAAGAACTGGATTATAAATTATAAATAGGTAGTAGGATACATGTTTGTACAAAAGTCTCTTCCTTTTAAGAGTTAATAATACACGTAAAGACGGTTTGTCTAAGTGACTTGAACCATTAAAGAAATTACCGGGTAGTAGTGGTTTTCAATCCTATATCGAGATTTTCGAACTTAAAGACAATTGTCGGGAAGTCTCTCAAAAATGGGTCTTCGTCTTCTATAATTCTTCTCCACCGTTCTTATGTGTCTTGACATGTCTTTTCTAGAAGTGCTGGGTCTATTAGTACTACCACACTAGTGAGTGGACCTCAGTCTGTAGGACCTTACACTTCAGTTCACCGGGAATTTTTCGTAGTGATGTTTGTTTCGATCACCTCCACTACCTTAAGGTCACCTCGATAAAGTTTAGGCTTTTCTACTACGACACTTTCACGACGTGTATTATACAGTCGTTTAAACCTTTTGAGTCGTCACCGGTGTCCTGACCTTTTCTAGTCAAAAGTAAGATTAGGGTTTCTTTCCGTTACGGTTTTTTACGAGTTTGATGATGTGTTAACGTGAGTAGAGTGTACGATCATTTCATTACGAGTTTTAAGAGGTGCGGTCCGAAATCGTTATACACTTGGTACTTGAAGGTCTACAAGTTCGACCAAAATCTTTTCCGTCTCCTTGGTCTCTAGTTTAACGGTTGTAGACGACCTAGTACCTTTTTCGTTCTCTCAAGGTCTTTTTGTAGATAAAGACGAAATAACTGATACGGTTTCGGAAATTGACACGTCTAGTGTTATTTGATACCTTTTAAAATCTTTTCTACCCTTATGGTCTGGTGGACTGGACGGAGAACTCTTTGAATATACGTCCAGTCCTTCGTTGTCAATTTTGAACTGTACCTTGTTGTTTGACCACGGTTCATCCTTTTCCTCATACAGTTTTGACATATAACAGTGGGACGAATAAATTGAAGATACGTCTCATGTAGTACTCTTTGCGACCTGACCTTCTTCGTGTCCGACCTTAGTTCTAACACCCCTCTTTATAGTCATTGGAGTCTATATGTCTACTGTAGTGGGAATACTGTCTCTCACTTCTCCTTGATTTTTCGGAGAACTACTTTCACTTTCTCCTCTGACTTTTTCAACCGAACTTCGAGTTGTAAGTCTTTTGCTTCTAGTACCGTAGGCCAGGGTAGTGAAGTACCGTTTATCTACCCCTTTGTCACCTTTGTCGCAGTCTGAAATAAAAACTCCCAGAGGTTCTAGTGACGTCTACCACTGACTTCGGTACTTTAATTTTCTGCGAACGAGGAACCTTCTTTTCAATACTCGTTGGATCTACCGTATAATTTTTCGTCTCTGTAATGGAACGGTTGTTTCCAGGCAGATCAGTTCCGATACCGAAAAGGTGACCAGTACATACCTACACTCTCAACCTGACACTTCTTTAGACTCCCGGCTTCTTAACTACGAAAACTTGACACTACAACCTCTTCTGAGAATTCCCAGGGAACCTGACGTTCCTCTAGGTTGGTTATGTAAGATTTCCTCTAGTCAGGACCCACAAGAAACCTTCCTTACTACGATTTCGACTTTGAGGTTATGAAACCGGTGGACTACACTTCTCAACTGAGTAACCTTTTCTGAAACTTCGACCCTCCCTAACCCCCTGCTGTCTCCTACTCTACCGACCTACCGTAATGGCTGAGTTACCTGTACTCAAACCCACTGGAGGCCCTCATTCACTACCTCTCCCTCCGGACCGTACGACGCTAAGTACCCCAGCGTTTCTCAGCCTGTACTGACTCACTGACTTGATTGATGGGTCTTTAATTAGGAGTTCTACGTTCATCCTCTCTCAATTACATCAGTCAAGACAGAAGATCTTAAACTGATTTGTCATACCTGTTGAACACCTACCGTAAGTATTAAAATATGTAAAGTTAATTTTGGGAAGTCTCAGAGACGGTAGAATACTAATTTCTTATGATCGAATTATCTGTCATGAGTAAGTAATCTCATGACTTCTTAATACTTTTCATGTATCTCATTGTTCCCCGCTTGCGAAGTAATTGGACCTTAAAAAACCTCGGTGATACACCTAGGGAAAAACGGAACTGGAAAAACTTTCGTATTGGTCGACCTGGTATGGGTCGTAGGGACGGTCTTAAAAGGATTCCTTAATATCGAAGAAAGTCGTTACTTACTTTGACTCTGTGACCCTAAAATTGGTTAGACACGACAGTCCGTAGTTCGAGAGTTCTACGAAGTCACCTTTGATAAGGGTCCAGTGTAAAAACTCTTTGAGTCGTATGTGATCAGGAAGAATTTACAAGAAAGTCGTTTAACTTTCTGAGACTATTCGTAACGTCTTTTTACATTTATTGGATTGATATAAATCGGATGGTAAAGGGTTTATAAAACCTCGACCCTTAGGAGTAAGAAATCATATAAAAAACTAAAATACTCAAAACAAACAAAAACGAAACAAACGAAAAAACAGATTATTGATGTTCGTTAGGTGGAAAACCCCTTAATACGATGGTTATATAAGTAAACCCTCAGATTTACACAAATCGTTTTTGTCTTTATCTTTTCGGGTACCATTTTAGAAAGTGACATCCGATAACCGGTATAATTGTAAAAGCACTAAAAAAAAAAAAAGACTTCTTCGTTACGTACCCTTTCCACTCAGTTTCCTTATTATTATTGATAATAATCATCATCATAATTATGGTTCCATAACCACTATGGTTCATTGTGGTTCTATAACGTACACTACCCCGGATCGTGTCACAGACCGTAGACGATTCTTTATCCATTTTTACTAATTTTACCTTAACGGTACCGTCACCGAAGAGTTCAAAGTCGAAGATTCTCCTACCGTATTACGGGGAAGGTCTCGTCGCCGTCATCTTTAAAGAGACCTGGTCCCAGACTCGTCCCACTGTTGACTGAGAATCACTATATGACTGGGACCTATGGATGTTGGTCGAACCAAGTGGACTCAGTCTAGGTGTTCCTGATTCGAGAATACAATAAGGGAGAGAGCAAAGGGAGTGGAGCTTAGTCCAGAAATTTCGGACCTAAAGAGTCTGAACAAGGTTCACTTCGTTCTTGACTTAAGTTCTAGAATGTATAGTCAAGGGATCCCAACTCGGGTCCACTCCCGATGGTTTGCAGGTCCTACGGACACAAAGAGATTTGTACTATGAAGGATACCGAATGGAGAATGACACACAGACGGGTCAGGGCCTGAGCGGAACCTGACCAACAATTGAGTAGAAAGTGTACAAGAGAGGAGACACTCGTCTTAATGACAAGGTTTACGTTCGGAAGTCTTCAGGTGGAATAAAAGAGAAGACTAAGGACTTTGAGAGGTGTCTTTTATCAGACCTCAAGATCCCGAGAGAAAAGGGATTACACAGGTTTCAGGTTCATTAATTACCACCCTCTTGGTCGTCATACTTCCCTGACTACCTCGGTTTTATTTCAACAATATTTCCTCGAATACGTGTATGTTGTCGTTTTGACTTAAGTTGTCTCGTAGAAAATCAAGGTAAAGTGGTACCATTCTCTTCTCAGTCCCAACTTTTTAGCTAGCGAGAAATAGTAAGTAAGTGAGTTTATTTACATATAAGAGTTTTTGTGTGTTGATCAGTTACGAATCTCTCCTTAGTAATTTCGTGGAAATTTTAGACACGGAGGGATTACGGGTAATCCCTCCCGTAAGGGACCACCGAGTCTCCAATTTCACAGACGGAGATTACGCCCTCCGGACCCAAGTTAGGGACCCAGCACTTCTGGGGGACCTCTTCCTTTACCGTTGGGTGAGGTCATAAGAACGGACCTCTTAGGGTGCCTGCTCCTCGGACCATCCGATGTCAGGTGGCCCAGCGTTTCTCAGCCTGTGCCGACTCGCTGAAGTGTTACGGGTAATAGGATTTAGGTAACTCGAAATTGTACTGATTATGTTAGGTCTTCTGTCATTTCAATAATGTCAGTTACTAAGACCAACAAGGACTCATCTGTGACATCATGTTTTGTTAGACATTTATGTTTTTACAGGATTTTAAAACTCTATGGATGTGTATCTTACTTTTTTGAATTATTCGATACTAGTAGTTGTCTCTGAAGGGACCGGGAAGAGTAAAATGAGAAGGGTATGCGACTCAGACGTCACTAGTCCTGGGGACTAAATATGGTCAGTCTTAGTTAATGGGTTATAGTAACGTGAACTAACTTAAGTAAGGACTGTTTCGTGTTAAACGAGATTTTCCCATACTTTTGTGGTGAGTGTGACGAGATCTTCGACCAGTACGATTTATAAACGATAGTCATATAAGGGTGAAGATCGTAAAAAGAGACTTCAAACTAAGAAGGTGGAAATTTTTTTTTTTTTTTGATCGACGTTCCCATTTCCAGTGTTTAGCCGTAAAGAAGAATTTTATAGAGGTAAATTTACGTTTAAAACCGGAAATAAGGATGGGAAATTTGTCAGTAAAGTATCTTTACGTTTTTCATTCTCATTTAAACAAAAAAATTATAGACGTCTCCTCGAGAGATTACACGATAAATCGAAGTAAATACGGTATATTTGAAATGTAAAAATTTCGAACCATCTAAAGAAATCCCTGTTCGTTATAAAAGAGTCTTTTAAGTTAAAACTTTTTAAATTTATACTTATCTTACCAGATTTAGGTTGAAATTTCTTTTATCTCGGAGTATTGAAAAATATTAAACTTAGTGATCTTCAACGATGTATGAAAAGTAGTATAATAAAAATAAATCGAATACGTCAAATATTTTGATACCGTAAGTAATCACTGTTTATTGAACTTCATCAGAAATAAATAATAACTTTGATTTATATGAAGATACTTCTATTTTTATATCTCGTTATCGTAAAAGAGGAACGTAAAGTTTTACGTTAGTGACTTTTGTGGTATTTTATAATGAATTATTACTCCACTATCAAAACAGGACCACTTATTGAATTTCGTTTTAATTTTAATAATTTCAAAATTTTCTTTTTTTTGATAAGTTTTTTATAATTTTCGAAGTTTCGTGATTTAATTGAATCTTGAAGTCTTAATGATTGTCTTAATTTAAAGAGTACTTCACTTAATCTATGTCTTAGTATTTTTTGTCTACGCTTATATGGTTTGGCAACGGAAAAGTTACGAGGTCTTCCGTCGTCGTCTCGGTAAGACCCGGAGGTCGACTAGAGGAGTCGGGGAGACACTTCGCGAAAGGAGACCTCGACGGCGACCCGACCGTCAGAGGACTGCACCTCCGTCCCAAAGAGAGTTGAAAAGAAGGTGTCCCTACCACCTATAGAGTCGGGGGTGTGACCCGCCCAACCTTCAAGTTCCCTCAATTATAGGGAGGTGGGGTCTGTGGAAGTGTTGATCCCCTTTTCCTCAATCACCAAGTGCAGACTCGACGAAATCTCGAGACGACAGGTTACCTTATCAGGGATCGGTCGGTAGTACACCGACAAACTAAATTTAATTAATTTTAATTTATGTAATTTTTAGGTTAAGAAGTCAGTGAGATCGGCATAAAGTTTACGAATCATCAGTGAACCCCTATACTAGGTTCTGTTACACCCGTGTCTTGTAAAGGTAGTGGTCTTTCAGGATGACCCCTCACGCGAAATGTCCCTGTGAAGACAAATCTCTCCCGACACACAAGGTGTAAAAAGAAGTCTCAGGGGTCGTCCTGACTCGGAGCCAACGGGTGTCACGATTGAAGATTGGAAACGACATAAAAAGGGACAAGAGACTGAATGAGAGACGGAGAAGATGAAGGACCCTACTACTGGTTTCTTTGATGAACGTAGGTTTGGAATCAGAGTCCGAGACGTAATGCCCCTGGAGTTTGACTCTTTTCGTCGTGGAGTTCTAAAAACTAAGTGAAATCAATCTGTTTACAGTACAAATTGATGCTACGTCTGTCCTCGTTCTGTGTATTAACTTAATATGAAAAATATAAGGAATGGGGGTGAATCGGGGGACCCGAAGTAAGGAAATGATTAAAATATTAGACGATCGGAAGTAACTAGTCTGACTTCTCCCTTATCCTCTCATAGTCTCCGGTTGGTCTATCCGGTTTTATGACGTAAAATCTTCATTCCTACTGACTTCTTTACCTATCTTTCCTCTCTCCATCCCTCTTCTCTTGCCTCGCCACGGGAATCCATACCTTGAGACTTCTCTACAAATTTATCCTCCCTCATAATCCTTCAAAACTATATATGTAGAATAAACTTCGTTGAGAGTGACAACGGAGGATCTTTCTGGAAGTCCTTTCTGGTGTAATTAAATGTTCCTAAAGACCTAATATAAAGTTGTAGAAAAGTAACTTTGTGATCAGAGTTTCCCTGGGTTACTTCAGTCCAACGTAGAGGTTCTTATTTTGAGAAAAGTCGTATTTGGACTGTAAACATGAAGTTATGGTACGTAATGAGTTACGGTGTTTTGACTTTTGTTGAAATCGTATTGTCGGAATGTCAAACTGTAATTGTTTCGTACAAAAGGGTTTTAAGACCCTTAATTTTAATAGAATCTTCAAATGTCCAAAGTAATGACCGTCGTATCAACTCCAAATTTCCCGTTGGATTAAAGACTTTACTAAAGATATTTCAAATCATAACATAATTCAAATGTTGTTTACAAAGATTTGAAATTATTAATGGAATCGTCCATTGATAATTATCACAATCATTCATCGGGAACTTGGAAATATTTTTACTTTCTGATACTTTAACGGGTAGTGAAATGATATATTCCTCATAGGTGCTCACTCGAAATCCGGTATATGAAACTTATAATAATACTATCTCGAAAGTCATACAAGAGGAAATATATTTTAATTCCATTTAGTACTTTAATTTTTATTTATTATTACTATTATCACCCAACCGGTTTTCAAGTAAGCTCAAAAAGTCATGACCATGACTTTTGGGTTTGAAAAACCGGTTAGGTTATTATTACACTGATTTTTACATCCATTAAACTAGTAAACAAAGATTTAGTGATATAGGGACGATTTGTATAATAAAAAGTTGAAACAATAGGTTTCTCATTTTCATCGAAAGTTTCGATTTTTATGTAACAGTCACTTTAACTCTGTGTGAGTGTTCTTTTTTGTATATGTAATTGATCACGTGACAGGTGTCTTTAGAGGGTGTGTTTTAATAGTTCCGAGTCAATTAAACGTAAAATGACAAAAAAAAAATTGACCCTCACAGCCACCCCCCCTGTCCTCAAACCCCTTCACTAACGGTTTTTTGTTTGGAATGGGACTATCAGGTTGTCCTATTGACTTTATTAAAAAGAGATTGGAAGGGGGTGGGGGCATTCGGACTCTAATACGAAGGTTATTCAGTGTAGTTATTTTGACCTTTATAAGTACTTTGTTTACTATTTGCAGGTACGTACATAGGTAAGTAAGTGAATGAGTACTGTAGACAATTCCTATATTAACACAGTCGGTGACACGATCTGTCACTTTTAGATATCTTCAGTTAAATAGGTTGTTTATAAATAATCTTTGTAAGAAAAAACAATCCGGAAACTATCCACACCTCGATTCTCACTAGTGGTCAAGGAAGGTGTCTCATTTGTGTTCTCACCCTTTTAATCCACTCATTTCTCTCTAAAAGTTAAGACACACTACGTCCGGTGGGGTCCCTTGTGCGAGTGTGGGTGGTTGGTCTCGGTTTACACGTCTATTGTATTCGTTTGGTTAGACATCGTCATCTATATCTCTCTTTATAAACCGGTGAACCTGATCCATGTCACAGTCAAATTTAATAAAGATTTCCTTATAACAATTTCCTTTTTACATGATGAATACTACCATATAAAGATCGGTCGTTTCGTTTCCGTCCAACTAGAGAACCCGGGTAAACTATTTTCTTCATAAAGATCGACCAGATTAATACCTCTTGATTGACTAAGAGTTTACGGACTCCTGTTCAACAAAAGAGTACATCCAATTTGTTCAGGAAAGGGACACCTAGACCGATACTATACGTAGATAGACCATTAGGGTACGGTCAATCATTGCACTGGGAATAAAGTCGGGTGAGAATTGATTTAATAGTGTAAAGTTACACCAAAGAGAATTAGACGTGCAAGCTGTAAGTTATTTAGTTATAGATGTGACGAATAACTAAAAAGATCACGAAATATTAGTACGGCTGTAAGGTAAGTCGAATTCCTTTATTTTGTCTTTATTTCTGTGATTGTACGAGAAGGATTATTCACTTTTTGTTTAGGTCGTAGTATAAAATTAAACAATAAATGTACGAAATATATTCTTAGACTAAAAAAATTAGAGTTAAGTCTTTGTCTTTCTATGGTAGGGATTCTTTGAACGGTTATAAACTATATTGTGTTTCGAAGTCGTGATTTCACAAAAAATTTTTTCTTTTCTGTGATTTTGGTAACGTCTTCAGTTCGTGTGTGTCGTATTGTAAAGGACTAATGGTAAGTCTTTCCGGGTCTCTAGTGTCGTACCGGTTACGTTTAAAGTCACTACGGAGAAATTCAGAATTACTTGGTATCACGGGATTACTCTCCAAAGTGACTTAGGGTCAGTTGGTTCGTATGTAAAGGGTCTCTTTTCTCTTTCGATCGTTGGGTGACATAAAATTTACCACTATAAACATAGTTGTTACAAATGTTCGATAAAAAAGAAACATATTTTTTTACTTTATTGATGTCAAGACACCCCGAGTATGTATTCCCACAACTGAATTAGGTTGTCTTTTGACTACAATGTAGTACCGTATAAGACACGGTTAAGTAATTATAATTCTTAATTAAGTAATCAACCCGACAATCCTTTTACCATGAACGTATCAAAATATATTATTCTTCATCTGAAGGGTCCCCCAAGTCACCATTTCTTAAGTGAACGATTATGTTCTCTATGTCCAAACTAGGGACCCACCCTTTCTTTACGTTGGGTGAGGTCACAAGAACGGACCTCTTAGAGTACCTGTCTCCTCGGATCACTTGATGTCAGGAACCTCAGAGTTCTCTCAACCTGTGTTGAATCGTTGATTTGTTGTTTTATATTCTTCATGTAAAACTTTATAAATTGTTTCTTAGTTTCTGTGAACGAGATATCTTTAAATTGCGACTCTGATTCTTTTACCACCAGATCTTTGTTTCTATAAGTCAAGTCAACGAGTCAGTACAGACTGAGAAACGTTGGCGTACCTGACGTCGTGCGGTCCGAAGGGACAGGTAGTGGTTGAGGGTTTCGAACGAGATTGAGTACAGGCAGCTCAGTCACTATGTATGGTAGGTTAGTAGAGTAGGAAACAACTGGGGAAGACGAGGACGGAAGTTAGAAAGGGTCGTAGTCCCAACAAAAGGTCACTCAGTCAAGAAGTGTAGTCCACTGGTTTCATAACCTCAAAGTCGAAATCGTAGTCAGGAAGGTTACTTATAAGTCCTGACTAAAGGAAATCCTAACTGACCAACCCAGAGGAACGTCAGGTTCCCTGAGAGCTCTCAGAAGAGGTTGTGGTGTCAAGTTTTCGTAGTTAAGAACCCACGAGTCGAAAGAAAAATCAGGTTGAGAGTGTAGGTATGTACTGATGACCCTTTTGGTATCGAAACTGATCTTCCTGGAAACAGTGGTTTCATTACAGAGACCACAAATTATACGATAGATCCAACCAGTATCGAAAAGAAGGTTCCTCGTTCACAGAAAATTAAAGTACCGACGTCAGTTGTAGACGTCACTAAAACCTCGGGGTTTTATCTCAGACAGTGAAAAAGGTAACAAAGGGGTAGATAAACGTACTTCAATACCCTGACCTACGGTACTAGAATCAAAAGACTTACGACTCAAAATTCGGTTGAAAAGGTGAAAGTAGGACTCCGAAAAACCAAAGAGAAACGAAAGACGGTATTCCCACCAAAGTAGACACATAGGCTCCAATAACTATAAAGCGGACCGTTAGAACTAAGGTCGAACACGAAGTAGGTCGGGTCAAGTAAGTTTTGTTGTACTCAAAGACTGGAATATTTTCAATTACAGGTGTGTAAAAACAAAGGAGTAATCACTAAAACCACTCACATCTGTCTCACTACCCATCTATACAGGTTTCTCTCTTTCAGTCTGAATTTCCACAATGACAAATGTCAGATTATACCACAAGGTTCCAGGAGAGGAAAAACGAATTCTGGGAGTTTCTACTGATAACCTGTTGACCTTGACCTTAAAGGGAACCGAGGTTCTTATCGTGACTTATATAACGAATATTCTACCTTGAGTTGGAGCCACTGTACGTTGAGAAAACTCATACCCGTAGTGAAAAAGGAAAATTTTTATCAAGACCTGGTTGTGTACAATTGGTAACATTAACACTCGTTTTCGTCACCTTTCTCTGAGATATTTGATAAAAAAAAATAACAGATTGGTATTTTACCTTATTTTACTGGACTGAATCTTATACAGTTTCGTATGGATCGTAAGGGGTCATCCTTCCATTACTAACGGTCTTCCTACATTGTGTCAGATATAATGTAGGGTACGTGTTGGAGTGAAAAGTCCACAGTCTATAGTAAAGAAATCCCTCAACAAAGGACTAAGGAGTTTGATCTAGACCAAGTTTGAAGGACATTGAAAAGGAAGTATTGTGTTCAAGATAGGTCTTCCGTAAACATGTCAATGAATCAAGGTTAAACAGAGGCGAGGAACGCACCATTTAAGACCCTCTCGTTTTCCCGGCAGACAAAGTATAGTAACGGATCGTGTTACGGATCACGATCCGTTTTGTAAGTTTTGTTTACCAAAACTTACTTCATTACTTACTAATACGGTAAGTTCCGTCAGGATTTTCATTTTCCACAAAACCATTACAGACTTTAAATTTGTAAGTATTGTAAAATGGAAGAATTCTTCTTCGATATATAAGTCCTTACCAGTTTCTTTATAAATCTTCGTGTTATCGAGTCATAGTCAAATTTAAGGTTGTCGTCCATTAATTGATTTTTTAATACCGTGTAGGAATTTTACATGGTTTCATCGTATTAATAAACGAACATGATTCATATGTACTTGTGTGTCCTTTTGAAGTATGTATGTGTATGTGACCTTTTACACTCGCTTTCTAGACTTTCTTATAGTAGATAATCGTCCTGACACTCTGATGTACGGTGGAGATAGTAGAAGAAAGACGAAAAGGATAAAAGGGATTCGAAATCTAGACTCGTTGTAGTGAAATTATTTTTTAAATTTAACAATTTTATTTTCCTATGGTCCTTCTACCCAATACTGTTATTGGACCCACCTTACATTATAAAGAACGAATATTAGGAAAAATTGAAATATATTCTGATACTTCAGAAGATATCATCTATAATGATTGTTTAATGCATATATAAAACTTGATGATAATTACGTATAATTTTGACTTAAGTTTATGTTTAGTTATACATACGGACACTTTAATTTGTAGATCCGAGGTTGGGAAATTATTTTCGATTATCAAAACCTCTCTCTAGTCTCATTTCTTGTGCAGGTCCGTTCAAAAATAAAACCGTTCCCTTTACGCGTTTATGTTTTTACTCTACTTAAGTTATTAATAATAGATATCGTGTCCCTTGATAGAAGTTATAGGACACTGTTCGGTATCACCGTTTTTTATATTTTTTCTTGCATATATCCACATATTGATTCAGTGAAAGGACATGTCGTCTCTAACCGTGGTGTCACATTTAATTGTTCACATCAAGTTATTCCTTCTTAATAATGTCATAGATATTTTATGCTAGAGACTTCAGAAAGTCCCATGTTTTGGATCCAGTCTTATTTTAAATTTTGAAGAAAAGATATCGACTTCAGTCACCGTTCCCGAGACCAAACATATGTGACTCCATTACGAATTTCAGAGTCTCTCCCCTATTATAGATGGATCTTCATTGACGCTTTATTTTGCGGGTTCGGTATGGACTTTAAGTTCGACGGAAATAATGACAACATTACACACCCCTGACCTATCTTTTTTCATTAAACGTGTTTAGTAGTTGTATTGACAACGTTGGAGCATGAATTACGTTAGACATACCTTCCACTGATTGGTGACACTTCTAACTGTTCGTTTAGGGTTCCTATAGTTATTTCTCAAGTTATTCAGTAAACTACGGTTGAATTAAAAAAATTACATGAACCTCATCAGGGACTCCCGGAACACCTACGGAGTTTCATCAAGACATTGTCGTTTACAGTGTCAGCAGGTTCCTGTACCCCTACGATTCCATCGTAAGAAGTATTTTATTTTGGTCCAACGAGAGGGGGACTGTAGTATTGTTTCTGGACTACCTACACGTGAGGCGCACGACTTAACTAAAAAAATTCAGGGTCGAGAGTATGATAAAATAGGATTACACGGATTTATTCGTCACAACTGAGGAATTAAATGAGTAAAATTGTGGTCGTCGAAGGTCCTGAGGTAATTGTACTGCGGTGTAACTCCAACAGACGACTTAGACGAGTGGAGTTTACATACTTTAGACTTAAAAATTTTGACTATTGTGACGGTCCTTTTAATAAAGAAAATTCCGGTTATCCTTGAACACATAGTCGTAAAACTCAGTGTAGGTATTTATGAATTTAGTCTCCCATGTCACTTAATTAATCCTGTGAACCGAATGATTCTCCCAACTGCCATCCCTGTCTAATGTTTACCTTTGACTTCCAGGATTTGTTCGTTACATTATAAAACGGTAGTTTTCTTCGGTGACGTCTCTGTAAGTGACCTTTCTTTAAGTTGTTCGTCTTACGTTGATTTGTCTATGTGCTTAAGACGGTTTTCTTTTTATCTGAAAATCCCAGACCTCATTAACCTTTACTTGTCATTTAAAACTTTCTTTTATTTTTCCTTCACTCCTTTTCTTAATGAAGCTCATTATATCATAAAATTTTGTTTAACCTTGGTATGTGGTTTATCTTCTAATAAAATTGGTTCCGTTTAAGCTTTCCTTAAAGATAATCTCTGTAAACATACTACATGTTACTACTCCGTCTTGGGGACCCCTATAGTATTATGTACGTAGAGAAACCCTCATATTCTTTACATAAAGAAATCTTCAGTCGCTCCCCATGACACCCAAACCTTAACAAAGTAAATAAAGAATTGATAGCCTACAAATAAAGACTCACAGACCTCCAACATAAAATAGTGAGTCCTTTAACTCGATAACATCCCACTATATCAGTTACTTAAAGAGAAAGGTAGTTCAAGTCACAAAATGATCAAAATTTTCGTCGGTAATAAAAATAGCAACGTCGTTTCGGTTTGTGTACGAAATGAAATCAACGCGTAGACATGACTATTACTATCCACTGGGCGAGAACTCATGTTTGGGGTTTGACACCATAATATTTTCGGACGGAGGAATAACTTCGAATCGGAAAACGAGTATTTTTTGTTCCACTTCCAGGTTAATCGCTAAGTCTCCTTTTACCCTCCCGTCAGAAAACACGTACCCGTAGAGGTAAGCTTTTGGATATTAGGTATTACTCGGGACAAATTGTGCTACCTACGAAAGGAAAGTCTGTTCGGGTTTATGGTCCAGTGATTACTCGTTCTTAAATTTTGCGGTTCCGGTACTTACTTTGTCCAATAACACTTTTAACCGGGTATAATTCTCTAAATTTTCGGAACCGATCAAGACAAACCGGACTGTCCGGATCGATTAATTAGTTTACGAAACTATTCATTGATTGAAGAGCGTAAAATTTTCCCTTGAGACTAGACGGTTTGACACTTCCTTTTCTTGTTAGAACTACAATGAATTTTACATTTCTTACCTTAAAGTACCGGAACACGTACTGGGTATGAATAAAACTGTTCGCCGAAGAGGAGTTTCGACACTATAGTCCTTGTGTGGTTAATGTTTCATAATCTTTTATTGTGTAAAAAAATACGGAGACAATGTTAAGAAATAAAGTACCTTCCGAAAGATCGTTACTGAAACCTTTGACAACAGTGACCAGTCTAAACAAGTCTTCTCTCTGGACCGTTGCCCCACCTCGTGTTCCCTCGGGCTGGCGGGGAACAGGTCGGGGTGACGGTCACGCGAGGAAAGCGACGCGAGTGATCGTCCGTAGCGACACCACGTGCCCCTTAATCTTAAAGGTTCTCACGGAGAGAGGACAGGATTTAAGTTTCTTGTGTTGTGTAGTCCACAGTTCGGAAAACAGTACGAGTCTCACTTTTGTGTGTCCCGTCTGGGCGGTCGATGTTTTCTGGCTGACCAATTCTTCCGCCGGCTCCCGGTGCCCTTTCCCTTTCTGAAACGTCCGTGAGCGTCGTCCCGACTTTATGGTCGGGGTGAGAATCTCGGTACGCTGGAACATGTCCAGGTACTTTCGCGACACTTAGATTAAAAGGACAGACTTTTTACCCTGTTTAATGTGGTAGAAACGTCCCGTTTTAGTAGTAATTTCTCTCATTGACCTTGTGCCATCTTTCACTTTCACTTTGAACGAGTCGGCACAGGCTGAGAAACGGTGGGGTACCTAATATGTCAGGTACCTTAAGAGGTCCGGTCTTATGACCTCACCAATCGAAAAGGGAAGAAGTCTCCTAGAAGGGTTGGGTCCCTAGTTTGGGTCCAGAGGGTGTAACGTCCACCTAAGAAATGGTCGACTCAGTGGTTTCTTCGGGTTCTTGTGACCTCACCCATCGGATAGGGAAGAGGTCTACCTAGAAGGGTTAAATCCTTAGTTTGATCCCAGAGGATGTAACTTCCACCTAAGAAATGGTTGACTGGATGGTCTCTTAGGGAGACCTTATACTATCACTGAGTTAATTATCTCCCATAAAAAAGGAAGGGAGAGACTTGAAAGACCCCGTCCGTCTATGAACCACTGGGGACATTCCTTGGTGTATACGACAAATATGTGGTTAAACATCAGGGAGGGTGAACCTGAGACCGGAAACAATACCCTGACGACGACGACGACGACGATTCAGCGAGTCAGCACAGGTTGAGACACGGTAGGGTATCTGTCGTCGGGTGGTCCGAGGGGGTAGGGACCCTAAGAGGTTCGTTCTTGTGACCTCACCCAATGGTAAAGGAAGAGGTTACGTACTTTCACTTTTCACTTTCCCTTCAGCGAGTCAGCACAGGCTGAGAATCGTTGGGGTACCTGACGTCGGATGGTCCGAGGAGGCGGGTACCCTAAGAGGTCCGTTCTCATGCCCTCACCCAACGGTAACGGAAGAGGAAAAGCCGGTTACCCTATAATTGTCTTCGAAATTTTTACGGACGTGTGACCTTGTAAGAGGAGAATCTTACGAGTCGGAATTTTACTAGGCAGAAACTTTAGTCAACGGTAACACACCGAACAGGTACACCTCTTCAGTACACTCCTCTTGACTATGGGGACAGTAACCGGTCGTGACTGGACGGTCGATGCTCGTACGTAGTAGTACCCTCTCCTAGATGTCCGGGATGTGGATTCGGTACGGTATTCTACGGTTCACCTCGTCTCTATTCGGTACGGTGACCCGGACATGTTAGACGTTTTACCAATCGTTTAATCACTAACGACATAAAAATTCGGTGATTCAAACCCCCACTCGACAAACATTATTGGTCTTATAAATAGTGGAAAAGTAATAGACGATGACAATGACTGAGGTTCTTAAGATGTGTCACTTCATGTCAGCAGTCATGAGTACTGTTTGGATTATAAAAGACTGCGGAAGTCTTAAAGGATTAACAAGTACTCGAAGTTTGACCAAAACTTCTAACCGACTTATTGAGACCTACTTTATACGTTGAGGAAAACCAGGAATAAATGAGGACTTATTTACTTCAAAGGTATGTTCTCTAATCATATAATTGTTTAATATCTTAAAAAGTATATTAGCAATCCTTATAAATATAATCACAAACCAAGATACAAAATCAAGTCAGATAGTCAGTACAGGTTGAGAAACGTTGGGGTACCTGACATCGTGCGGTCCGAAGGGACAGCAAGTGGTAGAGAACCTCGAATGAGTTTGAGTACAGGTAACTCAGTCATTACGGTAGCTTGGAAGAGTCGGAGACAACAGGGGAAGAGGAGGACGGAAGTTGAAAGGGTCTTAAGTCCAGAAAAGATTACTCAACCGAGAAGTGTAGTCCACCGGATTCGTAACCTTGTAGTCGAAGTCGTAGTCAGGAAGGTTACTTATAAGTCGTAACTAAAGGAAATCCTACCTGACCAAACTAGAGAAACGTCAGGTTCCCTGAGAGTTCTCAGAAGAGGTTGTGGTGTCAAGTTTTCGTAGCTACAAACCACGAGTCGGAAGAAATACCAGGTTGAGAGTGTAGGTATATGCTGATGACCTTTTTAGTATCGAAACTGATATACCTGGAAACAGTCGTTTCGTTACAGAGACGATAAATTATACGTAGATCCAAACAGTACCAGAGGGGGCCACCGAGTCTCCAATTTCGCAGACGGAGGTTACGTCCTCTGGTCCCAAGCTAGGGACCCAGTCCTTCTAAGGGACCTCTTCCTTTACCATTGGGTGAGGTCATAAGAACGGATCTCTTAGGGTACCTACCTCTTCGGACCATCCCATATCAGGTACCCCAGCGTTTTTCAGCCTATACTGACTCGTTGAAGTGAGAGTGAAAGTGACCACCGAGTCTACGATTTCACAGACGAATGTCACGCCCTATTCGCCCGATCTAGGGACCCAACCCTTCTAGGGGACCTCTTCCGTTACCGTGGGGTGAGGTCATGAGAACGGACCTTTTAGAGTACCCATCTCCTCGGACCATCCGATGTCAGGAACCGCAACGTTTCTCAGCCTGTGCTAACTCACTGAAGTGAAAGTGAAAAGAAAGTGAAATCCAAACAGTATCGAAAAGAAGATTCCTCGTTCTCAAAAAATTAAAGTACCGACGTTAGTGGTAGACGTCACTAAAACCTCGGGTTCTTTTATTTCAGACAGTGACAAAGGTGACAAAGGGGTAGATAAACGGTACTTCACTACTCTGGTCTTCGGTACTAGAAGCAAAAGACTTGCAACTCGAAATTCAGTTAAAAAAGTGAGAGGAGAACAAGAAATCAACGAGAAACGAAAGACAGTATGACCACCATGGTAGACGTATAGACTCCAATGACTATAAAGAAGGTGATTTTAAGATCTTAAGGTTCTGAGGGAAAGTCAGATCATAAAGGACTTCAGAAGTCTTAAAAGATTATATAGACTAAAGATTAAATGGATTAAAGTCGTTCCATATCGGTACAATTAAACAAACCTGGTTCTTTTGATTCGTCTTCACTCCATGTCCTAAATATCTTTCTAAGTAATATTTCTTCTCTTCTCGAGAAGACCATGGTGGGAGGGGAAAAGATCGAAGGAAGGATGACCTTTCCGACTACTATTAGGTCGTCTTTAGAATCTTGTACTCTACTGGACCTCCTACTTTCAGTACACGATTAATATATTTTTCGGTCCAGGGACCACTGCCCACTCGGTGGTGTCGTCGAGACCTGAGGAATACAGAGATGAAGAAAGTCTCCTCGTAATTTTTTTTTAATTTAATTGAAGATGGAACATATTCGGTGATAATAAGGTCCGAAAGATAATAAACCTCTATTTGTTAGGATTGTTTATTCTTCCTTGGATTCATAAAGTTACATACTTTTTTTTTCCAAACTAAAACCGGAATTAAATTTTTTGAATTTTTCCCTTTTTTTTTTGTCGTTTTTTTAAGTTGTTCAGTATTCCTCCCTGTAAACGGTATCCTTTTAGTTATGTATGTCAAATCTTATGTTCTTCTTGGGTACGGAAAAATGATTTTAAACAAAACGTATTAGTTTCTGTATTATACTATCATTGTTGGTATTATTATGTTATCTTGACCTGTCCTTGTCCTTTTGGTAAACAGATGACGACTTACAAAAGTTACAGAACCGACACGGTAATTCGTGTGAAACTCTTCTAAGTTTATTTCCTTTGTGTAAGTTTCACTCCATTAAACAAATTGACAGTGTTTTATTGTCGTTGTAAAAAATTTAACAGTTTCATGTATCTAAGATATGTCAACTTACGTTGAACCTTAATTAAATATTCGAGTGGGTTCTGTACCCATCCTCTACTCGTACTACCCATACACATATGGTGTCCACCAGCCATTTTTAGTAATTGTCAAGACAGTTTCGTGGAAAAATAAAAAGTTTCCTTTTGACATCACTCCTAGAACTCAAAAAGGTTACTTACTTTTTTCGACGAAAATATGACTCGAGTTATTTTCTCAGAGTTTGTGTCATGAACCTATGTCAGAGTTTTTGTTGTCTTACTAGAAACAAATAAAGGTTCCGTTTGGTAAATTATACTGACATTAGGTTCAGATACGGGACTGGTCATTAAGACTTCTTCGACTTCAACTTGCCTAGATACTTCTGGATGTTCTGGAAGATTTTGATTTTGGGGTTTTCCTACAGGAAAAGTATCCTCTCCCCTGACCTTACGTTTTCATCCTTCAGTTCTTTGTAGACCTCATTGTCCGTTTAAACCGGAACCTCATGTCTTACTTCGTCCCTTTTCCAATTATCTCAAAGCGGTTCTCTTGTGTGACCAGTATCGTTTGTGGGATAAGGTTGTTGTGTTTTCTTCTGAGATGTGCACCTGAAGTGGTCTACCAGTTATGATTTTAGTCTAACTAATATAAGAAACGTCGGTTTCTACCTCTTCGAGATACGTCAGTTGTTTTTGTTCTGACCCTCGACTGACACCGAGTCTAGTACTTGAGGAAGGACGGTTTAAGTCTGAATTTAACTTCTTTCATCCCTTTTGGTGATCTGGTAAGTCCATACTGGATTTAGTTTAGGGAATGCTAATTTGTCACCTTCACTCTTTATCTAAATTCCCTGATCTAGACTATCTCACGGACTACTTGGTACCTACCTCCAAACACTGTAATATGTCCTCTGTCCCTAGTTCTAGTAGGGGTTCTTTTTCTTTACTTTTTTTCGTTTTACCGACAGACTCCTCCGGAATCTTTATCGACGCTTTTCTTCTCTTTATTTATCGTTTCCTCTTTTCCTTTCTATATGGGTAAACTTACGTCTCACGGTTTCTTGTCGTTCCTCTCTATTCTTTCGGGAAGAGTCACTAGTCACGTTTCTTTATCTCCTTTTGTTGTCTTACCCTTTCTGATCTCTAGAGAAGTCCTTTTAATATCTATGGTTCCCTCGTAAAGTACGTTTCTACCCGAGTTATTTCCTGTCTTTACCAGACCTGGGTTGTCTTCGTCTTCTATGATCCTTCTGCAAGTTCTTATGTGTCTTCTTGACATGTTTTTTTCTAGAAGTGCTGAGTCTTTCAGTGCTACCACACTGGTGAGTGGATCTCGGTCTGTAGGACCTTACACTTCAGTTCACCCGGAATCCGTCGTAGTAATGCTTGTTTCGACCACCTCCACTACTTTAAGGTTAACTCGATAAAGTTTAGGCTTTTCTACTACGACACCTTCACGACGTGAGTTGTACGATCGTTTAAACCTTTTGAGTGGTCACCAGTGTCCTCACCCTTTCTAGTCAAAAGTAAGGTCAGGGTTTCTTTCCGTTACGGTTTCTTACGAGTTTGATGGTGTGTTAACGTGAGTAGAGTGTGCGATCATTTCATTACGAGTTTTAAGAGGTTCGGTCCGAAATCGTTATGGACTTGGTACTTGAAGGTCTACAAGTTCGACCAAAATCTTTTCCGTCTTCTTGGTCTCTAGTTTAACGGTTGTAGGCGACCTAGTACCTTTTTCGTTCTCTCAAGGTCTTTTTGTAGATGAAGACGAAATAACTGATACGGTTTCGGAAACTGACACACCTAGTATTATTTTACACCTTTTAAGACTTTCTCTACCCTTATGGTCTGGTGAACTGGAAGGAGAACACTTTAGACATACGTCCAGTCCTTCGTTGTCAATCTTGACCTGTACCTTGTTGTCTCACCAAAGTTTATCCTTTTCCTCATGTAGTTCCGATATATAATGAGACGAATAAATTGAATATACGTCTCATGTAGTACTCTTTACGACCCGACTTACTTTGTGTTCGACCTTAGTTCTGTCGGCCCTATTTAATTTATTGGAGTCTATACGTCTACTGTGGTGGGAATTCCGTCTTTCACTACTTCTTGATTTCTCGGAGAACTACTTTCACGTTCTCCTCACACTTTTCAACCGAACTTAGAGTTGTAAGTCTTTTGGTTCTAGTACCGCAGGTCAGGGTAGTGAAGTACCGTTTATCTACCCCTTTGTCACTTTTGTCACTCTCTGAAATAAAAACCCCCCGAGGTTTTAGTGACGTCTACCTCTGACGTCGGTACTTTAATTTTCTACTAATGAGGAACCTTCCTTTAAATACTTGTTGGATCTGTCGTATAATTTTTCGTCTCTATAATGAAACCACTGTTTCCAGGTAGATCAGTTCCGATACCAAAAAGGTCACCAGTACATATCTACACTCTCAACCTGATATTTCTTTCAACTGGTGACTTGTTAACTACGAAAACTTGACACCACAACCTCTTCAGAGAACTCTCAGGGAACTTGACGTTCCTCTAGGTTGGTCAGGTAGGATTTTCTTTAATCGGGATTTATAAGTAACCTTCCTGACTTCGACTTCGACTTTGAGGTTATGAAACCGGTAGACTACCTTCTTGACCGAGTAAACTCTTCTGGGACTACGACCCTTTCTAACTTCGTCCTCCTCTTCCCCTGCTGTGTCCTACTCTACCAACCTACCGTAGTGGTTGAGTTACCTGTATTCAGACTCAGTTCAGACCCTCAACCACTACATGTCCCTCCTGACCGCACGACGTCAGGTACCCCAGCGTTTCTGAGTCTGTGCTGGCTTGTTGACTTGACTTGACTTGACTATGACTAGAGTTTGAATCACTGTCCGACTTTATGTCAAAGTGTCACTTTCTACCATAAAAGTTGTTTTATAAGTTGTTTTATAACGGAGTTAATCTATTTGTAAAATGGATCCTTTGTTTCAGGTGAACAAAAGGATTGTTAGTAACTTTTATGGTCGGTTCGTCTCTAAAATTCAAGGGATCTGGGATGTTACGGTCTCGAGAGCATCATAGTACTTGTGTCGATCGTCCGACGTATCTGACGTCGTTCTTCTCACTCCCTCCGACAGTCTTTACTGTGAACTTTTTTAACAGACTGGACAAGTGGTAATCCATGTAATACATTCAATTTGAATGATGTGGTTTTTCTGTATGTATAGGATTTTAAATAAAATTTCCTTACGTTCTGTGTTTATCATGAGTATTAATTTCAGTGAAATACATATTTCTCTTAAGGGCTGAGAAGGACATATGAAAGATATCTTAAAAGAATTTTGAATTCCGTTTGAAGACTCGACTAGTAGAAAAACTTTGATAATAGGTCAAAAGTAACCTTTACGTAGAAGTCTCAAAGTTGTCGATATTAAAAGAGTGACAAAAAGTTGTTTCTAAATTTAGATAAGTGTTGAGGATTTTATTTAGTAGGTTCCTATGTATACGGTGTAAACGTCAGTTTCAAATAATTCCAAATTCCGTATCTCGGGAACAAAATATGTTCTGCCGTCTATGACCCCAAGATTTACGTGTGACCATAGGTACGGTACCAGAGACGGTATCAGTGCATCCTAACGCTCTCAACCGGGTATTTCTTCCGACTCACGACTTCTGCACGCCACGAAAGTCTGACACCACGAAAGTTTAATACCGAGACCTCTTCTGAGAATTCTCAGAGAACTAACGTTCTTCTAGTTCGGTCAGTTACGATTTTATTTTATTGGGACTTATAAGTAATCTTCCTGCCTACGACTTCGACTGTGAGCCTATGAGACCGACGGACTACGTTTCTCGGTTGAGTAACCTTTCTGGGACTACGACCCTTTCTAACTTCCGGTTTCCTCTTCCCCCGTCGTCTCCTACTCTACCAATCTGTTGTAGTGACTGAGTTACCTGTACTGAAACTCGTTTGAGTCTCTCTTACCTCCTGTCTCCTCGGACCACACAACATCAGGTATCTCAACGTCTCTCTACCTGTACCGAACCGTTGACTTGTTGTGGTTAAGTACGGAGGTCTTATCCAAAACCACGTTGTAGAACAAGTTTCTATGTTCTAAGGTTTATGAACATATAAAAACATAGTTATTTATTTGTAAACTTGTGATTCGACTTATAATTTGTAGATACATTACATATTTTAGTTTCTTTATATATAAAATCACTTTCCGGTTTAGATTTCGTGAATACCCTACAGAGATGATCTGTCTTCAGGGACAGTTGTCTTCACAACGAAATACGTGTGCACGCGGTCATTCGACCCTTCACGGTCTCCCTGAGGACTTGTCAGACTGGACGTACCTTCGACTGTCACCAGAACTCACAAGAGGAACCTGAGCATAAACTAGTTGGACTCGTATTTTACCTTGGTGGACTTAGTTTGACCTGGTGAGCCGGGGAGGTAATAAAACGATCGGGTCTTGGTACGGAAGTCTACACTCGACCTGAATGTCTTTTGTTCTCTCTTGTCTCCTGTCCCCCCTCTGTGAAGCCCCTTTATACGGTAGACAGTGTGTACTACCCGTGAGACCGAGAGTTGGAACCGACGTGTAATCTTAGTGGACCCTCGAAAATTTTTAGGTCTACGGGTCCGACGTGTGTTCTGGTTAATTTAGTCCTAAACCCCCTCTACCCCGAGTCGTAAATCCTGACAAAGTTTTTGAGGGGTCTACTAGGGTCGGTAAGACAGACTGGTGTGAGAGGGACTTCATAACCGTCAATCCTTTCAGTAGTTCTTTTGTTCCTTTTCCTTTGTACATTAAGGGGGATCACTTTGACACTTAACACTCGTGTGTTAGATTAAGGACTGACGGTCTAATTCTATAACTGTGTTAATACGCATAAAATAATCTGACTTTTTTCCTCGGTAGTAAAATAAAATTAAACAGGTTGACGATTTTCTTATTGCATAAGGTCACGGTTATACGGTTTAAATTTTGTTAAGTATACTTTCCGTAGACAAATACTTAAAATCGTTCTAACCTCTTGACGGTTTCGTACAAAAGGTCGTCTAGATCCTCCGAATCGTCCATCATTCGAATCGACCGTACATCCCGGAACACAATTACTTTTGTATCTTGAGACCAAAAGATTGATAAGTATTAACCCTTTAATCTCAAATACCAAGGCCTCCAAAAAGTACGTGAAGTGGAGCAGACCCGTATTACTTTTTGACTGTGGATCCATGGGTACCACAGTACACTTGTCACACATTTACGACGTGTCTCCGTGTCGACGAGTTGGCTTGCCTCTTGTTTTGTGTCGTTGTGTGTCACTTATTCATTCTTTTTAAGGGTACTTAGTTAAGTGAGTCCGTATGAGGACTTTTAGGAATTTTTTCTTTTTTGTTGTGTCCTTAGAAAAAGGTACCTTATGGGTTCCCATTGGTCATATTGTTTCACCAATTACTGTTGTGTTCTACTTTTATTTGTAGTGTTGGGGTGAGACAGACCTAAGTATAATGAATCTACTCTTCAATTGTGTAAGACCTTTTCGAGTGAATTCATGTGACCACTACTTAATAGAAAGGGAATCGAATCATCTGTACTGAGTCCGGATTGAGAGGACTGGACACTCATTCGACTCGGTCGATGTACAAGTAGTTTTCTATCGTGGCTTCGACATCGAAGTGTCTATTTCGAGGAAAATTTTTTCATATCGTCTGTTTGTTCTTTTACCTTCTACTTAATTAAGAAGTAGTGTGATGGAAGTCTATGGTTTTCTCAACATAGACATAATTGTAGAGGAAAATCTTACTCTCCCACCCCAGGGAGATCTAGAAACCGATCGTCCATCTTTAGTCGAAAGTATCCCCGTTTGAATTTCCAAAAGTCTTCGACGTGATTACATGGGACGACAGGTTTAGTCTTCGGGTCCGTTACAGTGATATCGGAAGAGGAAGGACCTTTGGAGTGAGTACAGAAGGGAAGGATTTAGGAGTCACAGGGGGTCTCTTTAGGTGAGAAGAGGGAGAGTGATCGTCGAGAGGTGTCACTAATAGTCTTATGGACCACATCGAAGGAACTGGGACCCAAATGAGGATAAGTCAGGAAAATGGTGTCCGTATCCTTCGAAAGATTTTACGTTTATCTCTGCCCGAGAGGAAGTATTTGAAGGGTTCCGACAATCTTACCCTTTCAACATAGGTGTCGTACCAAGTGTCCCGGAGGTAGTAGGGTCGACGAAGACGGAGGTGACAGGTAGCACTTCAAGTACAGGGTCCGCATGACAGAAGAGATTCGACCTTACTTCGGAGACCCGGAAGTCTGTACGACAAGGGACTCGGACCTTTGTAAGAGGGGTTGGGAAAGGGTGAAGCCGGAACAATATAAAATTATAAAACGAATTGTCAGTGAAAGAGTTCTTTCGAAAAAGATTAGGGACTTTAGTTAGTCTAGGGGACCGAGACCCGAGGGAATCGTGGACGTGCAGAAGACGACATTGTGAGTCTACATCACACGTGTCTAAACGAATTGTCGAAACACTAGAGGCGACGACCGATACTCTTCGACATTCTCCCGCCGCCCCACAGACAGAGTAAGTACGACGACACGCATCCCGGATCGATGCACAGATCAGATACCAGTCAAACGTTCCAGTCAAAGAGAAAACTTGTTTATCTACTTTGAACTGTAGGAAAACAACATGTAACAGAAAGAATAGTTATTCAAGACGTTTGTATGGAGTCTTATGTTCTACGGGTCCAATTTCAAAGTCACCTAGTCTAAAAGTAATTATATGTGACTTCTACCGTTAGACGGAACGTCTTGTCAACAGTTCTAAAATCTCTATTCCATACAGACCACTGTCCATTGACCACAAGGTATTCGACCCTGGGTACTGATAGTAATGGTAGAGACGTCCGTGGAGCCTTCTTTAGGTTCCTTCTCATTACATCTTTGAGAGATTTATAGTTATGACAAACTCTATTAGTGTATGCAGACAAACGTAATGACATCGACATGAAAGGTGAAACCTAATTTTTTGTGTATAGGAATTTATAATATGCAAAACCATATTAAATAAGTCACACGGAAGTAGGTTTTTAACACATGACTGACCGGAAGACTATGCACGTACAAGGTATCATCATCGTAAGGAAATATCTTTTGACGTATAAAGTCGTACGCCGTAAGGATAAAAGAGGACATTCATCTCAGTATTACACGAGTGCAGTGTTAGAACTTGTTAGCACACTGACAAGGTCGGTCTCTTGTGTCGATGATTTTATTGGACTGACCTTGGCATTTAACGACGAGAAGGAGAAGGTACGTGTTCGGGGAAGTCCCCCTATGTGCCTCTTGGTTTCCACTTCTGTCCCTGGGAGTTTCAATTATTTTCTTGGTGTCGGTGAGATCTAACCATGATCCTTAGACAGGAAAGGGTGTCTACCTCGTGTATAAGTTTGAAGAAACGTGAAGTTTTTGGAAGGGACCGGATAGGGGAGGATCCGGGCAATGGGACCGACACTCATGGAGTAATCACAGTTAAACAGTATTTGAGAAAGAATCACAGACGGAGACACGGAGTTTGTCACCAGAGACCTTCTCTCTAGTTATTTCCACACATTTGATTACTTAACTACTTACGTATCAACTCTTTACTAACAAGAGAGAAAGGTACTTTTACTTTCACAATCAGTGAGTCTACACAGACTGAGAAACGCTAGGGTACCCGATATCGGACGGTCCGAGGAGACAGGTACCCCTAAAAGGTCCGTTCTTATGACCTCACCCAACGGTACGGGAAGAGGTCCCCTAGAAGGGGTGGATCTCTAGTTTGGGTCCAGAGGACGTAACGTCCGTTTAAGAAATGACAGACTCAGTGGTCCCTTCAGCCGAAAGAAAGGTGTCTAACACTGTTTTATCTCGGTCCACTCGTACTCGGGTACCTTTCATACCGTCTATGAAACCCACCGTGCGAATCCAGAGGGTCGACAAAAACAAAATCGGGGTTAATACAAGGTCGACGGGATAGACGAAGGCAAACGTAGCCCCAAAAAGACTTCGAGGTTTCTGATGACACGAGTACACGTACCGTCCGGTCTGGTCAGTCCTTTTCAAGGTAAAGGTCGGGTCGTCGTAAGTCGGTTGTAGACTACTCTCAGCCACATATTTATGTGGTGAAGGGAGTGGGAAACCTATCTTATTCAGACTCTATCGAAATTTAATAGAGCTTCTTAAGATGAATGACGAAGGGGGACCGGCTAAGTAAAGAGTGAGGGGAGAGTCATTGAATACTTGAAGGGTTTGCATACTGAATGTGGAACTGCACCCTAGATCAAGATTTCCTTTGAGATTAATTCTGTTTTTGTTTTTGTTTTTTTTGGGGTGTTTTGTATTTTCTTCTTATATCTTTAATCGTACATGAGATCGATTCTTTCAGACATTCTAATAAAACAGTCCGACGGTTTTACACATTCAGATTTATTCTAAAGGAAATTGAAGGTACATACTATTGAACGATTTTACATATGAGACTATATTTACTCTGTTGTGTCACATGTGTAGGAACTGTTCGTCAAAAGTCGTAATCTGCACACACTCGGTGCCCTCGTTATACGTAACATCTGTATTCATTTGATTATTTAACCAGTACCCGTTTCACAAGAACTACTCTCGTGACCGAGGGACGGTGTTTTACAAAGAAGTTCGTACTAAAGTTTACACTATAGCGAGTTTTTTTTTTTTTTTTCCTCATGTCAAAGTTTATATATTTTACGAGACTACCAAAACAAACGAATCCTTGTTCACATAGTCAATTCTTAGGATTATAAGTAATCGTAAGTGTGAAGTTCGGAGGTTTTGTACTCTGACTTACCTTCTTTGTATATTTGACTTTCAAGTTTTAATTTTCAAAGAAGTTTTTGATTCAACAGAGACTTACTACAAAAACTTTAATACAACGAGTCATCGTTGGAAAATGAATGTATATAAGAATATTTTACAATCATATATACTAAACTTACAAATTCCTTTTAAAATGAATCCACTCATCAAAAGAAAAATGAAGTTTATTGATGATCACGACTTAGAAAGTGAAACGTATGACATCGACAAATAAAAAATTTAGTAAAATGTGTTCAGTTTGTGTTAACACAAAATAGCCTACTATCTTGTCTTACTACCAAAATTCCGGTCGTGGAGTGTACTATATTAAATTAAGATAATGGGTTAGACAGGTCGATAAAACTGACTTATACTAGTTATTGCTTTTTAAGAAGTTAGGGAGAGAAACTACTTAGTATTCAAAGGTAGGGATTTTACTCACACTTTTTTCTTAATAAATCTACGTAGAAATTTTCATGTCAAATACGTGTATATTCATAATATATACGTATATTTACCTTTTTGTACTTTCGACGAAACAATATCTTCTTCATCCAGAAAATTTTCAATTTCTTCACATTATATAAGTACCCCAGCGTTTCTCAGTCTGTGATGATTCGCTGACTTGACTTGACTTGACTTATATAAATATACCTACTTTCTTATCTTTACATTTCATTAAACATCTTATGCTTCATTATGTGGTCGAAGATTTTTAAAAACTTCCAGAAGTCATTAAATGGAATAAATGATTAATCATGGAAATATCTGACCCTCAGAACGAAGTATTGTTCATAGGATGAGATAAAGTTTAAGGATTTAAAACTGAAAAATTCGTTGTAAAAACGATAACATTTCAGTTTTCCCTTTACGTCTACAGACCTTTTGTCTCTTTTACTTCCCTCTGACCGTGGTACCCTAAAACCCCAAGGTATAGACCCTTGAATTAGACCGTCTGTAGGAGAGAAAGAAGATGTAGAATTTAGGGAGTGGGTAAATAAAAAGGGGAAAACTATTTAGGAGGAAGAAAGGAAAAGGGGGTGTTTGGATGGTACAATAGTGAGACATGTAAGTGACTGTTTAAAGACTTTCCTTATCACTTGACTTTGAGTCGAATACCGAGGAAGGTAAAAGACACGTTGGGGAGTATCACACCCGAGATTCAAGGATAGTCCATTGTGGAAAATAAAACGTTTCCTACCTTTTAGTTCGGTGGACAATGTCTTATTTTATTTTGTATACCCGAGACGTTGGTTCTTCACCTTGACAGTCAGACCTAAATCCATGGTAGTCTATTTCTGGGAGGTTATCGTAGTGGTTCTTTAGATGGTAACAAATGAAAAGCCGAGAAAAAAGAGATAAGCCAACTAGTCCACCTGTTTCTCACTCACCTTCCAACCGAGGGGTCTCCTTTTGACACTACCTCAAATGATTATGACTAATAAAGTCTTCAGTGGTTGGAAGATCACCGAGGGAGAGAGAAAAAGAAAGAGGACTATGAGTAGTCACTCTAGGTCCTACGATGAGTCGAGAATTTAGGAGCTGAAGGAAGTAAAATGAAAACAGACCCCGAAGGGAACATCGAGTCAACCATTTCTTAGACGGACGTCACGTCCTCTGGGCCCAAGTTAGGGACCCAACCCTTCTAGGGGACCTCTTCCTTTGTCGTTGGGTGAGGTCATAGGAATGGACCTTTTAGACTACCTGTCTCCTCGAACCACCCGACGTCAGGTACCCCAGTGTTTCTCAGCCCGTACTGACTCGTTGACAGTGAATGAGCCTCCAGGAGGGAACTGGTTCGAGAATATTTGTCTATAGACAGAAAAGTCGAGAACTGAGAAAAGGAAGGAATTTGAGAACGATTCGTTGAAGTGAAGGGGTATCCGAAGACGATAGTCGAGACACACCCTCTGAAGGTGCACATGTGCAGTTTGATGTTCAATGGAGGTCATTACCCGATTTAGCACAGGAAGGGTTCTCAGTGTGTGACTTCGAGATTGAGATTTGACTTACCATAAACCTCTACTCCAGAAACCCTCCCTAATCCAAATTTACTCCAGGATTCCCACTTCGGGAGTGTTCCCCTAATGACGGGGATTTTTCTCTGTAGTCTCCCGAACGGAGGAAGAGAGAGGTGTACACTCTTGTGTCCCTCTTCCGTCTGTAGATTTAGCGGCCGTACAACTAGAACCTAAATGGTCACATGTTCCTATCGTCAGGTTCTTTCTATGGAGGGCTGAAATTTAGAAGTGAAGGTGAACAGAAAACTTACAGAAGGTGTGTTGACAGTAGTATTGATAGTGGCGTTTGAGTTGTTTGCTACTGGATGTGCGGTTTAGACCGGGTTCCGATAAAAACCTTTACTTCGAATAATATAGGATTGGTACAGGTAGGAAAGTACATGTCACATACCGACGTAATTACAATGTTTCCGTCTCAATTTGTCGACGTTGTTTTTGGTATACCAGACGTTTCGAATTTTATAAATGATAGACCGGGAAAGAATCCTTCTAAAAGACTAGAAACGAATCTTGTTATTAACAAAAAGAATCGTTATCTAGTCTTTGGGCACCCCTCGAAAGTCATTAGAGTATCAGAGTGGTCAATTTGACACTAGGTCAAGTTGGTTCCGTAGTCCTAAAAATTTCCGAGGGTCCACTAGGGTTACACGTCGGTTCTACTTCTAAGTGACGATGTCTTTTTTTGGAGACAGGACTTAGGGGTCAGAAACCATAATTACAGTGGTAAGAGGGTCCCTTTTTAACAGTAGCCACGGAAAAACGGGCGGATGAGACAATCGAATTAGGTAAGTCGCCGTACAAGATGACACAAATCTAGTCTTTAGAATAATAGTTGAAGGAAGATGAGTCCGGGAGTAGTAGAAAGTGAACCGGTAAAGTTGTTGGAGAACTACTTAGAGAAAAACGAAACCAATTAGGATCACTCCCAGGGATCTTAAAATGAGATTATATTTCAGAATTAGTACGGTGAGGGTATGGTTTTACCTGGGACTGAAACCTGTGGAATGATTTGAGACAATATTTTACTTTAGAAAAATAAATCTATGTTAAAATATCCATCTATTATTAGATGTTAATCACTATTAAAACAGAAATACACATATATATTGCATACACGATAATGTAACCGATTTTATAGACCGTATTACAACTTGTCATTTAATCGTAAGTAAGACCTGAACGGAGATAGAGTACCGTTATGAATGATAGTAAAAGGTCACGATAATATTTATATAAGAAAAAAATAAGAACTCAGGAAAGTTGTCTTAAAATCCACTCAACATGGAATAGATGGTAAAACCAAGTAAGAGTAAAAGAAAGCTCTACAATATACTCCTTATTTAGTCTACATTCTAATTAGATTATTAAGAATGATTCTAGAGTTTAAGTAGGTGGAGGGAACTTTCCATAGTGATTCTCTTCTTATTCATTTCTTTAACTTTAACGTTCACAAGGTGAACTTTGTCTCCAAACAGAACCAGTTGGTTATGATGTGTTATTATGTTTTTCCTACTTATCGACTGTTATTAATATTAAACTTTGGACATCTAAGGTCCAAACTGGGTATTACTCTTACTGTATTAATACAAAGGGTTTTGAGAAAGGATTTTTTTCCTATCTCATGTTTGGTAAACGACTTGACCTTAGTCGTCTAAAGGATTACTTTTTTAAACCTTGTTACTTGTTCATTTATTAGAGAACAAGGGGAATATTGATTCGATGAGGTCACATATATATTGGAGTTTAATTTAGATAAATAAATTATACTAGAAAAAGAGTCTGGACACATTTTTAGGCCGGAGACGACGAGTGATATTTACGCACTTGAAACCTTCAGTGTAACAAAGAAATCTCGGAGTCACAGGAGTTGGCGTTCTCCCAGTTAGTCTTGATATATGAATAAATTTGAGGGACACTGTAATTGTCCTGGTTTCTGTTGTCACCTACACCTAAGGAAGACACATAATTTTGTAAGTGATGTTCACAATACTACAATACTATAATGACGAAATTAACACCCTTTTTCTTCAGTTTCTTTCAAACCTTACCCTCTTTCCCTTTAAACTGGAAGTCCATTAAACCGAAACCTGAACTAGTCCAGAATAATAAACCCGTTTATTAAGGTAGAGTAACATGAAAGTGACTGGATGGAAGAACCCTCATAATTCAAAGTCTATACCGAATTATAGTTAAGTATAGGATTGTCTATAGTTTTGCAAATTCTTTCTACTTTCGTGATATTTCGGACGTCCTAGAAATGTATAAGTGTTATTCCTATAGACAAGATTTTTATTTTACTTAAGACCAACACAAGTAACTGTCTCTATAAATTCTGTTGTTGTAATTTTGTTCTAATATAAGTACATTTCGTGAGACCAATTCTTCACTCTTTACATCCTTAATTTTAGTCTCTTCGTATCTGACACCATTGTCGCGAGTTAAATTGGGTTCAGATAGCAGTACTTGACGTCTTGGCCCCATCTCCTTGTGACGTTGCCCTTCGTTTATATTTTGTTTCCCACCTTTCCTTGAGAACTGACACGATTCTTCTTGGATCACTAAACCTTCGTTTTAGTTGTTGATTGACTGCCTGACATTCACGTTGTTAATCTGTGGCTTCCAGTTCATCTCACATTTCCCGTTGAATTTACGGAACTCCTTTTTACTGGTCAAGATGTAAACCGCGAAAGTTGTTGTCAAACTCTATCAATTAGTATTCCCAATTTACTTTAGTATGTACTTTTCCCAACTGTCGTGACAAAACCGTGTAGCATTTGTGAGTCATTTGCAATGCTACAATTCATAACGATTACAATAGCAATAATACTTGAGCACTAACTTACGATGTGTTATGATCTTTCCCTTAGAATAAGTTACTTTTTAATATAAGGTTAAATCGATATTATAAGTCATTGACTTGTCGTAGAGATTCTTACTGTAAGGTTAAAATATAAACTTAATTTTCTCCCTTAAAGCTATAACTCTCTATTTATGTACATGTGTCCCTTGTCTATATCACTATATAAGACAATTCCGTTTATAAATTAGATACCTTTGTAGTTACAGTAAATCTTTAATAAATACCTTCGTACGTACGTTTAAGGATTTAATTTTTTTTTAAATGAGTTCTCAAATTTCTAAAAACAAAAGAAAAGGTTTCTAAGTGACGACAAAAAAAAAATTACGTAACGGATCAATATATAGAATAAACTTTATTCTATATTGAACTGGATCTGTGTTAAAAGGGGTCATTTAATAAGGAAAGACCCTTTATTGTCACGTGTCGAATGTAATGAACTTTATACAATGAATTAAAAATCCCCCATATTCTCGGAATTCCTAAGACGTTGTACCTAATACAGGTCTAATGAGATGACTTTGAAGAGAAAATAAACGGTTTAGGGTCCAGTAGAAAAGTCCCGTATCGTAGACACTAGTGTAAGTAAAATTCTATGAGAAACGAGGAAGTAGGTGTGTAACTCATTTATAAGTTACATACATGAAAGAAAATGTTAAGAAGAGTTTCAGGACCTCGACGTTTAGGGGAGAAGACACGATAGAGTCGTAGGAAGGGGACAGAAATAGTAGTATGAGTAACAGTACAAGATGTTAATAAAGAAGCTAATAGACAGGGGAAGTTGGTCGTGAACTTCCCGTTCCTACTGTTATTAAATCAGTAGAAACAACGGCATCATTTATCGGTCCAAGGAGTTGTACCATGCATAAGAGTCTACAAACGACTTACTTCCTAATAGTGTCTTTCTTTACTAGGAAGTTTTCTACGACATTGAGTTTTGAAGGGTAAGAAAAACCCATGGTAAAGAGAGGTGACTACCCAAAATAAATGTAACGGTTTGAAATTAAAAAATCACAGACGGTTTTTTTTTTATTAGATAATACATACGTGTGTGGTCGGTCATCTTACAAAATAATGTTTCTATATTACAGACAATTGAGAGGAGGTATTGATTAAAGATATTTCAATACTATAGTTAAAATAAAACTTTGTTTTTAACGTTCGTAAATATCGATGGGTCGTTACTTTTCGATGTTTCGTCGATGGAACATAAGGAGAAATATACAATGAAGACCGACGGAGGTCCCAACTCTTTGCCACCACCACTTTACCGTTTCAGGAGTTTATTTTGAAATCTAATACGGGACTTCTCTTGACACATGTTCGTGTCTGAGCCTTACGTTAGAGACGACTACGAGAAAACCCCGAGTAGAAGGTTGGTTAGTGAGACAATAAATTTCGATCAAATGGGTTTCTCCACAACTCTGTAACGACTTCGACCCCCACACCTTTCTTTCTATTCCCTCTTCTTTCCAATATAAGTCTGGGTCTATAGTAAAAATTTCTTGATAACAGTAGAAGTACGAGTAAAGATAGATTTCCATATAATCTACGGGAACCCTTTATTCTAAAAGATAAACTCAACATTGACTGTCATTGTCAGGAGAACCCACGAATAATCCATATCCCGTGATAAAAATTTTAGTTTTCTTAACCACGAAAACTTGATACCAAACCTCTTCTGAGAACTCTCAGGGAACTTGACGTTCTTCTAGGTTGGTCAGGTAGGATTTCCTTTAGTCAGGACTTATAAGTAACCTTCCTGACTACAACTTCGACTTTGAGGTTATGAAACCGGTGGACTACACTTCTCGACTGAGTAACCTTTTCTGAGACTACGACCCTTTCTATCTTCCGTCCTCTTCCCCTGTTGTTTCCTACTCTACCAATCTACCGTAGTGACTGAGTTACCTGTACAGACTCATTTGAGACCCTCAACCATTACCTGTCCCTCCGGACCACGCGACGTCAGGTACCCCAACGTCTCAGCCCGTGCTGACTCACTGACTTGACTGATAAAAATTACAAACAACAACAACAACAACAACAACAACAACATACATACATTTGGGTAACTTAGGGACGAAAATCTGTACTCCCCTGACTTCGTGTCTTTACAGTCTACTACACGGGTACCAGTCTGTCTCTTTTACCCTCCAAGCCCCAGACTCGTAGATAGTTTTAGGATTGTTCGTTTGAGAGACGTTAAGATTTGAAACATTGGACTCAACTATCGTTGATGTACGATGGTATGTGAAAAAGGAGGAATATTCGGTAACGTAGAATTTGGGGTCCTCTCCTTTTGTTCCCCCACAAGACCTCAGATGAGGAAAATCGACATACTGTACGTTGTCACTTTCGACTACCCGACACGAGTGGGTGATACCTACCGTAGTACCGTACCCCAAGTCGTTCAAATACCCGAAATCTTAGTCTCGCTGGATTCAACCTTAGAACCGAGACAATGAAGAATGGACATAGTGGAAACACTTCAAGAAAAGTACATAAATAAAAATCCACTTAATGAGGTTGAAATTAAAAGTTTTAATTTTTTTTATCGATAAGATCAAAGAAACGAAAGGGTTTCTTTAGAACATTAGTCAACCGTGTGCAGACGTGTTTTAAGACGTTCATAAACCGACTATCACAACAAGTCAAGAAGATACAGGAACGACTACACGACGGACCACCAAGATAGTTAATGTCACTCTGGTCACAGTTTCAGGTACTGACATTAACTTCTGTACAGACAAAGAGAAAAGTCAAGACGGTCAAGACAACGAACCATGTATGTGTAAAACCTAATATAGAAAAAATTACTTAACCGGGTAAATAGTAATATTATAGAAGAGAACTACGACCGTTAACAGAAACAAGACTTCAGACAAAACAGAGTATACTTATCTTGATGAGACTGAAGGAAACTAATCATATATACAACACTTTAAAATAAATAGATAAACAAAAACTAACACGACTTAAGAACAAAAGAGATCAACATCTCTCGCCCCCGATGAGAAATCGCCGTCGCACACCCAAAGAGCAAAGTCGCCGAACAGAACCCCTCGTGCCCGAGGTCCCACGTGTCCGAAGTCGTCAGTCCGGTATGCTCGAGCCGTCGACGTCCAGGTCCGGGTTGTCAACACCGCGTGTCCAGGTTATCAACACCGCGTGTCCGAATCAAATCAACCAGGGACCATGTACCCTAGGAGGGTCTAATCCCTAACTTAGGTACAGAGGACGTACGTCCGTCTAAAAAGTGGTGACTCGGTGGTGTCTTCGGGGACTAATCATATACAAAATTCCTTTGAAGTTTTAAAATCTTATCGAAATCTAAACGTCTTTTTAACGTCTCTATTTTATCCAAACATATATGGAGTGAAATAAAAAACTCCGAGGTTTTAGTGACGTCTACCACTGACGTCGGTACTTTAATTTTCTACGAATGAGGTACCTTCCTTTCAATACTGGTTGTATCTATCGTATAAGTTTTCGTCTCTGTAATGAAACGACTGATTCCAGACAGATCAGTTCCGATACCAAAAGGACACCAGTACATACCTACACTCTCAAGCTGACACTTCTTTAGACTCGCGGCTTCTTAACTACGAAAACTTGACACCACAACCTCTTCTGAGAACTCTTAGGGAACCTGACGTTCCTCTAGGTTGGCCAGGTAAGACTTCCTCTAGTTAGGACCCTAAAGAAACCTTCCTTACTACGATTTCGACTTTGAGGTCATGAAACCTGTGGAGTACACTTCTCAACTGAGTAACCTTTTCTGAGACTGGCTCCTACTCTACCGACCTACCGTAGTGACTGAGCTACCTACACTCAGACTCACTTGAGGCCCTCTACCACTACCTGTCCCTCCGGACCGAACGACGCTAAGTACTCCAGCGTTTCTCAGCCTGTGTTGACTTACTGACTTGACTTGACTTGACTTGATGGAGTGTGGGTCAAAGAGGATAGTTACAAAACATAATCATACTGTATAGATAGTGTTGATTGTTCGGTTATAACCATATAATAACTATTGACTTTAGGTAAGGGATAAGTCAAAAATGGAAGAAAAAAAACAAAAAAACAAATAAAAAAGACAAAGTCATAGGGTGGATTCTATCGTTCGATGTAAGTCAACAGAGGACTCCCAGGAGAACCAATACTATACAAGAGTGTGAACGGAACGAAACTACTGGAACTGTCAAAACTCTTTACCACCAGTGGATGAAACATCGTACAGGAGGTGAACCTTAAATAGACTACAAAAGGAGTTCTAATCTACCGCAAATACCCTAGACCCCTCCTTCGGGTGTCTCCACTTCCCGGCAGGAGGAGTGTATGGTTACCGTGTATGATAGCAGGTGTACTGACTATTGACCACTATGACTGGAACCAGAGGACCTCTTCCACCTGAAGACAGTCTACAAAGGTGACGTGTCATAAAAATGAGGGAAGGTATGATAAGAGAACCTGTCGTACTGGACTACATGTCGGGTGCCGATTTTACATATCTCAAACCGACATAGAGGACTCTCGTTTCATGGATGTAAATAAACTTTAAGACATGTCTTATGAAAGACAATAGGGAATAAATAAATAAGTTCGTAAATAATCATACTTAAGTACCTATAAATGAAATAGGTAAAGATGAGATATTATATTTGGTTATGTCGTAATAAATAAAAGAACCAGTTCGCAGGTGGAGACTGGTGACCTTCGAGAAGTAAACCAAGTACACGTATGAACAAAAATTTCGTAAAAGAATGAAAGACGAGATTTATAGTAAACACTTGTGTGACCCTTGGTGAAGTTTGTTGCGATGTTAAAAACGAAAGTTTATAGTTTGTATTAAAGGTTTTGGGTGCACCTCTTGTTAGATAATATAAGTGTTTTATAATTGGGAAAGATAAGGAGAAAAGTGAGTACTGTAAAGAACAAAGGAAGCTACTGAAGGGATTCCAGAGTTCTTGAAGGAAATCGTTAAAAGTCCAAGTCAAACGACTGTTGTTTAAGTGAACCAAAAGGAAGTAGACTCTGATAAAAATAAAGTAAAAATAAGGAACTTCCTAGCAGAGTGACCTATGTCTTGAGACAATTGAAACACTTCCATAAATTCGATAGTACCGAAATGACTTAGAAATATTACCGAATAAATTACACGTATTTCCCAAATCGTTCAACCAACTCTCTTTCATTCTTGGGTTGTTTACCGTTCTACTACGAGTGAATGCTAATCGATAACAGGCGTGATGTGACCGTAGATAACTCGTCTGCCGCTCTCGATCATAAACCGTCTCTCCCCTTCTTTATGTCACGTACGGACGTGATACCTCTTGTTCTCTGGGTGATTGAGTACCTGAGACTCAAAGAGGAGATATACCACAAGACGTAGAGTTCATACCAAGACTTTTGCTACATTAAGTGTAGAATATTTTTCCAATCTTTTACCGTATTAGTAAGTTCCCTGGTTATAAATTACACTTGTCATTCCTTGACGACAATTAATACCACAGACGAACCATCGGATACCTTGACAGAGGATTAGGATTTACGTTCTGGATCTTTTATGTGTCTAATTTTTTTTTTCTTTTATTCACTTTACAGTTTACTATTGTCTATCAATTCAGTACTAGTCTTGGATCCTCCTTAAAAGAAACTAATATTCTAATCAATTTGACCTAACATTTCATGTTGGAACCGGGTATGTGTTTTACTGACGGATTTACATCTCTCTTTTGAAAAAGGAATTTCTTTATTTTTCATTGGTCATCCAACCTGTTGGTAATAAAAGGACCTCCACTTTAAAAGAATCCTTGTCGAAGTCCAAAGAAAAACTTTTAGACTAGTTTCTGTTACTTAGGAGAGAGGATTCTACCGTATACCCGTACGTGTGTTTTAATCGAATTTTAATGTTCCCTAGGTACTTGAGTGACTTCTTGTAGATTTCTGGATGTCTCGAAGTATCTATCGTTGGATTCTCGATCCCAAAAGACACATCCTCGGGTAAAAACTCAGTGGTCTTAAATAGGGGGAGGATAAATAAAAGTACTGTCGTATGACTTTTCGTTTCTGTAGGGAACCGGTTGTTTCCAGGTACATCAGTTTCGTTACTAGAAAGATCATCAGTTCATATCCACATTTTCAATCTGGTATTTCTTCCGACTCACGACTTCTTAACTACGAAAGGTTGACACCACGACCTTTTCTGAGAACTCTCAGGGAACCTGTCGTTCCTCTAGTTGGGACCGATAAGTAACCTCTCTAACTACGACTTCAACTTCAAGTTTACGGCGGATTACACTTGTCCACTGAGGAACCCATTCTGGGACTACGACCCTTTCTGACTTCCGTTTTCCTCTTTCCCCACCTTCTCCTACTCTGTTAACCTATCGTAGTGACTAAGTTGCCTGCACTTGAACCCTTTTGAGACCCTCTATCACCCCCTGTCTCTATGGACCGTACGTCCATCCTTTGTCCTCAGTGTATCCAGGTACCTTTAGGAGGTCACGGATTCCTTTCCTGGTGGTAGGACCCTTTCTCCTCTTGAAACCTCTTTGGGTACAGAGACCCCAGTGTTTCTCAGTTTGTACTGAATCGTTTACTTGTTGCTGTTGTTGTCGTCGTCGTTGGATAGAAGTTGTGAATTTGTGTGTGTGTGTGTGTGTGTATGTGTGTGTGGGGACGTATAAAGCAAAGAACAATGTAGAACAGTCTTTAACGTCAGGATCCTTTTTACCCCTTCTTTCAAATCCCCTTTAATGGTACTCGTATTAGTGACCACTGTTCCTGTCTCACCGAAAGGACTTCCAAGTATGACCACTAACACGACAAGCACCTGTGGTAGTCAAGTTGTCCCCAACACCCCTAACTCTGTACGATGTCTTTCTAGGGTAGAGGTAGGTTGTCTTGTCTGGGTCTACTTTCGGAGACTTTGACTCCCCAAAGAGGTTCCAAGAGGAGAAAGGGTCCTACGACCAGGAGAGGAATCCGCGACCTCCTAAAGGGTACCTGGGTACACTGACGACGAAGGATGGACTTGTCAATCCTTACTCTTTTTGAGATCTAAGGGTCAAATTGTATGTGTCAAACGTATCTCACTGGAACTTGGGACGGAAGATCACGAGATCTATGACTCTTTTAGTAGACGGGTCTAAAAGGTGTTGAATTTCCGTCCATTTATACGCGTTAAGGACCGTTTAGAGGTCACTTTTGTCTCATAGGAAAGTGTTTTATTAGATCTACTCCATATTCTCGTTTGCTAATTTGATGTTAATATGTTTTTTTTTTATTGTTGTTTTTATTTTATTTTTCGGTAGACAAAGATCTTTTTCTTGACTTTTATTCAGAAATGTTTATATAAAATAAAACTTACCACTCTAAATTTTTACTTTTGAGTCACAGTTAATTGACTTACTTTAAACTCACTTTACCTTTTGGTACATGTATAAGAACCAAAATAATTTAAACCGGCGATATTAAAACAAGACATTAACAAATTAGATAATTTTTTTTCTAAATCAAATGACTGTAATATTTACGAATCTACTCGTTTACCCCGAAGGGACCATTTCTTGGGTGGACGTAACGTCCTCTGGGGTCAAACTAAGGGCCCAGTCTTTCTAGGGGACCTCTTCCCTATCCGATGGGTGAGGTCATAAGAATGGATCTCTTAGGGGTACTTGTCTCCTCGGACCACCCGATGTCACGTACCCCAACGTTTCTCAGTCTGTACTGACTCGTTGATTCGTGTCATGTCTACTCGTTTATTTTTTCTTTATGATGAAGATGAGGAATGAGATTGTCTTTATTATTGTTAATTTATTCAGTCTAACCTCCGGTCCCATATTGTCATTTTTATGCACAATATTATTGAGATTTTAGTTTTCCTCCTTCCCCTTTCTCTCACACACAACTGTTCCCTCTTAACCAACCTGAGTAGTCTCTTAGTGATTTATTATATAAGTACTTAAATAGGTATAGTCTGTACGATTATATAAATTTAGATATATAGAGATACATTACAGAGGGACATTTCAAATTTATTTTATTAATTTTCTCATTCCAACTTGAATTAGGAGAGAGAATAATAGAGTGACTTAAAGGAATAAAGACTAAATATTTGATAATCGATCGAACCCTTTCTAACCACTTAGTCTGACTTTTTGTTGTTTTTACTATTTTTAGGGGCGTTTTCGTGACCATTTCCTTTCTTCATGTTTATTGGACCCATGAAACGACGATACTTCTCAAAATAAACGATTTATTAATAGATGTTTTTTGTGATTTTAAATGTCAAATACTCTACTTTACCATTCATAAGTATCTGGAGGGGGATTTTTTTAACGGTGAAACGGAAGAAATTCGTATGACCTTTTCTTTTTTTCCGTCAAAATTCCTTATTGTAATTTCTATTAAACCAGTATAGTAATAAATTGGTGAATAGATAGGTTCAGTATGATTTTCAGTATGTAATTTTTTGTGACTGAAGTTTAATCCTTTCTTGACTTATATAATCTTTCATAAATATACTGTAAGAGTCCTTTCAAACTGATTAAATATTTGTCAGTAGAATTGGATTTGTATATTCTTAAGGTTTTTTGTTCTTGTCACCCTTTCTGACCCACTAAGTAGTTATTCACGGAACGACACAGAAGAATTTATACGGTTATCAAAAGTGAAATCCTTTGGGACATGAAACGAAGTTAAGACACGACGATTATTAATTAAGTAAAACGAATGTAACGTAGGTCGAAGTTTAGTACCAGAGGTAAAGAAGCATTATCTAAGACGGTGTCCGTTATACGGCACGGTATTGGAGTTAATGTTGAATGTTTCCTCTCCTGACACGAATAAAAGACGACCTCGGCGACAAAACAGAATTTACTTTAACATATACCCACTACCCTTCACGACAACGTCACTGTCGGTCACCCGGGTGTTGGTATGACTCACATGTATTTTTATGGGAAGTTGAGTCTCGATTCGCGTTTTCGAAGTAACTGTAGTTCGTCGACCGTTTTCTACTGATAAATTTTTTAAAGTTAATGTCATCCTTTTGATCACCATCTACGTTGAGATTATAATAGTAATTTTGACTTTTTAAGGTTGGTTTGTTTGGCAATACGTCTATGATTGTTTGCTATTTTAGTCAATAAATAAAACTTCTGTGTTCCACACAAACAGATACATACATATCTTTCTCTCTGTTTTTGTCTCTTTGTCTATGTTCCTGTCTCTCTATCTCTGTGTTTGTCTGTGTGTGTCTCTATAAATGAACATTATGTTTAAATTTTCCGATAGTCTACCCTGTTAATAATAAAACAAAGTAGTACTAAATGAAATAATCTCCATATTGGTGATTTATTAGAAAAACCAAAAATTTTATAGTAACAACCCTAAAGGGACCTCCAGGTCACCAATTCTGAGGTGTGAGGGTGACGTTTCCCGTGTTAAAGGTAGGTACCAATCCTTTGATTCTAGGGTTTACGGTGTACCGTACCGGTTTTTTATTTGTTTTACTAAAAATTTTTAGTGACAATTTTAGAACTAAATATAATTGTATGTCTTACATATTTATCTCTACTCAGGTTTAATCTTCCATATGAATATATATACGTACATTTTTACAAATTCATATATCTAATTACCACACGCGATCCCTGGCACTACCAAAATTGTCGTAAAAATAACACGAATTAAAGGAAGACTTTACAATATCTTCTCCTATAAATTGTTACTGATGTTCCATGGGGTCTAGAAATTCAAAAAGAAATTATCTTCACAAATTGTTATTTACATTTGCCCCGTAAAAAAACGAGGTTAAAGGTGGAGTCTTAAGAGGGTGGTATGTGATCTAAGGATAGAAGAGACCAACCTCTGTGACATGTGTCGTTATCGGTCACGACTATACTAATAGACGATTTCGCTTTGAGTCCCGGTGCGACAGAGTCCGACGAGGATGTCCTGGCAGTGAGGTGAGTTCTATACAATGCAGTGCTAACCACTACCCGACTTTACGGGACCAGTTGGTGAGTTCCCCGAGACATTAAACCATCTGTATATATATTGATTAAGACGAAACAGGGACTATAAAGATCTTGAAACAACTTCAGGACTTTCAGTGACGATACCTGGGTGACACGGGAACCACCCACTTTGAATTTTCTTCCCACCGATTCTAAAGTAGAAAACCTGTCAGTTTTCCTTTTGTTAGTCCTTTAGTCCCGGTTCTCGATATTTTTCTTTCGAACCACAAGGATATGAGACAAAGATGAAAACGGAAAATGAAAGAAGAATGTATCTTGTCAGCTTTACAGGTCAACCTTACCAACACTAAGTAGTTCAAGTTAATGAAATTATAGTGTCTACTCCGGAGTCTTTCTGGTTTACTGAAGTAGTCCCGGTGTGTCGAAGAGTCCCCGGTCCTGTGGTTCGGTCCATAGGACCGTAGGTCAGTCCAGTGGTCACGTGGGATGCGATACGATGTGCTTGAAGATTGAACGTCGTGTTCCTTCGTTACGCGGAAAGTTTCTTTAGTTCAAAATTCCTTGTTATTCTTTTCTCTCTCTCCTCCCGTCTTTTCTCTTCTCTCCTCTACGTTTCTTTTCCTTTCACTTTCCTTCTCCTCTTCCTCTTAATTTTTCTTTCTTCCCTTTTACAGTCGGGAAGAAATTGTCATGTACGATCCATCCGGACCCGGATTGGACCCAGTATAGATTAAGTACCGGTCCAACGGGACAGTTTTGTAGTATGTGTGTGCCCTTACTTCTCGGACACCCTCCTTCCGACAGACTCCGTTCGTAGATATTTGTCCCGACGTGGCTTCTCTTACCCACCACCCACCAAACGAGATCGTCCTTCCTCACACACACATATATATATATGTGTCTATACACATATATATATGTGGTTAACATCGGTTAAATCAATAACCGAGTGTCTGCTCCGTAGTCTTTCCGGTTTACTGAAGTAGTCCCAGTCTGTCGGAGAGTCCGTAGGACCATAGGTCAGTCCAGTGGACAGGCGGGGAGTGATACGATGTGAGTGAAGGTTGAACGGCGTGTTCCTTCGACACGGGGAAATAAAAGACCTGGACCTCACCTGATCGGAGTGACAAGGCTGTCGTGGGAGACACGAGGGAGATGAATGGAGGAGTGGGGTGGAGACCCGGGGTGTTCGGAGACTGGGTCACCCTCTTTGAGGCCTGGGGTGGAGGTTGTCTTGGATTGTGTGTCGTCACTCCCCCCGGCTCAGGGAGAAACCCTTACACGTAGGTCCACAATCACCACGGGAACCCGGACGGTCTTTGGTCCCTAGTTCGTCTGGCCTGAACCACGTTGACTTCCCGGGGCTCGTTTTCTTCCTTCACTGTCGGTCGTGTCTCGTCGTCAGACGCGTCGGCTGACCCAACAGCCACTCGTATGCACTTTAAAGAGGACCCTTGGGATTATACGAATCAAAGCGCCTACCCTCTAAAAAAATCTTTATACGGAATCGTCTACCAGTTATATGTAATAGTAACATGATAATGACGTACTCATTGAGGACCACACTCTTATACATTTTATTTGTCTACTTTCATTCTGTAGAAATTTTTTTTAGGGAACCCCTATTTGTAAATACAACAGTAAAAATTATTCAAGTACTTATACGTTTCAGACGTGCTTTCTGACGGTCTCTACAATTCTGTTTAACCGGATTACTACTTCAGACACCCTGATTTCCTTGACTTCGGGACCCAGTCCGACGTGTCTGGTTCGCTTCGAAAAATGTCGCTTTAGTGTCGCCGTTCAAGAGTCACAACCTCCAGTGTCCTTCCGCCGACTAGTGTTGGTGCTCGTTACGACCGATCGGACAATATTTCGTACTACAGATGATTGAGACTTTATATTTTTTTTTTTTTAATAGAGTTAATAGTTTTTCAAAAGATGGTCGAAAAAGTGAAAATTTAATAAAATTCGTTCTCCACACTAATGGAAGGGGGGAAGATAATAGAACTTCAATCCTAAAGTCCTTTTAATCTTTTAATACACGATGTTTAAGAGAAAGATATTTGTAATTCATCTTTCTTTTGAGTGTACACACAACAGTCCGATTTAATACCTACTTTACCTTCTGGTATTGGTATACATAGGTATATGTAACTGACAACACCGTCTGAATTAATCATTTTAATCAGTTTGGACGGTCGGTTCGACACAGTTTAGTTTGGTCGTGTTGGACACAAACGACCGTGTCGTTACGTCAATTTGTTTGACTCTAATAAAACTACATTGTGTTAGGACCGACTTATTGTTATGGGTTCTGATACTGATTGAAAGTTTATTTTGATATTTCCATAAGACCGGAAGTCTCTCTTTCTTTACCTGTTAAAAGAATTGTATGAGTTGTTACGTAGGGTTTTCCTGAATAAAATTAATTAGATCTTTTAGGAGATTGAACAACCTAAAGACCCCTTTTAAGGGGTCACCTTGGGAATGTATGTTCTTCTCTCCAGGAAGGTCACTGAGAGTTTAACGTGATCCGTTGGATTAAAGTAGACTATGTAATACGAACTTCTCAATCTGATACTTTATATAACAAAAGTTTCTTTTTTTTTAGTGTCTATATTGGAATCGATCGGTTACTAAAGGTGTATATTTTAGGTCCGTTTAATTAAAGTAGATAGTGGGGTGGATATCAGCAGGTATCAAAATTATTCTTAAATAAGTCGTACACGCACGCACGATTTAACGAAGTCAGCATAAGTTGAGATACTCTGGGATACCGGTCCGAGAAGACAGGTACCCTAAGAGGTCCGTTCTTGTGACCTCACCCAAAGACAAGTAGGCGTATTCCTATAGATAAATAGGAGAAATATAAAAGAATTTTTATGAACCTTAGACCCCCTGTGATTAGACTCATCAACTTACGAAGGAAATTCTATATCGTAAGGAAAACCTCCATTGTCTTCATAAAACTGAGAGAGGAAGTTTCAAACTAGTTTCAAACTAATTTAAAGGAACTGAAGAATGTGTCCTACTGATTAAACAGGTTTTACCTTGTTCTTTTTTTTTAGAATTTCTGAGTCTTTAGTTCTTTAGTAATCCCACGGCAGGAGGATCCAAAACAATCATCCACGGTAAACCACTGGAGTCGTTTCCACCAGTACTATCTTACAGACAGACTTGACAGTCGAACTGATTCATGTAAAGATTTCGAAAGGTATAACCGTAAATTAGAAAATAAATCAGTGCCTTTGTGCTTCAGTGGTAAAAATTTTGACGGTCCTCTTTAACCCCCTCTTTTCATAATAGAAAGAAGTCGAGGGTCGTTTTGTGAAGTTCTATTATCCTTCTGTTCTGATAAAGAAGGTAATTGGGGAACTGGGACGTTCAATTACCGAAAAACAACGTTTATGTAGTTGTTTGTCCCGGGGCACACTCGAAGATTGGGCCCCTCACTCCAGACACGTTAATGTACCTCATCACAGGTCACGATGTAAGACTGTGATTATGCGGATTACCCTCCCGGCCCTACGGGTCTTCACCCGGTCCTTTGGGTTGTCGGTAGAAGAGTCTTGTTAAAGATTCCTTTGTGTGTTTCTGTACCTTTATTGATGAAATTTGAATGTGTATGGTCTTCGCGGTGTAGATACGAAACGGAATTAGATTTCCAGAATGGGATAACGTATTACTTCCACTGTAAAAGTAATAATTACGTCCTGAATTTTAGATACGATTCTACTTTTACTCACGGTTTTTGAACCTTTGTGTTAAAATTCGTTAAAGGATTTTCTTTTGTAATACTAAACATATTCGATAGGTTGATTATACGAAATCGACGACAAATTTTCCTACAGTTACTGTTTTAATGATAGTGAAGGATAATAAAATTATAATTCTAACACACCCCTAAAGGGTTTAATTTTACGATTATTCATTCCCGAAGTAGTCCAACTAGACCCTACGTTCTTTTTTTTACTGAATTAAAGAAGTTTTAGTTTTAGAATAGTCTTTATATGAATTTGTTTACTCTTTAGAAATTCCTTATTTTATCGTAATTTAATAATATAAAAAGTATTGAAAAAGGATTGACATTTGTACGGGGAACAGATTGTTAAAGGAAGTCTATTAAAAGATTTTCTCCTTTATAATGCAATCTCTCGTATATTTTTATATAGTTACATATNTAGTTTTAGAATAGTATTTATATGAATTTGTTTACTCTTTAGAAATTCCTTATTTTATCGTAATTTAATAATGTAAAAAGTATTGAAAAAGGATTGACATTTGTACGGGGAACAGATTGTTAAAGGAAGTCTATTAAAAGATTTTCTCCTTTATAATGCAATCTCTCGTATATTTTTATATAGTTACATATGACAATTTAATTGGTCAAGATGAGATCTCTGAGATAGGTTTACATATACAATAACGTAAGAACCCATTATTTTTTAGACTTTTAGTATCAATAATCTTAATAAATTAAGTTTAGTGATAATTTTTGATTAAACCTCATTTTTGAGTTTAAATATTTGCAGGGTAATAAAGACTCGATAACTTTGTTCTAATATCGTCATCGGAATGAGTAAATACACCGATATTGGTATGTAGTTTAATTTTATTTATTACGAAATTCTTTACTATCCTGAATCTCTTATTTCATTTAAATGAAAGATTTAATATTTATCGTAAACCTAATCGAAGTAGTTAATTATAAATAACGTATGATTTTATATCATCCAATGGTTACTTTATACTGATCTTCGAGGATACTTCGATTGTACTGATAATTCCAAAGTGGGTACTTTAGGTCATTACTCTGTTTTTTCAATGTATCAACACACTGACAGTCAGTAGGTACACTATACTTACTACTTATGACGAAACCCCTTCTGTGAAGTCTATGTTCATCCTTTTGTTACTGGAAGACTTCAGTCTTATCACGACGTCTAATAGTTCTATTTAGGTTCAACTATTTGACATCTTTTTGACTTTCAATTTCTTGTACCCCTTTTCTAATTTGAAGACAGTCACATGAATGTCCTTACAAAGGGGATTTAAATATGAATTCAGTGACAAAGGTTAATATAAAATACGATTTAAGTGAATTTCATTCATTTTATTACAAATGTTCACCCAAAACGGTCGACGATTACGATCAATAATATTAATACTTGTCATTGTCATTATTTATGTTATCTTGTATAGACTTTTATTGATGAAGAGGTTATCTCAAGGGATCAGACTTTAATAATTAATATGTAGATATATATATATACGACGACGACGATTCAGCGAAGTCAGCACAGACTGAGACACGCTGGAGTGTCTGCCGTCGGATGGTCCGAGGAGACAGAGACCCTAAGAGGTCCGTTCTTGTGACCTCACCCAACGGTATAGGAAGAGGTTACGTACTTTCACTTTTCGTTTTCACTTCAGTGAGTCAGTACGGGTCGAGAATCACTGGGGTACCTGACGTCGGATGGTCCGAGGAGGCAGGTACCCTAAAAGGTCCGCTCTCATGACCTCATCCCACGGTATATATTATTCAATTATTTTTCAGTTGAAATTAGAGTTTTACATGACCGGAAATGTATATTCCTTCCAGGATAATTGAGTCATCCTACATTTGAAACAAAAACAAAAAAAAAAAAAAAATTTAAGACCAGTACTTGATGCGACTCTGTCGGAATATAAAATAAGACAGGAAAGTTCTAATGAGTAAGTAAGTACATAGTTTTTTATAGATGACTCAAGAAAATACGATGATCGTGACTCGTTTTCGTTAGTACTTAGTCCAAGAGTGTCTTAAACATCAGATCAATCTTTGTCTATTATAAGTTTATAAGAAGTACCGTGATTAGTACGTGTACCTATTTCTAGATATCAATACTTTTTATGGCGTTTCCTTGTCATCAGTCACGCTTTCTTCGGACGTAGACCCCACACCCCTGTTCGTTCGCAATTGACTCTTTCTTCCGCCCCCCTCTCCTAGGAATCGTCTTCCCTGTCGCCCGTGTTCTTCTCCCCTTCGTTGTGTCTTACACACTCCCGTCTGGCGCGTCCCGCTCCGTCGTGTATGGTCCGTTTGAGGTATCTGTCCCGATCCCTAAGCCCAGGGATAGGGTTCCGTTGACCACCGTGACTTCCCAAAGTTCGTCTCCCTACTGTACGAGGCGAGACCCAAGACTTTGTAGTGAGACGGACGTGTGACCTCTTGGACGACTCCATTGACAGACCTTAATTCTCCTATAATGTTATCACGTCCAGTCACCACTACTGTCAGACCCGACCCTTCCACTGTCCTGTCACCCATGACTGTCTTCTTCCACGTTCTTGTTCTATAAATCCTCCGTTTTACCCTTCCAGTACCAATACCTAACCGTCAGTCCTTCCCACTCCCGAGTTCTAAAACCGAACTGTAGGAGTCATTGTGGTCCGTGACGTTATTCCTCGTTATCCACTCCTCCTCGGATTACCTCCTTTTAGTACTCAAACAAGATCTGTAGACCCCGGACTCTTCTACAGTTCTTTTCACATCGGACGTATCTTGAACATTCCGTAGTCGGACCCCAAACAACTCCATTCCACTGTTGTCCTACAGGGAAATTTTTAATTCCGATTCAAATCTTAATTTAATTTTAACTGTTCCGACATTTCGAAAACGTGTTTTACATATAATTTCTATTACTGAAACGTAACAGAAATATAGAAATATGTACAGAAACGTGAAGACTTAACCACAGAGGACACACGTCATCCTACCGTCACGGAAAACGGTAGTTTTTGTTTGTTTTTTCGTCACGTGTCAATTCTTTTCCGTTTGATTTTATTGTCGTTTAAGTTGAAAGGGAGGTTATTCTTTCGTTAAGTTAATGTAGATGTCTAAGATTCTCGTAACGACTTTTTCATTGGAATAAAGTGGAAAATCAAGTTCATTAAAGAGACCTGTAACTTACTTCTACTATGAAATAGGTATATTTTGGTAATGAACTTGTAGGACACAATAAGACCTTTATTAGACCAATAAGTCTACTTTACCGAGAAGAAAAAGGGTGGAACCAATGATGATCAAAAGGGTCGGACCAATGTGATTTTGCTAAGAACCAGTAGTAAAAGTCACTCACAGGATGTCTCTTTTTCGGATTCTTTAATTTGTCTTCCTCTCGTAAGAACCATGGTGTGGCTTAGTTAAAAGTCAATGTCTAAGGTTAGTGTCTTGTCCGTCTTTTGGAAAGTCTCGGTGAACATAGTTTATAATAGGGGATTGACTTTTACGTCCTTCAGTCGTCTGTTAAGAAGGACTCTGAACTGTTTTTAGCACCACTAATAATAAGGAAGGATGGTTGGTGGACTCGGAGTATTTTTGAATTTATATATATCCAAGTATTTTGAGGTATATTATACTTTGACAAGTGCAGTTCCAGTTACGTTTAGAGGGACACCGGTTTAGTTGCCTGGGAGAGAAAGAGAACTAGATGAACCTGAAGAGACGAGAACCGAAGGTGTTCTGTATCGCTCGAGAAAGTAAGTCCGTTGTGACAAGGGAGAACTTCAAACCTTCCAAGTTGAGGAAAAGAATGCTGGAAGGTCGGACAGAAGTAAACAAGAAGTCAAACAGGGTCAGAAGCTTTGTACTCGATAAGAGAAATTTTACGTGCTATAAAGGGATGTACTGGGTCCCTGGAACGAAATGTACGGTGTACTGGTAAAGTTTTTGTGTTGTTACGTATTCAATGATCAAAGGTTCAGTGACGTCAAAAGTTTTAATCTATCGGTGACGGACACGGTAAATGGAACATCCACAGAGTTTGTGACCTACCCAGATTTTACCCCAGGTAGAAACAAGATAACGTTCACGAGCAGGGAGAAAGACAAAGGTGGTCTAGGTATTACTTAGTCATAGGTGAGTCAACAAATTAGGTTGAGTGTCCTTCACAAGAACTAAGGAGAGGGGTACACGGTGGGGGGTAGCTGGGAGTATGGGTTAAATGGTAGATCAGGAAGTCCCGGATGGAGGTTTCGTATAGAGTTTAGTGCTAGTGGTAGTGGTGGAGAACCGTTCTGCGGTCGAAAGAAGAGATAATAATGAGAGTGAAGATCTTAGGTGAGAGGTGTCAGTGGTTTCACTGGAAATTCTGACGTTTGTTCGAACGTACTGGGGGGTCTCAACTTTGTAAGATATCAAAGGGTAATAACAACCTTATTTTAGGTTTGACACGGGACGATTTAGGAAGGACCAGACAGGAGAGGATGACGAGGTCTGAGTCGAACGGAGTGAAGAGTGACGCGTAATGGATGACATCGAAGATACCGACGTGGAACTTTTGTGGTTCGAGACAAGGAGGTTTGGGTCCATACTACAGTAAGACGATTCTGTCCGGATACGGGTCGTCATTCCAGAACAGAGAGTCGGAGCTAGGGTAGAAGGGTTGGAAAACGGGACACTACGACCGGACCCTGACAACTTCGATACATAGAAGAAATCGTCGACCGAAGGACAATCCAAGGTGGTTGTCCCCGTCACCTTCCTTTGACCGCTCGTCTTCTCGACTTTTCTGGTCTCCGAAGGATCAAGTGAGGAGTGTCTTCTATTTTACATCATAGCCGTATAAAGTATGCAACTTCAAAAAAATAAAAAGAAAATTATGATCCGTAAAGTATTGTATACAGTTGTTTTACTTTTGAGGAAACTCCTGTTTCTGACCTAACATAAGTATGATGGTGTCACGACACTCGGTAACGAATAAAACAGTTATGCTAAAACAACTCCTGATACTCCACGAATTTTACAAATTAAAAGTTACGTTCGATACTTGATTACGTTCTCCATAATAAAGATAAGAAGAATATGTGTGTGTGTGTCTGAGTGTATCTCTTATGTCGTTTCTGTCTTAGGTTCCAATATGTCGATTGTGTACTCATTTACTTTAAAGGTTAAGTAAAGAAAACCTGAGGTTAGGAGAGCTAGAGGTAATCTGGTCCCACAAGAATGAACAATTATAAATGATAATATAATGAACTGTGTTATTACATCTTGGGACAGGTTTGATCTACGAGTCATTTACAAACAACTCATCTATGGTCTTTTCTGTGAAATTTTTTTAAATTTATTGAAATTAAATTTATTGAAATTATTGAATAAATTTCAATAAAGTTATTGAAATTAAACCCATTTATTTGGACTATCGGAAAGAGAAGGTTTCCATTGTGTCGAAACACCGATGTTGAGTCACTAGTGTGGTAAGATTACTTATTCCCTGGGTCCGTGACTGATCCTGTTATTACTCCTTCCTTTTCTTTGACTTACTGGGACCAATTACCTTAAAAGTTACGCCACTATTTAGATCTTACAATTAGATTGAGTTTCCTGTCCTTATGGTCACAAGTTTTACTGTCGGGTCCAAGAGTAGTTTCACAAAACTCCACGTCTACGAAACGGGATTACTGAGGTATCTCGAGACTATAATCAAGTCTTTTAGTCGAAATACACAGCCTAAGAAAGAAAACTGTCTTTTCGAAGCGGACACTTACTCCAAAACCGTCTAGTGGTTTACTAGTAAGTATGGGTCTATTTGTCGAAATTAGAAACTTCCGATAAGGATTGGTCGTAAGTCGGTGTTTATTACTTACGTTAATTTTAGAATTTCTTGTTTTTATTGGACCGTGACCTCATATCTTCATGTAACTAATGCTAACTTATCCTCTCTCTTTATATACATCCCTTTTTTATTGTACAAGACGTAATTTTATACACCCACGTAGATGTTAATCTTGTTAAGTCTCGATTAGGTTATCAGAATATAGGTGTTAATTATGTCTTGTTCAGTCACGATTAGATTTATAAGAGTACCTAGCATACGTCTCTGTTCTCCACTGTCAGTAAGGTATTATTTGTTAAAGATGTCACGTGTTATACTATGTTCGAAATATTACGTAGAAATTAAATTTTTTTGGAATTTACGATACTATCTTTATAGTTGAGATTTGTAAAATTTTAACATCCTATTTCTTTATACGAATCACAAACCCAAAAGAATTCTTATAATTCTAAAACGTTTTTTTTAAACTATAGTTATCTCATGATATTTACCCAACGGAAATTCTAAAGTTTTAATCTCTTATAAGATTAAACGATTCAGTGAAGTCAGCATAGGCTGAGAGACGCTGGGGTCTCTGTCGTCGGGTGGTCCGAGGGGGTAGGGACCCTAAGAGGTCCGTTCTTGTGACCTCACCCAACAATAAAGGAAGAGGTTCCGTACTTTCACTTTTCACTTTCACTTCAGTAAGTCAGCACAGACTGAGAATCGTTGGGGTACCTGACGTCGGATGGTCCGAGGAGGCAGGTACCCTCAAAGGTCCGTTCTCACGACCTCACCACACGGTAACGGAAGAGACTAAGATTAAACTTTATAAGTGGTTCAATTTTTATATTACGGTATTATATTTATATTTACGTACGTACATTTTTATACTTACTTAAGTATAAACATGTAATAAATCTGCGAAAATTTTTTCAGAAATAATATAGTTAATATAGTTATATTATATATACTACATGTCTTACATGTCTACGATCTCCTAAACAGCCTTAGACTTTCCCACCACCTATGTTGATGTTGTAAGTTCAGAAACTAGGTGCGGGGTCGAGTAGTCAACTTTTATAAGTTCTTAAATATCAGTAAGACAGTTAAGGAAGTGTAAGGTGTCCTTCTTTGACTCTACGTTTCTCTCTCTTGTATAGGTCTATTCTGGTGACGTTTTGTTCCTCTTCATTAGTCCAGAGGACTACAGTCATAGGTACAAAAATAGGGGGACACATTAAGACCCAGAAACAAAAGAGTTGACCTTTTGACCTTATTATCGAGGAGACATTTGGTGTGTAGAAAATATTCCTAGGTTTCTACTACACCACGACCTCTTCTGAAAACTCTCAGGGAACCTGTCGTTCTAGTTTGGTCAGTTAGGATTACCTTTAGTTGTTACCTATAAGTAATCTTCCGGACTAGACTTCGACTTCGAGGTTAAACCGGTGGACTACGTTTCTCTGTTGAGTGACCTTTTCTGGGAGTACCACCCTTTCTAAGTCCTCTTCCCTCGTTATCTCCTACTCTACCGACCCACCATAGTGGTTGAGTTGCCCGTACTCAAACTCGTTTGAGACCCTCTATGATTTCCTGTCCCTTCGGACCGCACGATGTCAGGTACCCCAGCGTCTTAGTCTGTGTTGGATCGCTGACTTGTTGTTGTTTCTACTACCCGAGTACCTTCGTGAAGAGTTTCCTGCTTCGCGAGCCATCTGTATGTCTGACAACGACGTGTCTACACCGTGTCCAGAAATTTGACATGTGTGTCTCCGAGTTTACATTCGGAGTTATGGACGTACGTGTTAATTACATGACACAAATTTACCTTCACCGGAAGATAGTAAATAATTTAACTAGATAAACATGTTACATCTTGATTAATCAAAAATAGCATGAGACCCAGTTGTTTTTTAACGTATATTCGGTATGGACTTCAAAATGTCTCGAAAAAGACCTTCCTTTTTGACAGACGTCGTCTATGACGACTACGGAACGGAGTATCGGGAGACCTAGTCGACTCCTTTGGACGTCGAATCTTGTGAGGGATGACAATAAGTCAACGATTTAGCGTGGGTTAAGAAACGTCGGGGTACCAGACGTCGTACGGTCCAAAGGGACAGGAAGGTCCAACGACCGCCAAGGGGTCAAATGGATGAAGAGAGGAGACGGGGGGCGGGTCCCGAACGTGTCTCCACGTTGGACCTTTAGGTCACTCCTTTACGTGACACATTTCTTCTAAATTGTGGGGTCCCGTTGAGAGTCGGTGACACACATACAACCCTCCCGTCCCCCACCTTCGTAATAAAACTCACAGACACTATCTTTAGGGTGAACGTTTAAATAAGACTTTTTACTTGGTAGAGACTTTTTGAGATTCCTCGTTAATCAATTGTCACTGACGAAATTTAAACTCAGAAGTTCCAGATGAAAATTAATACGCTCGTTCCATTTCACTACGTATTGATCGTTTATACATTTGTGTTACGACTGGTAAAGTAAGTCCAGACCGGATACGATGAGTGTCTTTAAATTAATTAGGGAATTCACAATGTTACGTTGTACAGAGACGGAACCTCTTCCAGTAAACTGATCAGGATGACACACTTGACACAAGGAAAAATTTTGTTTTGTTGAAGTTAACACTGAGTATTCTGGTCGAACCAATATTAGGGAAAATATCCTCCTGGAGACTTTATAATGTATAGTAGGAAGAGTCGTGGAGTAAGGTTGGATGTGGTTGATTCTTTTGTATGATAGACATCAGACGGGACCCGGAAGCTTCCCAGAAAGCGGGTTTCGTTATTTTAGAAACAAAATGACTCTTTGCGAACGAAAAAAGACTAGGTTTAATAGTTGACTATAAATAACTCATGTGACTACCGATACCGTATAAGTGTCTCATGTTCTGCTCATTTTGTTAAAATATACATAATCTAAAAAATAAAGATAAAGATAAAAAATAAAGATTTGTTTATTCTTCACATGAACATTCGTCGTCGACGTCGATCCGGCGAAGTCAGCACAGGCTGAGACACACTGGGGTATCTGCCGTCGGGTAGTCCGAGGGGGCAGGGACCCTAAGAGATCCGTTCTTGTGATTTTATGGGTAAATTTCTCTTCTGTCAACGGGTAGCTTTATTTCCTTCTTTACAACCGTAAAATTTAAATGTATAAACAGTCCAACAAATCCAAACAAATTTATATACACTCTTTACCTATCTTCATATAGACCGGGGAAATTACTAGTAAACTTATAAGGTAAAAGAAGATTATTTATATTTCATTTTTTGTTTACATTAAAATTTTATAACAAAGTTTAAAGTAAAACTCGTGAAATTGAAAATGAAAAGTAGTAGTATAAATACGTTATCGTCCTTTCGTTTATGTCAATATAAGGATTACCTTTACTCCTACCAAATATTCGAACGTAATCTTAAACGTCACAGACTCATTAGATGTTCTATTTCTCTCTAAGAAAGTTCCAGTATAAAAACCAGAAAAGTTCCCCTACAAGACCAAAGTTCCTCTTCAACGTTTTACTATACTGAAAAAAGAGAAGTTGGAAGTCTTACAGATATAAATCAATTACTTTCGATCTGTACGACATAGTGTTGAATCAAATCCGTATAGTATGTTTCTACCGTCAAATTAACGTAAAAAATTTACTTATGAATATACTCTGGAAATACGGTATATCAAAAATACGTTTGTAGTTAAAAATTACTCACCTAACTTTCTCAAATATAATTAAAATTTTATCGTAAGAATTATTTTTCTTATTATATATAGTCCTTATATAAATTTTTATTATGACTGAACCCCGTTAAAAATTTATATCTTTTCATATTTCTTCTTTTATTTTTACTTGGTTATAAAGTGGTAAGTCTATTTAAGACGATTAATTTTTTTTTTAGTTTGCCACGAATTTTCATCTATTAGTCTTAGAAGAGAAGGGATGTTCAAGAAGAAATATTTCTTTTGGTGATAATTTTTAAGAAAGTTTATGACGAATAGGAGTCCACAATGTTGTTTAGTGGGATAAATAAACACGGATGGGTAGGAAATTTAAAAGGTGTAGTCATGTTACTGCAAAAATATCCGACGTATCATAAAGTTATATATCTTTTGTACGAAAAATTAAAAACCCGAACTGATAGTCTCTTACCTCATCTGATTTAATTTACTTTATGGGAAGATCCATTTATAAAAGATCTCACCATTTCGGTTCTAAATCCTTTCTCTAGACACTTGAACGAGATAACGACAGACAGTTCACGGACGTAAACACACCAGGTGTTTACGGTATCTTATCTGGTATTGTAAAGAAACCCCTAATAATAAATCCCTTTAGTTATAGAATTTTTTTTTTTTTTTTTGTCGGGGATTCAGGATATATAAGAGTTTCGTGACGTCTCATTATAAAAGGGAGAAGGTATTTGGCACAGGATCTCTTCTTGTCTTTCAGCGTGTGTCGACAGACTTTTCCCCGTAGGGACCGTACCTTTCCTGTCACCCCACGTCGCAATGTAGATGTTGTGTGTAAGATATCAGTCGTAGTGAATAATGAGTGTAAAGAACATGTGAGTCCTTCTAATCGTCTTGTCCCTAAAACAAAGTCCACTCTAGTACCGTTTTCACTATCCCCGGTTCTGAGTAACCATTTGTAATAGGACGAATGGGGTAGTTCGGTGGAAACGAAACTGAAGTATAGTGTAGAGAAGTCAACTTGAGTGGTAGTTGAAACTTGAATGAGATCCGTCCCACGACCCTCGGTCGCACTCCTTGAGGCGGGTACTTTTTTCTGATGTACGAGGAATTGTTACTGTCCACAAGAAAGAAATACCGGAACTCCTATTCAGTCTTAAAATATAAATGTTTGTAAATAAAAAAGTGAGAAAGTTATATCAAATTACTAGAGAAAAAACTTTCCGAAAGCTTTTACTAGTAAATGTTACATTTTCCATTATCCGTCTTCCAACTACTTCTACGAGGTTTAATTAATAATTTTCAATTCCTGACCGGTAGAGAAATTATCCGTAAATTATACCTTAGCTTACCAGATAGGGTAAATCTAGTATAATCGATGCTGTCTCCGACGACAGATGCCCCAGCGTGTCTTAGCCTGTGCTGACTTCGTTGAATCGTCGTCGTCGTCGATACTGTCTAGTTGATACTCCTAGTCATTTATGTACCATCGATACTAATGGTAGTACACACATCGAATACCGATTCCTTCCATTATCTTTACGTGGTACAGCCTAAATTTGAACGTTGAAGATGGAGGAATCTTTAACGGACTTTGGTCGACCTTAAAGGGTCGGTACAGGTATGACTGTTTGAGTATCCACGTAATGAAAAGGATATAAAGTTGACGACGTAACGAGGGTAACGAAGTGAAAATTACGCATAATATCCCGACTCTCCTGTTTCTTATCTCTTGTTCCGGGGACTCTCGGGTCGTGGGTTGAGACAAGAATGATTTTTCCCCGTTGTTCTTTAAGATCTAAATTTTAAGATTTGTCCATCCACTAGTAAAGTTGTTTTACGATACTCGTAAGAAGAGACGGTCTACGAGACCAAAGACCACGGGACTCGAATGGTGTGGTGTCCTAGACGAGACCGAAAACGGAAACTTTCGTCTCTCAAGATGGAGATCGGAGGACGAGAGGTAAAGGTCCTTTCAGGTGAGTTTCAAGAAAAACGACACTTATTACTTAGGGATTCTTAAATTTGTATCCAAGTTGAGTTAGAGAAGAGTTTAGAGTCTTACTTTTTTTTTTTTCTCTGTGTAAACCGATCATTTTTCTCTCCTCTCTAGGAACAAAGGAAGATCCGGTTGGTGAGGGGTTCCCTTCTTTATTAGTTCCGATAATTTTCTACTCCTGAGTTTAGTACAATTATTTCTTGACCTCGACAGTACGGAGTCTTAGTCGTAAGTTCCGTGACTTTTCTCGTTCGTTAGAGTTCTTCTCTAAAGTCATGAACTCTTTTATAGTTCGGGGAAGGAATCGCAAGAGAAAGAAAGAAAAGGAGGAGGAGAAAGAGAGACTGAAAGTCACTCGGTTTGTCATAGTTGTTCTCTTGACCCTTAAATCTTTGAAAAGTACGTGAATGTCGTAAGATAGTGATAAGAGGACGGTAGAGTAGATTTATTCATAGACTCCCTTCGTTGTGAGACACACAACGGATGGATTATAGGGTGAGAGGGGAGAATTGTTTCCTTTGGGTCGCTCCTCGTGTCTATGATTTTGTGTAAAGGATGAGCGGTAAAGTCTGTCTCCGCCGGTACCTGTCATTCACGTTCGTCAGACGACCCCAAAGGGTCCCCCGAGCAGATTCCTACGACTAGTTAACTCCCTCGTAGCGAAGACTAGAAGTGAGAGGAAGGAACGAGGAAGAAGAAGGACGGACTTTGGGTCTCCATTGATGATCTTAAGGTGGTGCAGTAGATCCTGGTACTCCGTTCTGGATTCTACCTTTTGTCTGTGATTGATTTCCACTATTTTTCTCGGTTTCGAGGATTACTACCACCGAGAGGACATAGTGTGAACCGGACGAGTCAAAGAAAACGGACTCTGAAAAAAAGGGTTTATTTTCTTGGTGGTGGTGGTGGGTCGGGGGTCGGGGCGGTTATTGAGATGTAAACCGAACTCAATGTAATTAGACCCGAGAAACAATATGGAATGACTATGTCATACAGGTACTCATAGTGACCCCATATGCAACTCCCCTATACACTCTACTTGGGGTGACTTTCCTACCAGTCGTTTCGAGTGGATATCTGGAGGTGGAACTGAGATTCCGGGTCCTCCCGTGACAAGGAGAAGGGAAGGGAGTTTGATGCTGAAGTAAACTTAATTAAATTTATGTCACCCAGTAAAGAAGACCTAGTATAGAGTAATTTCAGAGAAAAGAGACGAGTAAAGTTAATCTAAATCGAATGTCTTCATACTTTTTCCAAATGTACATTTTTACACACCGCCACCCCCATACCTCTACCACCTACACAGTCTATTTTGAAGATTCCAGGAAGGTCACCGGTTCCAGTCGAGTCTGAGGACTTTGTTGGAACGAGTTTAATCCTCGTGCGTGTGGCGGGACCCACTCATATGCCCCCTGTTTATATTAGACGAAGTAAATCGTGTGACGGTGTGTCTTCAACTGACTTTAATAATTTCCCATTGATTTATCCGTGACACAAAAGAAAAAAAGTCCTCTTTTACGAAAAATGTCTTTAAATGAGAGTAAGATGACTCAGAAGAAAGAAAAACCTTTTCGTACAAAGTCTCGTAGGAACGGAGTCCCAGGACAAAAGAGTAAACATTACTATATGATATACATTTCAATATAATGGTCGTGAACGTTAAAGGGTTGACAAACTACGGACTACAGTGTTTTAATATTGATTCTCTCCGTCAATGTAAGTGACGAGGTTCCGTGCCGTCTGATAATAAAGCCGTTGTTACTTTCACATATTATTTCCTGAAATTAAAATTACTGTCGAACTCACGTTCGACAATCTTTTTAACTCACACACAAAAGGGGTTGGTCCATCGGTTTAGTCCGTCAGGGGAGTCTTCTCGTAGGAAACGGTTGGTTGAGACTAAAATTTAATAAGTTAAATTAAGTTGTTCGTAAATAGTTTATGGGTAATGTACGCTTCGCGACGTCACCTACGACCTCATTGACTTGTCGTTGTGGACGGGAAGTCCTCAAGTGTTAGATCCCTCTTTCTCTCTCCGGATTATTGAGATTGTGATCCGTTAACATGCTTCGCACTTTTACTTCCCGGCGCCTGACGTCGCATCCGGCACTCTTCGTCGGACGTCGTCCTCCGAACCTTCCTCCCGAAGTTGTCCTTATCTTCTCCCTGGAAGGTCAGTTCCTCGGGTCCCTCCATACTATCCTACAGTCCGTATACACTGGCCTTCTGTTGTTTTCCTCGTTTTTGTTTTTTGGTTCCACCCCTCCCCTCTTCGCGACCTCGCTCGTCCTTCCTGAGCCGTCATCTTCAGCCGCTCGGCCGCCTACGTCCTCACTCAACCTTTGGGGAACGGGTGTCGCACACTGACACAGGAGGAGTGAAGAGCCGTAACCAAGCTACAGTGGCCCGGGGTGAGTGTACGGGAGCGAGACTTGCAAAGCCGTCCGGACTGACGGCCGTGGACATAAAATACAGCAATACAAGGACATCCCAAAAGAAATCACAGGTCTCGGACGAAGCGAGGGTGGACGTGTCCCCTCTACCCTTCACACCTCCGTTTGACAAAGATTTTATGTTTACTACCCTCGACCACACAATTGTCGGTCCGAGGAACGGGGACCCACCCATTCCGACCCGATGGTCTCAGGGGATTCCTCCAATTCTGTGACGATCTTTGAGAGTCTCGTGGAAATAACTATTGTATTATCGAGTTGACGACACCGTTAATGACTACTACTAATACTGAAATGACCTCGTTATAATTCTTAATTCTAGGAGATCAAGTGGTATAGTGTCAGGATTTCTACGTATTGAGAGGATACTTTGCAAGAGAAGGTTAAGTTTTGTTCCCTTGTCTCACGATGAGGACAATGTATAATACTATGTATGCGAGATACCATTGTTTTTAAAATTGATGTAGCCGGAAAAGCCAAACCGATGGTGTTTCGAGGACGTATAAACAAGAAAAAATACGTAAAGGTCGTGACTGTAAAAAAGAGTACTACATCTTAATCGTGTTAAAATAAAGTAGACGTAAATGTATACAACTTGTTTCAACACGTTTTTAGTTAGTTAGTCGTAAAGTTTTAACATTTTGAAGAGACCACGGGTTTTTTCGGTTTTGACTTTAAGGTGGACGAGTGATTCCGAAAGGGATTCTTAAAGTTGGTGAGACACAAGTCTAAAACACGTTGCAACCCGATATACCAAAGCGACAACTATCGTCTGATCATCCTTCTTTCCGTTGGTTCCCTTCTTAGCTCACCTAAGTGTGTGTTCTCTTTATTATAGCACTATTTCTTCCCGAGTTTTGTTTATTTTCGTCTGGGTATGCATAAGATGGCGTATCATTTTAAGACCTAAAAAGTTCACTACTGGAACCCAGTGGGTAAATATATTTTAATGATATATTTCTTTCGACTCACGACTTCTTAACTACGAAAACTTGACACCACAACCTTCTCTGAGAACTTTCAGGGAACCTGACGTTCCTCGAGGTTGCTCAGTTAGGATTTTTTTAAGTCAGGACTTATAATGAAACCGGTGGGCGAACCTTTTCTGGTACTACGACCCTTTCTAACTTCCGCCCTCCTCTTCTCCTACTGTCCTACTCTACCAACCTACCGTAGTGGTTGAGTTACCTGTACTCAAACTCATTTGAGACCCTCAACCACTTCCTGTCCCTTCGGACCGCACGACGTCAGGTACACCAGTGTTTCTCAGCCTGTGTTGACTCACTGACTTGACTTGATATATTCTTTTTAAAGACAATTTTAGCGGAAAAATTTCAAGACCATAGACTTAGTTATTTTAAGTTAACAAAAATTTTTCGTAAAATAAACCTTACTTATCAACTAACACAGTACGGGGGGAGTACGAAGAGACACATGAGTACAGACAAAATAGCGGTAGTTAAGTGATCGTTAATGTAGTACTTAGTCAAACATGTTAAAGAAGAAAAAAGAAGAACATCTATTTTACCAGGTATACTTTAGGGGGGAGGGGGCGTTTTTCTCCGGTGGGTGAAGTTTCCGTCTTATTACACGGGAGTGTCAGGACTAGTGCTTAGGACTAAGTCGGTGAAAGAATCCATATTGTAATCTGTTACTGAGTAAGGGATACTTTCACGTGTTACTATGAATAGAGTGTACAAAGTCCTGATTTATTCTATTAGATTAACAAGTTGTGTCCTGGGCCGAGTGTCGTTTGTTAGTTTTACAAACAAACGATAATTTAAATGACGTAAATTTTATCCTTTTTACTTATTCACGTCCTATATTGCAAGTCTATTCATAACTGGTCATTAATAAAGTCTGTGTTATTTCAAAATGAAATAACATGTATTTTTATCCCTCCTGTACTTCTTATGTCTCTTATATTTCCAATCTTCAATAAATTTTAGGATAATAAACAGTCAGATTATTTGTAAGCTAGACAATTCCTCTTAAACCACTTATCTTAAAATAAAAATGGTATAAAGAATGGTTATATTTGGATATTATGTATTCTTGTAACCCAATGCCTTATATTATGTTGTATGTCAAGGTTGAATTTAAGACAAAACTTATTGTCTCTACATTCCGGTACACTAGTCGACTGATTTACGGAATACGACAGTCGAACGACATTTAATCCCTGATTTCCCCCTGTGTCTCTAGTACTGTTTTTAGGTTTCTGAGGCAATCTCCAAGAGTCATCTTTAGTCGTTTTACGTTGATACTAGAACAGTGTACTCACACATTAGTGTACTTCCGGTCGTGTTAGTAACGTTAATTGAAACCTTCTATTTTTCACATCACACAGATATTTCTTTCTTTTTATTGAGTCTTAAAGGTGTGTGTCCCTTTCGTCCTCGACCATAACTCTTACCCTTTAGTCTACCGGTGTCAGGGTCAACTCCTTGTATTTATTTGACGTGCCTACGTGACACTCACGTTTAACAAAACATGTGAGTCGAACCTTGTTTCTGCAGACTCCTACTGAAAACTATCTTGTTCAGACTGTTAAAAAGGGGTGGGTTTTAGAACAGGTTAGGTTACGACTGAATACAAAACGATCAACTACGATCTCTCCTTCGACCAGGACTCGTTAAATTAGTCGGTCGAATTAAAACGAATTAACGTGAGTAGACATTCTGATGTTATTGTTTTGACGTTTTAACGTACGACAACATTTTTTTTTTATTTTTTCCTGATATGACACTTAGTCCTCTAAAAGTAAGATCGGGTCTAAGGAGGCAACGAACCGTAAGAACTTAAACTGGAAAAACTTGAAGTTAGTAATTTACTCTAAGAACCTAACGTATTAGTACTTCCGCGAAAGATAGGATGTTGAGACAGGAAGTTCGTGGTTCAGATCTATAACGTTCCGTAACTTTGTGAAAGGAGTGGATCAGATGGTCAAACATGGATAGAATTTTGTACTCGAAGGATTATTTCGAGAGACTCTGTCGGTTTTCTTATGGGGGTTGGGGGTTGGGGGTGGAGTCCATTAAATCGACACGATACTCTTCATTGTGTCAAACTACCGAGACCACACTGAGGTTGTTCGTAATCGTAGTGACGGGGTTTACTGACACTTGAGGAAATGACGAAACAAACTTACGGAAGACTTAATTAAAACTTAGACCCGACTCATCCGACAGGATCTCCTCTCGATACCTGTAGAATTACTGGGTAAAATGTCTATTTCGGTGATCTATCCTCCCTTTCTCAATCTTTAAATTTTGTAATCCCTCGGCTCTGTCGATGTCTGTCTCAGTCCTCCTGTTCCTGTCGACAGGTCCGCCCCGACTGGAAAGGACTCCATCGTCCTCCAGACTCTCGATTGACCATAGGTCGAGGAAGATGGTGTCTTTTACGTTACTATCTCTAAATGTCCCGTAAACATTTCAGATAGTCTTAAAAAAAAGATGTCAAAAGGACGATAAATGACGGTTTTACATGTAGATAAAGGGAAAATCCAAGGAGACCATTATATTCCGTCATCTCAGTAGACTACCCTAATCTTTTGCCGAGACAGTAACCTTTGAAACCCTTGAACCTGTTCAGTGAATGAGTAGAGACCCTGTCTAGACACCCTTCTCCCTACCACTTTTATGTATTGATCGACTCACCCTCCTAATTGCACCTTTCGTCATTCTGGAGTTCTAGTCATCTATGAGTTTGTAAAAACTTTTGAAAGGAATAATAACGTTCGAACTCCAAAATCGTACTGAAAAGGGTTTTATGTCTCCGAATACTTACCAAACTTAATTGTGTGCTATAGTATAAAGTTTGGGTAAAAAGAGAAGTAACCATTTTGACCTTCGGTGGACTATTCACCTTGGATGAGAACCATGGTCTCCTGAACTCGCACTTTTGAGTGTGTAAGGAATGCGCTCGACAGTCTGTGAAGATGTTAAAGTTTGCCCAAAAAGAAGAATTGGAAAATACAAATTTGTCGTATAATGATTTAAAGTACGGACTTAGTTGATCAATGGATCATACATTCGAAAAAAGAAAAGACAAGAGACCGCGGTGAGATCAGGTATAAACACAATAGATTATACGGAGAAGAATGAACACACCAGATATACTTAGTCCGACACAAGTTTGAACAAAGTCAAAGGTTTTTTTGTAATCTCTTCCTTTCGGTGTTGACAGTGTCGGACGGTAGTTTATATGGTCCGGCATTTCGTCTCCGTCTTTACGTGCCAACACGACCGAGAGGTCGAAGATTGTGTATCCCGTGCCAGAAGAAAGTCGGTGAATTACCCTAGATCACGGGTGTTCCTCTTCCGTTACCGTAGGGTGAGGTCATGAGATCGGACCGTTTAGGGTGTCTGCCTCCTCGGACCATCCGGTATCAGGTACCCCAACACTTCTCAACCTGTACTGACTCGCTGAAGGGAAAGTGAAAAGTGAAAGTACGTAACCTCCTCCTTTACCGTTGGGTGAGGTCGCAAGAACGGACCTCTTACGGTCCCTGCCCCCTCGGACCACCCGACGGAAGATACCCCAGCGTGTCTCAGCCTGTGCTGACTTCACTACGTCGTCGTCGTCGTCACGGGTGTTCCTGGTCGGGAATTGGGTCGACGTAAGACGAAACGACCTAGGAAACTTCATTAGTGTTACGTCCCTTTTATTAAGAATTATTCGTTTATAGTAAGTTTTGTTGGGTCAAGTGACGACCCCTAATATGACTACATACGTGAATCCTTTCTACGATTCGTGTACGTGTGGTGTACTGGATCGTGAGAGTTTGGGTCCATTGGTAGGTCGTGACTTTCCGTACGTGTTCTTACATTTTACAGCTACGTCTTGTAGAGGTCTGACCTTTGATGGGTTTACAAGTAGGAGTCCTTTTACCTATTTAACGCTGTACAAGTGTGTTACTTTATGATTTGTCCTTAAATATTTTCCTCGTTTCTTAAGATATACCATTTATACCTACGTTAAATACATGAATGTCAAACGACTTTCTTTACCCTATGTTCGCACATGTTCGATATACCGAGATAAGAATGTGTAAAGTTCCTGTACGTCTGGATAATCTCGAGTTCTATGTGAGGGAACCGTCCACACACGTGCACGCACATATTACTGACCTTCTTTACAAGACAAAGAGCTAACCGACAACCAATGTTTTGACCACAAGTCAACCATTTTAAAGTAATTCGAGATACGGACTATACATGGGAAACAGTATCTACATAATGTACGTTATTTTTCAATAAAAATAACATTTATTAATATTTTTACATACAAGTAGAACGGTTACAACCTTTTCCGTTCCTTTTTTACAGGTTTACCATCCTTCCGTAGATTACCCAGGTGGTTCAGTCGTGCTAGTGTTCGAGTTTGTCTTTAGGATGATATCTGACTTACAAACAAAGGGAGTGTCTCGATTATACAACGTTGGATTATGGGTCGCAAGATTATAAACTTCTACCCCAGAGACCTTCCACTACTCCAATGTCCACCTTGGGAGCCTCCACTCTAATCAGAATGTTTTCTCCTGTGTGACGCTTATACGGACAGGTACTAGGTCCTTCGTCCGGGAACGGTCCGTGGTCTGAACAACCGTTGAAATAGACGGAACAATTGGCACTCCCTTTTTTTAAGACACCAAATTTTCGGTGGGTCAGATACCATAAAAACAATATTGTCGGGTTTGATTCTGTTTGAGGTCATTGTTTAGACTGCGTACACTCCTGGGGACCCGGCTATCGGGACGCAATATACCGACGTTTCTCGCGACGGCGGTGGCAAGGACGAGCACTAAGTTGAGGTCCGAGACAATGCCCGGTCCGTGACGGCACTCCGAGGAAAGCATTTGTACTAAAGTAAGTAGGAGTGGTTTTCGGAGTACTCTTTTGTGACATTGAAGGTAAAACGTCCACACCTTTGACTCCGAGTTTGTACAATTTGACGAGTGGAGTCCGACCCTCTTCTGGATTGCACATACCAGTGAATGTGAGCACTGACACGAGGGACACTCAGGACTGCTACCCGAAGGAAGTGGGACGAGAACCCGAGGTCCTTTAGGGGAGGGGTAACGACACACTCCAATGTTACCAAACAAGGAAACCATCAGTAACAAAAGGCGACACCAACACCCAAACAAGTTGGACACAAGAGACAATCAGACTTTACGTCTGCCACCTCGTCGGCACCGGTTTAGTCGAGAGGAGAGGGCTTGTGTACACCAAGGCAAGGTACCTCGGGGTGCACTTCCGACGGTCGGACCGGCCTGAGGTCCCTGAGTGACACTGATGTCACACGGGTGACCTTGATGGTCACACTAGTGTCTTCATTGGGTAAATCTTGAGCGTTTCCGACTATATGCTCCCGTCTACCAATGACTTAAGAGTCTCTTCAGGAAATAAAAAGGGGGAATTCCTGTGTATGTTTTAATACACATGAGTTCTACTCGTTTCACGACCTCTAGAAGACATCACTTCCCATTCTTATACCAGTGATATACGAAGGTAATTTCTAGAAATCTCCGTCTGGAGACAAGTATAGGGTCAATTCGGTAAATGATCCAGGGTCAAAGAAATAGTTTATTTACACCTTTTATGGAAGTAGTCTCTTAATAATATTTCTATTTACTCTGTTACACACTCTTCATGAATCCAGTTAGAGACGATGTACAATGTGAAAAAGAATTAACCATTTGTGTGAACGTATCGGAAATTAATCGAACGACGTATCCCCGTAGTCCGTAATATATGTGTGTATACATGTTCGTGAGTGTAAGTGTCTTAGTTTCTGAACCCTAAGGGACAGAAAATTGTCTGTTATCCTTTGGAACGAAAAACTCTCGTAAACCGGTACACTATAAAAGATTTTATCGACTTTTTTATCTTTTTTAAATTGACACTAGTCACCGTATTATTTAATAGACTTTTGGTCGTTATGTCCAAAATTGCTTTTCTCAGAGATTTAAGACCCTTGAAGTTTTCACATTTTAGACAGGTTGTGATACATAAAGATTTGACGAACGAGTTTACCGTTGAAACGGTGTACATATCGAACTGAACGTACGATGGAATCAGTGAAGATCTTGCGAGACTATGAGACTCCGATTATTTGAGAATTGATAATTGTCAGACATTCGGATGCACATTATTATCGGAAAATTAGGTAACAGAAGGGGAGAGTAATTTCTGATGTTCTCAAGACGGTAGAAGGAAATACAAAATATACTGGAGAGCCTCTAGGTTCCGCCCTTAGTAGCCTGACTTTAATCGGCGTCAGTGTCGCTACGAACCCTTCGATCAAGTGTCGTATTCGGTTTTTCTGAGGCAAGGGAAGGGAGTGACCGTAAATTACTAACATGAAAGAGTAATGTCAAGAGAGCGGGGTCATGTCTCTTTTATTAATCTGGAACTTGTACCTTTAATTTTTCGTCTATAGGACTCAAGACTGTGACGGTCGTCTGGTCGGCTGACAATTCCTCTATGAATTGCAGTGGGACCACCGCTTAAAGATTTTCCAATATCTCGTGGTGACCTCCCTTTTTTTTAGTAAAACATCGTTCATACTGGATTCTCAAATCTACAAGATTCAAGTACTAGGATTTTCGTGTGTATATAGTCTCGACTACGAAAAATTACGACGGTAACAAAGGAAATTCAACACGCACTTATGACATAAAGGCACAAGAAAATTCCAGTAAGAAGGTACTATTACGATTAATGCTGTTTTGATATTGGAGTCCAATTCTTGTGGTTGTTAGTTTATTGGAATACAACATTTCCATTGTGTACATCAGATATTTTTACGACAAATATTCTGGGTTCCTCTAAGTAAACCTTTTCTTTGATTTATAAAAAGTAGTCGACCGTAAAACTAAAGAGTTACTACGTGGAATTTTTTTCTGGGATCCTACAAAGTGTGTCTTTATTCATGACGATGTAGTACATTCGTGGGAAGGTGGTCACATGTTCAATTTGTCTACTCTGTTATTTACAGTCAATAAATTCGTTGGGTCAAACACCATGAAATAATACCGTTGGGATCATGAGAACGGACCTTTTAGGGTACCTGCCTCCTCGGACCATCCGACGTCAGGTACCTCAGCGTTTCTCAGCCTGCGTTGACTCGCTGAAGTGAAAGTGAAAAATGAAAGTACGTAACCTCTTCCTTTACCGTTGGGTGAGGTCACAAGAATGGACCTCTTAGGGTCCCTGTCCCTTCGGACCACCCGACGGCAGATACCCCAGCGTGTCTCAGCCTGTGCTGACTTCGCTGAATCGTCGTCGTCGTCGTCGTTTGATTCTGTCCATGGTTGGAATTAAAGTTTGTGAGTCATACTACTTAAGTTGATAATCTCCACAATGGTAAACTCGAATAGTGAAACCAGTCAACGAGATGTTTTGGTGTAAACGAACTCCGTGTAACATTGTTTTCTAAATAAAAACGAATTTAACTTTGAAAGGACACCCTGTTAAATGGTAGATGATTGGTAGCGACACCGACTACGTGTGCAGGGACACCATTCTTGGACCGCGGACGACGATTGTCATTCACTCACTCGACAGCACGTTCTGTAAAGGGTCTGGGTGTCGGGTCCGAAGTCTTGGACGTCGAGGGCGACTGTAGGATTGGTGTTGTGTCCTCTCTGGGACCTGGTGTCGGTGGGTGGCTTCAGTGAGGACTTAAGGTCTAGGTGTCTTTGAAATGTTCTCATCTGCAAACGAAAAAGTTTGGTGATCCCAAACCATATTAAGTAACGTGTCTTTATATGACGATTGTGATGTAGTCGGAAATGACCCATGTACGTGAACGGTCGAGACACGTTCGTCTTAATAGGGATATTTGTGTTGTCCCCGTTACTTGACATTTGTCTTTAAATATCTCCTCCAATTTCTTACAAAACGAGAGGACTACTTATACCGAGTAAAATGGGATGGAACTTACAACTACACACTACTTGTTCCAAATGAAATAGGATGGAACCTACGACCACACTACCAACCTCGACGTAGTTGATGGAATGGTGATTCTCCTTTCCAGTTCCCTTAATATGACTAGAACCGGGACTATATTAACTGAACGACTTCATTGTGACCTTTAACGGACGGAAATTTGAACAATGTACTTCCTTTTTATACATAATTTCGGTAAATTTAGTTAAAAAGAGAATAGTCATTGACCTTATATTAGAAAGGAATATTTTCGATGAAGAAATAAAATACAGTAAAGTCCTTAAGACAGTATGGAGGAGACAAAAATCAGAGTCTTTTATATTAGGTTATTGACGGTACTTTCATAATTAGATAAAAATTTTTGGAAATCTTGGTCTGTAAAACGAGTATCAAAGAGGTAGGTATAGTAGACCACCGAGTGTACCATTTCGCAGACAGACGTTACGTCGTCTGGACCCAAGCTGGGGACTCAACCCTTCTAGGGGACCTCTTCCTTTACCGTTGGGTGAGGTCATAAGAACGGATCTTTTAAGGTAACTACCGGACCACCCGATGTCAGGTTCCCCAGCGTTTCTCAGTCTGTACTGACTCGTTAAATTGGTACTAAGACTCTTTTACATTCCTTCTATTGTAATAAATATTTTATTTTCCTTTTATTTTTCTTTCCCCGTTTCTTTCATCGGTTCTAATTTTTTTATATCTTTATCTTTTCTCTTTTACCATTATATCCTTTATGTAAAAAATTCGGGTAAGTTTCCTTAACCATACTTCTACTAATGTTCTTAAATTTCACATTTTAGGTGAACAATTGGTGAACCACCGGGTCTACCATTTCACAGACGGACGTTACGCCCTCTGAGTCCAAACTAGGGACCCAACCCTTCTAGGGGACCTCTTCCTTTACCGTTGGGTGAGGTCATAAGAACGGACCTTTTAGGGTACCTACCTCCTCGGAGCATCCGATATCAGGTACCTCAACGTTTCTCAGTCTGTACTGACTCACTGAAGTGAAAAGAAAAGAAAGGAAAGATCCTACAGTTTCAAACGTTTGTAGTACATGTCATTCTAAAAACATTCGTAATGTAAATAAAAGGATTACAAATTTGAAACCGTAATCCGTTACGTTACAATTTAAACTCTTCGAAAACAATTGACAGAAAGGATTTTGATTCTACACTCCACTATTACTTAATTTGGAAACTTTTGTGTCTCACTCAAACGTCCAAGACCAATAAAATACCCAATGTATAGTTCCTCCCCCTTTTTCGTTAATGAATGAGATGTGTCTATTTTCTCTCTACCCTATTTGCCAAGTTTCTTTTATTTATAACTTAATTAACCACCGTGTTTTTTCAAAACGAAAAATGTAAGTTTGTTTTACACCGTGTGTGTATAACAGTTCTTCTTTTTCTTTAAAGTTTAGTTTAGAGAATTCAAGAAATATTCAGTAGTCACTTTTATTTTGGAAAAACCTTAAAAAATAAGAAGACAATTGTCTATTATGGATATATTATGAAGTGCATATCATCTAACAATGCCATAGATTTCAAAGTAAGGTAAAATTTACTCACAAAAATAATAAGGTAGAAACCATTTATAAATCAATGTCATATCGTATAAAGTGTATATACATATACTGAGACCTCAGTTGGAGAAACGGAACTTAGGGTTCTTTGATGTCCAATATAGTGACGGTTGTCTTTGGTTGGATGGGAGTCAGTCAAACGACTCCCTTTGACAGAAACACAGACGGAAACATTGTACCCACTCTATTGTTATAGATTGATGGATTAACACTTTTAATCTTTACGTTCAGGTACACTTCACAAATCGGATCCGGACCTTGCATAAGTCGTTGGTCTCACAAATTTCTAATAAACCTTTATTTCTTATTCTACACATATGTACTGGTGACAAACTGTTCATGTACCTTTTTAATCTCACTTTACTTCTTTAATCAGATTTTCACACTTAAGTGTTGTGTATAAACTTGGAGTCTTATTTGTGTACGTCTTATTGGTGTCAAAAGTCTTTGTAAAATTCCGAATTCGAAATGAACTGTTTCGACTTTGCTCTATAGGATTTTAATACTATTTGGTTGGTGTCAGGTTTCTTATCGTTCATCTCTATTCTTTCGGAAGGAGTCACTAGTCACGTTTCTTTTCCTCCTTTTGTCCTTTTCGAATCTCTAACGAAGTTCTTTTAATCTCTATGGTTCCCTTGTAAAGTGTGTTTCTACACGTATTATTTCCTGTCTTTACCATACCTGGATTGTCTTCGTCTTTTATAATTCTTCTCCACCGTTCTTATGTGTCTTCTTGGTATGTTTTATCTAGAAGTGTTGGGTCTGTTAGTCCTACCACACTAGTGAGTGGATCTCGGTCCGTAGGACCTTACACTACAGTTCACCCGGAATCCTTCGTAGTGATGCTTGTTTCGATCACCTCCACTACCTTAAAGTCATCTCGATGAAGTTTGGTATTTTCTACTACGACACTTTCACGACGTGAGTTATACGGTCGTTTAAACCTTTTGAGTGGTCACCGGTATCCTAACCTTTTCCAGTCAAAATAAGGTTAGAGGTTTTTTCCGTTACGGTTTCTTACGAGTTTGATGGTGTGTTAACGTGAGTAGAGTGTGTGATCATTTCATTACGAGTTTTAAGAGGTTCGGTCCGATGTTATCATGTACTTGGTACTTGAAGGTCTACAAGTTCGACCTAAATCTTTTCCGTCTTCTTGTCTCTAGTTTAACGGTTGTGGGACCTAGTACCTTTTTCGTTCTCTAAAGGTCTTTTTGTAGATGAAGACAAAATAACTGAGAAAGTTTCGGAACCTGACACACCTGGTATTGCTTGAGACCTTTTAAGAATTTCTCTGCCCTTATGGTCTGGTGGACTGGACGGAGAACGCTTTAGACATACGTCCAGTCCTTCGTTGTCAATCTTGACCTGTACCTTGTTTTCTGACCAAGGTTTATCCCTTTACTCATGTAGTTCCGACATATAACAGTGAGACGAATAGATGGAATATACGTCTCATGTATTACACTTTACGACCCGACCTACTTCGTGTTCGACCTTAGTTCTAACGGTCCTCTTATAGTTATTGGAGTCTATACGTCTACTGTGGTCGGAATACCGTCTTTCGCTTCTTCTTGATTTCTCGGAGAACTACTTTCACTTTTTCTTCTCACTTTTCAACCGAACTTCGAGTTGTAAGTCTTTTGATTCTAGTACCGTAGACCAGGGTAGTGAAGTACCGTTTATCTACCCCTTTGTCACCTTTGTTACTGTCTGAAATAAAAACCCCCGAGGTTTTACTGACTTCTAATACTGAGATCGGTACTTTAATTTTCTGTAAACGAGGAACCTTCTTTTCGATACTCGTTGTATCTGTTGTATAATTTTTTGTCTCTGTAATGAAACTGTTGTTTCCAGGTAAATCGGTTTCGATACCACAAAGGTCATCGGTACATACATACACTCTTAACCTGGTATTTCTTTCGACTCACGGTTTCTTAACTACGAAAACTTGACACCGTAACCTCTTCTGAGAACTCTCAGGGAACCTGACGTTCTTCTAGGTTGGTTAAGTAAGATTTCTTTAGTCAGGACTTATAAGTACCCCTCCTGACTACAACTTCGACTTTGAGGTTATGAAACCGGTGGATTACGTCTCTCGACTGAGTAAACTTTTCTGGGACTACGACCCTTTCTAACTCCCGTCCTCCTCTTCCCCTGCTGTCTCCGACTCTACAAACCTTCCGTAGTGACTGAGTTACCTGTACTTAAACTCATTCGAGGCCCTCAACCACTACCTGTCCCTCCGGACCGCACAACGTCAGGTATCCCAGTGTTTCTAAGTCTGTACTGACTCACTGACTTGACTGACTAACTTGGTGTCAGTTAAAGGTGGTGAAGGGACAGGACGTCGGGGGTAAACTTTTACATATGTAATAAAATTTATAAAAAGAATGAAAAATATTATGTTTGTTTTTTACAAGTGATACCTGATTAGGTTTTATGTTTTTTTCGTTATTTCTCTATTTTTCTTTTTTATTAAAAGACGTAAAGGTGATAGTCTCTATTTCATAGTTAAACCATACAAGAAAGTATGGTAAAAGGTGTAACAGAAAAAAAGAAAAAATGGTTACATTTATTTATTACATACAAAATATAGTAGTGTAGTATGATAGGACCACAAATATTAGACTAAGGAAATAAATCTTAGCACTCTACTAAAAGTACGATTATTCGTATTAAAAATAACGTATTAAAAGTTACCGATGAAGAATTTTTGAGACGTTTTAAGGAATATGGAATATAACCTGTAATTAGTCAAATACCCGAAAGAGAGAATGTCCATTTTGAGTAAAATAACACAAACCGAAGTGACACGAAGTTTCTATGACAAAAATATTTTTTTTTTACTTCCAGACAGTGTTGAGACGCAGTTGTTCAGATAACCGCGGTAAAAAGGTTGTCGCAAATGAGTGGAGTACAAAGACACAGTGTCAAACCATTGAGAGAGTTATAAAGTTTGGGAAGTGACCATTTTTTCCAATTTTGAGTCACTTCTGAGTCTACTGCCAATCATAAAAAGTCGTTGTTTCATAAACATTAGTTACATATATGTAAAAAAAGTCTGTATTACGATAACGTGTGAGTTATCTGCCGTCATATCGTGGATATGAAAATGTGTACCTCGTGGGTTTTTTTTGAACATACTGAACGAAATAACGCTACAAACTAAGTAACGGTACCAGACTTCGTCTTGGGCGTTATAGAGACTCTATACGAACATATTTGTTACGACTCCTTAAGGGACTAACATGTCACCTCTCCTATGACGGACGATTACGTCTCTGTACCCAAACTGGGACCAGGTCCGTCTCAGGTGTTCAGTATCCCGTTGATTCGGACACACGGTGTTGATGACTCGGGTGCACTGTATCTCGGGTGCGAGGGGTTCTTCTCTTCGGTTATGTTGTTCTTCAAGTTCGTGGTGGTGTTTCTCGTCGACGAGTGGTGGTGATCTCTTTCGGGTCTTCGTCGTTGTTTGTGGAGTGTGTCGGTTTTCGTTTACCCTTTTTCGCTACAACTAACAAAGGATACCAATTATCAAAACTTGTACGGACTCTAGTTAATGATGTCTACACCATCTCACGTGAGGTTTTTTTTCGACAACAACTGTTTGGTAATCGGTCTGAGTAGTTCTTTGTTTCTCTCTTTTTAGTTCAGTTATTTTCATCTTTACTTTTACGTCTTTAGTGTTGTCTGTTGTGTCTTTATGTTTCCTAGTATTCTCTGATGACAGTCGTCAATATACGGTTATTTTTCCTGTTGCACCTTCTTTACCTGTTTAAGAATCTTTTCATGTTGAAAGGTTTTGACTTGGTCCTTCTTTATCTTTTAGGGTAGTGTTCGTACCTTTAACTTTGACATTAGTCTTTAGAAGGTCGTTTGTTTTCGGGTCCAGGTCTGCCGAAGTGTCGACTTAAGATGGTTTTTAAATCTTTTCTCGATTGTGGATAGGATGAGTTTGAGCAGGTCTTTTAACGTCTCCTTCCATTTGAAGGTTTGAGTAAGATACTCCGGTGGTAGTGGGATTATGATTTTGGACTGATTCTACGGTGTTTTTTTCTTTTGATGTCCGGTTATAGTGACTACTTGTATCTACGTTTTTAGGAGTTGTTTTAAGATCGTTAGTCTTAGGTTGTTGTGCAATTTTTCTAGTATGTGGTACTGGTTCACCCGAAATAGGGTCCCTACGTTCCTAAGAAGTTATAGGTGTTTAGTTAGTTACATTATATGGTGTAATTGTTTAACTTTTTATTTTCGGTATACTAATAGAGTTATCTACCTCTCTTTCGGAAACTTTTTTAAGTTGTAGGTAAATTCTATTTTTGAGAGGTCTTTCGTCCTTATCTTCCTTGTATGGAGTTGTATTATTTTCGATATATACTGTTTGGGTGTCGTTTGTAATAGGAGTTACCACTTTTTAACTTTCGTAAAGGGGATTTCAGTCCTTATTCTGTTCCCACGGGTGTAAGTGGTGATGATAAGTTGTATCAAGACCTTCAAAACCGGTGTCGTTAATCTCGTCTTTTTCTTTATTTTCCTTAGGTTTAACCTTTTGTTCTTCATTTTGAGAGTGACAAACGTATACTGTACTAGGAGATGTATCTTTTGGGATCTCTGAGGTGGTCTTTTAATGATCTCGATTAGTTACTTATATCATTTCAACGTCCTATATTTTAGTTGTGTGTCTTTAGGGAACGTTAGGATATGTGATTATTACTCTTTTATCTTTCTCTTTAATTCCTTTGTTAATTTAAGTGGTAACGTTACTTTTCTTATTTTATGAATTCTTATATAGATGGATTTCTTTGATTTCTGGATATATATCTTTTGATATTTTGTCACCACTTTCTTTAGTTTCTCCTGTGATTATCTACCTCTTTATATGGTACAAGTACCTAGTCTTCTTAGTTATATCACTTTTACTCCTATGATGGGTTTCATTAGATATCTAAGTTACGTTAGGGATAGTTCGATAGTTACCATAAAAAGTGTCTCGATCTTGTTTATTAAAGTGTTAAACATACCTTTATGTTTTTTTGGAGTTTATCGGTTTCGTTAGAACTCTTTCTTCTCACCTTGACCTCCTTAGTCGGACGGACTGAAGTCCGAGATGATGTTTCGGTGTCAGTAGTTCTGTCATACCATGACCGTGTTTCTGTCTTTATATCTAGTTACCTTGTTTTATCTTTCGGGTCTCTATTTAGGTGTGTGGATACCTGTGGAATAGAAACTGTTTCCTCCGTTCTTATATGTTACCTCATTTCTGTTAGAGAAATTGTTCACCACGACCCTTTTGACCAGTTGGTGAACATTTTCTTACTTTGATCTAGTGAAAGATTGTGGCGTGTGTTTTTATTTGAGTTTTACCTAATTTCTAGATTTACATTCTGGTCTTTGATATTTTGAGGATCTCCTCTTGTATCCGTTTTGTGAGAGGCTGTATTTAGTGTCGTCCTAGGAGATACTGGGTGGAGGGTCTTATGACCTTTATTTTCGTTTTTGTTTGTTTACCCTGGGTTTATTTGAATTCTCGAAGACGTGTTGTTTCCTTTGATATTCGTTCCTCCTTTATTATCGTATACTTCGTTGACTGTTTGTTGATTAGAGTTTTTATATGTTCGTTGAGGACGTCGAGTTAAGGTCCTTTTATTTACTAGGTTAGTTTTTTACCGGGTTTCTTAATTTATCTGTAAAGAGATTTCTTCTGTATGTCTACCGATTGTTTGTGTACTTTTCTACGAGTTGTAGTGAGTAAGAGTCTCTTTACTTTTAGTTTTGGTGTTACTCCATGGTACAGTGTGGTCAGTCTTACCGACGCTAGGTTTTCAGATGTTCGTTATTTACGACCTCTCCCACACCTCTTTTCCTTTGGGAGAATGTGACAACCACCCTTACGTTTGATCATCTTGGTGATACCTCTTGCCACACCTCTAAGGAATTTTTTGACCTTTATCTTGACGGTATACTGGGTCGTTAGGGTGACGACCCGTATGTGTTTCCTTTGGTCTTAACTTTCTCTGTGAACATGGGGTTACAAGTAGCGTCGTGATAAATGTTATCGGTCCTGTACCTTCGTTGGATCTACAGGTAGTCGTCTACTTACCCATTCTTTCGACACCATGTATATGTGTTACCTCATAATGAGTCGGTAACTTTTCTTATGTAAACTTAGTCAAGATTACTCCATCTACTTTGACCTCGGATAATATGTCTCACTTCATTCAGTTTTTCTTTTTGTGATTATGTCATATGATTGTGTATATATACCTTAAATCTTTCTACCATTACTATTGGGACATACGCTCTGTCGTTTTCTCTGTGTCTACATATCTTGTCAGAAAACCTGAGACACCCTCTCCCTCTCCCACCCTACTAAACCCTCTTACCGTACCTTTGTACATATTATAGTATATACTTTGTTTAGCGGTCAGAGCCAAGTTACGTACTGTGACCTACGAACCCCGACCACGTGACCCTGTTGGGTCTCCCTACCATGCCCCTCCCTCCTCCTTCCAAGTCCTACCCCTTGTGCACATATGGACACCGCCTAAGTACGACTACATACCGTTTTGGTTATGTTATAACATTTCATTAATTGGAGGTTAATTTATTTAAATATAATTTTGTTTTTGTTTTTACGACAACATACACTACGAAGGAACCACGAAGATTGTCAGAGATACCGTTGGGTAGGGTCATAAGAACGGACCCTTTAGGGTACTCGGTTTCTCGGTTCGCTCGATGTCAGATATCCCAGCGTTTCTCAGCCTGTACTGACTTCGCTGTGATGTGCTTTGTCAGAGATATATTCATAGTTCTTTTACTGGAGTTTGGTCCACATCCTCATTTTGACTAAGTTTTACTACTCTTCAGTGTCTTGAGTTTTCGTGAAACTCACAAAACTGAAACTAGGTTTGGGTCATTGAACTAGGACACATCATGTCTTGGTCCTTGAATTTCTCGATTTTGACTTTCGAAGAGACTGTCCATAAATTTCTTACTACATAGTAAGAAGACTAAATTTCCTTCTTTTGACATACTTATTAAGTGGGGAGGGGGGTTGTTATTTTTTCAAAAATGTGAAAGTTTGTGCACAATTTTACTGTTGACAAAACGGTTTCATTCATTCTCCTCACATTTAAAGAGTAGCACGACTCTGTCTTTTCCAAGATGGAGTGTGGTGACTTTTTGTAAGGTGTCCTCGTTAGAGAAACGTGACTCCCTGAGTTTCTTTTAGGACTGACCTTTGGTTTATTAAGGTCCCTCATAAATACAATGTACTTCCTACTGGTGGTCCCACCAAAAAGTGAAAAGATTGACCTGACTTTCCCTTTGGAAGATTACCGTCTTTATATAACCAAAACCATTCAAGTAGGTACTAATCCAGAAGTCCCAAAGTAAAGTATAAGATTTCCCTTCAGTAAAGATTTTACTCCAGATTCCGGAATAATAATTATTATTTAATTCTTTGTCGAAATTAAGACAGAAGACCAGGACTAGTTTGAGTTTGAAGGTAAGTAATAAAAAGGAGTCAAAGTTTTAGATTTCTCTTAACTGAGGGATTGAAAGAGAAAAAACTCTTCAAGTTCCCTACATGAGAAATCCCTTACGACAAACTTTTCAATGACAGTGACCGTAAGGGTGATAAGTGGGTCATTCTCTACGTTAGTTTACGAGAGAATTTTCTTTTTCTGTATAGATTCATTCATCCAGAAATCCCAAGGTATGCCAGACTCTTGTCCCTTTAGTTTGATAATACTTAAGGATCCAAGTATCCTTTATGAAAGTATGTAACAGTGTAACCTGTGAGTGTCGTCAGGATCCTCCATTCGGTTCTTCCATACCCATGGAGTCAAATTTGTTTCTCCTTTGACTCCACGTCATTCTAACTCGACTAAGACTCACCGTCCCGTTAGTTACGACCTTAGTCCTCAGTTTGGGTAAGAAGGACAACGACACACACACACACACACACACACACAAAGACACACACACAGACACACAGACACACACACACACACACACACACACATGGAGTGTGATTCCGTTTAACTGTGAATCGTAGATTGTGGGTAGATCTAAAAATCGACTTACTGTAATGAAGGAGTAAACAAAGATTTTAAAGATAATTGTAAAGTAACAAAGTTGAATATATGTTGGCCGAGTCGATCACAAAAAGGAATTTTTTAGTTTTGGGAGAATACTATTCAGACTAAGCCTATTAAGAACTGATGTGGATGACACAAACAGTGTCTCAATCACTAATGTGGTTCTGAATCACTCCCTGTAAAAGTAAAAGAGGTCGATAACAGGTGTGTTAAGTACCACTTGGGAGGGTCCGATGTCACTCTAAGTGCCATAATGACTACGGTGTCCTTAAGTCGGTTGGAGAGTAGTGAAAGACTTCGAGAGAGGGACAAAGAAGGACCTCGACGGAATCTTCAACGGGAATGATGGGTCACACGTGAATTAGTCATGAAAGTCCTGATCGTGAACCTAAGGGCAAAAGTCGCAAACAACAACAACGAGTCAACACAAACTGAGACGCTGGGGTACCTGACGTCGTGCGGTCCTAAGGCACAGGAAGTGGTAGAGGACCTCAGACGAGTTTGAGTACAGGTAACTCAGTCCCTACGATAGCTTGGTAGAGTAGGAGACGGTGGGAGAAAAGGAAAACGGAAGTTAGAAAGGGTCGTAGCCCCAGAAAAGATAACTCAACCAAGAAACGTAGCCCACCGGTTTCATAACCTCGAAGTCACAGTCAGAAAGGTATCTTTTAAGTCCCAACTAAAGGAAATCCTAACTGACTAAACTAGAGGAACATCAGGTTCAATGAGAGTTTTTAGAAGTGGTCGTGGTGTTAAGTTTTCGTAGTCAAGAAGTCACGAGTCGGAAGAAATACCAGGTTGAGAGGGTAGACATGTACTGATGACCTATTTGGTATCGAAACTGATATAATTGAAAACAACCGTTTCACTGTAGAAACGAAAAATTAAGCGACAGATCCAAACGGTATCGAAAAGAAGGTTCCTCGTTCATTCACAGAAATTTAAAGTACCGACGTTAGTGACAGGGGTTACTAAAACCTCAAAAGCCGATCATGATAATTTTGACATGTCTTTTCGTCCTTGTTACCGTGTCTTCCTAGGACCGTCTCATTTATTTAGTCAATCCTCTCGGAAAGATTTACTGTCCTCATGTCGTACTTCCTACCCATCTGTCTATGAGAATTCGACTCTTACATGCGACCGTGAGGGTGACGTCGTGACCGACTGACGGGTACTCTTTTTGTGTACCGGTCGTGTGAGTAGTTACGTGTGTATGCATGTATGTGTGTGAGTAGTAAAATTTACCTTCTTATAAAAGGCTCTATTTGTCGAGGTATCCTTTACTGATCACATCTCCGTCACGACTCACTCCGTAGTCCATACGCTAGAGAACTTAGCTTACCTCTAAACTATACTACAACGCCTTCTTCCGGCTCATGACGCCTAACTCTCCGTCGAAGGAACCAGACCCTCGGAAAGGTCGACCTGGCCAGTAAACTAAAGACACTGTGTCATCAACTTCCAAAAGTACGACCCTAAGTACCTCGTAAGTCTCAAGGGTCCTCAGATTACCCTCCTCGGGGTCGACCGGAGGTCACCTGAGTCTGAAGGTCGAGGTAAGTCTTGTTCTGAACAAAGTATATAACTACATAAAAATTCTAAAACGAGTTTATTTCCCCAAAAAGTTACGTTTTTTTATTTGTTTTGGTAGAGATCATAACTCGAAGGGTCCACCTAGTCGTCATTTCTTAGGTAGACGGTTACTCCCTCTGTACCCAAGTTAAGGGACCCAGTCTTTCCAGGGAACCTCTTCCTTTTTCATCGAGTGAGATCATAGGAACGACCCTTTAGGGGTACTTGTCTCCTGGGACCACCCAATGTCAGTTCCCCCAACGGTTTCTCAACCTGTACTGAATCACTGCTTTGTCGTTGTTAGAGATCCCAGAAAAGATTGAGGTTTTAAAATAAGAGAATAAGGGAACCTTCCGAAGGGACCACCGAGTCTCCAATTTCGTAGACGGAGGTTACGCCCTCTGGATCCAAGTTAGGGACCCAGCCCTTCTAGGGGACCTCTTCCTTTACCGTTGGGTGAGGTCATAAGAACGGACCTCTTAGGGTACCTGTCTCCTCAGACCATCCTATGTCAGGTGCCCCAGAGTTTCTCAGTCTGTGTTGACTCGCTGAAGTGGTGGTGGTGGTAAGGGAACCTTCTCTTCACTTACCGAGATAAGATTGGTAGTGTTTGTTAGTATAGACGGTTGAACTCTACCTTAATGTCTGAATCGATGTAAATTCCTACCGTACAATGTTTGTACCAGTCTGTTCCAGTTACTACAGGTTCAGTAGACTACTAAGTGAAAAGTTGTTTTTCAATCCTCATTTTCTCAAAGAACTATTCAATATAACCATCCTTTTTAATCTATCCTCCTTCTGATTATGAGTTCTCTGTCTTTTTTTCGCAAAAATTGGGAGATGAATATGGTCTGGGTAAAGACAGTTGAGGACACAGAATAGTCTCCCTCCTTCCTTCTTTGTCTCTCTCTCTCTCTTTTTTTTTTCTTTATCTGTTCCTCAATAATTAGACTAACTAATCTCCTACTGGATGAGTAACCAGTATAAAAGAATGTTCACCCCGGTGTTAAAACATTTGATATGTTTGGGTGTAAGAAAGAACACCTAGACATAAGACTTTAAACTTCTTTCGTCCTCAATGTCGAATTCGGAACTTGACTTCGAGAGTAACCCGGTGATCCAGGATTTGGTCGTCAGACTGTGGAGTAAGTGACAGTGACGAATGTACCGTGGGAGAACATTACATACATACATATGAGAATATGTGGTTCACCATATTAAAATCGACCTGTTCCGTCTCTGTAAGGACATGAGAAGCTGATATTTTTTAAGATGGGATGAACGTGATTTTTTCAACTCTTTTTTATTTATAGGTTTGTGTTGTTCTTATGAGTCCAATCTAGTTTCGATCATTATCTCATAAGTGGGAAGTGAGACATCAACTTATGAGTATATAACTGTTATATCGAAGACTTCCCAGTATAAAAGGAAGAGAAGATTCGAGTCTTCATAAGTTCTCGTCGGGATCCTTAGACGCAGTTATATAGGACTCATGTTGAAGTGGACCCCACACATCGTTTCTATTGACAACCAGTGGTCTGGGATCTTTGACAAATTCTCATTTAAACGGATTCCATGGACCGTCAGGGGTGTCCCGTATCAAGGGTCCAGTGTGAACACTCACTCCAGTTGGTACAGACGCCAAAAAGACTCAAAAGAGGAGAGTGTCTGTGTATATTCTTTCAATTTTTTTTTTTTTTTTTTCTGTGTACCTGGAACGTAATCAGTCCTTAGACGGTTCTTCGTTAGTCTGTCGTGTCCCTGACCCTACTTTCCTAAGGAATCTACGATGTCTACCCAAAGTCCGTTGGTCCTTTCATACAGTCAGGTGGTTCTCGTCTCGTTCTCGCCATCAAGAACAGGACCCTGACTTTCATGTCCCTACTTCACCCCAATGACCTCCGAACACTCACGATCGAGGGACGTCTTGTCGTTCTTGAACCTGTTCTCAATATAAGGGTCTCCTACCGTCGGAAAAGTCTTTACCCTAGGTTTCGTCCCTCACTCCTCTTTATAGGGTTGGGAATTAGAGGTGAAAAGGAGAGTAAAGGACGGTCACGGAGGGTTACCAATTGGGTGAAAGTTTGGTGTTTTCAATCGGGTCCCCTACGCCCCGTTTGGTAGGTAGAGAACCCCCGTATCTAATCACATCTCGTACATACCACTTTATAAGTCGTATCTGGGAGTCAGATCCTTTTATGTCCGTACACATACTCCAAACACTTCGGGACTTTGGATAAGTACCTAAAATCAAGTCTTTGACTCACAATTATTGAAGGTTTAGATGTAGATGTCCCATATGTAAAGAGAGAGGAAGTCCATGTCTAAATTATATATGTCGATGGTTGATCTACGGAAGTAAGTCTATGGATCTATGAAACAAGTGAGTGGATCTCGGTCTGTAAGACCTTACACTTTAGTTCACCCGGAATCCTTAGTAGTGATGTTTGTTTCCATCACTTCCACTACTTAAGGTCAACTCGATAAAGTTTAAGATTTTTTACTACGACACCTTCACGACGTGAGTTATACGGTCGTTTAGACCTTTTGAGTCGTCACCGGTGTCCTGACCTTTTCCAGTGAAAAGTAAGGTTAGGGTTTCTTACGAGTCTGATGGTGTATTGACGTGAGTAGAGTGTAACGATCATTTCATTATGAGTTTTAAGAGGTTCGGTCCGAAGTCACTATGTACTTGGTACTTGAAGGTCTACAAGTTCGACCTAAATCTTTTCCGTCTCCTTGGTCTCTAGTTTAACGGTTGTAGACGATCTAGTAACGTTTTCGTTCTCTCAAGGTCTTTTTGTAGAAGACGAAATAACTGAGAAAGTTTCGGAACCTGACACACCTAATGTTATTTGACACCTTTTGAGACTTTCTCTACCCTTATGGTCTGGTAGACTGGACGGAGAACCTTTAGACACACGTCCAGTCCTTCGTTGTCAATCTTGACCTGTACCTTGTTGTCTGACCAAGGTTTATCCCTTTCCACATACAGTTCCGACATATAACAGTGGGACGAATAAATTGAATATACGTCTCATGTAGTACTCTTTACGACCCGACCTGTTTCGTGTTCGACCTTAGTCCTAACGGTCCTCTTTGTAGTCATTGGAACCTCTTCTTCCGTTACCGTCGGGTGAGGTCATGAGAACGGACCTTTTAGGGTACCTACCTCCTCGGACCATCCGACGTCAGATACCCCAGTGATCCTCAGCCTGTGCTGACTCGTTGAAATGAAATGAAATGAAAGTCTATACGTCTATTATGGTGGGAATACTATCTTTCACTTCTTCTTCATTTCTCGGAGAACTACTTTCACTTTCTTCTCTCACTTTTTCAACCGAATTTCGAGTTGTAAGTCTTTTGATTCTAGTACCGTAGACCAGGGTAGTGAAGTACCATTTATCTACCCCTTTCTCACCTTTGTCACCGTCTGAAGTAAAAATCCGAGGTTTTACTGACGTCTACCACTGACGTCGGTACTTTATTTTTCTGTGAACGAGGAACCTTCTTTTCAATACTGGTTGGATCTGTCGTATAATTTTTCGTTTCTGTAATGAAACAGTTGTTTCCAGGTAGATCAGTTCCGATAACAAAAAGGTTATCAATACATACCTACACTCTCAACCTGATATTTCTTTCGACTCGCGATTTCTTAACTACAAAAACTTGACACCACAACCTCTTCTGAGAACTCTCAGGGAACCTGACAGTCTTCTAGGTTCGTCAGGTAGGATTTCCTCTAGTCAGGACTTATAAGTAACCTTCCTACCTACGACTTCGACTTCGAGGTTATTAACCCGGTGGACTACGTTAAGGGTCCTTGTTGAGACTAGGATTGAGGTAGAACCTTTCAAGTAAACGGTGTAAGAGACATGAGACAATAAGACAAAAAGACCAGAGATAACATAGACATGAAAGATATGTGAAGACACGACTCAACTGGACATAGTTGTCCCTGGAGACGTCTCGAATGAAAGTCATCCCGTGGGTTCTTTCCGTACACCTGACTCACTCACTTACAGGTCAGGATGTTTGTTCTTTACAAAATTTTCTATAGTTCTATCTATCAAAAAAAAAAAAAATTCAAACTAACCTAAAAAACAGAGCGATATTTGACTCGGTCATCATAATCGGAAGGAAGAAAGGTTTCCTACTCTCCTTCTTCTTTCTGACACAATGAGATACATGTCTTTGGTACTGGGGTGAGGACCCATTCAGAAGGTCCTAATATGTCTGTGAACTCTTTTCTATTTATGTTTCTCTCCTTGAGAGACGACACGATGGACTGTCGGATTCACCTTCTAACACGACTTTTATGATGTGTCAGGGACTTTCCGCCCTTTCCTGACAGTGAGAGGACCCGTTCCGACATCTGGAACGTGTCGATTCGTTCCAGGGTCCGTCATTCCACTTGTCGGAGTAGTGTTCTTCTCCGGGACTTCTCCCTCTCTTGTCCGGACCTCAGTCCTGTATAAGCCCCTACAGTGTGTCTAGACGGGTAATACCTTCCTTTCTGTAAACTCCCTTGTACCACCACCGACACGGACGCCGTTAAATGGTCACTCTTCCACGGGTCCATAGACGACTAAATAGAAGTGACATCCGTTTTGAAGGAAGGTTTTGTAACACAGGACTTAAAAATATTTAACATTTCCTTTCTCGTAGATCCAAACACACCCCTCTGATGTTTTCCCCGTAAAATCTGTGTTCACGTTGGATCATATAAAAGTTTTATTTAGATAGATGTCGAGATAGTTCCTCTTTGACGTAAAGTCTAAACCAACCGGAATTTTCTCGTCAGTCTGTTCTTCGGGGGAACCTCTCATTGGATTCCTTATATTTCGTTCACAGTCCTGAGTCGTGAGAGTCTAAACGAGCTCGTATAGTTACTCGACTTTGTCGTCAGAGTATTACTCCTAGGACCCTTATTTTCCGTTCAAATCTATTCTTGATGAGACCTACTTTCCTGTCATGTGATTGTCTTCAGTTCCATACTTTAAGACTCGCAAGTGGTTTTACTCTCGTGTCAGTGGATCGGACGCATGTCACCCGTAATGTGCTCCCTTGATGTACTCCCTAAATGAGAGAATGGAGTCTTTATCTATAGTACTGAGTTGACAATTATTATATGTAGTTACCGTTCGAAAGTTATCTGACGTAGGTTTCTCTTTCAGTTTGGGAATAACCTTTAACTGAGGGACTCACCAAAAGTGTCAATGGATTCTGTCAAAGGACAAAAGTCATTGGAACAACAGCCTTAGGTCCCGCCTCTAGAATTGTTATGGACTTATGGATATTTATGATATTTAGTTTCTTCTTTTGTCCGAAGGGTTATCTCTGTTTCTGTTTTACCAGACTCGTCCCCCACTCCCGTCGACCTTTTTAGTCCTTTCGAGGGACCTCTTTTTCTATCGACTCTACCTTGAACTGTCACGTCCTAAAGTTACTGGACGTAGTCGTCTACTTCTCCACTGTGCCCTTGTTACCTTCACTTAAGGTTGTTCGCTCATCGATGGTTCGATGTACCGTTTTCGTAAAGACTCTGGTTCTTGTCTCTTTCCCTTTTTGCATTTCCTGGATACGAGAGGACCCCCTTCCGTATCTTCTCTGGAGTCCTATTACGTACCCTTCCTTCCTCCTCCTCTCATTTGTCTTGACTTCCTACCTCGCACACTCCCGTACTCCAGGGTCCACCTTGACTCCGTCTCCCCGATTTCCCATGGTACGACGTGACACAAGATCGTGGATACATTGACTGTGGAATAACGACACGAATCAACGAATCAGTACAGACTGAGAAACGTTGGGGTACCTAATATCGGGTGGTCCGAGGAGACAGGTACCCCTAAGAGGTCCGGTCTTATGACCTCACCCAACGGTACGGGAGGAGGTGTCCGAGAAGGTTTGGGTCCCTAGTTTGGGTCCAGAGGACGTAACGTTCTCCTAAGGAATGTGGACTCGGTGGACCCTTCGGGTTCTTGTGACTTCACCCATGGGATTGGGAAGAGGTCCCATAGTAAGGTTGAGTCCTTAACTTGACCCCAAAGGACATAATGTCCGTCTAAGAAGTGGTCGACTCGTAGAATCTCTTGATGCAATAAGTATGTTTCACTGATATTTCTTATAGGAGACTGTTAACGTAATGTACGGTCTTTTATTATTCTTTGTTAAGAAATGACCCGTGGACCGAAGTACGAGTCGTGAAGTATGAATTTTATGTTAAAACTTAGTAAAAAAATGTGAGTATCATGGTCTCCTGAAATCTCGATTCTAAAATTTTCATGTTCATGAAGGTTCTGACATTTATGGGATAAATGGTAGTGGAACTTTACTTCTAGGTTGGTCAGGTAAGACTTCCTCTAGTTGGGACCCTAAAGAAACCTTTCTTACTACGATTTCGACTTTGAGGTCATGAAACCGGTGGAGTGCGCTCCTCAACTGAGTAACCTTTTCTGAGACTACGACCCTCTCTAACCCCCGTCCTCCTATTCCCCTGCTGACTCCTACTCTACCGACCTACCGTAGTGTCTGAGCTACCTGTACTCAGACTCACTTGAAGCCCTCAACCACTACCTGTCCCTCCAGACCACACGACGCTAACTACCCCAGCGTTTCTCAACCTGTGCTGACTCGCTGACTTGACTTGACTTTACTTTACTTCTTTCACGGTAGACGAGTCGTAGGGAGGGACGGGGGAGAGAAGGCACGGGGGTTGAGACACCTGTTGTACCCTAGACTGACGAGGTTGTGCGGAAGTAGGGGTCAAGAAGGAGAGGGGAAGTCTCGAGACACGTTATGTCCTTGACGGCGAAGTGGGTGAGGTACTGAAGTCATGAAGTACCGAGTAAGTCACGGTAGAGTCTTTTGGAGGGAGGCCAGGTGTTTGAAAGAAAAATAGTCTACGAAAGAAGACGGAGTCGAGAACGGGTCAATGGAGGCCTTAGAGTTGAGTAAAAAAGATAGAAAACGAGAAGAAGCAAAGACAGTAGACAAGATAAAAATTCAGTTTTTCCTTGATTTCGTGTAACTGTTTACCTTCTCGTAGATGGTGATTACGATAGACCTTTATATATATATATATATATATATATATATATATATCACTTTAACGTGTCATTTTATTTGGGACGACGACGACGATTCAGCGAAGTCAATACAGGTTGAGACACCCTGGGGTATCTGCCGTCGGATGGTCCGAGGGGCAGGGACCCTAAGAGGTCCGTTCTTATGACCTCACCCAACGGAGGGGAAATTCATGTAGAAATTTTGACTATACTCGAACACATATAAAGGACTAAAAGATCAATATATTAAACACCGAACCCGAAGTCCTAACTTTATATCATAAAGAACCAGAAAATAAAAAAGAAGATGAAATTCTTCATTTTATCTTAAAAGACTTTAAAGAGTGGTATTAAATTATAAAGGAGATATGATATCCTTTTTGTTTAAAATACTTGATTAGATTCTAGGATTAGGTAAATCTTTTAACTAACAAGTACTTTTACTTAAGACGTGATATTTGATTAAATATTTATATGGAAAGATTATGTCAGAGAAACATACAACCTTTGACAGACTTATACTTCTATTTCGTATAATGTTATAACAATACGTTTAATACTGTACCTTATAAATTGATTTATAATCGTTACGGAAAAGGTTCTGATAATTAATATAAAGAACACGATCTAGTCAATACGGTAGTTTATGAGAATAAGATAGGAATTTTAAAGAGTAGTCAAAAGATACACAACTTTACACATTCTTTTAATTGAATTTATATTCTATATTATGTATAACTCAACTTCTGGAAGGGTTGTAGATTAAAACTATACGGATTATCGTAAGTCTTCTCAACATATTTAATAGGACAACAAGAATGCTGAACTTTTAATGTTACTCGGTTCGTTCATTAGAGATACCATTTGTTACTTATTGGATGGATTAAAGTTTTTCCCTAAGCTCAGTCGAATGGTATTTCGTATATTAATTCGTTCTATGTTACTAATTTGTGTTCGTTCCCTTTTTCCTTTCACTACCCTTTTTTGTCCATCTAACTATGTGTCTATACGTGGTACTTTATAGATGATATTCCCCCGGAGTACCCTTCTCAACGGAGTAACCTTTTCTGAGACTACGACCCTCCCTAACCCCCGTCCTCCTCTTCCCCTGTTGGCTCCTACTCTACCGACCTACTGTAGTGACTGAGCTACCTGCACTCAAACTCACTTGAGGCCCTCAACCACTACCTGTCCCTCCGGACCGCACGACTCTAAGTACCCCAGCGTTTCTCAGCCTGTGCTGACTCGCTGACTTGACTTGACTTGACTTTACTTCCCCCGGAGGTCTAGACCAAGAATCTCAAGATCTTCGGTGAGATTTCTCTGTTCTTTTTTCCAGTTAACGTGCTGAGTGTCAAAATGTTTCCTTTTTGGTTGAATTACCATGAAGAGAATTTCTACCCTTGTCGACCATAACTACGACTTTAGGATTTCTCTAGGAGTCGTAGAAGTTACTATAGGAATCTCATTAGACTTACTGTCATGGGTATAAGAGGTGTATTCATCTGTCTTCGTGGGGTTCCGGATCGACCTATTTTGGTCGAGGTGACCTCCGATAGGTTCACAACTGGTACCTTACCCGAGGAGACACCTGACTCAATCCTTGTCGAAATAAATTAGATATTGTTATTTACTTGATAGAAAGTTAGAATATATTTATAAACAAAGATCAAGTACAAAACTTTACATGGTTTAAGTGTACGGACCTAGGTAGGTGAATCAAACCGACCCCTTTATGTCTTGACGTACGAAATTATTTGTCACGGCGAGTCCCTTTGTCAGACGTATACTTTGAAGGTGACTTGGTAGAGACGTCTAATGAAGAAAGGTGTTATTTGTTCACAACGATCATAGGATTTTACCTATTACTATAATATTTATGATTTCATTGTGTATTACGATATATTTAGGTCACCGTGATCACTAGACAACCAATTTGTTGTTGTTTGTTTACGTGCTTTTGTTCCCTGGTCTTTTAACTTTGAGGATACGAACAAAAAGAGGAAATTATTTATGCTTTAGTCGCTTGAATTATGTGTCGGAAAATTTTTCTCAGTATAACCTAGATAAAAGAAATCATTCGATAGATGGGTTTTTTTATTGTAATAACGGGTTTAACCATGAAATTAAAAGAACTTTGATTTACTTCAAATAAGAAGATTTCAGGGGTCTGTGTAAAGTCTCACAATGTCGAAACTAGGAGTTTAAATTGATTGTCACGAAAAAATTACAACAAAACAAAAAGTGAAACGATGTATCTTCACTTTATATTATTTAATACCAAATTACATAAGACAGTGACTTCTTTCCCTGGAAGGAAAATTTTCAGATTAACATAATGATCAAACGATTCAACAGGATTTGAATCGTAATGAATAAAGTCTCTCAATTAAATTTTTACGTTATAGAACGATACATAAGATTTAGTGATATTTATTTATACACTAATTATAAAATTCGTTACAGAAAAACAAGAATAATGTAAACGATCTTTACAAAAGTATCCGTCTTTTCGTACACCTGATTTCGAAATAGTCTAGTTCCACCCAATGTCCCACTTCCCCGTACCGTCCGAAGACTAAATATCAACTTTAGTTAGTAATATTAAAGGTGATTTATGGATGATACACGGTTCGTTTAATACTAATGGTCCCTATAGTTACTATTTGTCCTCTATTCCGAGTATAACAGTGTTTCGAGTGTCGGATTACCTTTTCAGTTGTGTAAAAATTTTCGGTATCTGACTCCACTTCCTTACTTTTGTTAATTGTTTCAGGTACTCTTCTTGTTGTTCCCAACAGTGACTTATCCACCAATCGATCCGGTGAGATTCCTTCCTATATGAATTCTACGTGGACTTCCTCTTCCTCAGTTCATATGTTTCTCATTGGGTCCTTCTTTCTAGTCTCTCATCCTTCTAGGATTTCATCCTTTTTCGAACTATGTAAAGTCCTTGACTCTCTTTGGTTCCGCCGATCTTAAGTCCTTTTTTACCTATTGGTCCTCTTAACCCATCTCTGGTTTGGTGTGTCCCATTACGTTCAAAGTCGTTCTAGAACTAAAATAGGATCTCTTTTCCTTTTAGGGATTTCCTGACATCTTCTCGCCGTTCCTATTTCCATTACGTAAATCTTCTGTCTTACTTAATTGTTTTAATTTGAAGGGAACTACTAGGTTCTACTAATAGTCAGAACTCTAGTTAAAAATTTCTATCAAGAAATAGTCAATTTGTTTTAGTTCATTTGACTCATATTGTATTGTTTACAATGTAAACCTTATACCTGTTAGAACCACTATAAAAGACAAACAAGTGCACGCTCATTGAATAATTACCTTATAAATAAAGGAGAATTGAAGTATGTACGACTGGGTCTGTCTTCGGAGGTTCTAAGAATCTTAATGTAAAGAGAGGTTTCTTTTTTTCTGTATCTTTTCATGTTTTCTATTATGTCACTTGTGAATACAAGAGTTTGCTAATTGTTAAAACAAAAAAGTCTAAATCACTGACCTTGTTAATACAATTACATGTGTGTCTACGTATGTACACACGAGTGAGTGAAGTCAGTTCGGGCTGAGAAACCCTGGAGTACCTGACGTCGGGCGGTCTGAGGAGACAGGTACCCTAAGAGGTCCTTTCTTATGACCTCACCCAACGGTACGGGAGGAGGTCCCCTAGAAGGGTTGGGTCCCTAGTTTGGGTGTAGAGGACACAGAGGACGTAACGTCCGTCTAAGAAAGGGTGACTCGGTCCCTTCGGGCTTATCTTGTATGAAACATGATTTGAACTGAGAGAGTTTTCGTTGGATTCAGTAAAAGAGTTTTTGATTCAGAATAAAAGGACCATCCAGTCTGAGATTTAAGTGACTAAATTGAACTGAAAAAGTAGTTTAAAGTCACATTGGTGACAAGTACTCCCTGGGCTGAGTGTCCAATAAAATAATTATGAATCTTAGCTTTTTGTGTACATTTTCCCCGACACTCCGTGAACGTAGACTGAATTAGTCGTTTATGCCGTTAGAGTTCATGTACTCCGTTCTTTACAAGGACCACCCCACTGGAGTGGGGTTTCCGGAGGTCCCTCCTTACCATTCCTACAACAACTCCACTGAAGTAGTCTTTACTGGGTATCGACCTCACGACCCTTGTGCCAACTCCACTGGAGTAGACTTAGCCGGGTCCCTAGAGTGCCAGTCTCACGGTCCTCTCTCACCAGAGGGAGTGAGACTACTCCAGAGGTCGTGTTTAGTGAGACTAAAGAGGTAGACAGGATTAGGACTTCCTACTGGAGCCTCCGTCTTTGACCTTCTACTTAGGACTCGAACTCGACAGTGGGTAGTTTCATCTTGGATACGGAAGTAACGACTCAGTGGTAGTCGACTGTACTGTCTTCGGTTCGAGGAGAGTCCTGTGTCCAGTACGGGAACGAATGACATTCCGGGGTATCACAGGACTCTGGAATGTTGTACTAAGAAAATACATGTTTATATTTTGAGTCTTTTGCAGAAGATAGCACAGGGACCGAGTTGTTTTTACTACTAGAGAATTGAAATACAACCAGGTGGTAGGGGAACTGTAAGAAGTGTTTTTAGGTGAAGTAGATTTGTACAGAGTGTACGTCCTCAAACACCTAGGATCTTACTGTCGATAGAAGACTAAGGTTTACGTGTTGGGTTAAAAAAAATGTTACGAACTATACCCCTTCTCACAGGAACCCCTTTCATAAAATCTCGGGGGTTTAGAAATCAAGTACCCAACTACACAGTAAAAGTCAAGTGTCGTGACACGTATTCACACTGTTGATGATCTATTTTTCTTTGAGAGATACGGGTGATCTGTAGTTACAGATAAGAGACGTAAAGGGTTTTCTCTCTTTGACCTTATATTCGTTGGTGATTAACTGCCCTCGACGATTAACTGTGTGTATGTTGATGAAAGTATTAGATAAGTGATAGAAGTATCAGGAAAGTGGTGTCAAATAAAGAACCACCAACTCCAAACTCTGGTTTAATTTTCATATGACGAGACCGTAGAGAAGATACTTCAATTTTTTTTTTTCCAAGTCATATACCACCGATAAAAATCTCTTTTATAAACGTAAAATTTATTATAGTTATCTTACGGTTTACGTCGTATTAGAGACGTTTCCATCTCTGCTACGGGTAGGATAAACGGTTCCCACGAGATAGTGGAGGTGTACCATTCGTGAGTCAGTTACAAACGACTTAATTATGACTCACTATACTTGACATTGTACTATTGATCTTTGTATCTTTTATGTACAACTTACACCTATTGAATGATAACCATCGAATGGAAATATCTTTATAAAATAATTTTTATTAACTACATCTAAGGGTGGATGGAGAAGTAAGGGTAAAACAAGTAGTAGTAAAACATAGTCGTTCCTCGGTCTACTTTTGACTAAATCAAAGTGTACAAAGGACGATATTTCAGTGTCGAGGGTCAACTTCATTTTTACATATATAGACCTGTACAAAATCTCCTATGTGTGTGAATGGGAGGGGAGGACTGTGTGTGTGTGAGTAATCATAGGTTCAGGAATTTGACGGGTCCCGACAGTTTGCCCCACGATAACAGGTGACTAATTACGTTCTACCGTGGCCCGACACAAGTTCCTAGACCAATAGGGGGGAAAATTGAGTTTTGGTGACAGAATAATTTCTTTGGCAAATCACTATTTGAAGAAATCTTTTATACTGGTTATGATTTGGAATAGTCTAGTCAGTTCTACGACATTACATTCTCAATTATAAAAGAGAAGAGTTATACTGAAGGAAATTTGTCTTAAGATGACCACATTAGATTAATTCGTAGTCTTTTTACGTTATGCATTGTTATCTTCTATAAACTTAATTTTTATTGAAAAAACTATAACTATATACGTGGTTGTTTAGTTTAAAAGAGAAATATTAATGTGTACATACATATACGTATGTATCTGGATACGAATACGTAAATGACTTATATATGGTTTGTATAAAATACATGAATCAGGACCCAAACTACGCCCAGTCTGTCACTACTAGTTTTCGTCTGTTCTAAGGGTCAAGTCATCGATTTTGTATCGTTTTAGTTTGAGTGACGGGTGAAGTCATAAGAATGGACCTCTTAGGGTATACCTGTCTCCTCGTACCTCCCGATGTCAGGTACCCCAGCGTTTCTCAGTCTGTACTGACTTCGCTGAATCGTGTGTGTGACACCGGTCTTCATCTCTAGATGAACCTTACAAATCTTGTATTAATTTCCGTACAACCAAAACGACCCTCCCTGTCTTACTAGACAAAGTAAGTCCCCGTCCCTGAGAGACCGTTTCCTTACTTCACACTAAACCTGCTACTCACCCTTCATTCATCCGTCTCTGCCCCTCCTAATGTTTCAGACCGAGAGTTTAAGTCCACTTGACTTGTGTGTACCTACGTTGGGACTTTGTCCCCACCCCGTCCCCTACGTGTGTTGATCGACGTGTAAGACATCCGTATCGTGACGACAACAAGTCAGTGAGTCAGTACAGACTGATAAACACTAGGGTACCTGACGTCGTCCGGTCCGAAGGGACAGGAAGTGGTAGAGGACCTCGAACGAGTTTGAGTACGGGTAACTCAGCTACTACGGTAGGTTGGTAGAGTGGGAAAAAGTGGGGGAAGAGGAGGGCGGGAGGTAGAAAGGGTCGTAGTCCCAGAAAAGGTTACTCACCCGAGAAGTGTAGTCCACCGGTTTCCACTTAGTAATACCCAGGATAAGAAGTAGAAGGGGTTGTCGGGACGGATATCGTCTTGATGCCCTTTCGTGGGAAAAAGGAAGACAAGAACGAGTGAGAAGGAGGAGGAAACAACGATCAAGGACTGAGGTGAAAGGTTTATTTTCAGGATGTTCTAAGAACAGAGTACAGTACAAAAAAACCTCTTGACGACTGATTCTGTAATTGGTACTGAACCCTACTCTCTTCTTGTTTTTACTTATCGTGACAAAGCGTAAAATAGAGGTAGGTAAACCGTCCCGAAGTAGGTGACTTCACAGAACCTTTCCTACCTTTATTAATCTGAACAAACAGTTGTTGTGGAAAGACCTAAGTCAAGTCTCTTCTCCAGTCTACTTCCTTTTACCCCTACTCCAAATCTTCAATAATGGTAAAAGGAACACTCGTTCCTACTTGATCCCTCCTTGCCGTCGTTGTCTTTCTTCGTCAACTTAAGGTCTTGATAAAACCGTTGTATTCCTTATCGTAAATTACTATTTTCTTATCATAGTTCCCACCGAGGACCAGAAAACCGTGTAAATTGAGTTACCTATACCATGGTAAGTGACTCAATCCTTCGTGACTTCCAAACCCTATCCTACGACTTAGACTCAATAGCAGTTCTATAATCCTGAAGGGACCCCCAGGGCACCGATTCTGAGGTACGAGGGTCACGTCCCCCGGGTCCAAGTTAAGCTCCAGTCCCTTGATCTAGAGTGTACGACATTCATTCTCAAACGTACGGTGTTGATTACTTTCTAGGGTGTACGATGTTTATTCTAGGTCATATCGTTTTATTTATTTATAAAAAATTTTCTATAGAATGTTGACCTTCTATACACGTACACACTCATCAGCGAGTCAGCACAGGTCAAGGAACGTTAGGGTACCTGACATCGAGGAGACAGGTACCCTAGAAGGTCCGTTCCTATGACCTCACCCAACGGTAAAGGAAGAGGTGTCCTAGAAGGACTGGGTCCTCAGTTTGAACATGGAGGGTACAAAGGACTTAAAGTCCGTCTAAGAAAATGGATGGTTCAGTAGCTCTTTCGGTATATATATATGTATGTATGTATATATGTGTGTATATATATATATGACCTTAGGTCCCCTCTTTAAATTCGTAAAGACTAAAGTAGAAATAAAAAATAAAGGTACCGTTACTCTAGGTACATGTACCTATTGTGATTGATCTTCGGTGTAATCTTTCTTTATTTTTATGTTTCTCCCACGTCATAGTCCAGAATTTGTAAAGGTCAACTTAGAGATCCTTCAACCTAACCGTTTCTAATATATGTCCCACCCGGTTTCCTTACCCTACTTTTAGTTCCTTAACAAAGTAGAGTCTTCAGTCTCTTTCTCCAATAAAGTCTTCCCGTCGTTTCCGGATATCGTGAGGGTGGTCATGTGTCCATTCTCTATCCAGTCGTCTAACACGATGATCGGGGTTAAGAAGTGGACAGGTACGTAGGTGTAAGAAATATTTCACTGAAATGTCAAAGTGGGTGATTTTCTCCACCTCACATAAAAGGATAAACCGGTTAAAAGGATAAGGAGGAAATAAACCGGTTCAATTGTCCGAGACCAAGTTTCTTTTTCCATCTTAACTTCCGGGCGTCGAAGATTCGTAAAGTTGAACGGAACGATGTGAAGGCGTTAGGAGTACTTTGCCTGAACGGACCAGATCGATCAATCAGGGTCCTCTTTCTGTCTCATGATGGATTACTCGGACTTAGACATGGGCCAAAACTTGAATAAATCTCTGTCCTCACTTCCAATGTCTTCGGAAATTTGGATTAGGTCGAAATCCAAATGTAGGTGAGTGAGTGGATCGACCGAGAGTTTAAAAGAGAGATGAGAAGTAGGAGGACAGAGTGGAAGGGCTGAGTGTTGAGAACTGAGGAAGAGAAGTCGGAGATATACCTACGAAACTGGAATAGTGTGTTGAGGGTTCAGGGGTTGGGACCTGGGTTTGTTACTATATCTTCTTACTCGAAGTCAGAAGGATTGAACCTAGAACTTTTCGTAGAATGGGTGTACATGTAACGACCGATAACTATGACAAATCTGACCCACCGTCGTGACCCGTGTACTTTCCAATTCAATCGAAGACACCCAATAAGAACTGTGTCTGAGCTGTAAACATCGTAAATAAAATGATAACTCTTTATGAAAGATTTAAGGTTTGTTGGTTGAGTCTTTCCTCTAAAAACCTCATCTTACCAAACATTTTACTTCCTGATTGACGTTAATGTTACTTTGTTACATCTACTCTACTTTTGAGTTAACTTAATTGGTTTTTCGTCTTTCTATTTCCGATAAGGTGTCTTCGGTTCATTGAGAAGACTTTTCTATAGTAATCGGTCATTTACTCTGGGAAAGATTTTGGATGTAATTGAGAGTCTTGTGTTCCCATCTATCGTCATGTGACTACTACAGAATTGTCAAACTTTTCACAAGAGTTTTCCGAGTTCAAAACCGTTACCTTTTGGACTAAACAATAAAATGTACTTTGGTACCCTCTATGTCAATGGATTAATTTTTCGATACGTACTTCGTCTTACTTTATAATATACTCTATTATGTCAAAGGTAATATAGGAATGTTCAATATCTGACATGTGTCTGTGGGTTTGTATGTGTATCTATGTGTGTGTACGGAAAGGTTATGTCTGTAGTACACGATGTTTTACACTAAAGAAGCTGAAATTGAGTTTGTTCCTATAACATTCTAAGTGACTAATTGAGGGAAGCTCCAGTTTGATGTATAAACCGTTTTTTTTTTTTTTTAGGGAATTGATTGTTTACGATAACAGAAACTGATTTTTTTTTATTAATTTAAGATAAAGTAAAAATTAAGAATGTATAGTCAATGGGACTTTATTTTGTATACTAAGACGTTCGTACCTACCAGTGTCTCCTTCTATGGTGTCCTCAAGGAACGAGTATAACATCTCTGTCTAAAGACCTTCACTTGTGAACCTTCGTCGACCCTCCGGACTTACCGATAAAGTCAACTGACTCAAATTCCACTTCTCCTGTCTGAGTAACGAAGGTAAGGGTCCCCTCAGTCAATTGAAACGACACGAGGTACCTCTATTTATAGTAGAAGGGTTATACTGTCCTCGTCGGTACTACGACATCAAGATCTCGACCTTCCCTGAAGTCTCCAGTAGACCGGTCACGTAGAAGTTTGACACTAGAAAATGTCGGGGTCTTTACTTATGTGTTGAGGGGGTTCTTTGGTCCACTCTGACGCGGGTACAAGGAACATAAAAGTTAGGAAAAAACGTTTCAATACTAAAGTTGGTGAACTAAGTTTCCATGGTTACTCCATACTGTAGAGTCCATTGGGGGAGAGACGGTGTCTAAATGTTTTTGTGTCTTCCATAAATGGTTATTGGTACGATATAAAAAGTTTCCATTTTTCAAAAATGATTTTATAACATAAACTAATCTACATAAAACCTCCTATGTCTATTTTTTCCCCGACTTTTCAGGTTCAGTTCCATGGAACGAAAACCAGTAGAGTCCTACGGGGTTTTTAGGGACTGTGCTAAAGATCGTGTCGGAGGATTTTCAGTTTCCGATTTTTACTAAATTCTCTTCAATTGTATCCTATCGATTTACGATGGGGGATGGTAACGGTCTCCTTGTCAGTACAGATTTTACATGGGGTTTCGGACTCTTAACTACGGAAACTTGGCACCACAACCTCTTCTGAGAACTCTCAGGGAACCTGACGTTCCTCTAGATCGGTCAGGTAGGATTTCCTTTATTCAGGACTTGTAAGTAACCTTCCTGACTACAACTTCGACTTCGAGGTCATGAAACCGGTGGACTGTACTTCTTGACTGAGTAACCTTTTCTGGGACTACGACCCTTTCTAACTTCCGTCCTCCTCTTCCCCTGCTGTCTCCTATTCTACCAACCTACTGTAGTGGCTGAGTTACTTGTAGTAGTGTCTGAACTATTTGTACTCAAACTGGTTCGAGGTCCTCAACCACTGCCTGTCCCTTCGGACCACACGACGTCAGGTACCCCAGCGTTTCTCAACCTGTACTGACTCACTGACTTGACTTGACTTTCGGACTCTTTCATTTACGTAATGTACATAGACTTTCACAATCAGCGAGTCAACAAAGGTTGATAAACGTAAGGATACCTGACATCGAGCGGTCCGAGAAACAGATATTTTAAGAGGTCCGATCTTATGACCTCACCCATCGGTAAGGGAAGAGGTCCCCTAGAAAAGTTGGGTCGTTAGTTTGTGCGTAGAAGACGTAATGTCCGTCTAAGAAATGGTGGACTCGGTCGTCGTTTCGAGGACCACGTGATATGACCAATAGGTAAAGACTCTTTGTTTAGTAGAGGTTTGAAGTACCATATTCTGTGTGCGCGTATGTGTGTGTGTGTGTGTGTGTGTGTGTGTGTGTGTGTGATTAATAATGCAGAATACTAGGACAACTAATCCAATCACCAAGAAGGTCAGACCTGGGTAAATCGACCCTGAACCACCAGATTCTGTCATAGCAAGGGTAAGATCTCCGAAGAGTCCTAGAGAGTAAGAGGTCCTCCGATCGGGTCCGGAGAAGTATGACACTTCATTCAAAGATCGGTCTCTTTCTCGTTCAAGTTACCGTTTCGTGAAAAATTCGAAGACAAACTCGGTGAAACCTAGTACGGACTAACCGGTTTCAATCAAAGTACCAGTTTAATTATCAGTCATACCTTGCCCGGACGAGTCACACACTTTTATCTTTATTCTTGACACCTACTAATAAGACGTTGTTAGATGATGTAAAATTCAAAAAGGTTAACCTCAAGTAAATTGTGTTTTCATTTGTCCGAAAATAGACTTTTATATTGAAGATACTAAAATGATTAGATTAAAAATAAGTTACTTAGTTTTTGGTAGGAGACGGGTACATGGAAAAGTATGTATATACGGAGTTAAATATAGAATTTATACGGATGTAATCAAATAATACCGACGACTTTACTGAAAGGTATTCGATTCAGTGAATTTTGTTGTGTCAAAATAAATAAGAGACTATCAAAACCTCCAGTCTTCAGATTAGTCAAAGTGACCCGATTTCAGTCCACAACCGTCCCACCAAGAAAGATCTCTGGAACTTCTCTCCTGATTACGGGTTCGGAAGAGACAGAAGACCTCAAATGGGTATAGGGACCTGAACAACGGAGGAAGGAAGTAGAAGTTTTGGTCGTTACAACGTGGAAAGATACGAAAAGAAGGTTTTAGTGAAGGGGGAGACTGATATCTTCCCTTTCGAAGAGACAAAAATTCCTGAGGATGTTAATTTCCCTCAGGTGGGTTTATTTGATCTTAATTAATGAGGTACAATTAGTATAGACGTTTAGGGAAGTAGTCTATTTCGTTATAAGTGTCCAAGATCTTTAGTCTCATGTCTGTGGAACCACCACCAAATCAGAGATTCAGCACAGACTGAGAACACTGGGGTACCTGACATCGGGCGGTCCGAAGAGACACGAACCTTAAAAGGTCCGTTCTTATGACCTCACCCAACAGTAAAGGAAGAGGTCCCCTAGAAGGGTTGGATCCTTAGCTTGGGTCCAGAGGACGTAACGTCCGTCTAAGAAATGGTTGACTCGATATTCCCTTCGGGTGTCTGTAGAATCTTCCCAGTAGTAAGACTGATGGTGTTATACAATGAACTTTTTGATAGATTTATTCTAAAGAGTTACAGTCTAGAATAACTTGACGTGACTCTTTTAATCGATACAATTTTTATTAACCCCAAAATACTACCCGAAGGAATTGCGTTCAGTTTGCAAATTTTATTTCGAAGGTAATGAAATCTTGAAATTCCATGTTAAATTTGTAAAATCTTGATAAAAGTTATGAAACGGATCTTAATCACAGGTCCTGATTCGTGAAATCGTATACTTTGGTTATATAGATCGGTCACCAAGTCTAAAGTTGGTACTAAAATTGGAAAGATTTTTTATTTTCATCTTAAAATTATGTTGACGTGACTCACCTCATATGGAGTTTCACTTTATTGGTGTGAAATATAATTTGTAATAAGAGAGACAGACAGACAGAGTTTTGACATTTATTATTTTCGATATAGACTGGGACAAACATAAAGACCTCAAAATAATCTATGAAGAGAAGATAGAGTGGTTTTTGTGTTGGAACCTATTTACCGATATACACTAGTGCTGAAATACAAAAAAGACAAAAATTTCAATGATTTTGAAGACAGTCGTTGGTCGAAATAAAAAGTCTAAATTTTTAGTGTAAGTCCTGACCAGAGGAATAAAGAGTTTGTTAACTTTACCAAAGAGTTCCCTAAGTGTGACAAGTATTCGTTGATTTTGACTGGCTCGAAGTTGGAAGCAAGTTTTAACGGAGACTATTTTTAGATGGCTTTTCGACAAACCTTCTCCTGGATTATTTATTAAATAAATTTAGTTACACTTGTTTTGAAATCGTTCCAAAACCTCGTCTCTGAATACCACCTAATTACCGTGAAAATACAGATACAAAGGTTTGTGAGAACAGTATAAGAACCCAAGGCAGTAAAAAGAGAGAAATGCTGTCATTTTCGCATGTTATGCAACTTGACGACACTTTCATCTACTTCTGCACCCGTTACTGTCTAATCATTATTGAGAACTTTCACGAGTTACGTAAAAAGAACAGATTTTTAACAAAAGTCTATTGACGAAACAAAAAGAACCGAAAAAATAAGTTACCGAGTAAAAAATTTTTGATCCATACTTAAATACTGGGGAACAGTGATCTGAGTATAAGGCGTAAGAACTTTTCTTTTACGACGAAACAGTCCATTACGGGAATATACACGGTATATGTGAGAATCTGATTATCTCTTAAAAAATTTACTACCTATTCAAAATTTCCAAATAAAATCCATTAAACCTATAAGGCTGTAAGGTAATAATCTCCTTGACAGAAAAAAAAAGGGGGATACAAGGTCATAATACATACCATCTTATTTTAGTCGTTTATCCATATGAGTACTAAATGTATCATTGTGGGGTACTGTGGTAAAATTTCCTATTGGTTACACCATTATTATTCGATTTATAATAAAAGAGACTCAAGAGTACTGAACCGTGTTAATTTTTATAATAACGAATACTCCATTTTGGTTAATAATTTTTATATATCTACCAATATGTATTATATAACAGAGTTTATTTCTACCAATATGTGTTACGTAACAGATTTTATTTTGATTCACGGATTTTGTTTAACATGTACATAATGTTATTAAAATGGGTACGATACATACACACTTAAAACTGTGTTTGTCAAGTCTTAGATTTGAAGAGGAATGAACGTTTAATTATCTTCAATCTAAAGTCGAACAATTACTACTGTTATATTGGTACTAGTCTTTACTTGTGATAGGGGAACCACCATTTTGAACCTTTACTTATTCAGTCTAATTAATAAAGACTTACTAAACGATAAAAAAAACAGAGCAACTTTAGGTTATATAATAATTCTACGGATCTGTAAGGACTATTATCTGGTTCCACTCGGAAGACAGTCGCGTGTATTTCCTCGATTTCGTCCCGAGTGTTATCGTGTGTGGGGTCATACGATTAGACTTGTTTCTTCGTCCTGGGTGTTTCCCGGTTCTACCGTCTTTTTAGAGTTTTCTCACGGCGTGAAGTGATTGTTCTAAAAGATACTCGAGTAATTATAAATGGTTTTCGGTTCTCTCGAGAACAAAGAAAGTAAATCGGTGTGTACGGAGGAGTTTTAATAAGGATGTAACTCTGTCGTAATCTTTTTATTTGATACGTATATTTTCTTCGGAGTGTACTTTCTGTTCGTCGAAACTTCTATTCCGACGAAAGTCCCACTCGTAGACGTGGGTCTTCTGGTAAATGTGTTTAATTGTATAAAATAGATGACATTTTGTGTGTGTGTGTGTGTTTATTAAGTGTGCACGTTCTTATAAATTTAATGATAGTCCCTTACGAACTCGTAATAATCATATAGGGTGTTTTTGTATTCAAGACTTTTTGTTCCGTTTCTAAACAGTGAATTTTTCTTTTGATCACCGTCTCTGCAAAAAAGGCAACGTTCGTCACGAAGAGGCTTAGTAAATCGTCCCGCTAGTCCTTTATTCACAATCTAGTTTTTCTGGACCCGAACGTAGGTTGGGATCGAGACGTGATAACCCATTCAATGAGTTAGAGAGACTCGGAGTCTAACAGGTAGACATTTTACTAATTATGGATTCAACACACCAAAACTCTTTAATTTCTCTGCTACCAGTGGTTTTCGAATTATATATCGTATCGGGTAAGTTTCGGAAGTTATTTATAAAACAAAAAGACACTAATAAATAACCTTCTTGAAATCTCTATTCTTTTTAAATGTATAATATGTTGATAGGATTCTCTTTATGTTAGTGGTCAATCACTTATATGTAGATCAAGGAAGAGATACACACTTATTCGAACATGCGTATGAAAGGTTGAGACATAAAATATCGATACCTTCGGATGGAACTTAATAGAGTGAGCAAAGAAGACAAGGGGGTACTTGTTGTATGACATTTATGTAAAGGTATAGAAATCGATAATAAAAAGTCTTGGTAAAATTAACGACTACCATAAAGTAACACATTTACATAGTGTCACAAGCTCTATGAAGGTTATTCATTAGTCACATTTGTTATCAAGTTACATACATAGACCGTTATTTATAAACATATGTGGGATTTAATAGTAAATTGGATTTATGGTAATACTATTTGTAGGGTGTTTGTCTTCGTACATATATAATAAAAGAAGTTGAACTTTTGTACGAAAAGATTTGTAGAGTGAAAAAAGATTAAAAAAAAATTATAAATAAAAAACTCATCTGTTATATAAGCAGAATATTCAACAAAAATATAGTGATATTATTTTTATTTTTCATTTGTCATCTTTCAAGAAGGGTACCGAAAAAGAATAAGTGGAGTAGACAAGACGTCTATTGTAATAATAATTACATATATCAGAAAATCTAAAATAGATACTTATCTTTTCATTTCTACTTGTATACACAAAATAGAAATAAAAGTATTACCCGTCGTATATTACCGTGGGGTGAGGTCATGAGAACGGACCTTTTAGGGTACCTGCCTCCTCGGATCTTCCGACTTCAGGTACCCCAGCGATTCCCAGCCTGAGTTGACTCGCTGAAGTGAAAGTGAAAAGTGAAAGTACGTAACCTCTTCCTTTGCCGTTGGGTGAGGTCACAAGAACGGACCTCTTAGGGTCCCTACCCCCTCGGACCACCCAACGGCAGATACCCCAGCGTGTCTCAGCCTGTGCTGACTTCGCTGAATCGTCGTCGTATATTACGTATAGTACCATATAGAACGAAAAAGATGAATTATTATGTTAAATATCAATTAAGATATAGTAATGAATTCTCTATCGATGTAAGATAAGGTAACGTACGAACATGGTATTAAATGAATTGGTTTGGAGATGACTAACTATAAACCGAAATAAGGTTACAAGACGAGGACTATTTTACGATAACGTTACTAATTTTAAGTTTTATATAATAAAGTGTATATACATTTGTATAAAAGCCAAGTCTGACTGTGAGTTTTATATGTTACTGGACATCCGATGTGATCACAAATGACAGACTAATAGTTCAGTCAATTTAAAGGTCTTCATCGTAACGAGTGGAGTCAAGGTGTACGGAAAATTTTCTTTCCTTTTTTCTCCTACATTGACGTAAAGACGGTGTTTCACAGAAAAAACATGAGTAGCCCAAAAAAAGGATTTAAGTTGGGGACGCCAAGTGTAGACTAGGACCGACGAAAAACTGTCGGGAAGATGTACAATACCTCAATCACCTAAAATGGACAGAGTATTAAAGTGACTATATAGATGACGTAGTAAGGAAGTATCTTCACTTATAATACTAAGTTTCTTGAATATTTAAAATATCCATTTTTGCACGAGAGACGAGAACTAAAATAAACGTATAAAATTATCACTTCATCAATAAAATTGTATAAATAAATAAATGACAAAATGAAGTATAAGTCGTTTTGTCGATAAAAATAACTTCAAAATCACAAAAAGGAAAACAAAGATTGTCATACGAGATATCATTTGAATACTAAGAAAAACATAAAGGAATGTAGGTAAGTTAAAAATGAACCTCCACCAAACTTTTATAAAAATAGGTTTCATTGAGGTAAAAAAGTCTTTATAGTCTCAGTTCTTTTGTTCTACATCTAAGTAAATAAGTGAATGAGTAAGTTAGTTTCACATAAGTTAGGAGGTGTTTGGTTGATAAAAAGAACCATGACTACTGTGTCACCCCTTATTCCAAGTCAGAAAAACGGTGAATGTAAAGTTACTCCTTTTTTATTTCCTCTTTTTCCTGATCTCTTACTACTCACTTTACCTAAAACAAAACAAAAATCTAGTCCATCCTCCTTAGTTTCAACGGGTAAAAATTGTCCTAACTAATATGGTGGAACTTCCGATTCCCTCACTGTCTTATGTTTGTCGGAAAAGAGACGGGTTTTAATAAGAATGTTAGTCTTTCCTCACGAAATCGCGGGATATAAATTATAAATCTACATAAGGTTGAACCAATTAAAAAATTTAATAAGACGGAATTGAGAGAAAATGTAAAATATTTACCAAAGTAGTTTTTTGAAAGTCTTTTGACTGAAGATTTTATGAGACAATTTATGGGTTTTGTTGTTATAAAGAGTGATTTAAAGTTGGAACTAAGTTCTCTACCCTCTTATTGTGAACTGTCCCTGTTTTTATTTATGTCTTCACACCACTCTTTTTAGTGTCATCAAACGTTTATTGATTTTTTGTGTATGTCCCGGCTAGTCTTGACCTCCATTTGACAGGTGCCTACGAATGGCTCTGTCGTGTTACTCGTTGATTGAGGAGTGTACGTGACGACAAGACAATCGTAATACGTACCCGGTCCTCTAGAGGCGAAGAGGTTTCTCAACGAACGAAAACAAAACAAAACAAAACAAAACAAAAGGGTCTATATCTTTCGACATTATCATTTTGCCACCATGCCTAAGACGACATATTGAAAGGGTTATAGAAGATCAGTCGTTACTTCGGTTTCATGATAGACAAACCGGAGTAAAAGATAACGTTTTTGTTACTGAAACACTTCTCGAAACCAAAACCTTTGTCTAGTTGACCTTAGTTTAGGGAATGATTGGTGAATAATTCGTACACTGGAGTACGTTTCAGTGGATTGTAAGATGTGGAACCAATGGGGTGTAATTTTCTCTCCTTCTCGTGAGTAAAGTATATCGAAAATACCATTAATTTACTCGTTTAAGTAAGTTTTGTGAATCTTGTCATGGAACACGAATCACTCACAAGATAATAACACTAAAAGTGATTATAAATTGGTCGAGTGACAACAAGTCCACATAAAGTATATCTTTCGTGTTTCGTACCACCCAAACGAATGGTGGACCCTTACAACACACTGGTAGTTGTGATGGATCAAGGTGTTGTAAAAGTAGTGAGGTTTTCCTGTAGGAAAGGGGTGATTCGTCAGTAAAGAGTAAGAGGGGAAAAGGGGTCTGGGGTTATTGGTGATTAAACGAAAGATAAAGATACCTAAAAGAATAAGACATATAAAGAATGGATGATATATGAAGTTTACCTCGTATATTATCCTTCGAAAAACACAGACTGAAGAAAGTAAATCACATACGAAAGTTTCTAGTAAGTAGAACATGGTTCATAGTCATGAAGTAAGGAAAAATACTACCTTACACTAAAGTAATATATCTATTTGTCGTAGGACAAATGGGTAAGTAGTCAACTACCTTTAAACTCAATAAAGGTGTAAAACCACTAACACTTATTACGACAATTCTTATAGACACGTTCAACGACAGACTTGTACAGAAGTCAAGAAACCCCGTATACGAACCCTCACCTTTGCGACTCAGTATGCCATTAAGATATAAAATGAATAACCCCTTGGTGTTTTGGTAAAAGGTGTCACCAATCTTGAGAAATGTAAAAGTGGTTGATATATACTCCCAAGACTAAAGAGATGAAGGAAGAATTGTGACAATAAAAGGGAAAAATTTTAAATATTATCGGTAGGAACGTACACACATCTCCATATAGTAACACCAAAAGTAAACGTAAAGAGATCACTGATAAGTACGACTAATAGAAAAGTACGTGGATAAACGTGTAGAAGGAGTCTCCTTACAGATAAGTTCGGGAAATGAGTTTAAAAATTCACGACAAATTAACACAGAGAGAATCAACAACTCATCATTCTCGTGAAATACATAGGACCTATCATGTGGGAAAGTCTAGTTCCTGAATTTTCATAAAGGAGGGTAAAGAATCTGACGGAAAAGTGTAAGAACTGTCACAAGAAACTCTGTGTTTTGGAAAAGTAAAACTACTACAGGTTTAATAGAAAATATATATATATAATAACGGACACTAAAAACATAGTATAGATTCTTGGGTAACGTTTTAGGTTTCAGTATTTCCGAAGTGGGAACACACATACACATTCAAAAAATCGAAACCTGAAATAAAAATACTGGATCAAACTCTATGAGAAACACTCTTTTCTAGATTGTAGTGGGAAAATGTACTCCTATAGGTCAACATGGTCATGGGAACANTATATATATAATAACGGACACTAAAAACATAGTATGGATTCTTGGGTAACGTTTTAGGTTTCAGTATTTCCGAAGTGGGAACACACATACACATTCAAAAAATCGAAACCTGAAATAAAAATACTGGATCAAACTCTATGAGAAACACTCTTTTCTAGATTGTAGTGGGAAAATGTACTCCTATAGGTCAACATGGTCATGGGAACACCTTCTCTGTTAGGAAAAAAAGGATAAGTTTTGTCAGAAACGTAACCGGTAACATCTTGTTACCGGTTACTTTAGGGACAGCTTTTAGTTGACTAGTGTATACGTACCCTAATAGAAACCTGAGAGTCAGAATAAGGTAACTAGACATACAGATAGGAATACAGTCAAGTGGGGACAAAACTGATAAAGTCGAAACATCATTCAAACCTTTAATCCTTTACACTTGGTAGGTTGAAACCAGAAGAAAAGATTCTAACAAAACAGATAGATCTCAGTTTGGTGAAGCAAAAAATTTTTCAATAATTACTGTTTTTTATCTCAACCTGATATCCACTTCTCTGTATTGTTCTAGGGTATCGATCATGGAATCACACTTAAAATTATATTTTACAAATCGTCAGAGTTAATCCTTATTTTAAAATTACACAAAAGTCTCAAACGTTGTTAAAAATTCTACACGGACTTATCCTCTTTGACCTTTTGTTCCGTCAAATTTCTATAATTATAGTTATTATTATTGATAAGTTTTAGTCATTATAACATATAAAAAGACTTTCGTGAACGGGTGTGTGTAATGAACCGACAACAACCCCAAGTCAGTGATTCGTACAGACTGAGAAATGTTAGGGTACCTGACGTCGTGTGGTCCGAAGGGAGAGAAAGTGATAGAGGGTCTCAAAACGAGTTTGAGTACAGGTAACTCAGCCACTACAGTAAGTTGGTAGAGTAGGAGACAGAGGGGGAAGAGGAGGACGGAAGATAGAAAGGACCGTGGTCCCAGAAGGGGTCACTCAGTCAAGAAGAGTAGTCTACCGGTTTCTTAACCTCGAAGTCGTAGTCAGGAAGGTTACTTATACGTCCCAACTAGTGGAAGTCCTAACTGACCAAACAAACGGAACGACAGGTTCCATGAGATTTCTCAGAAGTAGTGGTATCGACCTTCAGTAATTAGCAAACCGTGAGTCGGAAGAAATACCAGGTTGAGAGTGTAAGTATGCACTGATGACCTTTTTGGTATCGAAACTGATATATCTTGAAAGAGTAGTTTCATTACAGAGACAAAAAATTATGTGACAGATCCAAACAGTATCGCAAAGAAGGTCCCTCGTTCGCAGAATTAGAGTACTGACGTCAGTTGTAGACGTCACTAAAACCTCGGGTCCTTTTATTTTTGACGGTGACAAGGGTGAAAAAGGGGTAGATAATCGGTACTTAGTTACTACGTTGTTAGAAGGAAAAAACTCACAACTCATAAATTCGGTTGAGAAAGTGAGAGGAGAAGGTGGAAGTAGTTCTCCGAGAAATCAAGGAGAAGCAAAACCGGTAATCTCACCATAGTAGACGTATGGACTCCAACAACTATAAAGAAGGTCGGTAGAACTGAGGTCGAACTATAAACTATAACAGAGTGTTTTCAAGATACTTCGTCAGTCCTGTTCGTACTAATAGGAGTTATACATTTACTCCTTTGATTTCGGGACTCTTCATTTCGTTACTCCAGTTGCAACGTGTCGTTTATTCACAATCTCAGTTTTATGTTACGATACAGAAGACTAAGGGTCTGGTCAATAAAGTCGGACTGTTTAGTTGTAGTCGGAACCTATTTAACCCAGAATAACTATTAAAATAAAGTTAAACCCACTTTTTTTTTGATACAATAATGACTCTTGAAAACATTAACAAAGACGTTTAGTAAATGTGTGAGGTTCCAGAGTTTCTATTCATTTTACCTCTATTTTTAATTCCTAAAGTCGACAGAACTCTCAATGGACACACATCTATACTGAAGAAATCCAACTAAGAGAAATATGGAATTCGATACTTTGAAGAGGTGTGTGACAATACGGGGTTAAAGAATAAGAAGAGGGGACGTGTTTCAAAAGAGACTGTAAATTTAATAAAAATTGATGGTTTATATATAAAAGAATTCGTTGAATTCAATTCGTTGTGTCTAAACAAACGTATTAGACACTACTTTTTGGGTACGTTCAGTTTCCCGATCGGCTCTCTTTACCATCCTTAGTGGAGAATTCATAAGTAGATGACCGGAGTATTTTCATAGTATCCTTATAATATTTCATATTTTTCTATGTTAGACTTCTTCATAATACGGATGACTGGAAACCTCTTGAGTAAATTTCGGTTTCTTTCTTTTTATGACCACCTAAAAAATCCAGTTATCCTACATAGATTTTGAGGTTTCAGGTCACGGTCTTCTTGGTGAGTCGGGTACAAGAAAGTTTCGTCACTTACTTCACCAGAACAATAGTTATACGTCGTCCTTTTTTGTACACGAGTGAAGGTATTCTTTCATTTGAATCTTAAAAGGGACTTTCAAACTCAGTGACACCATATTAGGCTTGACTTTAAGTTAAAGTTAATAAGAGTTCACGTTGATACGACAAAGAAAATAAGACGACAAACACTTTATCGTTAGAGTCGTTAACTTATAATTAAAAGTGGTTCTTTCGTAAGGTTTGAGAAGAAGTTTCTCCCTCAATTCGAATAATTAAGTAAGGAATTGTTCTCCTCTTTCACGTACTGAACGACATATTCCTTATTCTTGAGGATCCCCGGTTCTTCTAAATTAGTTCCTAACTTCCCCTTCCTTTTCGCTTATTTGGTCTTCCGTCTTCTTACACTCCAGTGGACTGAAAAATCTCTCTCTCTTTTTTTTTTTTTGTTAAAGGTCTCGAGTCGGTTTCACTTCATTGTTATGTTTCGGTAGTCTTCATGTTTAAGGAGGACTCTATATTCGATTCCGTAACTGAAAGGAAATAATACGGTGAAATTAAAGACCCTTTTAAGGTTTCGTTTCCAAATATAAAGTACTATAACAGTCGAAACGTATTCTGATGAACACGATGAGTACTGAATGTGTCGGTATCCCTGTGTTAACTAAAAAAAGAGGGAGTATTTAGACTTTTACAAGAGACGGAAGGGTCATCTAGAGATTATAAATAACCACAGATAGGATTTTATTGTCAAGTTCCAACCTCGATACCTTTGTAAACCCCGAGATTAAATGGTATCTCTTACAGATGACTTCTAGTCGCCATTATGTTTCGTGAGGTTCGAACGGGTTTTCTATGGTCTTTGTGGAGGTGATCTGTGTGTATGATAGAAAGGATTATCTAAGACGATGTCTTTTTCAATGTTTGACTGTGTACTGCGTCCCGGAAAGTTGGTCGGATTTCTTAAGGTGCGGACAATTTGTAGTGAATTGAGTATTTATCAGGGAAGGACAAGAAAGTGAAAGAATTTATAATGATTTGTAAAACTCAAAAACAAAGAGACATAATAGACATATCTATCTATAAATGACACAATATTTAATTGACTAGTAAAAATTTATTTAATATATAAAATTTTTAATAGGTAGTTTTTAATTATACCTATTGTGATTAATACTTTTTATTGGTATAAAAATTTTTATTTTATAGATCCATCTTTTACTGCAACAAAATTTACAAAAGTTTATAGGAATCACAGACTAAATTTTTCGTCTCTCAACCTAGGAGTAAGGTCGAAGATACAAGTTATACAATTCTATAGTACAGTGGAGATTTTTTTGTGTTATATGAACATTATCTTACTCTTAAAATTTTCCGTTTATTACGGAATCATAATAATACTTTTAGTACAACTGGAGTATCTCGGGGGCTTTCACGGAACTCCTGGAGTCAGAGGGTCTCAAAGGGTGTAGTGTGAAATTTTTGATTTCGAAATCTTATAGTCTCCTAGTATGTCCCTGACCTCAGATATATATTTCCTTCATTGATCTTTATCTGAGGATTGTTTATTGATGTCGACTAGAACAATTCCAAAAGTGTATTAAAGAAGATTTATTTACAGTATAGTCAATGTAAAGAGAGAGAAAAACTCCAGTAAATCCGTCTCTATGTCATAGTCGAGGTACGCCCTGTAGTTTTTAGAACCATCTATTCTTTGTCACCTAGCACAGACTTTCTCATCTGACCCCTTATATCAAGAAAAAAGTAATCTTAATTAATAGAAGTATTATTTATGTTTACACTTAAACGGTGTATTAGGGTGTTATGGTCTCGGATGTACTTGAGTCATACTGTACAAAGGAGGGTCTGTCCAGTTGTTCTAGAGTACAGATTTTACGACGAAAGTTACCGTAGAGACATAACATTGTGAAACTATTGACCCCGACTAGTGACACAAACGTAATGAGAACAACCTAAGTATATTCGGGATGTTACACTATTCATCTTTCATTAAGAACTTTAGTCTTTTTTTTTTTCACGTTCCTTATAAAAACGACGTGTTTAATCACGTACACGCCCAAGTATTGACCAAACCCTCTATGTGTGACTTAATAAAATCACCAATGGGATTTTTTATATTGTAAGTGTGATTTGTTACGAATTTCCATTAGGTTTAGAAGATGAACTTATTATTTTTCTAGAAATAGAAAATATTTAAGACTAGTAGAGAGGAGTCGAATGTCCGTCGAAAACAGATCATAAAAAATAAAAGTGTGGAATGTTTAACTACGATAATGACCAAATATCCTAGTCATAAAATGATCTAAATGGTTGTATAGATGAATTAAGAAAAGAGTAGTAAAGAAAAATATGAAACCTGGAGGGAAGATCCTAAAAGAAAAATTTCAGTCCCAGACGACCACCATTTAAGAGAGTCAAAATTGAAAAAACTTTCCATACAAATAAAGACAGAGTGAGAACCTTCTATCAAAACGACCCAAATGTTTAGATTAAACTGTAACAAGTATCGTGAACGCCCGAAATAGATTACAAAAGACAGAAAGTAACTACGATACTCTCTCTGGACAATCAGAGTACCACGAACAAGTAACCTGTCGAATAGGAAAGAGACATCGACGAGAATTCTAAAGTGAGAACAGGAACCCCAAGATACCCACCCGAAGGTCTATAGGACCACACCAGAAGAAATATAAATAGGACGAACTCTAAACAACTACGAGGACTTAGATTCCGAAATCGAAAAGAAGCTGAGACTTTTTAAGAGTCAGTAATGTAAAAGTTTATAGTCAGAGATAAAAGAGATCGGAAAGGAAGACGGTAAAGTCATTCTCCGTGGAATCTGGATGAGTGATACGAGAGATGTAGAGAATTAGACCGAAAATGTGAAAGGTTGATAGACGGAAAAATACGATGTTAGAAAGTCCAGAAGGTCAAAAGATCTAAAATTGATAAATTAGGTACCTCACTGCAAAATTTTTGATTAAAATTAACGATTTGAAGATAAACTAATCAAAATCTCGACAATTTAGTAAAATATGGTAAAATTAATAGAAAAATCATTGATATTGTACTTATGAATAAATGTTGGAATGGACTATTAATATTATAATACTAGGATAGAAAACAACAAAGGGAACTAGGATCTACTACCACTAAAGGAACATGTAAATCACTAAAATGTATGACTCGAACACCGGTACAATTGAAATAGGTATTTTAATAAACCCTAAACATGACTCTCATAAATACTCCCAAAAGTCAACGAAGATATTTAGTAGGTTCTTATGAAATTTATAAATCGAACCCTTAAAGTCCGTTTAATCATCACATTTACATACGACGGTTAAACATCTACCAGTGAAACATCAATGTTTATAAAGAGTTGAACGTGAGTCTGGTTGACTCAGGGTCCCGAACTGAAAGTTCTGAGGTATCTACCGTCCCGATGACCCTTAGTTCTCTCGTCGTCCAAGGACCAAAGTAAATCAGGAAACTGGACCTTTCCATAAAAATAAAAGTTCGGTCAAGTTGGTATATAAACCGTACCAATAATTTCTATGATTCCCTTTATAAAATTCTCGAAAACTACTCATAACTAAAAGTCTTATCGATCGGTCAACATAGTAGTCTTTACCTACGAGGAAGGAGGATGTGACAACTACCCTTTCATTTAACCATGTCAGTGATGCCTCTTGTTTAACTCAAAGGAATTTTTTGATTTTCGTCTCAATGGTATAATAGGACATCTCTTTTAATGTTAATCTTTTCTTAGTGCGTGTGACGTACATTTTCTATTACAAGCGACGTCGCGATAAATGTTACCGGTTCTGTACCTTCTTTGGATTTATAGAGAAATTTCTTTTACACCGTATGTCTATGTTGCCCCATAATGAGTCGGTATCTTTTATTACTTTATTACGTTAAACATCGTTGTACCCACCTGGATCCCTAATAGTGTCATTCACTTCACTCGGTCTGTTTCTGTTTATAACGTACTATACCAAATATACACTCAGACTTTTTTCTTACTATGTTTACTTGAATAAATGTTTTGTTTGTCAGAGTGTCTGAATGTCAATGGTTTCACCTTTTCACCCCTTCCTATTTAGTCCTTAAACCATAATTGTCTCTGTGTGATACAATATACTTCACCTATAGGTCGTCCTAGATGAGATGACATTATCGGATATTCCCTTTTCTTAGACTTTTTCTTATATATATTTATATATTGACTTAGTGACGATATGTGGACTTACATTGTGTTGTAACATTTAGTTGATGTATAGTTAATTTTTCTTTACCTACAAGGAGCCGAATTTCATATATGACATACGATTGAGCGAAGTCAGCCCAGGTTGAGAAACTCTGACCTGACGTCGGGTGGTCCGAGGAGACTTGTACCCTGAGAGATCCGTTCTTATGACCTTACCCGACAGTACGAGAGGAGGTCCCCTAGAAGGGCTGGGTCCCTAGCTTGGGCTCAGAGAATACAAATGACGTAACCGTCCACCCAAGAAATGGTGATCGTAATGGACTCTTCGGGTTTCATTTATGATGTATGTCGTACAAATATACGTTTAAGATCATACTCCCGTATAGAAATTGAATGGTATAAATTACTGTTCTATAGTAAACGATTTCAGTATATGAAAAATTTTGAAGAGTCCATAATTATAAAATATATTAAATAAAATTTAATTTACTTTTAAACGTGTTAATACACCATGATTTGGGTTCAAGACAAAAGGTAAAAACAATCTTTTATGATTCTTCTGTTTTTATTCTTTAAATAGATTCACCGTCGATATTTATGTCAGTACATCGATACTCAATTTTAGATTGGATTTTCAAAACGTCGAAAATTAGGTCAGTGAAGTCGAAAATAGGTGTTATAAAGATACTACAGAGAACCTATTTTTATGTGACTATCTCTAATTACTATATTAATTGAAATACAAGTGTATATTAGATGTACGTCTTATTAGTCTGTACTGTTTGAAATATTATTACATGGGTAATTAAAAGAAAAGTATAAATAAGAATGTAAAAAGTTGAGAAGGTCCACCATAAAGTTCAGTACTTATTTTGTATTAAAAAATTTATTTGTCTTGAAATGTTTTCGACGTTAATAAATGTAACCAGTTATAGAGTTGTCTTAAATTGTAGTTTATTAAATTGAAGTTTGTTAAGATTTCTATAGATCTCGAGTGGAGACCGACGATCACTGTATCTACAATTGTCACTTTATCAAAGAGTAAAAGATATTTTAAAAGATCACCTTAGACCGACATCGGTAGTCTATTTTGTCTGTAAGTTCTGTCCGAAACCATAAGTCGGAAGTTTGCAATGGATGATGTATAAGGTATATTTTAACGTGTAGAGTCCTGAGTATAGTCTTTTTAATTTGGTCAAATAAAAATTTCATATAAGTTTTTTACATTTAATATTCCTGAAACCGAATTAAAGTAAACGAGTTCAAGAGTATTTAATTGTGAGATTTTTTATATTTGACGATGTAGACGTTTACTAATGTTAATGTCCTTACACGATATTCATTAATATTTAATGGTCTTATGAATTAAAAGGGAGATAGACTTTTTGTTGCTGTTTTGATTTGTGCGTTTGTTTGTTTAGACCGTGATCAAAACCCCTGTTTCCTTGAAGTGTAAAATTTATTCTCTTCTTTGTGACCCAGCTTTAAAGAAAACACCGAGACGAAATTGTATCCGTATTCACCTTTGTCTTAAACCCCGGTTATTCAATTCGTAGGGGATAAAAACTTTAAGTACCCGACACTTTCATAATGCATTCTCGGAAATTTAGGGGAGGTCTTCATAAATTTCGTAGTAGTTATACTTTATCGTACCCTGTTCGTTAGTATTATAGAATACCGATTTACCCTGACCTCTCAGGAAGGTATACCCGTCCTCACGATTTTTCGTCAGCAAAAGGGTATTCCCTCCGATAGTCTAAGAGGAAACAATACTTCCACTAGAGGCATATCTAGATAGATCATCGTCTTTTGAATGACTTTAGTTTACTATACTGTATAAAGTTTAATGGAACGTTTGATACTAATCTGTAAATCGTTTTCTTTGCATTTTCCTTTATCTAAACCCCTCACTATTACATTGTCGTAGAAAGGTTCCGTGTTTATTTTTACTTTATGACCTCTTGTGAAGAGTACCTTATAGGTTCAAGTATGTCGAATAGAGGGTTCATGTTCAGTAGATCGACCGTCTGACGAGAATTGATCTAAAAAAAATTACCTGCAAATAACCATCCTCGTAGAGAACCATAGGACGTAAAAAAATTTAGGTTACTATTTGGTATTCTTAAGTGTTTTCCCTTTTAGTATTACAATTATCTAATATATAATCTTGTATCCTTTCTGATCAATGAGTTTTGGAATGTTTTCTAAAAAAATTTTTACTATTGAGTAAATAAAAAAGTTTAAAAAAGTTAATTTTTATGTTAAACAATCACTCCACAAAAAAAAAAAAAAAAATTGGGAATCATTTTACTAACCGTTTCACTTAAATATCTCTTCTTGGTTTGTTTAATGTACCTAACAAATTCGTTGAGTCACTTTCCGGTAAGGGGTAGTGATGACGAATTCGATACGTTGTCCTTAAGATTTCCTTACCTCAGACCTCCGTCTCACGGATCAAAACGTCGGGACGACTCGTGAATGCTCTATACTTGACCTGTCAGTGGGAGACACTGAGTCACCCACTTTGGCCCCATTATGATGATGGATCCACTATCACAATAAGACTCCCAATTTACTTGTTTTAAAATATTTCACGAATCCCGGTATGGTCCATGTATTCTTCAAGTTCCTTCATAAAATAGTAAAGGTAATCCCGTCTCCCTTTTTCTTTAGTCAAGTCTATAATTCTTTACACTCAGAACCAGAGTCTTAACGGAGTAAGAATCTGTTCTTCATTAAGTCAAAGTGGATACTATGATTAGTGTAGTGAGAGATGGGAGGGTCCTCACTCCTAGATCACTAAAATATACAGACCCATGGAACTTTTCGTTGTTCACATTGGAAACTCAAGAGACCTCTTTCTGTGGTTTAACGTTCCATGTCATAGTATACTTAAGAATAAGAATATAAAGTTTTTTATAGTTTGTGGCCCCAGTGTATCCAAATGAAAGCATAAATTTACGGGGTGACTTACCACGTAAACTGTGACTTCTCGGAATTTTGAGTGACTATAATTGTGAAGTCCAGTTTTTATTCCTCTTAAAAAATGGGTCACTAATGATGCACGGTTGATCAAACAGTGTCTAAATCAAGTAGTGTACTAGATATCATTTCTTAAAACTTTAGTGAGAACAAAAATATTAAATTAAGATAGTTAATAATATAAACGTATTTCTCTCTCTGTTTACTAATCCTGATTAGTCCTTTCTTTGTACTTGTGTCATTGTGGATTGTCAGGACTGGGATGCCCCCGGGAGGGCCCGGACGAGTCATGAACGAGATCGTGTGTGACACCATAGGAGGGTCTTCTCAGACGTAAGGAGGATCCCTGAGACAGAACCCCCCGTCCGGGTCTCACGGTACTTATCCATGAGGTACCCCGTCTAGAGTCGACTACTGTTCACGTCCGTCTCCTGTTTATAGGGAGGAGGAAACCCACCCGTTACGACCCAACCCAAGGTGTGGCACAGGGTCTCCGGTGGTCGTCCTGATTCGAGGTCAAAAGGGGTCGCCATTGGACGCCCTATTCCACGAAGAGTAAACGAAGGAGTGAAAGGGACCGAACGAAGGGTGAAGAGTCGGTGAGGACCCTAGTGAAGAGTTGGATCAACAGAGTCGTAAGACTTCTTTGAGTCTCCTCTAAGAACGGACCTCTTAAGGTACCTGTCTTCTCGACTCGTCCGATATCAAGTACGCTAGCGTCTTCAACCCGCACTGAATCGTGATAGAAAGAAAGATGGTACACGTTCGTACGATTCCCGAAGTGTATATTACCAAAGGGAAACCAGGAGTCACGAGTTCGGAGCTCAGGAACCGACGACTGAGAGGAGTCGGACTGACGATTTACAACCAAGTGGTCTCCTGAGTCGGACCTTATGGAAGAGAACAGACGAAGTAAAATACGGATACATCAGAATAACTAAGGTTCCCAAAGACATCAAAGACACGGTTGTTGAGATTTTACTGATAAAGGTCGGGACTGACAAGGGGGTTTGAGGTCTAAACATAGAAATTCACTACTAATTGTAGGGGTTCATTTACAATTGTTCCGGTTTCGTCTTGAGAACGATAGGGAACGTTTTGGACGTAGAGGAGGCAAGACACGTAGAGTTCTATACCACAGTGATAGGTAGTCAAGGAGTTCCCGAACAAAAGCTAAGAAGGGGAGGAAAGTAAGGCGTATAACTTAGGTAATCGTCTAAAAGAACTAAACTGGAGTTTTTAGGTGAGATCGTGAGACAGGGGTATAGATCTTGGTGTTGGAACAGATTCGTGTTAGAAGTAGACCTGATAACCTCATCAAAGGAGAGTCCATACCTGGACTGTCTAGTCTTCTATAATTCTTCTCCACCGTTCTTATGTGTCTTCTTGACATGTTTTTTCTAGAAGTGCTGGGTCAATTAATGCTTCCACACTAGTGAGTGGATCTCCGTATGTAGGACCTTACACTTCAGTTCACCCGGAATCCTTCGTAATGATGTTTGTTTCGATCACCTCCACTACCTTAAGGTCACCTCGATAAAGTTTAGGATTTGCTACTACGACACTTTCACGACGTGAGTTGTACGGTCGTTTAAACCTTTTGAGTCGTCACCGGTGTCCTGACCTTTTCCAGTGAAAAGTAAGGTTAGGGTTTCTTTCCTTTATGGTTTCTTACGAGTTTGATGACGTGTTAACGTGAGTTGAGTGTGCGATCATTTTATTACGAGTTTTAAGAGGTTCGGTCCGAAGTCGTTATACACTTGACACTTGAAGGTCTACAAGTTCGACCAAAATCTTTTCCGTCTCCTTAGTCTCTAGTTTAACGGTTGTTGGTCACCTAGTAACCTTTTTGTTCCCTCAAGATCTTTTTGTAAATAAAGACGAAATAACTGATACGGTTTCGGAAACTGACACACCTAGTGTTATTTGACCTTTTAAAACTTTCTCTACCCTTATAGTCTGGTGGACTGGACGGAACACTCTTTGGGTATAAGTCCAGTCCTTCGTTATCAATCTTACTCTGTACCTTGTTGTCTGACCAAGGTTTATCCCTTTCCTCATGTGGTTCCGACATATAACAGTGTGACGAATAAATTGAATATACGTCTCATATAGTACTTTTTACGACCCGACCTACTTCGTGTTCGATCTTTTTTCTAACGGTCCTCTTTATAGTTATTGGTGTCTATACGTCTATTGTGGTGGGAATACCGTCTTTCACTTCTTCTTGATTTCTCGGAGAACTACTTTCACTTTCTCCTCTCACTTTTACAACCGGATTTCGAGTTGTAAGTCTTTTGATTCTAGTACCGTAGGCCAGGGTAGTGAAGTACCGTTTATCTACCCCTTTGTCACCCTTGTCATTGTCTGAAAAAACTCCCCGAGGTTTTAGTGACGTCTACCACTGACATCGGTTCTTTAATTTTCTACGAATAAGGAATATACCTTTTAATACTGGTTGGATCTGTCGTATAACTTTTCGTCTCTGTAATGAAACGGTTGTTTCCAGGCAGATCAGTTCCGATACCAAAAAGGTCATTAATACATACCTACACTCTCAACCCGACACTTCTTTCGACTCGTGGTTTCTCAACTACGAAAACTTGACACCACAACCTCTTCTGAGGACTCTCAGGGAACCTGACGTTCCTCTAGGTTGGTCGGGGAGGATTTCCTCTAGTCAGGACCCACAAGTAACCTTCCTGACTACGACTTCGACTTTGAGGTTATGAAACCGGTGGACTATACTTCTCGACTGAGTAAACTTTTCTGGGACTAAGACCTTTTCTAACTCCCGCCCTTCTCTTCCCCTGTTGTCTCCTACTCTACCAGCCTATCGTAGTGGTTGAGTTACCTGTGCTCAAACCCATCCGAGGTCCTCAACCACAACCTGTCCCTCCAGACCGTACGACACCAAGTACCCCACCGTTTCTCAGTCTGTACTGATTCGCTGACTTCACTTGACTCCATATGTTTTATGGAGTATTTACTTTATATATATATGTGTATAAATTATAATGCGTTCGGTAGTAGAAGGGAGGAGAATTTACCGTGGATTAGTATGAATACTATTTTGAGTTTAAGGAACATGACCGAATGTTCCGACATGTCAAAGACTGGGAAAGGAAGAGATCATAGACGTACTGAAAGAGGAATATAGTAACGAGTTCAGAGTAACCGGGAAAGGGGACAAAGAGCTAATGTCGTTTAACTAAGAACAGGATCTCGAAAATAGCACTGATAAAGGAGACAGAGTTCACTGGAAGAGACTTTAGAAACATCCCAACGTACAGGTCAGCGAAGTCAGTACAGGTGGAGAAACGTTGTGATACCTGACATCGGGTGGTCCGAGGACACAGGTACCCTAAGAGGTCCGTTCTTATGACCTCACTCAACTGTACGGGAGGGGGGTCCTTCTACTAGAAACGTTGGGTCTCTATCTTGGACACAGAGGACGAAACGTCCGTTTTCGGGCAAACGTCCCAACAACAACAAATCCGTGAATCAACATAGGCTGAAAAACGTTGGGGTACCTGGCGTCGTGTGGTCCGGAGTTACAGAAAATGGTAGAGGGTCTCGAACGAGTTTGAGTACAGGTAGCTCAACCACTACGGTAGGTTGGTAGAGTAGAAGACAGTAGGGGAAGAGGACGACGGAAGTTAGAGATGGTCGTAGTCCCAGAGAAGATTACTTAGTCGAGAAGCGTAGTCCACCGGTTTCAAACATACCAATGTAGTAAGAATAAGTTCAGAGTGGAGTTTATATAGAAGAAGTAATTCTTGAGATATTTGATGAAGTACGTTATATATCGGGACGGTAATAAAGGTTTGTCCTTAATGTAAAAAAGTACGAGTAAAGAATATATGATCAATAAAAAGAGAATAAGTCGAGTCAAGTCAAGTCAGTGAGTCAGCACATACTGAGAAACACTGGGGTACCTGACGTCGTGTAGTTCGAAGGGACAGATAGTGGTTGAGGGTCTCGAATGAGTTTGAACAGGTAACTCATCCACTACGGTAGGTTGGTATAGGAGACAGCGGGGGAAGAGGAAGACGGACGTTAGGAAGGGTCGTAGTCCCAGAAAAGGTTACTTAGTCAAGAAGCGTAGTCCATCGGTTTTATAACCTCAAAGTCGAAGTCGTAGTCAGGAAGGTTTCTTATAAGTCCTGACTAAAGGAAATTCTATACTACCAGTCTAGAGGAACGTCAGGCTCCTTGAGTGTTCTCAGAAGAGGTTGTGGTGTCAAGTTTTCGTAGTTAAGAAGCCACGAGTCGAAAGAAATATCAGGTTGAGAGTATAAGTATGTACTGGTCACCTTTTTGGTATCGAAACCGATCTACCTGGAAACAACCGTTTCATTACAGAGACGGAAAATTATACGACAGATCCAACCAGTATCAAAAAGAAGGTTCCTTGTTCAAAGAAAATTAAAGTACCGACGTTAGTAGTAGACGTCACTAAAACCTCGGGGGGTTTTATTTCAGAGAGTGACAAAGGTAACAAAGGGGTAGATAAACGGTACTTTACTACCCTGGTCTACGGTACTAGAATCAAAAGACTTACGACTCAAAATTCGGTTGAAAAAGTGAGAGGAGAAAGTGAAAGTAGTTCTTTCGGAGAAGGAGACTAATCTCCGGTTATTACCCTTAAAACAGAATATCCTGCAAGTCTCGTAGATCTTATATTTGAACTGTGTACCATCCGGGTATTATTTAAAACATCTTATTTTGTTTACTCTCCTTGATAACAGTCAGGGTAAAAGTTCCACTACTTTGACGGACGTCCATCAATACGTGTGACAAGGTCGGTTATCTCGTACTCTAACTACGACAATAGGTTAGTCGGACTGTGGTCTCGGGTGTATAAATTGGTAAACTGGGTTAAAAGAGATATAAACTCACCATTCCCTTATACTTTAACTTTGTTTGTTTTTCTGAATTAGGTTCTTGTCCCACGTAGGTAAAAATGTGACATGGATGCACTTCCTCAGTCGTTCAAGGTCGTTAAGACTCTAGATATTTTCTAAGTATTAAGAACTCTTTATTTAGGATTAAAAATACGTTACACCCATATGGTTCTTCTTTCCTTTCGTCACGATATAATCGAGAGTGGGAGATGGGTGCGGATAATTCCATCTAGGTTGTCCCGTTTGTTGTCCAATGTTAAAAGTCTGGTAAAGAGTAACCTTTTAATTTTCTGAGGTCTTATTTTATGTTGGATCAAGTAAAACAGACGTTTGATGATCTTTTTGTTTGTATAAGTCGTTACAAAGGAAATACCCTGACTTTGACGTAATTTGTGTATACATACATTAAACCTTAGTCTTGGTGCTACCGGATGTTTGGTTCCGTATACTTATCTATATATAAACACACACACGTTTCGTCTTACCGTAGTTTTATCTTTATGAGTATTTTTATGTGATGGGTTTAGAAGATTTTAATAAAACTATACAAAATGTTCCTCTGGGACCGTATGACTTACTGTTTAAGGTAGGTTCGAAAAAATTTTTTATTATATAAATCAATTTCTTTTTTTTAATTCCTTCTTTATGTATTTATTGTTTAGAAATGGTTCTCCTCGGTTTGTACACAATATTAGGATCATATCGATAATTATTATTATCTCTCTTCTTCTTCGTTATAATTGGGAGTACGGTTTTAGGCGTTCTCACTGATCTTTACCGTGTTTCTGTGCAATAAATCAGATACAAAATGTAGCAACAGGAGAAAGGATTAAAGAAACAAATGTTATTTATCTCAACTTTTTGTGGTATTAGTTTTTCCTAGACATTCCTGTTTGTTATACAGATTTAGTATAAGGACTACTTCTGTGACTCCAGGTTGATCGTTCACAGTCCCGTCTAAAAACTTAGGTCCTGGAGACTTAGGTTCAAGTTGTGACAAGGGAGGACTGGTGTGTCAGTAGTGTGACTCTTCAGTTCATGAGTAAAACACACACCAAAATGAAATAGTATGAAACGAGACCTACAGTCGTTGCCCTCACGGTATTTCGAACTCAAATTCAGAGAATTTTTTCACGTTTTGGGGACTCTTAATGTTCCCTCCGTGTACCCAATGTCAAGATTGGATCTTACGTCCAACATGGTCCTCCGTCGGAGTGGTTTGTAGAGACCCTCGGTGACAGTCTCTGGTTTCAGTCTAATTATATTCGTCCATTCAGTAAAGAATACTAGAGTCCAAGAATAATTACATTAAACTAGACTATACTTTTAATAAGTAGAAAAGAGACGTTTTCTACTTCAGTCTGTAATAGTGAGTTTCTCTACCCATATGTCTTTTACAATGAGTCTCCCTCTCTTTTTCCAGACTGTAGTCGGTTGGCGGAACTGAGTCTCGTAGAACTTAAGATGCAAACTGACTGTCCTTGTGGTCCTTCTTACTGTTTCCTCCACTTCTCCCTACTACAAAGGATACACATTAAAGACGGACCGGGAAAGAGTGTGGACAGTTTTTTAATATATAGTAAATATGTGACTTCGATAAAGATAGTGGAAACGAGATTCCTTTGTGCTCTCGAATCTGTTTTTAATATAAGTATCTTGTGTGTTAAAATAAAGGTCAGTTGAACGTCGAACAATTTACTAAAACCATGAACAATTTTCTTAAAATAACCAAAACAAACAAAGTGATCTAAACTCTTGGTCAGACCGAAGAGTTTACAGTTGATCCGAGATGAACTCGAAAATTCTTCTAAATCCTAACTAATCTTCTACGTCCTGAACCGATGAGGTCTATCCAGAATTAATTTCTCGTTTATGTTTGTCTTCCCAATCAATCCCTCACACCTTACCTGTACATGGGTGATGACATAAATTTTACCTATTAGTTGTTCCTGGATGACATATGGTGTACCTTGAGACAAGGTACAATTCACCGTCGGACCTACCCTCACCTCAAAGCCCCTCTTACCTATATGTTGTAACAACTAGCCGATATAAGGTTGTATTTTATGTTTCAAATTCTTTTCACTGTTTTAACAAATTTTTAAATACAGGTTGTTTGGACGTGACTTATGGACGATACACTTATCGTGTCCTTCGGGGTCGCTCTTTTGTGATGGACGTTCTCAAAATGTTAGGCGAGTCCTACTAATTTGAGTTAAAACCTTTCCTCTACGTAATTCGTACCTCGTCCCTCACCAATTAAAATTGATGTCCACTTTCGTTCTTTCTGAATTGACCCTTTATACTGAAGGTATAACTCTGATTTCCTTCTTCCTCCCAAACTTGTCGACTCATACTCATTTCATGTCTCTCTTTCAGTTCACACAACTCACTGAAACACGGTGTACGAAACGATCTTTGTATTAGAACTACTAGACTTAATTGAGGAGTTATTTTGGTAACACCGTCATGTTGAAAAGTAAAGGCAATGGAAAAAAAAAAAAAGTCTCTGTTTATAGAAATAATGAGTGTTGTGTTGTGGTTAAGAGATGGAAGTAGGAAAATAGGGTACCTGTCTCCTCAGATTGGTCGATCTCTGGTACTCACCGTCTCAGTCTTTTTTGACTGTACGTATGTACGTGTGTTGTGTGTGTGAGTGTGTGGGAAATAGACATGGAAAACGGGTCAATGTGATATTAAGGAGAGGATTCCCTACTTAATGTAAGGGGATGAGTGTTTCCAGGTATATATCAGTTTCGCCACCAAAAAGGTCATCAGTACATGTCTACACTCTCAACCTGGTATTTCTTCCGATTCGTGACTTCTTGACTACGAAAACTTAACACCATGACCTCTTCTCAGAACTCAGGGAACCTGTCGTTCTTTTAGTTTAGTTAGTTAGGATTTTCTTTAGTTGTAACTTATAAGTAACCTTCCTGACCACGACTTCGACTTCGAGGTTATCAAACCTGTCAATTACGTATTTCAGCTGAGTAACCTTCTGGGACTACGACCGTTTCTAACTCCTGTTGTCCTCTTCCCCTGTTGTCTCCTACTCTACCAACCTACCGTAGTGACTGAGGTACCTGTACTCAGACTCGTTTGAGGTCCTCTGTCACTTCCTGTCCCTTCGGACTATACGACATCAAGTACCCCAGTGTTTCTCAGCCTGTACTGAATCGTTAAGTTGTTGTTGGGTTTTTACTCTGCAGGAATCCGGTTTTACTTGTTTCGTTCTTGAACTTAACATGAATTGTTTCAACCCATTAACCTGAAAGATAGTAAGGGTACTCGTTTTTTTTTTTTTAGGACGTAGGGCGACTCGAGGGTTGCTTACTCTACGGATACCTCTTTAGGATTTGACCCGGATCTTGGACCAGACTCAGTTCAGTTGGGTGTCTATTTATTCTTTATTTGTAAAGAAAATACGGTGACTCAAAGACACAACAATGTTCCTTAATAACACGGTCGTCGACTAATTATGTAGACACATTCAATCCTGGATTCGGGATCTGCCTTACCACCAAAAGGGTACCAAGGATCGTTTTTTCTCCTTCTGAGGTCAAATCTTAAGGACCCGTAGTATCTGACTTCCAATATAAGATTGTATGATTGGGAATTTTCCTCCCCTCTTGGTCCCTTTTCCTATAATCTTCCAATTCGTTGACTTACTTCCATCAGTACCTCCTTCTTCCTTTTCAGAATGGAACCAACTTTAACAGACTCCACCGGATTATTAAATACTTCAATCATTCCATTGAAACTAGATTTAAATCCTCTTAAAACTTACCGTCTGAATCCTTAAAGTTGAAGTAAAATTCCCGTACTTTTCGGTAGTCTTGTCAAACTTATACCTTCGTTGGTCACTTCATCCCACTAAATCCTCGGGATAAATCATGTTTGGCATCACTTCAGCGAGTCGGTACAGGCTGAGAAACGTTGGGGAACCTGACATCGGGTGGTCCGAGGAGGTTGGTACCCTAAGAGGTCCGTTCTTATCACCTCACCCCAACGGTAAAAGAAGAGATCCCCTAGAAGGGTTGGGTCCTAACTTGGGTCCAGAGGGTGTAACGTCCGTCTGTGAAATTGGAGACTGGGTGTTACGGTCCTTTACCGTTGGGTAAGGTCACAAGACCGGACCTCTTATGGTCCTTGTCCCCTTGGACCACCCGACGGTAGATACCCCAACACCCTAGCGTGTCTCAACCTGTACTGACTTCGTCGAATCGTCATCGTCGTCGTAAATCATGTTTGTAAATTACACTAGTGAGTGCCCTCAAACCCTATTAGACGAAGACGACGATTCAACGAAGTTAGCACAGGTTGAGACACGCTAGGGTCTCTGTCGTCGAGTGGTCCGAGGGGTCAGGGACCCTAAGAGGTCCGTTCTTGTGACCTCACCCAATGGTAAAGGAAGAGGTTCCGTACTTTCACTTTTCACTTTCACTTCAGTGAGTCAGTACAGGCTGAGGATCGCTGGGGTACCTGACGTCGGGTGGTCCGAGGAGGTGGGTACCCTAAACGGTCCGTTCTCATAACCTCACCCAACGGTAACGGAAAAGGAACCCCATTAGATCTGTCATTTTATTCTCTGTTATCTGTTAATAAAGAGGATAAATTCAGGTCCAATCAACATCATCAGGGTTGTCTGTGAGGAATATCTTGACTTTCTCAATGAAAGTAAAATTCGAGTAGAAGATCTAACCAGATTTACATTTAACTACGATACTCAGAATTGAAGGTTAAATGAAGTTGTGTAGAAAGTAGATTATAAATAGTTAAGTGATACACACATACGTCTACGTCGGTCGTTAAACATCTACACCAATTTTCTTCGACGAACCGTCGACCCTCTACTCAGTCCAATTTTTTTTTTTTTTAGGTATTTAGATGACGGAAATCCCATTTTACGATTGATTTTTTTCCTTTACTGATACTATACTTTTGACATAGTTGGTTTTGTTGTTTAATGAGTACTACTTCACAAGTTATGGGACTTACAAACTTCTGGAAAAGGTTCGGTTGAAACAGTTCCCGAATCCTTCTACTTTATATATCAAAAAATTAAATGAGTAAAGAAATTTGAATTTTCGTGAACAAATGAGTTTCGTATTGATGTACACTGTATAATTAACCTGACTAATTTTCATGACGTTAAATCACATTTCTAGTTAATCCATATATAAAATCGTATAGTTGAAACTTAAAAATGGTACCGGTTTCTAACCGTTTATATCCTAATAATAAGGGTAACATATACGTAGTAATATAAACTGGTTTTTATAGTTGTTTCTCCTCAAAAAAATCCTGTTCTGGGATGTGAAACATGATATACATTAATAGAAAGTTCTTTCAAAAGACTTAGGGTGATGACACGTATATGAGACATCTTTGATATCAACTCTTTCCGTGCACATGGGATTACAAGTGATGTCGTCATGACTGTTCTCGATTGTGTACCTTCGTTGGATCTATAGGAAGCTGTCTACTGACCTATTTCTTCGAGACCATGTATGTATGTTACGTAGTAAGTCAAGTCAAGTCAAGTCAGCGAGTCAGCACAGGCTGAGAAACGCTGGGGTACTTAACGTCGTGTGGTTCGGAGGGACAGGTAGTGGTTGAGGCCCTCAAATGAGTCTGAGTGTAGGTCACTCAGTCACTACGGTAGGTCGGTAGAGTAGGAGACAGTAGGGGAAGAAGACGGGGGTTAGGGAGGGTCGTAGTTTCAGAAAAGGTTACTCAGTTGAGAAGTGTACTCCACCGGTTTCATGACCTTAAAGTCGAAATCGTAGTAAGGAAGGTTTCTTATGAGCCGGTATTTCTTTTATTGTGTAAACTCAGTCAAGATTACTCCATCTACTTGGATCTCGAATAATATCTCTCTATCCTTCTCTTTCAGTCTTTGTATTTTTTTGTAGTATTTAATTGAGTATACATACCTTAGATCTTTCTACCATGACTACTGGGATAAACTTCCCTTCGTTACCTCTGTGCCTATATCTCTTGTCTGACCCCTTCCTCTTCCACCCTGGTTGTCTTTCTCCTCGTGACTTTATACATATAATGGTATACGTTCTACTATCGACCACCTTTGAACGACGTACTACGTCCCTCGAGTGTGGGTCCCGAGACACCGGTGGACCTCCCAGCCCACCCCACCCTCCACCCTCCCTCCAAACCCCCGACCCCCTCCCCGTATACATGCGGATACCGACTAAGGACAACTACATACCGTCTTTAGTTGTGTTATAACATTTCGTTAATAGGAGGTTAATTTTTATTCGTAAAAAAAAATTCAAAAGACCATTAGTATGGTATGTGCCTGAGAAAGACGTCCTTCTATTCTCCAGTTTAATGTCTGTTCTCTTCCTGTGTCGACGACTTGAGAAGAAGATCATGATGGGAGAGGGTGAGTGGTTCAAATAAAGAGAAACAGAAAAAGAGAGGTAGGACTTCCATGTTCCGAGATCACCCCGAAGGATACCTAACGCACATACAGACCCCATCTCAATGATAGGAATTTCTTAACATACCGTATCCGGAGTTTAATCATGATGAAAGTCGACTACTTTAATTTTCTGAGAATGAGGAACCTTCTTTTCGATACTGTTTGGATCTATCGCATAATTTTTCGTCTCTGTAATGAAACGGCTGTTTCCAGGCATATCAGTTTCGATACCAAAAAGGTCGTCAGTACATACCTAAACTCTCGATCTGTTATATTTTCCGACTCGTGGCATCTTGACTTCGAAAGTTTGACACCACAACCTTTTCTGAGAATTCTCTGTGAACCTGTCGTTCCTCTAGGTTGGTCAGGTAGGATTTTTCCTTTACTTGGGACTTATAAGTAATCTTCCCGACTACGACTTCGACTTTGAGGTTATGAAGCCGGTGGACTACGCTTCTTGACTGAGTAACCTTTTCTGGGACTACGACCCTTTCCACCTTCCGTCCTCCTCTTCCCCTGTTGTCTCGTGCTCTACCAACCTACCGTAGCGACTACGGTACATGTACTCAGTCGTTTAGGACCCTCTCTCAGTTCCTGTCCCTTCGGACCACGCGACGTCAGGTACCCCAGGGTTTCTCAGCCTGTACTGACTCACTGATTTGTGTGGTAAAAGTTGACTATCGATATGTTAAGTCTAGAAGGGAAAGAAAAAGAATCCAGGTGTCGTAAAAGTCCTAAACGATTCATAGTGTCGTCAGAAGACAAAAAATTCTCTATGTATAGAATCCTATTAAGTTAATTTACACAGTGAATACTTAATAGTTACAAGATATCAACTCATGTTACCGGGGGTGGGTACTAACGTTTTAAAGGTAAGGATAATAGAAACGGAGTCAGAACTCTCTTTATACTCTTCTGTCTAATATACTGATTCAAGTAATTCACCCTTAAGTCCTTAAGAATTTGAATTCTGATACCCTTCTAGAAGCTCTGTTTTCTCTTAACACTTTGTTCTAAAAGTTCCCCCGTCTTCATTCTGTCTCCCGAAAAGTTTATACGTTATTTATGAAACTAAGGTTTTATTTTACTGATATGAAAAAATTACATATTTTACACATTCTTAAGATCTGGTCTCCGATAGTAAAGGAGTAGTACATATATAAAAAATTAATGTCCTGTCTTAGTTATTTAGACATACTTTCTTGGGGTGTAATGTCGACTTGAAAAAAAAAGACACTACTCTTGTACAGGAATGGAGTGAAAATTAAATTTTAGATTGTGAAGTCAAAAAATTTCCCTATAAATCTTTAGGAATTGTAAAGAAGAATAATAGGTGTAGGTCAAAGTGTTGGTGTGTGTGTCGGGAATCCTGTTTTTCTGTCTGACTGTCAGTCTGTATCTAGGACCTACTGCTCGATTACTACCATGGTCATTTGTTTGTACAGTTTATACGTTTGTTAATATTTCAAGGTTTATGTCTTATATATCATATTAGAAAGGTAGAAAGTTCAAAATATCATCGAAATAATTTAATTGATAAGAATAAGTCATATCATTTTCCGAAGTATACGTCAAATCGAATGTATTTTACTCTTAAAAACCTCAGTCACGAATAGATCGAGGTATGAACTTATGAAAAAGACCCCCCACCCCCACCACCACGAAATTTAAAATTTTTGTTTAATTCTCAAAAACAAAGAATTCCAACAGTCAATTATGAGTTCTAATTTTTACCGAATTCCTATGTGACATGAAAAACAAGTCTTTCGTCTTTACTTTTCCGGAATTAACGTAGAGATTTTTGTTTCGATCAATTATACGGTCCAAGAAAAGAGGGTGGTTTTTAGTACCTCGTAAACGTATGTCGTCTTCACCCTTCGATCACAGAAAGTAGTTGTATAATACTACAGAGGACTGTCGGAGTGTGTGACGGAGTAGTTGTAGTATGACAAAGTTAATGTGTAAAAAATTTGGGTGAAGTGTTCAATTCGGTAAAAGTGAAGATAAAGTGGAGGTCGACGTCATAATTTAGATTGATGTAAAAAGGTTCATATCCACCGAAAAGACGTTCAGTCTTTGGGTTTCTTAGTGATTGTACAATAACAAGATCAGGTGTTTTCTTTCTCCTTTTCCTCGCTCCCTCCCCTTTCTTGGTCCCACCTAAAATTTCTTTGTTTATTAGGGAGGGGTGTTTTCGTCCTGGGAGACTTGGTTATCGTGTTTCTTAACTCTTAACCGACCTCGTGTCCTACCCCAGGTAGAGGGTCACTTTACCTTTACCAAAAAAAATTCTTTGTAACTTCGGTCGAGTGAGGGGACACTAGTAGGATGGCCAAGACGAGGTGGAGCGTTCCCATTACTTCGTTCCAGAAAGTAAGACGGTCTCTTGATAACTTTTTTGTTTTATTTCTGACCCAAACTTTTCTACTCGAAATTAAATCGCTTGTGGTGGCTCTTTACAGGGGTTTGTTACCGATGGAGTTCATTTTTTTTCAGAAGATAAATCTAGTACTTTAAAACTATGTCATTTCGTTTTATTAAGGTTTTCTCGAACTGAGAATAATACACCGACATAAGGAAACCTTTTTGAGATCCGTCTGACTTCCTTTTAGGGAGGATGATGGTGTCTCAGGTAGAAAGTCTTTATTAATATTAACGTACTTATACATTATAAGTCTCTCGATACTCTCACTCAAAAGGATCGTTGTCTCGTCCAACCTTTAGTCTTACATTGTCTAAAGAACCACAAACCTACTAAATACTTTCAAAGTGTAATGGAAGGGGAGTTTAACTGTAAAGTAGGACTAACCAATTAATGGTAAAAAGACAAAGTCACCGTTTTTTCTAGAACTTATTACGTCAACGTCGACCTAACAGAAATGTACTTAGGGTTCAACAGATTAAAGACACAAAAGAGTGGGAGATAAATACAAATTGAATCTACAATGTTGTTTTTATCAAGGGAAACCGAGTGTCTGGAATTCGGAATGAAATTTTAGACATTTTTGGTCGTTAGGATCAGACAAAGCCAAGTGGGTCCCGAGTCTTTCCACCTGGTACAGACTCGTCTACCTTGTTAGACTTCCTCTCGTCTGAAAAAGAGGTCTCCAAATGAGGTTGAGTCACCGTCGAAATGTAAGGGTTGTCCTGTAAACGGTTACAGATCCGACTTTCCCAAACTCCGTCTGATTTTCATGGTAAAATCGATCTCGTGATTTTACTAGTCAGACACTAAACCCTTATGTTAAGATATAGCTACTGATAGCTACGGTTTCCATAAAATTTTATTCATTGTAAAGATTATTCACTTCGGTAGTTTATGTCTTTTAAGGTCAAGTAGAATCTAGAATTGGTGTTCAAGAGGACAGAGGTCGGGGACCGTGAGACATAAATAACTGAGATAACACCCTATGTATATATGATCTAAGACGCGGATGTACTTCTCGTTTTGGTCTGACACCGGGGACACCCTTTTCGTTGTTATTTATTAGTCTGTTTACCTATTTAGTGTTTACATCATTTTTGATGTGACCTCTCCCTCTACGTACCCCGATACTCTACGAAACTATTTCATAAACCGGACCAGTTCCTCCAGAATTTTCTTTAAACACAACTGAACTCCTATTCGTCGTCAACTGTTCTGTCATCCCTCTTTCTTCTCGTAAGGTCCTTCTCCTCTGTCGTACACGGCTCCTGGATGTGACGTTCCCTCGTACTACTTCTGTTTCCCATACCGTGATAAAAAAAAAAATTTGGTTGTACGAAGTTCTTTTTTCTTACTGGTTCCACCTTCTATTCTGGTCTTTCTTCTAGCTCCGGTGTAGAACGTCCGGTGCAAAATCCCAGTCCTCTGTCCCTACTTTTATTCTTATAGAAATGTCCGGTACAACTCTAAAAGACGTCCTCGTCAAATACATAACATTTCTAGTGAGACCGATGTGACCCCCCTTTACTGGCCTACCCACCTACTCGACCGCCGAGAACGTCCGTCGTTGGACTCTTAATCTCTGCGCATGAACCCCTCAACGAAGAACCAGAGAGGTGGGGCTGGGGTGTGGAGGGTCGTATGATGTCAGTTCGTACAACGGTGTGAGCACTGAACGTCTGTAAGTATGAGACGGCGTGAGACCACGGACTCGTGAGTAGATTTTCGTGTTTAGACTAAGCCTGAGACATTAAAAGGACAACTACAGATACCCTTGAGTATCGGTGTCCGAGCCAGACGTGACCGTTGACTTTCGGATTATTGCACTAGAGTCGGTTGAAAGGTCCAGTGTAGAGATGAGGGATGGACTGGTTTCAGGGTGAGATAGGTTTCGTCAAATTCAGGAAGTTGGGTGAACTTACGGGAAATGGAGCACGTCAGGACGAAAAGAGATACGAACACAAGTCGGAGGGTCGACACTGGAGCGGAACATTTGAGACGGGAAGGAAGGGGTAGATCGAATTTATAACAGGAACAAGAGATAATTTTTTAGGATCTGGTGACGTCAGATTATGTCTCGAGAGCTGAAAAGGGTGTACGTTAAGAACAATAGACCATTAATTAGTACAGAATAAAACGATATATTTTAGTAATAAATTATTATCATAAAACAATCACAAAGTATACGCATATAAGAACGAGAAGTAGATCGATTATTCCGTAACCACCATTCCTGGTACAGTGCGTAAAGAGACCCGAAAAGAGTCGTGGACGTGTTACGAAAGTTGTAAACATCCAGAAGTCACTTATTTGTGACGAATTTTAAACGAGAGCCTATACAAAAAGAAAATGGGTACAGTCATCCCTTCCCAAACCCTCAAGAGGTGTATTAGACAAGTTAGTCTAAACGTTTTAAGTATGTTGTCTACACCGTTTGAAAGGTTTCATCGTAGTTGGGACTTAGAGGGTTTTGACCAAAGTGGTTACTTCTTTTTCTCCAAACCCTCACTGTTTATTAGATTTAATTTTAGGACCGAGTTAATGAAGACAAGATCCTCTAAGATTCGGGTGAAGAGTAAGAGATTCTAAGATATAGAAATTAACTTTCCATCTTTATCAGTGTTGGTGGGTCGATACACGTTTCTATACTATCTTCAGATTCAGTCGTGAACCTTTGTACAGACCAGATCAGAGTAAAACTCTGACGCAGTTGAAGAGTTCAGATAGTAGAAAAATAAGAAAAAAGGCAAAAGAAGAAAGAGAGAGAAATAAACTACTTGTGTATTGTTATTCTGAAACCTTTAGGTGTTGACCTTTTTATTTTGGTGATAACTGTCGGAAAAGTTATATGACCAATGTAATAACTTACATTTGTCCTTCCCATTCTTACAGAGGGTTTAAGGGAAAAGATAACAGGTTATTCGTTTGTAAAGATATGACTCGGTAATTAGGGGGATAACATAAGAGAAGGGAGGTAAGATTGACTCATTCTAATCTTTAGTTCTCCCTTTTTTTTTCGTCAACTCTCTAATCCTCTATGACTGTTAAGTTTGAGTGTTTTTTCAGAGGACTTACGGGTTCTTTGTTCTTTCCGACCGGAAAGAGTAATTTTAGAAAGACTTAGTCACGTTTCAGACTTCGGTGGTACATTTCAAATAGACATTGGAGACATGTGAACTCTACACCATTTTATTAGTTTTGTTCTAACCAAAGTAAACTAAAATCGAAAGGATTTACAGAGTTCTTACTGACCAGTGAATTCTTTACCATCATACGTCCCGTCAGTTACGTATAGTCCACTACACTCTTTGTTTCTTGCGGTCGGTCAACGTTAATAGTCATAGATAAATAGTGACAGGTCTACACTTGTAATCACAGTGTACTCTATTTCGTTTGTCACGATACACCGACTAATGGTTCTGGGATCTTATGTCGGGGGAAAACGACGACACGAAGAGTCAAATAAAAATTATTGTGTGTGATTAAAGTACATAGTGACCGTACGTCGGTATATGAAAGGGAATAACTTTATTAAGAGGATTTACCTTCGCATCCTTGCTTTATTTACACGTAAAGGTTGGTTTTCTCTATATACAAACTGATTGAAGACACTGAGATTGGACCCCCGTATAATTTTTTTTATTTTGGGAGTTGTAAAATCGTTTGAGCTGGGGTGAAACTTTTCTATATACACTTTATAGGGACTGAGATAATCTCAGAAAGTAATAATAACAATAAAATTTCTTAAGAGAAGAGATCAAAGTAATTTGAAGACTGTACTTTTTCACACACAAAGGATGTCTACCTTCACCAGACCTGTCCTGAATTCTTCGACTGATTGTCACCGAATCGATCGAGGTCTCACTGAGGATAATCTTACCTTTTATTTATCTCATTCACGGTTTCAGTTTTGATAAAAGAATGTCTCTATTTGACGTTCACGAGATGTCTTTCGGTCTTGTCGAGAGACCCCTTACGATCCCTAAACCCGTTTCTTGTTACGTTGACAAAGACATTCAGTTCACCTTTGTGAACCCTCTCCTCTCGTCAACCCTCTCTCTACCTTACTCGGTTTCCCACACCTAATTACATGTCGGGGGTAAATCAGGTGACTGGAGTCTCTGGTTGTGGTCCAGTCAAGACTTTTCCTTTGCTTCTTTGGAACACTACTTATACTTGGGGTAAACATTGTCTCTACGGTTGATACAAAAATTTTTTATAAACCGTTATATGTTTGATAGTGGATCAGAAATCCTAATTATTGTAGAAAGTTACGAAGTTCTTTTTACGGAAAGGATTTGTACCGATTATTAAATATGTAGGACGAAAACGTTTTGAATACACTATATCACTAATTGAACCCACGAAGATTTCAGAAGTTGTTGTAACTTTTAATGAGGACTCCTTGACGTCCTATGTCTACCTCTGTACTAAATAAGGAGAAAAGACATTTATATTTTTTTTTTAGACTTTAACTGAAGTTTTCCTAACACACTTTCAACATTAATACGAAATCGTTTTCTGAGGTTATTTAGTTTTACCAACGTATAAGGCTTATTTTGAGGTCTTTCTTGTGAACACTGGGTGAGGTCTCTTTAGACTCGTTGAGAGAGTTAGGAATCTCATGTTTCTTCAGAGTCAAACTTAAATGTCGGACCATGATTTCAACCGATATTTAATCCTTTCTATTTTTTCTAACGTACAATAGAGAGTTAAACTTGAGGTTGTACGAACCATCGTTGGGTGAGGTCATGAGAACGGACCTTTTAGGGTACCTACCTCCTCGGACCCTCTGACGTCAGGTACCCCAGCCCTTCTCAGTCTGTGCTGACTCGTTGAAGTGAAAGTACGTAACCTCTTCCTTTACCGTTGGGTGAGGTCACAAGAACGGACCTCTTAGGGTCCCTACCCCCTCGGACCACCCGATGTCAGGTGCCCCAACGTTTCTCAGTCTGTGCTGACTCGCTGAAGTGAAAGTGAAAGTGGTACCTTAGGTGAGTCTGTCTTCCGTTTTCGGCTGGTCGTCTCTGTTGCACTCAGAAGTCTTCTCCTTCCGGGTGAGAGTCGGGAGTAGTCCTGAGATGGACATCCTTACTAGCATGTGGACTCACACCTCCGTCTTTCACGTAATAGGTAATCCTTTTCACACCTGACTCGAGCTCACGTAAACAGACAAATCTTTCTCAATTTTTACAACATTCTTGATTACTCATTCATCTATTTCCATCATTCTTTTTTTAATTTGTTAATTTTGATATTATTCCACGTACTATACCTGTTTTGTTGTTTGTTTTGTGTCCTATCGTTATTCCTCCTTCACAGGTTTTCTCCGTCTTTGCTCCTATGAACGTAAAGGGCTTAGTACAATTTTCCGTAGGATTGAAAATTTAAAAGGGGTTCCTTCTAAATCAGTCATTGTACATTTTTGGACTTTGAACTCAATGAGAAGATACTCATAAATGACTTCGTTACTGATAGAGTCCTTAAGACGTATACACCGTTACTTGGTGTACGAATAAAGGGTAATATGTTCTACTGTAATATTGGGTTTATAAATGACGTGGGAATGGTGCTTGAACAACCCAAAAAAAATTAAAAAAAACTATTTACGATAAATTTCGTACTTTGAAATATAAAACTTTTAAGTCAATTTCCCCAAATAACTTATAAATAACGAACAGTAGTCGGGTTCTACCTCGTCTATTTTACCCTCGTGTAGAAATCTGTCCGTCCTGAAGTCAGTGGTCGGGATTCGTGTACGATGCAAAAGGACAACTAACACCACAGGTAAAATCAGTTCGTTTGCATTGACTTCGGAGACCAATCCGGTAACTCCTGGAAAAAATGAAGGAGTAAAAGTATCCATAGTTCCCTCGAACGTTTAACACTTAACAGAAGACTGACAACGACAGGGATCTAAACAGGATACAATTCAGAGAAATATAATCTAAGTCATAGTGAGTTAACTCATTTCTTGATAAAGGTTAACATAAACCGTATCGTTTTATGTATTTACTTTTATTTATATCGAACAGTTGATCCTCTATACAAATTTTAGGTAATAGGATAAACGACGAAGATTAAACACCATCTGACTCTTTAACCATGGTTCAGATGATTTAAACTTTGATTTATGTATATTTAACCTAGTCTTATTATCGAAGTCCGTTGGAGATACTTTATGGTAGACTCTCAGACCACGTGTTACAGACGAACATTTGTGGTTTGTGAGAGAAATTAAGTACATGTTCAAACACACACACACACACACACACACACACTCTCTCTCTCTCTCTCTCTCTCTCTCTCTCTCTCTCTCTCTCTCTCTCTCTCTCTCCCTCTCCCTCTCTCTTTACCTTACACTCACAACACTCGCGTACATACTTACGTTTGGGATCTTCGTAGTTATGTTCCGAAACGAGTTCGGTATCTGTCGTACACAGAGAGATCCCTACAGAAAATCTTGGTTATTTTGAGACTTCGTTCTTGAATAAGGTATTCACAAAATGTCCAAAATAAAAGGGGGTTCTGGAACTGGGTACAGAGGGTTTACTCGGGAAATTAATTTCTACGTTTTAGGTCCTTATGTAAAAACTGATGTTTTTATGTAACAATCATAATGACTTTTATAAAGACTGGGAGTGAATTCTGGCTGTTCCGTAGTCGGAAACGGTCTCAGTTGCTCCTAAACGTACGATCGTTCTTCCGACGGAACTAAAAATTTCAACTACAGAACCAGGATTACGTGTCATTTTCGTCTGACGGGTGTCCTAGAGGTACGAGGTCGGTTAACACGTTTATTTAGACAAAGAGTCTGTTCCGTCTTCTAGTGATCCATTCTTTACCGGTAGTATTTGACGAGACGTCTCTCAGGACTTTAGTTTCAATCTATTGTCATCCATATTGACACGATATATATTGATACGATTACGGAAACACACCTAGTGTTGTTTGATCTTTTAAGAATTTCTCAACCCCTATGGTCTGGTAGAATGGACAGAGAACTCATTGAATATACGCACAGTTTTTCGTTGTCTTACCTTGTACCTTGCTGACTGACCCTCCTCATGTACTTCCGACATATGACAGTGGGACGAATAAATTGAAGATAAGTCTCATGTAATACGTTTTACGGTCGGACCTACTTAGTTTTCAACCTTGGTTCGAACCTTATAGTTGTTGGAGTCTGTACGTCTACTATTACGAGATTACCGTCTTTCACTTCTCCTTAATTTCTCGAAGAATTACTCCCACTTTCTCGTTTCACTTTTTAGACCAAATTTTGAGTTGTAATTTTTTTGATACTAGTACCGTAGACCACGGTAGTGAAGTGCCGTTTATCTTACCCTTTTTCACCTTCGTCACTGTTTAAAGGAAAGGAACCCGAGGGTTTAGTGACTTCTACCACTGACATCGGTACCTTAATTTTCTCTGAATGAGGAGTCTTCCCTTCGATACTGTTTGGATCCATCACATAATTTTTCGTTTCTGTAGTGAAACAGTTGTTTCAAGACATTTCGGTTTCGATACATAAGAGGTCATCAGTACATGCCTACACTTTCGACCAGGTATTTCTTTCGACTTACGGTTCCTTGACTACGAAAGTTTGGTACCACGACCTCTTCTCAGAACTCTCAGGGAGCCTGACGTTCCTCTAGGTTGGTCAGTTAGGATTTCCTTTAGTCAGGACTTATAAGTACCTTCACTTCTTCCTTAAGTATCCCGGACCTGAGGCAGAACCCGGACAAGTACGACTAGTACGAGCTGGTGGAAAGGTTACCTGAGACGTGAGACACAAATCACGGATACTTTTGTTGTTGTCTGCCTATTCTGGGGGAGGTCTGTCCCCTTGCATAAATCTAATGAGTAGTGGATTCTCTTTTGTATGTGATTAGTGGGGAAGGAGATCTGTCCGGTATTCAAAAAGGCATAGTTAGTCTCACATTGGAACCCAAATAACTAATAACCGATTAACAAACTGACAAACGTGTGTACTCGTGTATCGTACACTTACTACCCCAATAACCCTAACATAAAAGGAACCAAACACATTCAGAGTTCCTTAAACCTCACCACCCAAGTCTGTGCATGTGTACCCCATATTTTCTAAAAGTGTTTACGACCGAGGTGATAGACGTGACGGGAAGACTCACTCAAACAAAGGCCCTTACGCACCGATGTTGTCTTGACAACGACTTCGACTTCGAGATTGTGAAACCGGTGGACTACGTTTCTCGGTTGAGTAATCTTTACTAGGATTAAGACCCNTCGGCAATTTTTCTTAAGTAAACTTAGTCAAGACTACTCTACCCACTTTGACGTGACGGGAAGACTCACTCAAACAAAGGCCCTTACGCACCGATGTTGTCTTGACAACGACTTCGACTTCGAGATTGTGAAACCGGTGGACTACGTTTCTCGGTTGAGTAATCTTTACTAGGATTAAGACCCTTTCTAACTTCCATTTTCCTCTTCCCCCGTCGTTTCCTACTCTACCAATCTATCTAGCGGTTGAGTTACCTGTACTTAGACTCGTTTGAGGTTCTCTGCCACCTCCTGTTCTCTCGGACCGTACGACGACGGGCACCCCCACGTTTCTCAGCCTGTACTAAATCGTTGACTTTTTGGTGTTTATATTGTTTAATCGTTACTCCTGTACCCGGAAGAGGATTGTTATTCGAAAGCAAAACAAAAAATTTATGTCTATTATCGTTTATCTCTCAACAGTCTTTAGTCATTTGTTATCGGGGGTCCGGTTTAGACAAACGGTGGACAAAGACATTTATTTCAGAATGACCTTATGTCTGTATAGGCGAGTAAGTGGAAACCGAACAAAGTATGACATCATCCAGTCAACTCATCAATGTCGTCTTTCACATATCTGATCTTTCAATTTTGTATGAAAGATAGACCGGGAAATGTCTTTTCAAACGGACGTGGATAATGTGTTGTGTGATATTCCGACGGTCCGTCTTATTTACAGTATTATTTGAACTTTTACTAACTTTACGATAATGATCGATTATCACTGTCACGAATAAATGACTCACAGTCCAGGATACCATTGACAACCCGTACAATAGAGTAAATTAGGAATGTCGTTAGGATGAAACAGATAGAATATCTACTCCTATGACTTTGAGTCTCGAGTCATTAAAGGACTCCAGTCGTAACTTTCGATACTATTTTTGGTTCTGTCGTAACAAACAACAAAAGGTCCCTCCGTCCTGTATCACTATGTAGAAGAGATGGAATCTTTCTTTTGACTCGGACCAGATACCTTGACAATTCTACATTGTGCATACACTCTTTTAATTCTTAAGATAAATTTGACGAAGTATAAATGTGGGTCGTACTGAAGCAAGTTAAGTCGTCTGGAGTCACTTTGTCGGCCGCGGCACCGGGACCCAGAGGGACTGGTCCCACCGGACGTGAGAGACGAGAAGGAACTCTAGACCTAAGGCGTTTCCGCTCCGTCGGGGAAGGTGGGTCAGGTGTGGAGTGAGAAAATCCTCTACTAGGTTTGAAGCGACCTAAGATGTTACGGTGTTTAAAGTCTCCACATTTGTTTAACTAGTTTAGAACATAGGATAGGACAAGAAAGTAAGGACGGTTGGAATAGCTATGCTAGTAATACCTCTTTTCCCTCTTAGTTTCACTTTCTCCTTTTCAATTCTTTTCTTTTGATCACGGAGCCCAGATTTAGAATCGAGGACCCAAAGACGTAGGATAAAATACGTGAGACATGAGTCCTATAGTAAATAAATAAACGGAATAAAGTCCGTTTGTCGAAAAGGTGTCGTCATGGTTCATTCAATTTTAATCTTACTCACGACTTAGCTTTCTCCTGGCAAAGTCGTTAACACGGGACGTCAGAGCCGCGACGGACGAAAGACGGTTGTTCTTCTCTATTAGGCACTACTTGAGATTTCTGTTGACCTTCCGACTACTATTTCAGTTAAGTCCTCCTTCTTTTGGGTCGCTTTCCTCTCCGGAGGAGACGGGTTAGTCCAACGTGCGTCAAACTTTCCTGGACTTAAACTCTATATTCGAAAAACAGTATATAAAATGTTTTGGTTATGAGTGATTCGTCCAAGTTTATTTACTGTTTGTTTTTCAATGATAAACTCCCCCTTTTCTTTTACAAAAACTAAAAAATTGAGTCCCTTATTCATTTATGGAAGGACATGACTTCGGAAACCTCCCCTCTGCGGTATCCGAGATGCGAGTGAGGTGTTTCTTTTATCTGACATCAGTTTCGTAATTCAACTTTCCTTTGTGAGTAAACGATTTTTTTTTTTTTTTTTTTGTGACTTTCGACAGTCAAAGTAAGTGAACTTAAGAAGATGACTAAAAATTGGTATACTCCATAAATTACCTTTATCTCTTAATAATTCACTTAAATTTAAAAAATAAAGTTATTCCGACTGACACCTTTCTGTATTTCCTTTTTTCCTTCCTTTCCTCCCTCCCTCTCTCTCTCTTTTCCTCCGTTTTCATAAACTTTCCTCTATAAATCTTAGGAATTACAAACTCAAACACACTATCGAAAAAAAAAAAAAGTGAAGTATATTAGGACTATTATTGTAATTTTTATTTCAATTCCTATTTGAATCTTAATTTCCGTAAACTAATTTTTAAAATTTTGAGATTAGTGATACAGGGTTGGGGAAAAATAAAAGTCAATAAAGACGGTCACATGGACTTTATAGGACTTTCGCCCTCGTCTCTTTCGAAAAGGAGAGGCAGTAGGGATATTGATTTACCTACCGGACCAGCCATTGGACAGTCCGGACGTCCACTGACACTAGTAGTTCTCGGTGTTCGGATTACCCTTCAATTAATTTTCCGTTTCTTTGGGTTCTTCTCTGTTCTCTACCGACAGCAGGTGTTTAGTCGGGACCCTCCTGCCTGGACAATGAAATAGTAAGTCACTTCTGAACGTACATAAGACGGGATCAGTGCATAGCCAGTGACTCCATGTGATTTTTACTTTTGTTTCGTTGTCCTATTTCTTGAGTACTGAAGACCGTCAAGTAGAAGACTAACCCCCGTCCTTCCGTTTTTCACTCTCGGACCCATTAGTGTGCGTCGGGACGTAATTGACCAAGTTTTCCGTTTACGGTGTTCCCAGGTCCTGTCGAGACACTCGTACTCGGGCTCATCCAGTCCGTCTTGGACACTTCGCACACCTTACCCCGACTTCCATCTCCTTGTCCGTCCTGAACTAAGTCGCTCAAAGAGACCCAAAGGGGTCTTTCCTCTGAGACCTCTATTCTTCGAATCTCCTGTTACCAGTCTCCGCCTCTTCACTCTGTCCTTTCCCTGTTATTTATCACGACAGTAGTTCAGTCTATGGTACTCCCCCAACCGATCTCCGACTCCGGGGAACTTTTTAGGTTGGGTTCCCAGTGTCCCAAGTCTCGACGGGACGGGAGTTCCTCTCTCGTCCTCACAAATGTGTCGTCCCTTTCCTTGTTATTTCGGTCCCTGGACATCCTGGATCACGGACCTCGAGACCTAATCTTCTCGTGTGGTAAGTCCCGTGAGGTCCCCCGTTGGCTCTGACTCCGGACATCTGGGGAGTCAAGTCCCAACCTCCACCCCACCCCCATTCCCACAATTGTACTTTCTTTTGAACAGGACCGAAATTGAGTTCATTCCTTCTTTCGAAGTCCCCCTTTTTTTTTAGATGATGTTTTTGAATGAGTAGAAGTTTGCTCTTTTTGCTATAAGTCTCATGAATTGCATACCAAAGTACCGTGTTTAGATCCAAGCTCGTGGTGACTCCTCTTTTAAGTCCAGAGGACGGAGAATCTCAAGAATGATAATTTGGAGTGTCTTCAGGTTGTAAACAAACATCCCAGAAGTGCTTCGGACCTGTGTCTAATAGAGAATCGTCAGTTTACATAACGATCAACAGAGTATTGGTGCCACTCGTAAGAACGACCAAGAAAGGAACTTAAGAATCTACGCCATGACTTCACAGGAGAAGGGTTAAACTACGACAAGATGCGAGTAGAGGGACCCCAAGTATCGTGTCGGGGAGGGTTGGTCGTTCGAGTGGAGTCCTCCGTGCACATACACTCCATTATATACGACTGTTCACAAGTAAAGTCGTAACGAATATTGATCTCTTGTAACCTTTGTTGGATTAGTGGGTGACTATCCTTTTACTGGTGTATTTTATGCCGTGCAGATCTTCTGTTCTCAATTTATGTCGTCGACTATGACTTACCGTCGATCCTTTTCGTGATATCTCTCCAAAGTCTTTGTCTTACAACCTATTTTTCTGAATTCTTTGTCATACCAGATATGTTGTTTTCCGGAATACGTGCGTAAATTTGTGTGTTTTGGTATCACATACACCAAATACCTACGTCGATAGGGAAGGAAAAACTTTCAAGTGAAATTTATACAAATCTTAAGTACCCCTACGTACTCAGCAAGAAAAAAAAAAGAGTCATGAAAATACCCAAATTTGTAAAAATTCAATTTTTTACTTCGAAAGATTTACAGTAGTCGAAAGTATTTTTTACCCTTTCTTTAGTTTCTCTTTGTTACAATTACTTTAATTAAGTATATAGTTTGTCTACAAATACGGATTCCTACTCTATTTTAGAACAAAAGCTAACGTCTCGGTACCTCTTCCTGCCAGACCTAGGAGTGAGAAGAGAACGATCGATACCCTAACGCCCTTCCGTCAAATCGAAGAGACCACGGTTGAAAGAGTGTCCGGTTTTGTCCCTAAATCTTCTGGGGTGGTGTTTCCCAACAAAACGTCTATTTTGACTCTGCTATACCATCCTCATGGATCTTGTCGTAGACGGTGTGTCGGGTTCGAGTCACTGTATCTCTTCACTAGTGGGACAAAAGAATCAGGTTGAATCTGAAAGAAGTCTTTCCATAAAGAGAGAAATTTCGTAGTAATTATGTGACTATATTATTAAGTAATATTCTTCTCTTCTAACTTGACCGAGGGTAGGCGTCGTTGTTTGGAACGAAATAAATGGTGTATTTTATGATTACTTAACGTTTCAAGGGTAAGCAAGTAAATTGACTATTCGATTTTGGAGTAATATTACGGTAAATGATACGAGACGTTAATTCATGTTTTGTCGGGAGAACCCGAGGTTGATCTTCCCAAATTAGTGACCTAATGGTTCTCCAGAAAAGATAGTTCCCCGTAGTGGACACTCCGTTTAACTTTCCTGTCAATAGTTTCCTCAGGTTGTATTAAAAAATCTGCATATCTACAAGTCCGAACTATACCTTTTGTATGTTTTGGAAATTTTCGGAAGTTAAATCTGATCAGTTCTATCTTCTTTCATTTCCTTTCACTCAGTAGTATATTCGGAATATTAACTTAATTGTCCACCTTTCATAAATGTTCATATACATCTGTGGTTACTGTATGGCCTTCTGTTTTCCGTCTTCCTTTTAGATTCACGAGAGACCCATTTCTTTAGTAGCGCACAGATGAAAAACGAAACAGGTATCGTTTCCATGTTGATCACGGAACAAAAGATGACTATAAAAACATGTAAAAATTGTAACCACAATGTCATTAAATGACGAGTAGAAATTTGATCTCCGGACTACTGTAGATCGCACCAGAGTGTCTTCCCCACACTCTACTCAGTCCCAGAGTATAGAAGTGGTGCATGTCTTAGATCAAAACTAGTGACCCTTCAGGTGGGATCCCAAACTCTGTTACCTGAGGTCCGGTTGTTGCTGTACGAAAAAGAGGTTTCTCCTTCTTCTCCTCTCTAACCAAAATGCTAGATCGAGTCAGGGTGTCGAGATCGTCTCGGGTCAAGACAAAACTTTCAATGTAAAGATACAAACCATGGATCTACTGTTGACACAGTCTCGGGTCTAGTCGTATGTAGTTTTTCACGGTCGTGAGTGGCTCTCTCCACACAGAATAATGACGTTCGTTGAGTCGAGAGGATGAATTTACGTAAACATATTGTCCACTTACACACGATTCAGCGAAGTCAACACAGGATGAGAAACGCTGGGGTACCCGACATCGGGTGGTCCGAGGAGACAGGTACCCCAGGAGGTCCGTTCCTATGACCCCACCCAAGGATCAAGGAAGAGTTTTGTACACTGATCTTACCGTGTTTTATCCACGGGTAAAGTGTCTGGAGAAGAGGGGAGGTTCCATGGTCCTTTTTCAAAACCGGTAGACCGTGTAGGTAGTGTCTTTTTACTTGCTTGTGTATACTTGTGTTGACATTCTCTTTTTCGAATTTGTAGATGAAGGTTCTCATTGACTTAGTGACTCACTACAAACCGAAATGTTTACCTTGAAACAAAACGGAATACGACCTTCAAGTTAATACTAGACTTTGCAGATAATAAATTTTCAAACTTTATTAAGATATTTTAAGTCGAATATTATTAGTACATTTAATTAGGATGTACCGTGGACGGAATTTTTATCGTAGATCCTATGAATGTACTGATATTCTACGATATTTAAAAAAAGTTTAATGTCATATACTCATACATAATGTGTGTGTGTTTTCAGTACCAATTTGGAGAAGAGAGTTTCTTATGAGTATTACAAGAAAGTTATATTCTTCAATTGAGATTGAAGAGCTAAATTTCAAAACACCACTTGGACCTATGAACACCCTTTCTTTAATCAAACGAAGATTCATACTCCTATGTTTTAAAATCACATACACGAATTCTTATAAAGACGTGTTTATCTGGAGTTCAACACTCAGATAGTAATTATGACATTCTATATATAGATATTCTATGATGTACACACATATACATATGTATATATATATGTGTGTATGTGTGCACACACATGTGTGTATACATATAAATAGAAAGGGGGTCCAGGGACTGTGTCTCGAAGATTTCGGAGACCTAAAACTTTTCCTCAATTAGTGGTCACCGGTTACGGAGTTAGTTAGTACGGATGTATTACTTGGGGACGCGGTGGTCCGACCCTGACGAAGTCCAACTCGTGCAACCACGACCCTCCCGCTCACGGGACTCTTGTACCCCTGGGGTACGTTAGGACGCGAGGGGATGACGCGAAGAGGGTGCACTGATAAGGGTTCGACGTCGGAAATAGTATTTGGTGGTGGTCGTCCATTCCCAATGAGATCGTTTGCTAGTTTGGACTCCTTCCCACGGTACGAATGAGGGAGTCAGGACAGACTGAGAAGTTCTGCGAAACTTAATTTAGGGCGGTCCGAGGAGACAGGTACCCTAAAGGATCCGTCCTTATGACCTCACTCAACTGTAAAGGAAGAGATCCCCTAGAAGGGCTGGGTCCCTAGCTTGGACGTAGAGGACACAGAGGTTCTAACGTCCGTCTAAGAAATGGTGACTCGGTGACCCCTTCCCACTGTCCTTGGGAGTTTAATCTCGACCAGACCAGTCACTCTTCATGACCACTGTTCACCCTGAAGGCGGTCCTACCCCCGCCCCCCCTCCCGGTCAGAACACCCTGACTTGAGGATTAAATACCGTAGCTGTGATTGAGGTCCATGTACGATAGTCTTGACTCGACTTAGCTTCCTGTAGGTCACTCGTGGGTTTCTGAATGTCGTAACCACTCTGTTTTGTGTGCGTGTATGTAAACACGTGTTTAAACCAAGTCTTTACAAAACTCATTCTTGTCAAGTCTTAACCACAGTCTTCACCGTCTTCACCCTAAATGGTCCGGATGGGACCGAGTATCTTTGGGTACCAAACCCTTCTCTTTTCTATTTTGTCGGTCTTTACTTCTAGAAACTAGGGACTTACCGATGGATGAGTGTACTATACTTAGGTTCCGGTCAATAATTTCAATTTTAATGGTTACCGTAAATCCTTACCATCTAGACTAAGGGTTCAACCGAGTGATTTATGTACAGCAAATCAGTAATTCAACACAAACTGAAAGACGTTGGGGTACCGGACGGTCCGAGGAGACAGGTACCCTAAGAGGTCCGTTCTTATAACCTCACTCAACGGTAAAGGATGAGGTCCCCTAGAATGACTGGGTCCCTAGATTGGGTGTAAAGAACATAATCGTCCATCTAAGAAATGGTGACCCGGTGGTGCCTTCGGGGGTAAAATACGTATTCCTTTACTTTTTATTACTCTTGTTAAGATTGGTAAGAATGTATGTTAAGGAACACATAATAATAGAAGTCCTCGAATTCCTCTTCCGTTACCGTTGGGTGAGGTCATGAGAACGGACCTCTGAGGGTACCTGCCTCCTCGGACCATCCGACGTCAGGTACCCCAGTGACTCTCAGCCTGTGTTGACTCGCTGAAGTGAAAGTGAAAAGTGAAAGTACGTAACCTCTTCCTTTACCGTTGGGTGAGGTCACAAGAACGGACCTCTTAGGGTCCCTACCCCCTCGGACCACCCGACGGCAGATACCCCAGCGTGTCTCAGTCTGTACTGACTTCGCTGAATTGTCGTCATCGAATTTTTCTTTCACGATCCACCCCGGAACTATGATCTAGTGAGAATCTAAAACCAGTCAGACTCAAAACTAGTATTTTGTCGGAGTTTTCTCTTTTTGATGTGGTTCTGTTATCTTCCATGGTGACTAGTGGTTCTTCCGTCAGTCACATTATATCGGTTATTTAATGATTTTAGTCTCCCATATGACACTTCCTCCAAAAGCCTACATAGATTAAAACACTTAGATGTAGTAGTCGAAGAACTTCTTGAAAATTATTTTATAAAACACTCTCACTGATCAAAGTCCCGTGACAGAAACCAAAACTTACAGCGTCTTGTCTTGTCATCTAAACCCAACTATGTCCTGAGTGACGAGTGATCCCTTGTTAGTGTCTTCCGAAGTCTCTTAGGTCTGTGTGGTCCAATAAGGGTTCCCTTGTCGGTCGTACCACCTAACTCATTTTAGATAACATTCCAGACAAGTAAAACTCTTCCCCCTGGCAGGTCCAGGAGGATTTTTACGGTTCAGATTGTGAGTCTCCATCGAAGTATACAAAGTGTATGGTCAGTGCACTTTGACCGAAATACTAATTGACCCTATAAGTGGGTTACTTGTACGGAATACGGGTGATGAGTCCAGTACCGTTTACGACACCAATAGTCCCCTAAAAACGTGTCTGTGGGGTACATAAAAATGATAATGTTTTAATTCGTTGTCAAACTCTTCTGAATCACTTAAACGACAGAGTCGAAGGAGAATCCCCAGTGTGTCTACGATTATTTTTATAATCCAATTAATTGTTTTCTTATGTCTTTCCGTCTCCTCTCCGAGTTCCCTTAACATAGTCCCACCTTTAAAAGTTTGTCAATTCTTTATTTATATCGTTTGTAACTACCACCTTTTTGTTTCTCCTTTTTCTGTTCCCTCTTAGTTCCTGAGTTCGGTCATCTGACCTTTAGAAATTACCGATAATTTTACCCTACCTATTTTTACCTGTGACTACCCTTACTTTGTTTCCAGAATGATACGTGACAACCTCCACCCACATGGTTTCCCTGAGGAGGACCGAGAGGTCGTAATTTCCCGAAGGGCCACCACGTCACCATTCCTTAGGGGGACAGTTACGTCCTCCGTGTTCTCTCCGCCCAAGTTAGGGACTCAGTCCTTGTATGGAATCCTCTCCTTTACCGTTGGGTGAACTCATCGGACTTTTTCAGGTACCTGTGTCCTCGGACCGTCCGATGTCAGATGACTCAGTGTTTGTCAACCTCTGCTGACTCGTGTGTGTGAGGTGTTCAGACCGGATTCGTGAAATCAAACCTCCCTAGATTTTTCCGTCTTCCGCTTCTAATGTTACTCTTTGGTCTGGACTTTACTGTGTCCCGTTATCAGTCCGTCTACTCAGTTTTATTTCTTGTTGTCTTTTCGGTCCCGGGGGTGGAGTTGTAAAACGAACCCTGGGGTTCTGAATACATGCACTCACACATTTTACCAGTCTCCCACCTCTTCAATGAACTTGAACTATACTTCGGTGTCGTGACGCTAAGGGTAATCTCTTATATGTTTATATCCCCAACTATCCTAACGTTCTCAACCTTATAAATTTGACACATAAATTTGTCAAATGTATTGTTGACATAAAAAAAGAGAGAAGGGGATTAGTGGAGTTGAAAGTAAATAAGAGATAGCGTCCGACACCAAAGTCCTGGTACTGATAACGACTCTCGTCTCCACGAAGGATTCGTTTTTAGACACTGACATAAAAATGTTGAAAGACAGTCTTCAGGATCTCCGTGCTACCACACCCAATACGGAAGTGAGTGGACCGTTTTAACCCCAATTGTTACTTAACACGAGATAACGGGTCACCAGATTAAATGGAAAGAACACTATTTTATTTAAAGATAAATGCACTTTAATTATAGGAGGGTGGTGACTATTAGTACGAAGGAACGGATGGAAGAGATGGGATTCGTCGTTAATCGAGACCTCCAGTTAATTCCCCATCTACCGTGTCTATTGACCCTGTGTTTTATCGTTTATCTAAAGAGAACAACGGCGTTGAGGGGTCGTAGGATAAACGTCTTTTGTTCGGTATTTCGAAATAATAAGTGACATTTCAGACTTACCAAACTTGTGTTTCCTTTGTACGTAGCGATAAAGGGGAAACTTGTGTAAATGTACGTTCAAAATTCACGGCCCCGATCGCTAGAGTCAGTCTTTGAGCCAGTGTTGTGTAAAGTTTGGGTATTTTAATAGTGAAAGTACTCTAATTTTTTATTTAACTCGAACCTTTAGTAGAGACTTGGGTCTGATTTAGTTACCCTTTAGTTAGCTAGTTAGGAAGCCGAAAAGCAGTCCGGTCAGTCCTGTACTGAGGGTCCATTCCAAGAAAGTTGGGGAAGGAGAGACGGAATAAAGTAGGACTGTGATGACGAATTTGATGTTAAAACTTTTTACCACCCCGCCCTCCTCATGTTTATGGCGTGTGGATTTCGTAAGGACCATCTTTGTGGGTTCCAGTTTATGTCCGTCCTGGAGGGTTATATAGTTACGACAAAAGGACCGAATAAAAATTCTTAATCGGTCCTAGGATCTTCTCGGTCCACTCGTCCCGTGCTTGACAAAGGAATCGGATCAAGAGGGTCATTGACACGATTATCAATATTCAGTAATTCGAATTTTGCAGATCGCACGTGTGTAGACAAGTACGTGTCTACCAAAGTTTCTGAAGGCTCCTGTCCTCTATGCCACCACTTGTTTCAGGGAGGGGAGCGCTTCTAATGCAAGATCGTCTTCTCTGCTTGTGAGTTTTTTGTTTGCTCATTCCGTATTTTATTGGAGTCTACTTCTACTCCCGGTACTGTAGTTCATTTCGTCCCGTTCTCTCCCCTGTCACTACCCCACTGTAAAGTCTATTCCCCCCGTCCTACTGGAGTCCCCTTTTGACGGGTCGAGGTCACGAATGGACCTCCGCCCGGCTCGAGACTCACGTCGCCTACGACTGAGCAGTGGGAGTCGTGAGGCCACTCTCCCGCGATACGAGTGAGGGTACAGGTCCTGGTTTCTCCGGGTTTCTCCTAAGTGTTGACCGGGTTTAGGTCTCACTTAAACTCGGTTCTTACGATCCGAAGTTTCGGGTACAAGAATTGGTAACTTACCCTACTCTTATAGTTGTCTTTCTTTCAAGACCCGTCATTCCCGTAGGTAAATTTATGAAGAGTACCCAACTAAGACTAAAGTCCTTCGAGGTTTAAGATGGAAATTTTACTTAATGTGGTGTTTAGTTAGTTAGTTTCTCAAGTTGTTTTTACACTGTTCCTTAATGTTTTCTGATTCCCTTTTGCCTTTCCTTTTCATTTGTTTTCCAGTCTCTCCGGTGTCACGGTCTCCTGTCCGGTCTTGAGGACTTGCGGTGGGTACGCAGAATGCATACCCTTTGTTCGAACCATGGCTACGACGTCATCTGTCCCCAGTTAGAATAAAAATTTTCCACGAAGATTTCTTTTACTTCTCCTACTTTGGTATCTATCCATTGTGTAAACAGACAAATTAACCAAAGGTGTAACACATTACATTATTACGGACAAACTGTGAGACTAACTCCCTGATCTCTAGGTTTTCTAAAAAAAGGGATTTTGCATACCTATAGTTTAGTGTCAGTGACTTTTTTCACAAATATTTAGTGACAGACGGAATGAGAATCCATTCCACTTTATAGTTTGAGAAGGTATCCCTAATGCCCTTATACGAGATACACAGTGATCTTTTGCGGTCCGTCGACAATGCGACCTGGGTTCAATTCTCTCCGGACATGGGGACTACGGTTCAATCTTTTTTCCAAAAGGTCTCAGTAAATGTCATTGTCTGTCTCTTTACACACAGTACAGGAGGAGGGGTGGGAGTTCCACGTTCACTCAGTCTTAGGTGACTGGTAAAGGTGACCAGAGACGTATCCGTTGGGGGTTTTATCGTACTCCGTTCTTCCGATTGTGGTCGTCTATAAGAAGGGGACTTACTCCGGGGTTTATTTCAGGAGTACGTTTTCTACTTTCCTAGTATCTGCCTTTTTGCCTGTTAAACCTGAGGACCGTTCCAAAATAGTGAATTTGAATACACTAGAATCCGTTCAGTACACAAGTAAAGTCTAGTTGAGTTAAGGTCGTCCCGTTCCAGGAACAGACAAAACGTATAGTAGGAAAAGGTTTTCTACTCGGTTCGTGGACCGTGTATAAAATCCTTGGTTGGTCACAAACTTACTTTGTGAATGGTGATGGATTATACATGGTCTGTCTGACTACCTACGTTCCACACGAATAGGGTCCCCTAGGGATTTCAGGAGGTACGGTCGAGGTGGTTTGGCAGGAATTTGGGAGGGTCTTATGAAAAGGTTTATCGATGTGTTTGACTTTTTTCGGGACTCAATTATATTTTGTGTAATATTACGTTTTCCTTTATGCACACGTCGTATTCTTATATGAAGATTACCTTATGTAATGCACATAATGTACATAACATTATGTGTACATGTACACACACACAAACACACATATATATATGTACATATATGTATAAAAAAATTCACCTTCACAATTCAGTGAATCAGTACAGACTGAGAAACGATGGGGTACCTGGTATCGGACGGTCCGAGGAGACAGGTACCTTAAGAGGTCCGTTCTTATGATCTCATCGATCGGTAAGGGAGAAGGTCCCCTGGAAGGGTTGGCTCCTTAGTTTAAGACGTAACGTCCGTCTAAGAACTGGTAGACTCAGTCGTCCCTTCGGGGTGTATGTACATGTATACACATACACTGTGTGGGTTCATCTCCTTATTGCAATTTTGTCCTTGTTTTAGTGGACCGGTGCACTCCTTTCTGTTATCAAACCATAGTCCACGGTACTACTTTCTTTTGTTTTTGACTCACAGACATGTCTCTTTCCTAAAGATTTTATCGGGAAACAGGAGGTGTGTGGAAGTTTCCCCATAGACTTGAGATTTATGTTTTGTGTGTCAAACTTTCTCTTAAACATTTTTATGTCAATTCCAACAGAGACTACTAGAAGTGATTCGTCTTGTTTGTGTCTACCCCTTATTTAGAATGGAGTTTTACAGTGTCCGTCCCTTTCCTTTCGAAGTCTTGGGGAATCCTTTAATATCCCTAAAGTGTTTATCGCCCACTAATCTTTACCTCGTTTGAGATCCACCAAGACTTCTTTCTTCCGCGATTACCTTTTGTATGGTGGTTCAGGTCGTTTGTCTAGACCTTCCCGGGACGGTGTTTCCGTGGATCGCTCAGTGGAGACGAAGTAAGTCAATTGTCGTAGTTGTGTCTGTTCTCGTCTTAATTAAAGAGAAGAGTTTTGTTTTTACCGTTAAGGATAGGCAAATTATATATAGCTATAAGTCAAGTCAGTGAGTCAACACAGGTTGAGAAACACTGGGGTACCTGACGTCGTGTGTTCCGAAGGGACAGGTAGTGGTTGAGGTCACTACGGTAGGTTGGTAGAGTAGGAGACAGCAGGGGAAGAGGAGGACGGAAGTCAGAAAGGGTCTTAGTTCCAGAAAAGGTTACTCAGTCAAGAAGTGTAGTCCACCGGTCTCATAACCTCGAAGTCGTAGTCAGGAAGACTACTTATAAGTCTTGACTAAACGAAATCCTAACTGACCACCCTAGAGACACGTCAGGTTCCCTGAGAGTTCTCAGAAAATAGTTGTGGTGTCAAGTTTTCGTAGTTAAGAGTTGAAAGAAATGTCAGGTTGAGAGTGTAGGTATGTACTGATGACCTTTTTGGTATCGAAACTGATCTACCTGGAAACAGTCATTCATTATAGAGACGAAAAATTATGCGACAGATCAAACAGTATCGAAAAGAAGTAATTCGTTCTCAGAAAACTAAAGTACCGACGTCAGTGGTAGACGTTAACCTCGGGTTCTTTTACTTCAGAGAGTGACAAAGGTAACGAAGGGGTAGATAAACGGTACTTCACTACCCCGGTCTACGGTACTAGAATCGAAATACTCACAACTCAAAATTCGGTTGAAAAAGTGAGAGGAGAAAATATATATATATACTGACCATTGATGTTTCCGATTTATTGTGAATTTCGTATAGTCCATTTATAATTATGGTTTAACATACTAAAAGGAGGGTTACGAAGGAATGATTTGACCCGAAGTACAAGACAAGAAGAAATAATCATACTTTTCCTGTCTTCGAAGGTAAGTATTGGTAAAAAGGTTAGAGCATACGACAGATGTCTTCTATAGAACTTCCCCATACTAACGTAAAAAATTTAAATTTTACGTTCACATTGAAATCGGGGTTTAAGTTAAAACGAAAGTGGAACGTAAATCCGGATAGGAAGTCGAACCATCCAACGCACAGCTCTTTTACACTATCTGGGGTGCGTGAGACAACCATCCGTGGAGTGGGACGAAGTACAACAAGAACCGGTATCAAGGACTTAATCAATCGATAACGACACACTGTTTATCGGGTCTGAATTTTTATTGTTTGTCAATAATAGAGTTAAAGGTATCTAGTCCTTAAGTCCTCACCGAATTGACACACGAAGACCGAGTCCCAGAAAGTACTACGATGTCAGTTCGATGGTCGATCCCTCTAGACTTCAAAAGTCACTCCGGTCTCCCTCATAAGGGTTCGAGTGAAGATACCCACGACTGTCTGGAGTCTTCTAGGTGGAAGTTCAAGTGAGTGTCTCTCCGTGGTCAAGGGGTGACGTTCCCGGAAAAGTTTCCGACAGACTCCAGAGAGTGTTGTCTCGTCGAGTACAAGGAGAAGAGTTCCGGTGCAGTACTGTGCCCACGCCTGAAATGGTTCTCTCACATATCACCCAATTTACCGTTAGGGCTTTTCTATTACAGGTACAAGACTCCGAGCTTCGGTCACCTACACTTCAATAAACCCAGAAACGTCTCTATTGGTTCAATCCCTAGAGTTCTGAATCTCTAGTAAGACATAATCCTGACTGAATTTAGGTTACTATTTACAGGAATCTCCTTTTTCTCCTGTTTGTCGTCGTATCCTTTCTACGGTACACTTCTGTCTCCGGTTGTGACCCGAGTACAACGGTATTGGTCCTCGACCTTCTTCGTTCTTCCCTACAAGGGGATATCAGAAATGGAACTAAAGACTTGGAGACCGGAGGTCTTCACTGCCTTATTTAGTGACAAAATTCGGTAGTTCAGACACCGTTAAACAATACCGTAGGGACCCTTTGAATCTGTCTAAACTCTTTTTGTCTTCCACCTCTTTCGTTCGCTCCCGTTCTTTCTACCTTCGGTGTCAGAAAAACACTGGATTGGATTCTTTAGAGATCCTAAGACTGTGTAAGGTAAGTGGTCTTCGTACAGTAATTCAGGTCAGGGGTGTGTTTCACTCTTCTTTATAGTTTCTTGGACACCTGTATAGAACGGTTAGTTAAGTCCCGGTAGACTTCAAAGACTTTACCTGAAAAATATTCCTACTCTATGATCTTTCTTCGACCTCTTTTACAGACTCAGAACTCCTATCATGTTCTAAAAAGAATTACGGATAGACACTAAAGGTGTAAAAGAGTCTGTGACGACGTATACAGGTTCATCTAATAACAACATTTGAAATGATCGTCTTGAGTTCTCACGGTATTAAATGTATATCGATTAGATTTATTGTCCCGAAGGGACCACTGAGTCGTCATTTTGTAAGTAGACGTTACGTCCTCTACGTCTAAGTTAGGGACCCAGTCCTTCTAGGGGATCTCCTCCCGTCCCGTTACATGAGGTCATAAGAATGGTCCTTTTAGGGTACCTGTCTCCTCGGACCACCCGATGTCAGGTACTCAAACGTTTCTCAGTCTATACTGACTCGTACGTACGTAGGAAGATTTAATGATAATTGTTATTTCACGTATTCTTTAGTTATAAAGTTACAAATACATATGGTAGAGTGAATTATAAAATAGTCGAAAAGTGTTATGAGGATATTCCGTCAATCATACTAGTTTCTCCGATCCTCTCCGTCGTGTAAAACCACAAGAAAGATTTCTTTCTCCCAATATGACACTCAGTTCTGGGGTCTAAGAACAACGAAGACAAGGAATTGTATCCTGGGACCTTCTTTATTAGAAATCCTCGAAGTCCAAGAAAGTGACATTTTAATCAATCCTAAGTCACTCGAAAATTTAAGGATAGTCGAGGTGTCATCACCGTAATGTAGATGATGTAGGTTTTTGATCTGATTTTAATTTCAACATGTATGTAGTCTTGACTTTATGTCATGAACGTCGTTTCTTCTTCAAGGTTTTTTAATTACCCAATAGAGCTAGGTGTCAAACCCGTTTCACTAAAAAGGATTGGGTTACCATCTAGAGAAAGTTAGACCGCCGTTACTGAAAGAGGGGTCTCTCATCAATCAAGTCCATGGTGGAGGAGGTCCTCCGGAAGGGACTGGTGCCCTTTTCGTCGAGGGAGAGAGGTGACAGGTAAGAATACCTTGAAAAATAAAAGGAGTAACAGGAATGGTAGTAGACTCTCCGAGACGAAAATGCACTTACACAAATAAAAGATGGAGAGAGACGACCTTGGATTCTACCTTCTCCTCTCCTGGAAACACCAGAAGAAGTGACATAAAAAAGATTTACGATTTTCTCATGAGTTCGAGTCTCCTTCGCCGACATGTGTAACCAACTTACTCGTTTATTCCATACCCTACCAAATTTTCATTATTATCTCGGAATACGTTGGATGAGGTCCTCAGAGCGGACCTCTTAGGGTGCCTTTCTCCTCGACCGCCCGATGTCAGATGCTTCCAGAGTTTCGCAACCTGTGTCTCGTACGTGTGTGTGTATTAAAAATATAGATATCAGAATGTGATAATTTTTCGCCAAGACACAGATGAGGAATTGTCGGAACGGACTACATCTGACAGGGTGAGGGTCGATTAGTACCTACTCCTTTGAGTCCGAGTCTTCCAAACTGGGTTGTTAATCTTATAGGACCTAAGTTCTGAAGAGCCTGAAGATGGAATTACTGATTACAAGAACTGGATCTTGGTTAGAAAATAAGGTATCACGTCTCGAACCAGAGTGGTTATAAAAGTAGACCTTTGTGGAGATAAGTTCGGTGGTTCACCAGATTATAAATTAGAGACCCTAATCATTAATTAACATTCGTATCAATTATTCAAATGGGTGAAGTATAAGTTTAGTATATACGATCATATACAATCGACTTCTTTGTAAAATCGTGACTCCTTTTAGAAGTAAATTGAGTCAAAGACGATGAATAAAGTTGTTTACATAAGACGACAAGGACGGGTAACTCACGACACCGAGACTCTAATTGGAAAGGACAAACGAGCACGGACTGGAGTTTCGTAGGATTTAGTGAGTGTCGTTAAGACTGCCGAAGTTAAATACTCTTGTGGAAGTTGATAAGTAGAAAATTTAGGACTTTTACTACTAGGGACGTGTTGTCGTCGAGAGAAAAATTAGAATCGACTATTGAGACTAATTTGTGTAGGTTTCCGACTAATGGGGGCGACACCAATTACGGTGACAGCGGCGATTGATGAGTAAAGTGTCGCCCTTAACGGAAGTTCTCGGGTAAATGTAATAGTGAGTCTTGACTAAATGTGACAATAAAGGATAACTAGTGTATCCTTTTTCTTCCATATCTGCTACAGGAGACTTGCGGACGTTTCTACAGTTGATCGCGTTCGGTTCATATCCGTCGATAAGGTGTGAGTCTGTCATTACGTTGCCACATTTATGGCTCAATGAGGGGTTGACATCTGTACAAATTTTCTATGATAAATGATAATCTTAACATTTATAAAGTAGTGTTTTGGTGACCCCCTTACAGTGGTTTTAACTAGTTTAGTTTATTTCTCTTTTTCTTGTATTAGATTGACATCGAAGATACACGTGGTAGACTTGTTTAATTCGATTTTTTTTTCACGAAGAAACGAGACGATTTATCAGAAACTCGTTCCTCGTGCGGACTACTGTCCTCTTTTGTGCACGACGTTCTCCGTCGCCAAGATCGAGACGTCTAAAGACGTCAGTGTGTCCAAATAGACCTCTCATGAAATCAGTCGAATACCGTCGCGTCGCCACTGTTACTGTTTCTTTTGTGAAGGTAATTAAGGAGGTCACTTGTGCATAACTTTCGGAGGTCGAGACTTCACCCGTAAATAATACAGTCTACGATTTCTAAGATCCCCACTTACTCTGACTATGCTGAAGACAAGAGGAATTCGACAATAGGACAAACTCTTCTGACCAATATTTGTTCCTTTGTTTAATTTATGTCTATGGTAGTGATTCACACTTTTACGGTGTTTCGTCACCTCTCGTACAGTCTCAAGAGAAGTTTCTTTTGAGTTTAGACACTGGGTTTTCCTTCGGACACAACACACGACCCACTCGTTAGTTTTCCGTTCCCAAGACGGGACTTACTGTAGTGACAGATCCACTACCAAAAGTGTAATCTTACACACTTTCGAACAAGTTTTTGTCTCAGAGACTAAGTCATGTAGACCCCACCCTGTGGTCTCAAACATAGAGATTGGCCAAGGGTCCTCCGCAACGACGACAAAGAGGTGCCTCGGGTAAGACTTTTGGAAGACAGGAAGAGTGCAGGTATAAGTAGTACTCCTGGTGTTTCCTCTATTCGATATGTTTTAAGTGAATTATATTTACTTTCTCCACCATTAATATTTCTTTAGCTAAGTCTGTCTGTAATTTGAGGATTTCGTGAATTCCTTTTACTCGGTTAGTCCCAACTAAACTCCTGTTTTTTTTTTTTGTTTTTTTTTAGAGTAGAGAGAGAGGTCCTTCCTTCTACTAAAATACAAGAAGTTTCCGGTAAAAAGAGAAATGCCTCATATGCCGTAAAGTAAAGTCTTCCCGAGTACTCCCGAGAGCCCAGAGGCGGTGTCTGACCGGCAGTGTGAGAATCGTCGTTCGGGAGAGGCGGCGGCGGTGTTAGTCTGTGGACGACTCCCTCGGTGCGCCAGTTTTAGTCCACCACAAAACGTCTCCTGACTGAGTCTCGGTAGAGCACTCGATGGGGACCTTTGACTTAAAGGAGTCCTGATGTCCGAGGGCAAGTCGTGTGATTATGTTGACCTTCTTCGTTCCTTATTTCTACACAACGGATTATGAGACCACCAAACTGAATTGAAAGGGAAGTCTGTAAACTATAAGTGAGAGGTCAAGCCCGGGACAACTCTTTTTACTGAATAAAGAGGTGGGGTGGGGTGGGGGGCGGTTCGTACAAAAAAGGGTTCCATCAGAATATTAAACTTTCTGAAATTTTCCGAAGTCTAGTAGGAGGGGTTTACTCCAAGACAACTTCGTTGTCTTCGTCCCCGACAGGGTTCCTTCTCTACCGTCCATAAAATTAGGGTAAAAATAGTTGTCACTAGACTCATTCAGTGTGTGTAAGTTATTTTAACTCATTTGTCAATTAGGGAGAGTTAGAGTCGAAGGAGAAAATATTTTTCATTCATAACGGTGTCTGATCAACAACCGGTTGAAAAGGTCGTTTCCCAGTCTGTCACTACAAAGTCCGAAACACCGGCATGTTAGGACCAGAGTTGACGAGTCGCGACAGGGTACTGTCGTCGGTATCTGCGACACATTTGTGTGCCCGGGCAGACACAAGACTGTTTTGGAGATAAATGTTTTTGTTCGTCGTCCGGGTCGGGAGGGACCGGCGTCTGAGCGAGGGATCGAGTCCTTATGGCTGAACCAGTGAAGGTGCGGACCTTATGCCTGGACCAAACAATGACCCTCGTTGTCTAAATGTGAGAGACATGAACTTAAAGAGACACACAACCTTCTTTTGTAGTGAGTGCTAGAGTCAAGGAGTGTCTTTAAAGTTTGTCTGATGACTCGCTTACAGAGTTTCGTGATACTAAAGAACTACTTCCTGTGTTCTCTTCAGGATTAATAATAGTTGTCATGGAAAAAATTCGATGCCAGTAGACTAATAATGACGTGGACCCTTATGAGATTCCTACGACCCGGGTGGTGAGGCACCGTAAGTGTGCACGATACGACACCAGAGAGCGGGTTCTCAGAGGGGAGTTTACTAATTACCTTTCGTGAGGTAACCTACGATTATGACGGGAAACTGTAACGTGTCTCTAATTTATCTTCGTAGAAAAATTTTTTTGTCTCGGGTGGTAAAATATATGTGTTTAAATTGTAAAAGGGTAAATAGAAACTACTAATAAGTGGGGGTTCCGGATTTTCCCCGCGTAAGAGTTCTTTATTTTATCTGTACACTGGATACTACTTTTAGTAGTTTATTTCAACTACACTGCAGAAATAAAAAAAAACAAGTGGAAATCTTCTTCCAGGTAATTCTAATTTAAAGAATTTTATTGTCTTTACTTGAAGAAACGTTTGATCTTCGTCTGAGTGTCTGTATCTTTTGTTTAATACCAATGGTATGCCCTTTACCACCATCCCACCCCCTCACTATTCGATCCTCAACCTCCAATTGTCTATGTATGATGACATATGTTTTATCTGTTTACTGTTCCTGGATGACATGTCGTGTCCTTAATATAAGTCATAGAATATTATGGGATATTACCTTTTATTAACTTTTTCTTATATATATCTATATATATATATATTGACTTAGTGAAACGATATGTGGACTTTGATTGTAATATTTAGTTGATATTAAAAAAAAATTTTCTGATTTAAAGAATCTATTTTCTGAAACCTTAATCCATATACCATTTTATACTAAATTTTTTGTGTTATATATTGATTGTGACTGAAGTATTAAAGAATCTTTATAATCGTATGTAAATGTAGGGGGTCTGGTCGTTGACCCCGAAGGGGTCATCGAGTCAACCATTTCTTAGACGGACGTTACGTCCTCTCGGTCCAAACTAGGGACCCAACCCTTCTAGGGGACCTCTTCGCTTACCGTTGGGTGAGGTCGTGAGAAGGGGCCTCGTACCTGTCTCCTGGACTACCCGACGTCTGGTGTCCTAGCGTTTCTCAGTCTGTGCTGACTTGTTGAAAGGAAAATGATAGTCGTCAATAGTTGGTCAGACGGCGGAAATTGTTAGTTACGTAAACTGTCTATAAAGAGATCATAGGTAATATGTGTTCTCTGAAGATCCTTCTACCTTTCAAACGTATTTATTGTTATTATTATCGTTCACTGTACACGAGAGTCGTACAATTGTACTTCAGAAGACCTAAAACTCCTTTTTCTTCCATGAAAATCAACTCAACGAAGTACCGTCTTCACTACAAACTCGACTCAAACCTTCTATTCATCTTTCCTTCTGTCTTAAGAGATCTTTGAGAGGTTGTATCTAGGGTACATGGTACATGTCTGTACGGTAGAACTCGTTAAGTCTAGTACATTTTCCAGCATTCGTCGAGTTCTATCCTCTCATTTAGTACCTTCCGGTTTCTATTAGTCCAATTGTTCAGACACAAACTCCTTTTTGGGTGACTTCCTAAACCTCTCCTCATCTTAATCTAAAACCTTCTCCCATAACCTTGGGTGAGTCCATAAGAACGGACCTCTTTGGGGTACTTACCTCTTCGGACCACCCGATATCAGGTTTCCCAGTGTTTCTCAACCTGTACTGACTCACTAATTCGTGTCGTGTCTCAGTCTAAAATAAGTAAGTAAGTTTTATAAATAACTCGGGGATAATTCACAGTATGTAAAAAAAAAAGACATACCTATGTTATTATTTACTTTTTCTACGTCTTTTTGTTGATGACGGGAGTAAGGTTAGACCCCTGTGTCTGTTCTTTGATTTATTCATTTACTGTGTCACATAAACTTCCAATGTACGATGTCTATCTGTCAATATTCATTGCATCTCTTCATTAATTTTTATCCACTCAATCCCACTGTGGACTCCACTCCAAACTCGTTCCTAAACTTAATCCACTCCCGTTGTTGGTGTGTATATAGACCTTCTTGTCTTAGGGTCCATCTCCCCTACGATTACCTTTCCGTAATTTCTAGTTCGTTTCGTCCGACACACTCACTCGCCCTCCTGTCTCTGCCATTCCTCCCAGGGTACAGTGGACCGCGGACACCTGCTAGTGTCCCTGAAACTTAAATCCTTGTAAGTAGATGTTTCTGACGCGTCTTACCTGACGTCCTCCCGTTCTCAATCTTCAGCTTCGTTGTCCGTTTTGGGAGAAACAGAACAGTCCACTTTTACAAACTTTGGTAAGTAAGCAAGTAGATTGTGTATACGATCTATAACTAGGGTCCTAACTTTAACTCTACCTGTCCGGAACCGATGTACTTCGGCTCGGAGGGTTTCTTACTGTTGTCGTACCTGTCTTTACAGGTTGACCAACCGTTATTTTTGGATATCTTTAGATTTAAAATAATACTTAGGTTTTTTTAATTATAATATTTTCTCTCACAAAGTGTTCCAGTTTAGTATGTTTGTCAGGATCAGGTGTAAGATTCAGTTAAGGAATTTTATGACTGGTTATAAGAAAGGTGAGTATTGAAAACTATTCTTACTGACCGGTAAGATGTAGGTTTTTTTTT